>JAVQMG010000026.1:380000-980000 GCA_032878915.1 Castanopsis chinensis | reverse complement strand
TCAATTTCACTGAACTACTAGCACTACTGGCACCATCTTTTAGATACCATGAATTATCCACCACATTGATGATGCTCGTACTCACATATATACCCATATGACCAAGTTAAGGTGGAAGCAATAATCATCCTTTGCACGAGTCTATGCTTTCCAATATCCCTACTACTATTGAATTCAATCTGAAGGAGGTACCTGTTCTGCATCAATTCGATTTGAATTGAATGAATTAACCAACTATGTAGGACAATGAAGACGAAAGTCTGATCCTGGTCTTGTCTGATGATGCAAGTGATTGGTTAATTAACATTACATCTAGTTTTAAGTTTTATTCACGTCTTTCATAGTAATCAATTGCTAACGAAGAAGACTTGAATGTAACTAAAACTAGACTTTACCCTGAACAGTTAGACTTATCATCCTCCATAATATAGTAGTTCATTCAAATCGAATCGCTTAATAATAATAGGGCCCATCCAGTGCTCTCTTTTGTTTACTTAGCAAACACCTACTTGATCACTTAACACGCATATGATCACTTGATCTCCCTTTTGTTTGCCTAGCTATATAGTTTTTAGGTGGAATTACAATATTAGTATCTCGTGTTTACCCTATGTGCGTAATTGGTCCTTCAAGTTTGAAGCTTGTGCAATTGGTCTCTCAAGTTTTTAAAATGAGCAATATAAGCCTTTTTACTAACTGTCATTAACAGTGTTACTTATGTGGCTAACGAAACAATGACTTGACATTTTGTTTTAAAGATGTGACATATTTTTAATTAAAAAATTACAAACTAAAATTACACGTGAGAAACATTATTTACCAAATTAAAAAAAAAAAAAAAAACTATTTTCTACCAATTGTAAACACCCAACCACGGCTTAATAAAAAAAAAAAAAAAAAAACACCCAGCCACAAGACAGAGAAGGGGGGAGAGGGAACAACAAGCCCTAGCTGCTGCAACGCTACCATACTGGATCGCTATTATGTCACCCTTTCCAAAACTTCAATGCTACCATACACCCAATGATTTAAATCATGTCTGGTGGAGAGGGGGCCCATCTTGAGATCCGGATTAAGTAAGTGTCTAGTTAAGTAGGCATTTTGATGAAGTGGGAAAGTCACATAGTGATCTTTGTAGAACAATTATATAGAAAATTCTCTATTTACAACAACATGGGAAACAAGAAAAGTGAGAAAACCATTTGATCCTAGCAGGCTTTGAGGACATTTGTGGTTTTAGAGGCTGCAATTCTGTAGCGGCTGCTTCTGGGGTTGTTGGAGATCCAATTCCAATTAATATCCTTGGGCTATTTACCGCACTGTCACCTACATAACTAGAAAAAACTAATCTATCATTGCGGCTGCTAGGGCTTGTTCTTCCTTCTCTCCCTTTCTCTGTCTTGTGACTGGGTTTCTTTTTTTTTTTTTCTTTTTTTTTAAGCCATAGCTAGGTGTTTACAATTGGTAGAAAATATATTAAATAATGTTTCTCCCGTGTAATTTTAGTTTGTAATTTTTTAATTAAAAATATGCAACGTCATTAAAACAAAATGTCAAGTCATTGTTCTATTAGTCACATAAGTAATACTGTTAATAGTAGTTAGTAAAATGACTTATATTGCTCATTTTGAAAACTTGAGGGACTAATTGCGTTCACAGGGTAAACTTGAGGGACTAATATTGTAATTTCGCCTAGTTTTTATTCAACACCCAAAACAAATTTAAAAAAAAAAAAAAGGAAAAGGAATACTTGTGAAAGACTGGTCAAGTTGTATACAACCGTCATCGTAGTTGAGGAAGTTGATTCTGGATTTTTTTTTCCCTGCCCTTTTTTTTTCACACTTCCTCAAATTAAACTAACATTGGATTTTTTATTCGTATCAACTTCTTCAATTTGAAGTGTATATATATTAAAAAATTCATAATGAATACCTACCATATGGTTCTATTTTTTTTTTTCCCTATTTTTCTCTTGTTCTACATACAACCTAACAAGTATGTATTTGTTTACTATAATTTTTTTTCCATTAAATTGAATAGATTTTGTGTATTTTTTGTCTTTTGTTTAACCTAATTTGCTTAAGTTTTATCCAATATATATGATTATGGTTTGAGAATCAATCATTCAATATGCTTAGACATGATTTTTTAAATTATTTTGTGTTTTATGACATGGGTTCCAATTGTGATATGTTGCTTTCATCCTCTCAATTTTGATTTAGAGAATAATCTTCTTTTTAGCTTATTGTTAAGCATGTCTTGATATTAATTTGATGATAAATTGTTCATAAAAAAATTTGATTTTTTTTTCCTGATTAAAATTGCTTTGGCTAAATATTAGAGTTGTACACTTTGACCTATAAAAGAAGGCCGTCTGTCCATTTAGTTTTTTATTTTATTTTATTTTATTCATCAATCATTAAATATGGTTTGACATGATTTTATTGATCAATAAATTTTCTAATAAAGAACAATGACAAACAAGAACAAGGACACACTAAAAATATAGTCTACAAAGGAGTATTCAACAAATTCCCAAAGATGCAAACTTCTCATTGTAGCACAATTAGTATGTTACAAAATAATAATTTTTTATTTAGGTGTTATCATTTTTTATTTGATAGTTATTATACCAATGCAATTTATTCCTTTTGTTATTATAATAATTATTTATTTCGTTGTTGTTCATTAGATAAAATATATATTCTATAAATTTATGATAAAACCATGCAACACACGGGCCTTTAACTAGTTTTATATGAAAATTAAGATGAAAGAGGAAGAGTGGAAGTCGATGAAAGGTTGAACAAAGTGAAATGGTAGAATTCAAGAAGATGTAAAAGGAAAAAAAATTTAAAAACCTATAAAGGGAATCAAATTAAAAATTTAAGAGGACAATGATTGGAAGAGATGAAAGATTGAATTAAGAAGACAATTGTTGAAGATGATGAACGGTTGGACAAAGTAAAAATTTCAAAAAAAATAAAAAGTAAGAAAGGATCCTAATTACTTGGCACAAAAAGTGGTTTATAAAATTTATTGCAAAGCTTCCATTATTAATTATTATAAATAGTATAAATAGGTATGTATAAACATTGTTTTGGTTTTTAATTCTTCATTGATTTAATTGTTTAGTTAAAAATATCTAAACTAAAGTAGATGAATATGTAAAAAAAAAAATTATATGTAAAGCTAAAGCTTCCTAAGATGAATGAGTAAAGTCATCAATCTATTTATTTATATATTTAATATTCTAAATAAAAATTTAAGTATAAAAAATAAATAAGAAAAAGAATGATTATGTAGCTTAGCAATATTAAATATTACACTTCAACTTTTATATATATACTAGTTAAAGGGCCACGCGTTGCATGGCTTTATAATAAACTTATAGAATATATATTTTGTCTGATAAACAATAACGAAATAAATAATTGTTATAATAACAAAAGGAATAAATTGTATTGGTATAATGACTATCAAATAAAAAAGGATAACACCTAAATAAAATATTATTATTTTGTAACATACTAACTGTGCTTATATCTTTAGGAGCTTGTTGAATACCTCTTTGTACACTATATTTTTAGTGTATCCTTGTTCTTGTTTGTTATTGTTCTTTATAAGAAAATTTAATGATCGATAAAAGTCAATGACAAACCATATTTAATGATTGATAAAAAAAAAAAAAAAAATTAAATGGACAAACTGCCTTCTTATATAGGTCAAAGTGTACAACTCTAATAGTTAGCCAAAACTATATCAACCAGGAAAAAAAAAAAAATTGTTATGAACAATTTATCATCAAATTTATATCAAGACATGCTTAATAGTAAGCTAAAAAGAAGATTGTTCTTTAATTAAAATTTAGAGAATGAAAGCAACATATCACCATTGGAACCCATTACATAAAACACAAATTAATTTAAAAAATCATGTCTAAGCATATTTAATGATTGATTCTCAAACCATAATCATATAAATTGGCTAAAACTTAAGCAAATTAGGTTAAACAAAAAAATTAAAAAATACACAAAACCTATTCAATTTAATGGAAAAAAAAATTAGAGTAAACAAATACATACCTGCAAGGTTATAGGTAGAAGAAGAATAGAAAAAAGAAAAAGAAAAAAAAGAACCATATGATGGGTATTCATTATGAATTACTTGATATATATATACACTTCAAATTGAAGAAATTGATATAAACAAAAAGCCTAATGTTAGTCTAATTTGTGGAAGTATAAAATTGAAGTTAAGAGGAGTGTGAATAGAAAATCCGAAGAAAAAAAAAGTCACCTTGTGTGAGGAGGTGACTAGTAATATACTTTTTTTTTTTGTTTTTAATGACCGACTAGTAATAGGTAGTGACAGAGTTTCTCTCCCAATAATGTTCCTAGTTCTAGGATTTTAGGCATTTTCAGTTGGGTATTATCTTATTGGTTGGGTTATTCCAATTTTTCCTTTATTACCCAATTTTATTTTCAGATTTACTGTTGTGAACCTGGACGAAAGAAAGATACCATGATGAAAGAAAGATAAATTTGTCAATTTGAGGTGATTAGTCTTTCCTTCAAAACTTGAGAGAGAGAATAGATTTTTTTGATTTAATTTTCTGCTTAGTTTTCATTATAAGTTAAGAAGTGTTACATTCGCAACATTTTTATTAAGATAAGATAACATTATTTACAAATTCTAAAACACAAAATCCAATCATATCCTAAAACATAGGAGTTGATTTGTATACAAGTAGATAACAATATTAATTTACTCTTACCTTATTTTAGATAAAGATCTATAACTAAGCCTAAATTCAAATACTTGTAGTAATTTAAATAACAATTTAATCAGCACGACATCTTGGTTCATAATATCATCCCCATTGTATTTAAGCAAGATAGTGGTTAATAAAATAACGGCAGATTTACTACTCTAAAGTTCACTCCCCTCTCTCACAATTCAGTATATTTCATTGAGATTAAGTCGAGCATACATCTAAAGAGGAAAGGTGTGGAACCTTTTCTAGCGAGTTTTTCCCATTTCAGTACTTCCTAGCTTCTTTTCCAAACTTGCAACAAGAAATCTATAGAAACAACATCCACAGCATACCTCATAAGCGAACTTAAGCCACTGGATGCTCTTATCTTTTTAGCGTTTGGACGGTGCCACAATACATGTTTCACTAATTCCATATCATTCTAACATACTATGTAGGTTGCTGTAGTACGTAGAGCTGTAAACAAACCAAGTTTGAGGTGTGGCTCAATAAAAAGCTCTCTTATGTTTGTTTGTTTATAAACAAACCAAACTTGAGACTTAAACAAGCCATGCTTCGGCTATTTTATGGGTTTGTTAATAAAACTTGATATGAGCTTGAAAAATAAACTTATATCTTACTAAATTATTTGGAACTTGGAAGTTGAGACCACATATTCAAACCAAATGAGATTGATAATATGCTTAATATGGTCTTGATAAGGTATTTGTATTAAATCTCGAGCAGAAAAGCTTGTTATTGAAATTGAGATTGACCTAACTAATGAATCAAGCCAAGTTAAATGGAGCTCAAACTTTTGGATTATCTAACAGGCTCAAGCTCAAACATAATTTGTCGACTTGGTTTAAGCTTACCAAGTTTGAACATTTTATATTTGTTGTTGAGCTGAGCTTGAACATTTAATACTCGACAACACTTGACTTAGGCTATTAGTAAATTTGGACAAGAAGACAACATGCATCAATTCTTTCTTCCAACAGCCTCTCTATATGTGTCAAATTAATCTGCCACTATATATAGAATCCTCCACGAACAACTTCCAGGGTGATCACTTTCGAATTAGAATCCATGGTCCACCATCTATATATCCTCCACACTAAATTTGGATCCTATTGCAGCAATACTTTATACTTCGGCAAACATAGTTTCACTTTAGCTTGCATGAAGGAAGTGAAAGGGAAAGATTTTGTTTAAAGAGAGGAGGAATTAATAGTTGATGAGATGCCAATCTTGCTTTGCTAAAAGCTTTATATTCTCATCAATCTATATGTGTCAAATTAATCTGCAGCAATACGAACAACTTTATCACTTTAATTAGAATCCATGGTCAATATATCCTCCACACTAAATTTGGATCCTATTGCAGCAATACTTTATACTTCGGCAAACATAGTTTCACTTTAGCTTGCATGAAGGAAGTGAAAGGGAAAGATTTTGTTTAAAGAGAGGAGGAATTAATAGTTGATGAGATGCCAATCTTGCTTTGCTAAAAGCTTTATATTCTCATCAAATGTGTCAAATGTTAAATATGCTATTTTTTAACATCTACTTCTAAAAAAGCACACTACATTAAATGTGCTATATCCTATAAATTTTGACATCTATCTATAGTGGGCTGCTATCTCTAGCAGCACACTGTAGCAATATATATATATATGTGTGTGTGTGTGTGTGTGTGTGTGTGTGTATTTGTTTGTTTGTTTAATGTTGCAGGATACTTGTGAAACAATTTTCTTGGGGGCCAATCAGACTTATGTCCATTAGGCAATGCTGTTCTAGATGGCATTGACTTTGATATTGAAGAAGGCACAACTGAAAATTGGGACGAGCTTGCAAGGGCCTTATCAGGATTTAGCCAACAAAAGAAGGTCTACTTAATTAACAGCAGCTCCACAATGTTCTCAGGATTATAAATAACAGGTACGTTCATGGTAGTTGACGGAAAAAAACTTTATAACTAACAGGTACATGGTAGTTAATTGAAAACGTAAAGAAAGAATAAAAGAAAATTTTAAATAATGTGGTAAAATAATAAAACTTTTAATGTTTAGTGTATTGTAAAGTGAGTTATTAAAATGAATAAAATAATTTTTTAAGATGCTAAATGTTATATTTTATAGCATTCTTGATGAGAATGATTTGATGTGCTTTAAATCATCAAAAAAAGATTAGATGAGCTTTAAATCCAAGAACGCCATCCCTCGTTTTTCTTTTGATCAACACGTATAGTCTTCATTGTGTGCGTGCCATTGCCAACACGAAATTGTGATTTTCTTCCACACCTTTGGAGGGAGGAAAATCACAGCTTTTTTCTCTCAATAGAATAGTTATGAAATTGAACTAGACAGATAAGTAAATATAGAATACACAAACATTTTAAATACATGAAACTTTTACTTGATAATTTTTAATATAATTTTTTAAAGTTGCATTTGTTTGACTCTTATACAATTTATATATGAATTCTTCGCTATGACAAAGTACAACATAAGGGTTCATTTGGTATTTCCATAGGAAGTAGTAGAGCCTGTAGAACTTTAATTATAGAATTTTTTTTTTAATTATAGAATTTTGTTCCTAAACTTAGAGGAAAACTAATTTTTTACTTATATGTTGATTTAAAAGTGAAATTTTAACTTCTATAAAAAAATCTAATGACATTATGTCACCTACTCAAGAACTAGGAATAAGATCCGATGACATAACATATAGGTTGAAGATAAATAAATAAATTCTTTTTAAAAGTAAATTATTCAATCCTTGAAATTTTTTATAATTAAATAAAAGATTTGAGATTTGATTTACCTACACTTAAAATTAACTAGTATTGTCTATTAATAAAGAGCAATCATAAACGTGCTTCATAAATTGATAAAAGAAGATTAAAATGGTCATTAGTTACAAGTCATTTAAGATCGTCATTTATTCATTTACCTCCCATCAAATAAACAAAAGTGAAAAAAAGAGTAAAAAAGTGTGACAAAATGCCTAAAATTATATAAAAATAAGAGGTCGTTTGGTAACATTGTTTTAGTAAAGTTTATATTTTTTAAATATATGTATGAATAAAAAAATGTGTGTAAAAATACATATAACATTATTTAAAAACTAAAAATATATATATTTCATCACAGCTAACAAACGGCACTCACATTTTATTAAAAAAAAATTGACATAAATTATAAACGAGAAGCTTGCACGAAGGAGATAGGGAGAGAGTTGGTGTGTGCTGAGGAAATCCAGTTTTCGCGTTTTTTTGCTGTAACCCACTTCAATCAATCAACTGTCTCTGTCTTTATTAAAATATTTTTATTTATTTATTAAAACAAACATAAAAAATAACAACAACTCTGACTAATTTGTGTTTGCGTGTGTCCCCACTATCCTCTTCGTGTCTGCTGTAAACTGCCTGTACTAGTCTTATGTATACTTCTTTTGTGTGTTAAAAAAGAAAAATTGAAGGAGCTAGATAGAGCATATTAGTTAGCTCAGTTCAATAAATAAAAGGTCTCTCTCTCCATCTCTTTCACTTTCTCAAGCCCGAAGAAAACTCAAGAAAATATGGACTGGAATCGATGTTTCTGCTTCTTCTCTGCAATTCTCTTGTCCTACCTTTTGATGGGTCTTCCTGTTTCTTCTTCTTCTCCTTCTACTTTCATTTCAGGTACTTCACATTTTTCAACAGTCTTTGCTATATTTTCGATTTTTTTTTTGGCTGACTTGTGTGTGTTATTGCAGATGGTATGTTTGAATCTCAGTCATTTACTGGCAGGAACCTTCTTCAAGCTAAAAAAGGTGCTAACTTTCACAACTGATTTCTTTATTTTGGATCAGATATTTTCTGGGTTTGTTCTTGTTTTTGTAATCCATTGGTATTGGATCTGATAGCTAAAAAGCCCCAACTTTTGGTTTATGCCCATTTTTTAGTTTTCAATTAGATCACGTTGGATCCATCAAATCTATCTATAGGCTGATGGATTTTGCTTTTTCAGGCATACCCACTTGTAATTATTACTAGTTTTTGACTTTCGTATTCCTTTCTGTTATTTCCGTTTTTTAAGTTATATCTTTCTGGTTTTTTGTTATTAGGAGCATTACAAATATGACACTGAGAAATTATTTGCTGCAAAATTAGAAACCTGTGATAAAAATAGGGAGATCTTGCCCTGAAGGCTGAAGGAGTAATGAATTCGAGAGTAGAAACCTTTTTCAAGGTTCTTGCTCCATTGCCATAGCACTAAAAGAGATGATTATGAGCTTTTCTACAACTGTCAACAACATAAAATAACAACAAACTAATTGGGGTTGGATATGTAGCCTAAACAGACTAATCAGGTTCAGCCACATCTGTTCTTTTTTGGGGGTTCAACATTTAAAAACATAAAACACGATTAAAAATTAAAAATTGATTTATCTTACTTTTAAGGGGCAAATTAGTCCCATATCCCCCGAAGTATGCTATTCTTTCGGTCTTGCTATATTGGCAAAGTTATTATGGTTATACTACATTAACAGAGATATTATTGGTTTGTTTTGAAAAGGGTTTTTTCCTGAAATATTTGTGGGATATTTGCTTGTTTTTTGTTCCACAAAAAATAATTTCTCTGTTATTCACGTATAGCTTTTGTGTGAGGAAGTGATGCTGCAGTTGGGTTCATAGAGTGAAAGTTCCTTTGTTATGCCGTTTATTATAGGATGCCTTCTAAGTTTTCTTCTGATAACTTCTTGCATTTGTTTAGACTACTCGATGCCTATGGCACAAGGGTGGCATTAGAGATCATTGGAAGTGACCGGTATACCTTACTCTGCAAATAGCAGATGACTGAATGATCAGGATACGACATACAGATTAATTTTTATGTCAAATAAATTTCCACAATGGTGCTTCAGATCATTTTGAATCAAGTGAGAGTGAATTAGGTGATTGACTTTGTGAATGGATATGATGAGTGTAATTATCTCTCTGATCCATTCAGGGCCATGGATTGCATGTATACAGTTACGAATGATAATATAGCTGGCTGGTTTCTAATGTGCATATCCATCTCTTCTTTTTCTTGTTTATGCAAAGCATCCATCTTTTGTGGCTTGAGAGGTGGCATATTTGAGAGAGAACTTGCCTAAGGAAAGTCATTGATGTTATCTTTAGATGGTATATTGTTTCACACTAAGGCTTTGTTTCCATCTAGGGAACGAATCATTCAGTAAGGGAAGTTGAGGAAAATTGATAAACAACTATGGAAATTTTCCTTTTCAAGGCATTATTACCTTTTCTGTTTTCATAATTAATCACTTGTTCTACCCAATATACAAAGGTAATAGAGTGGTCTGATGATATATTTCCTTATGCAAAATCTGCAGCTTGCCCTGTGAACTTCGAGTTTCTGAACTACACAATCATCACAAGCAAATGCAAAGGACCCAACTACCCACCTGCTTTGTGTTGTGGATCATTCAAGGAATTCGCTTGCCCTTATGCAGATGTGTTAAATGATTTGACAAATGATTGTGCCACAACCATGTTCAGCTACATAAACCTCTATGGAAACTACCCACCTGGCCTTTTTGCCAGTGAGTGCAGGGAAGGCAAGGAGGGTCTTGCATGCCCTGCACCAGCACCATCAGTTTCAGCCAATGATAAAAGTGGGACTCACAACATGTATCCCTCTCCACTGCTAATGCTCACAGCCGGCTTCTTTCTGTTATTATTTAAGTTTTTATGAATGCCAAAAGTCAACCATCTTTTTCTTTTTATTTTTCTCTATGACCTTGTGAAGATTAAATTTTTTTTGATACACTAGGTTCTGGGCCTTGTTTTCCCTTCTATCATCACCAGCCGGAGCTCATAAATTTCAGTTAGGCATACGAACTAGTTTTAAGTCATTATTTATCAATTTTTACTCTGCTGCACCGAAGTTGTTGGGGTTGGGTATGGGTTGGTTGTTGTATCTTTTTTTTATTTTTATTTTTATTTATTATTATTATTATTTTTATTGTTGATAAACTTCAATTTTTATTCATGAAAAAAAAAAAAAAAAAAAAACTAAACAGAACTACAGTCTGCATTTGTTTGACTTTTATAAAATTTAAATATGAATTCCTCACTGAGACAAAGTAAGACAAAGTACAACATAAGGCATTTCAACAAAAAAAAAAAAAGTACAACATAAGGGTTCGTTTGGCATTTCCATAGGAACTAGTAGGGGTGTCCATGGGTCGGGTGGGTCGGGTTTGTGCCCAATCCGCAACCGACCCGCCGGAGATCGGGTGGGGAGCCGTCGGTTTCCCGTCAGGTGAGCGGCGGTTTCGGGTGAGGCCGAACTGCCGATATCTCTCTCGATCCGGCGAAAATCCGGTGCGATCTAGCCGGATTTCGCAGAGATTTCGCCAAATCTAATGTTTTTTCCCCTAAATCTGGTGTTTTAGTTGCCGGATCTGGTGTTTTAGTCGCCGAAATACGCCAAATCGTGCCGGAAAGCTCGTCGGAAAACTGGAAATCTCAGCAAGTCAATCTCTCTTCGGGCGGGTTGGGTTGAACGGGTTTTGAAGGAAGGGAACCGAAACCCAAACCGCCGGTGTCGGGTTTTAGAGCTCGTCACCCGCGTCCGACCACCTTTGCTGTCGGATCGGGTCTTGACGGGTCGGTTTCGGTCGGGTTGGTCGGTTCCGGCGGGTTCTCGGTTCCGGTGGACACCCCTAGGAACTAGAGGATGTAGAACTTTAGTTATAGAATTTAACCCCTTTTTAAGTTTTTGGGCAAATTACATCTTCTATCTTTGTAGTTTGGTCAAAATTTATGTTATCTATCTGTAATTTGAAATTTGATATTTTTCCACTTGAGGGTAATTCAGTTAAGATTCTGAAATCTACTTATGTTAAAAATAGGGTTAAATATGTATTTTTGCTGCCTTTTATGTCTCTCTCCACCAAAAACAAGAAAAAACATAGAAAAACAAGAGAAAATAAGATCAAAAAACTGGTTGATACAAACTTTTATGTAATGTTTTAGCATTTCAACCTTACATTTACACTAAATGAATCAAATTGATAGATTCTAGCAAATACCTGTACAGAGAGATAGGAGGAACATAGTTCTGTATGTTTAAGTTTTCTTCACATACGAAGTTTGGATTAGCAACTAATCCAAGGGTTTGGTTATGGTTACTTTTCTTTTGCAATTTAATTGTTTTATAAAATAACTAAGATGGAGAGACATCACTAAACAAATGAAGATATATGCAAAGGTTGATGGCATAACACACCAAATGAACATATGGGCAAAAAGAAAGTCTTTAAGAAAAAGAAAATTTAGAGGTAATTATAGATTAGTAAAGGATTCAATAGAGCGGGATGCCAAGAATCCTATTAGTAGAAGATCACTCAAGCGAAAAACGTTAGCCTATGATGCCCGCAAATCAAAATCACCAAGGATGTAGATGTCAAACTTATAAGGAATTAGCTGCAAGACCAAATTGAACAGCAGAAGGATGAGAAACATTTAAGGAAAATTAAGAGGTCAAAGAGAATTACTCCCACTAGTTGTATGATTCTAACATAAGAAAAATAAATCCTCCACTAAGCCCTCCTCCATTGCAAAACCAAACCCAAACCCAAACCCAAACCCAAACCCACCATTAACAAACCTCAAACTAATTTAACAACTTCAATTGAAACCAAAACATCTACACTGAAGCCTTCCTTTAGTCAAAACTCCTAATCCTAACCCACTATTAATGAACCCTAGAAACCAAACTCAACACAAACCCTAGCCTTCTTCTCAAATCAACCATGGAGTTGCAAAAAATTTGAAGTCTTAATTTTTTTGGATTTGATTTAAGCTTTAGATACTGCTCCGTTGATTGCTTAGAAATGAACGAAAAAAATTTGCTTTTGTTGGATCTGATAATTCTTAACAAAAGCTTCTATGGTGGTTGTAATGTTTGTTCTTAATTTTTACAAAACTCTCACTTTTTTATCTTATTTTATCTTTTTTTTCCCTATGTTTTTTCTTGTTTTTGGAGGAAAGAGACATAAATGGGAGCAAAAATACATATTTAGCCTCATTTTTAACAAAGTTGGGTTATAGAACCTTAACTGAGCTAACCTTAGGTAAGTAAAATGCCAAATTTTAAGCTATGGATGGTAACTTAAATTTCAACCAAACTGTAGGTAAGTTGCAATTAGCCCTAAATTTTTATTTTTATAAAAGCTATAGAATTTAGTCCCTAAACTTAGAGGAAAACTATATATTTTTTTTACTTATATATGTCTATATGAAAGTGAATTTTAAATTTCCATATAAAATTAATGATATCATGTCACGTACTAGAGCTGAGGATAAGATTCAATGACATAGCATATAGTTTGAAGATATAAAAAAAATAAAAAATAAAAAAGTTAAAGTATAGTAGTCAATTTGTAAAATTTCTTATAATTGAATAAAAAATCTGAGATTGAAATCACTTAAAAAAAAAAAAACTTATATGTCTTGGCCGGACAAATAGCAATCATAAATCATATGTGTGCTTCATAAATTGATGATATTACCCTCCCTCCAAAAAAAAAAAAAAATTGATATTACCTACTCTAAAAGAAGATTACAATGGTCATTAGTTACAAGTCATTAAAGATTATCATTTATTTATTTACCTCCGATCAAATAAGTAAAAGTTAAAGCAAGACACACAAATGGCTAAAATTATGTTAAAGACAAATTTATTAAACAAAAATATTCACATAAATGATAAATGAAAAGCTTACACGATGGAGCTAGAGAGAGAAAGAGAGTGTTGGTGTGTGCTGACTGCTGACGGGGTCATTCTCCACTCCATGAGGAAATCCAATTCTCGCGTTTCCCGCTGTAACCACTAACCCACTTCAATCAATCATGCAAGACTGTCTCTGTTTTTATTAAAATATTTTTATTTATTTATTAAAACCAACTTAATAAATAACATCAACTCTGACTAAAATTTGTGTTTGTGTGTGTTCTACTTTTCTCTTCATGTCTGTCTGTAAACTGTAATCTTATGTAAACTTTTTGTCTGAAATTTGAAAAGCTCAAAGCTTTTTTCTTTTGTGTGTTAAAAAAGATAAATAGAAGGAATTGAAGGAGCTAGGTAGAGCAGTAGTTAGCTCAGTTCATTAAATAAAGGGTCTCTCTCTTTCTTCTCTCTCTCTCTCTCTCTCTCTTACACTTTCTCAAGCCCAAAGAAAGTCCAAGAAAATATGGACTAGAATCGATGTTTCTGCTTCTTCTCTGCAATCCTCTTGTCCTACCTTTTGATGGGTCTTCCTGTTTCTTCTTCTTCTCCTCCTACTTTCATTTCAGGCACTTCACATTTTTCAACAGTCTTTCTTTTTTTGAAATATCTGATTCTCTATATTTTCTGTTTTTTTTTTTTTTTTGGCTGACTTGTGTGTGTAATTGCAGATGGTATGTTTGAATCTCAGTCATTTACTGGCAGGAACCTTCTTCAAGCTAAAAAAGGTGCTAACTTGCACAACTGATTTCTTTATTTTGGATCAGATAATTTCTGGGTTTGTTCTTGTTTTGTAATGCATTAGTATTGGATCTGATAGCTAAAAATCCCCAACTTTGGTTTATGCACATTTTTTTAGTTTTCAATTAGATCACGTTGGATCCATCAAATCTATCTATAGGCTGATGGATTTTGCCTTTTCAGGCATACCCACTTGTAATCATTACTAGTTTATGGCTTTGAGGCTTTCAGATTCTTTTCTGTTATTTCCCTTTTTTTAGTTATATCATTCTGGTTTTTAGTTAGGAGCATTACAAGTATGACACTGAGAAATGATTTGCCGAGAAATTAGAAACCTGTGATTAAAATAGGAAGATCTTGCCCTGAAGGCTGAAGGAGTAATGAATTCAAGAGTAGAAACCTTTTTCAAAGTGCTTGCCCCATAGCCATAGCACTAAAAGAGATGATTATGAGCTTTTCTACAGCTGTCAAAAACATAAAATAACAACCAAATCTTATTTCCAAAATTTAAGCGGCTATAGTTCCTTAACATACTAATTGGGGTCGGCAGTGTATCCTAAACAGACTAATCAAGTTCAGCCACATCTATTCTTTTTTGGGGGTGCAACATTTAAAAACTGTTGTGAGAATTGTGAAAAAATCTGTTTACGTAAGGTTAAAGAGTAGAGATGATAAAATATGACATAAGGAATTTACGTGGTTCGGCAACATGCCTACATCCAAGGGAGGTGACAGAATAAAGTTTCACTATAACTTTGGAGATTAAAACAATTGCTTGAAGACACTCTCAGATAAACCCAAACCCCATATACATCCTTGGTTCTCTCACAAATAAATAGAGAACACTCTATTGTATTTAGACAAGAGTTACAGGACACTCTAACTTCCTATCTTTGTTGTACACACACTGTAGAAGCTATTTCTCTTTTGCTATCTTGCGTAGGAGCTCTCTTGCATCTTCTCTTAAACTCACCATCTATTTATAGCTAGATGTTCAGCCAAAATGTCAATAGTTTCAGCACATGGAACTTATCAATTAAAAGAAGATGGCCAGCATTATTGGCAACAGAGTCATCCATTTCGGCTACAAGAAGAAAGCAAGAATTCGGTTTGCATGTTAGATGTTGTTCCTTGCCTTTTTGACAATTCATGCAAGATAACATTTAATGCTTGCTTGTAATATCAATCCACCGACATTACAATTTAAGTCATTCCAACAAATTTCCACCTTGGCTTGAATTGTATCAAGCTTCACAAACGAAACTCTTCGATTGCCTCCACCTTAGCCCTTACGGGCTATCACAAGCCACAAACACTAATCAAGTCAAAGCAATGCTTGAACTTGTTTGAAGGTACCGGCTTCGTCAACATATCAGCTGCATTCTCTTTTTTTGATAAGTAACATATCAGCTGCATTCTCTAAAATGTCAATCTTCTCAAGAGCAATCTCTCTTGTGAAAATCAACTCCCTTATCTTATGGAATCTTACATCAATATGCTTTGTCCTAGCATGGTAAACCTAATTCTTTGCCAAGTAAATGGCACTCTGACTGTCACAATGCAACTGAACTCCTCCTTGGTTTAAACCAAGCTCTTTGACTAGCGCTTTTAACCACAGTGCTTCCTTTGCAGCATCAGCTACCGCCGTGTACTCAGCTTCTGTAGTAGATGTGGCCACTAGGGATTGTATTGTGGATCTCCAACAACTGGACCCTCCTAACAGTGTGAACACATATCCTGTAGTAGACCTTTTGTCATCCATATTGCCTAGATAGTCTAAATTCACATATCCTACCGCTAAATTATCCCCATGTTGCCTCGCAAACAAGATCCCATATCTTGCGGCTCCATTCAAGTATCTGAATATCCACTTCACTGCATTTCAATGCTCTCTACTTGGGTTTGCCATGTACTTATTGACAATACTCACTACATGAGCCAAATCCGGCCTAGTGCAAACCATCACCTACATTAACCGAGCTGCACTTGCATATGGAACCTTTGACATGCCTTCAATTTCTTTTTCATTATTTAGGAACCGACTACCATATAATTTGAAGTGATTCGCCAATGGGGTGCTTAAGGGCTTAGCATCTTGCATGTTGAATTTTTCAAGAACTTTTCTGATATAGTTCTTTTGAGATAACCATAGCTTTCTTGACTCCCTATCCCTACGAATCTCCACACCCAAAATTTTCTTAGCAATACCCCAAGTCTTCATGTCAAATTCTTTGTGCAACAATGATTTTAGCCTGTCAACCTCACATATGCTCTTAGCAGCAATTAACATATAGTAACCAAAAAATATAAGAACCATCATCCAGCCTCTAACATATACACAACAATCATGCTCACAATGGGTACAACCAATCTAAATCATATAGGAATCAAACCTCATGTACCTTATTTGGGAGATTGTTTAAGCCCATAGAGTGACTTTTTCAATCCACAAACAAGATTTCCTGTACCTAGTTTCTTGAACCCCTTTAGTTGTTCCAAGAAGATTCCAAATTCCCATGAAGGAATGCCGTCTTCACATCTAATTGTTCCAATTCCAAATCTTGATGTGCTACCAAGGTCAACACTACCCTGTTAGAAGCATGCCTAACCACAGGTGAGAAAACCTCATTGTAGTCAATCCCATGTCTTTGTGAATATCCCTTTGCTACCAATCTTGCTTTGAATCATTCTCCTTCCCTTTCTAATACTATTTTTTGAAAACCCACTTGCAACCTATTAGTTTCTTTCCCTTTGGAAGTTTTGACAACTCCCAAGTCTTGTTCTTATTAAAGGACTCCATCTCTTGCACCATAGCTTCCATCCACATATCCCTTTTAGAGCTATCAATTGCTTCCTGAAAAGTGGAAGGATCCCCGCTACTGATTACTGAGCAATGAGAAGCAAGATCCTTGAAACCATACCTAACCAGTAGTCTTATGTTTATACTACATTAACAAAGATATTATTGGTTTGTTTTGAAAAGATTTTCTTCCTGAAATATTAGTGGGATATTTGCTTATTATTTGTTCCAGAAGAATAGTTTCTCTGTTATTCACATATAGCTTTTGTGTGAGGAAGTGATGTTGCAGTTGGGTTCATAGAGTGAAAGTTCATTTGTTAATATCTTATATTGTAGGATGCATTGTAAGTTTTCTCCTGATAACTTCTTGCATTTGTTTAGACTGCTTGATCATAAGGGTGGCATTGGCATTAGAGATTATTAGAAGTGAATGGTATACCATACTCTGCAAATAGTAGATGACTGAATGATCAGGATTAGACACAGATTAATTTTTATGTCAAATAACTTTCCACAATGGTGCTTCAGATCATTTTGAATAAAAGGCGAGTATATTAGGTGATTGACTTTGTGAATCCATAATGAGTTTAACCATCTCTCTGATCCATTTAGACAATGGATTGTATAAATACGGTTACGATGATAATATAGCTGGCTGGTTTCTGATGTGCATATCCATGTCTTCTTTTGCTTGTTTATGCAAAGCATCCATCTTTTGTGACTTGAGATGTGGCATATTTGAGAGAGAACTTGCCTAAGGAATGTCATTGAAGTTATCTTTAGAACGTATATTGTTTCACACTAAGGCCTTGTTTGCATCTAGGGAACGAATCATTCAGTAAGGGAAGTGAAGGAAAATTGATAAACCACTAGGGAAATTTTCTTTTTCAAGGCATTATTACCTTTTCTGTTTTCATAATTAATCACTTGTTCTACCCAATATACAAAGGTAATAGAATGGTCTGATGATATATTTACTTATGCAAAATCTGCAGCTTGCCCTGTGAGCTTCGAGTTAATGAACTACACAATCATCACAAGCAAATGCAAAGGACCCAACTACCCACCTGATCTGTGTTGTCCAGCATTCAAGGAATTTGCTTGCCCTTATGCGGATGCGATAAATGATTTGACAAATGATTGTGCCACAACCATGTTCAGCTACATAAACCTCAATGGAAAATACCCACCTGGCCTTTTTGCCAGTGAGTGCAGGGAAGGCAAGGAGGGTCTTGCATGCCCTGTACTAGCACCGTCAGCTTCAGCCAATGAAAGTGGGTCCAACAACATGCATCTACCAGCAGTTTCAGCCAATGAAAGTGGGACTCACAACGTGTATCCCTCCCCACTGCTAATGCTCACAGCCGGCTCCTTTCTGTTATTATTCAAGTCGTTATGAAGGCAAAAAGTCAACTATCTTTTTCTTTTTCTTTTTCTCTAAGGCCAAAATTTTTTTGGTATATCAGGTTCTGGGCCTTGTTTTCCTTTCAATCATCACCAGCTGGAGCTGAAGCATTAGCAATTAAGTTGCTATTTTAGCAACCCCACTCAAATTGAGCTTTATCCGGGTGTGGGTAGCTAAAAATTTTTAGCAACCATGAATAGTAAGTTTGTATATATACAACCTAATATTTATGGTGGCTAGAAATAAAGTAAATATAAAAGTACAAAAAGATGGAAGAGAGAGATGGGAAAGAGAGGAGAGAATGAGTAGATAGGGTAGTTTATATTATTTTATGAGTTGTATGTAAAAAATAAAAATTGTGATGTTGTGTGAGTTGTAAAATAGATTGGTAAAATAGATAAAATTGTATTTGAGGACCTAAAATAGGTTTTTTTTTGTTTTGTTTTGTTTTGTTTTGTTTTGTTTTTTCATCCCCATGCTAGTGTTAAAACTAATTTTGGGTATGCCTAACTGAAATTTGTTATGTATCAATTTGTACTTTGCACCCAAGTAGTTGGGGTTAGGTATTGGCTGTTGTATGATTGTATCTTTGAGTAATGGTGGTTTGTGCATTGCGTGGTACAAAAATGAATTATTAATTAAATCTCTCCAATTGTATTCCCTTGACGGATCAATTTGTTCTTGCCATTTCCCATTTATGTCAAACGTCTATAGAATGTGGGTCCAAGATGCAGCTGTCCTCTTGTCATCTTGTGCTTGGATATAGTTTGTGTGGCTATGGATATCTTAGGATTAAAAAAAAAAAACTAAAATCAAATATCTTAGCTGTATTATGTATCTCATTTCCTTGCCTCCAACTGACCAAACCTTAAAAACAATTCAAGAAATCAAGGCTACGCTTTCTTCCTGCAATGACAATTAGCTATTACTGAGCTTTGAAGTTTTGTATTATTGTTTTTGGGTTCTCAAGTCATGGCTGCTTTCCTTTTAGCTCCATCCTTGCCCAAACAGAGGTTTCCTATCCCATTAGTAAGGACCCCAACTAGAATTCCAGCAAGCATCCACTTGCTTCAACTGTGCCAAAACTTTCAAGAAGTTAAACAATTACATGCGCAGTTGGTTGTGACAGGTCTCATTGACTGTTATCCAAATACTGGGAGGCTCTTTGAGTCATGTTAAAACGTCACAAATCAACTCTGCCTTATCAATATTTCATAGACTACCTTCTCCTGATGTATTTGCCTACAACACCATGATCAGAGGCTTTACAGTCTGTAAGTGCCCACATGAGTCTCTCTTACTGTAAAATATGTTGTTACTAGATGGACGAACACCAGACAATTACACTTAAACCTTTGTCCTTAAAGCAGGTTCCCATTTGGAAGCTCTTTCCGAAGGTAAACAAGTGCATAGCCAGATAATTAAAGCTAGAATAGCACCTGATACCCACATTCATAGCTCACTAATCCATATGTACACAAATTCAGATAGCATTGCTTTTGCAGAATTCTCGGAAGAGAACACACCTACCAAGAACGCTATAATCTCTGGGTACCTAAGTAAAGGTCATGTAGAAAAGGCTAGAAGAATGTTTGATACCATGGAAGCAAAAATGTTGCCTCTTGGAGTGCAATGGTTACAGGATACACCAAGAATGGTATGTATTTAGAGGCTTTAGGTGTCTTTCATGAAATAATGGTTTCCCAAGTGCATCCAAATGAATCAACACTTGTGAGCTCATTGTCTGCCTGTGCTCATTTGGGGGCACTGGATCGAGGAAGATGGATACATGCATTTCTTGATAAAGCTGGGGTGAAGATTGGTGTTACCTTGGGTACAGCTCTCATTGATGTGTATCCCATGTGTGGTAGCATCAGATGTGGCTATGAACTCTTTCAAAAAATGCCTCATAAAGATATAGTGACATGGGGAGTCATCATATCTGGTTTTGCCTTGCATGGACAGGCTGAAAAATGCTTTCAACTGTTTGAATCGTTTGATGAGATGGTTGCTAGTGGAACTTATCCAAATAAAGTGATCTTTGTGGCTGTATTATCTGCTTGCTCCCATGCTGGATTTGTGGAGCTTGGACATCACTATTTCAATCAAATGATTCATGATTTTGGGATTAGGCCTTCGATTGAGCATTATGGATGCATGGTCGACCTCCTTGGCCGTGCTGGGAGCAGAAAAGCTCATCATGTTGATGCCGGAAGAACCAATTCAATTATATGGGGAGCATTACTTAGTGCTTGTCGAACCTATGGTGACGTAAGGAGAGGAAACCGTGCTTTTAGACACCTCATTGAGCTTGAGCCACTGTCAGGTGACCAATATAAACTAGCAAGGCTCATGTTGACTAGTGCGGGTGAAATAGCGGATGCAACTAAAATTAGAAAATTCATCAAGGAAAATGACTTGGAGACAACATGTGGTACGTGTTTTGTTGAAATAGATGGTGTTGTCCATGAGTTTGTAGCAGGTGATATAGACCATAGCAAGCTTAGAGAGATCAACAGGCTATGGAAGGGTTTGATGGCAAATTAGAAATGCCCAAGTTGAAGATGGCATCTAATTAGCCAGTACTCTCGATTAGGACTCGGATGGCCAAACCTATCCACCAATTCAGGAAAAAGAAACAGTAACTGATTGGTAAATTCAAATAGGAAACATGAGAAAAAATAGAATCCTTCTCCATAGATTGGCATCAATGCATTCAAGTGAAATACACAATAACAGAAACTGGAATCAATTACATCAGCTGAACAGCTTTATTCATTTTTGGTATTGATTATATATTAACACATATAAAGTTACAGTGAATTCTCATTCACCAGTGCTCAAGGAAGTTCGTAAAAATATTCTTTGCCTAAATTCTAAAACTTCAGCTAACTCACTTAACAAGAACCCCTCCCTGCTCCCTGGAGGAAACAAGGAACCAGAAGGTCCCTGGTGCAGTTGAGTGATATCTTCACCAGACAAAGTTGACCAGGATTTGCATCAGAAATGCCTCCTAGTCATACTAAGCCAGTAATCTGATCACCACATGAGGTTGGGTTTAGACTTCCGTTCGAACTGCTCCTTTGTCAGACACCAAGGACCAGGAAAGTTGCTTAACTGTAATTAACAAAAAGCTTAAAATAAATAAATAAACACTTATCACCAAGGGAAGCAAAAAGTGCTATGTAACTTAGAGCTACTTGTCGTCTAATAAAAGCCAGTCTGCACAAACTCAATATCTGATCATGTATCTGAACCATGCTTTGATGTTTATGAAACTCCTATTTAACATTTCAATAGAAACTTAATTCAGCTTAGTAGGGAGTATTCTTTGAGGAAGACCATTATTTTGGGATTTATTGAACAGCAGAGTTGACATGCCATAATGGATGGCAACACAAGCAATTTTTAGTCTTCATTGAGGCACAGTTAGCACCAGGTAGTGAAGTAGCTTACATTGCTGACGAGCTTTGCCCCAAACCATGCAGTGTCCGCACCATATGGAGGAGGAATGACTCTGATCCCATTAGAAATGGATGCGGGAAGAAGTCCATGTATTTCCTTCTCTAACCTCTTTGAACCAAAAGAATTTACAATCAAATGTATCTTGTTATATTTCTTGAGTAATTCCATAAGATTAGAAAGAGATCCATTTCATCTTTCAGAGCTTTATTGTAAAAGAATAAAAATGTTCAAGTAACTGCCAGCCCTGGTAAACATGCACTCCCCCCTGACAAGACTACAGTCTTGAACCAAGCATCATCGCTTGTTAATTCTGCATCATGGCAGTGGTCCATGCAAAGTGCTACAGCCTGGTGCAAACCCATTGCACGCCTATACCAAGATCATATGATAGACTTAAACATACAAGGCAACAATAACCCAAAAGAAATAAAATATTAGGAATCCATAGCAAGGACAAGCATGGACATATACCAGTTGTTAGACTGTGTTTAGCTTGATGTAAAATATTTTCTAATTGTAAATTTTTTTCAGGTGAAAATATTTTTTGGAAAGGATAATATTTTCAGTTTTTTGGTTGTGTTTTGGAAAATATGCCAAAAAATGGTTTCCAGTGTTTGGTTTGCAAGTAAAATGGTTACCAGAAAATATGTATAATCCGGCAAATATGCCAGACAGTATCTCTCTGGAGCTTCTCTCTCTCTCTCTCTCCCTCTCTCTCTCTCTCTCTCTCTCGGTTTGGGTGGCTGGAGTGATATGTAAAATGGTTGAAGGTAAAATAAAAGTGTAAAGCAATTTACACTCCCACCCCTCTATTTTACGGTCAATTTGACTGTGTTTTCCAGCCCACCCAAATGCCCTGTCAAGTGTAAAATATTTTCGGTGTAAGTTTTTCACCCGTAACGAACACAGCCTTAGACACACCTTTCCCTAAGTGCCATCAACCACTGCAAAAGGTTACTAACTGAAAAGAATTGATTCTATAAATATCAACAGAAAGTGAAACTGCTTATGCCTAAGTACAAAACAAACTATCAGCTCTAT
Organism: Castanopsis chinensis; assembly: GCA_032878915.1. NCBI lineage: Eukaryota > Viridiplantae > Streptophyta > Magnoliopsida > Fagales > Fagaceae > Castanopsis > Castanopsis chinensis. The sequence goes on along the minus strand of JAVQMG010000026.1, from coordinate 957,009 downwards.
GTATATATTAACAGAGAATTTTTGGACACCTTGTAAATGTCAGTAAGAAACACTTAAAAACGACAATTGTCCAGTAATTTTTAGTTTTAAGAGTAAACAAATTATTCAGCTTATAAACTCCAAAAGCATTAGTCTTGAGTTTGTCATTGTCAATAAAATACTTTCAGCTTGTAAAGCTAGACATAAACCATGATCTGAAGAATTCACTTGGACATGCTCAGGATCAGGCCCCAACCATTTATAAAAATCCAAATCAATTTTAGGAGCACCAAGCAGATATGCAAGATGTTATTGATATGGGTGAAAGAAACATTTCTTGGTTTCCATAGAAAACATTTATATGGGAATCCTTCAGCCCACTTAGAGTGTGTTTGGCATTAGCTTTTAATTTTTATGTACAGTTTTTTAAAACCTCACTTTTTCCCGCCTTTTATCACTATTTCAAAAATTTTTAATGCACAAGTGTACTTTAGCACACTTTCAGCAAAACAATTTTGGCAAAGAGCTAAATAAGCTATTCTCATACAGACAGTATAAATAACCAGATTGTGACAGAAATGAACTTACACTCCTCCAATACTTGGCTGGAATAAAATCTCTCTTGTTTGAAACCGCTCTTTCGAAAGAGTAATAGGACCTTCTCCCGTAATTTCAAATGATGCTGGCATATTTTTAGATAATTCGGCCTCATAATCAGCAGCAACATAACATAGGTTCTGTGTGCTCATTCAGTCAAAAGAAAAAAAAAATGAAAAATTCAGTATGAATGTTTCCTAGAGAAACATAATAATTACTGATCCCACAAACTTGACATGGATTCAACTTAAAAAAACAAAAAATAAAAAACTATACAGATAAAATCCACAAGAAATCATTGATACTCCTATACTTTCTAATCCCTACCCTTTTGAAGCCAACAACACACGTCTCAACCTTTTAAAATTGAGATATACTTGAGAACTTCCTATATATCAAGAAACCAAGAGGATAACATAATAATAAAAGTGAATATCTAGTCCATAGATTTACATTTTGAAATAACAAGTCCTGCATCAGTAAGCATCATGTGATAATGGTAGCAATAGCGGTGACATTTGTAGCATTTGGAAGTTTGCGATTGGAAGTGGATATGGCCATGTCAATGTAGCTAAGATATTTGATTGGACCAGAAGATTTCTACTCATAGAATTTGGAATTACCAGCACTAAGCAAAAAATTGAGACTCATAGGATCCTGCCTAACCAAAAATAATAATAATAATAATTATTATTATTATTATTATTATTATTATTATTATTATAAATTTGAAGATCTGTCATACAATGCAAAAAAAGGACACCTAGATTTGAAAGCAATGCATTCGGTTCTCCAAAAATGGAAGTACATAAGTGAGGATTCCCATTATTTAGAAAGATATTTTGATTAGCCAATTACTCTGCATGCAAATTAGCCAGCACAAAAACAAACTGCCCAATCTTTCATAAAACAAGGATAGAAATAAGATAACCATTCTCAAAGCACTACCTCTTTCAGTGTGCGAACAGTATACAGTGATCCGAAATTTATATTGTTCAGCTGCATCAGCTCGTTAAGGAACCCTGTAAGTTTTAATGCTCCCACTCCCACAACTTCCACACCAACCTTGCGCATTACTTTACCATGTAAAACTGAAAAACACAGTAGCAAATGTATAATATGAAGTCCAATTGACTTCAAAGCTAAAAAGGGTTAATATAAAAAGAAATTGAAAAGCTAAAATAGAAGTTGAGAAAGGGATTAGGTAGAAAATAGTGGCCTACAAATTGCATTATCCAGGAAAAGAGCCATAAGCAGCAATTAAGGCTCACTTTCATAATGAAGAATACAAGAAAGCTCCAAACTAAGCTTAAAGTGCCTATTGAGGCCCAATACTACAAGACATTGCTATAAAATACTCCACATACTAATCTCAACATCATGAAGTTAATAAGACAAAAAAATGAGGAAAACTTACTTGGAACAACAGATGTGACTTGAAAACCAATATTAACAACAATTCCTGAAGTTCGTCTCGCTGCATATAATGCTAATATTGCCTAAATTTTTAGAAATAGATGAATAAGATGACATAGAGATAATGAGAACAACAATGGAATTATTGTTCTTTTTCTAAGTTCAAAAGATAGAAGAAATCCAGATCCAATTTACAGAACTTAAAAATACATACATGAAGCATCCAAATCATTAGGTTAATTTGGAGTATTGGTACACGATCATATTCATGAACCATGAAGACAAAAAATTAGCATGAGTACGGACAACTGGTTTGCAGAAGCTCCCTCATCGTGGGAAATTCTACACAAAGACAATCTGGATTGCCAAACTCTCAGGTAAGATAATGTCATTAATGTACTGAAGAGAAGTCATTAGGAGAGTTACAAAAATATAATTTTTTTTAAGTGTTTCAATTTACAGTCAGAGATGAATGTAAAATTATGAGGGGAATGTTATAATGTACTAAAGACAAGTCATTAAGAAGTCATTGCATTATTTAAATCTGGTTCAAGATGGAGTTTTTTTCACTCTTTTCAGCTGCCCATAGGAACCCTTTTTCATTAGGTTTAGGTTAGATTAATCCATGGGGTTTCTTTTTCTCCTTGCACATCTTATGGAAAGCTACAATACCATTTCTAGGACATTTGCAATGGCATAGATCTAAGCTTTATAGAAGCATTTACATCTCACGGATCCTCTTATTCTTCAAATCACATAACTCCTTTCAACTTGATTTTAGCTTTCTATTCTAACAGTGACCCTAACAGAACTTATTTAACAGAAAAGACTTCTAAATAAAAAGATCAACCTGATTGATGGCACAAACAGCAGGGACATTCATATCAAACAGGGCTGAGTATATGGTTTTGTTGAGCTGCTGCCTTGATGCTTTGGCAGATTCAGTATCTGGAATAACCAAAGAAGAAAAAAAACACCATGTTATACAAACTGAGAGACAACAGATAAGTTAAATAAAATTTTATCAATTGCCATTGAGCCAAAATCTAACATTATCGGATCTGACAAAAAGATCAACAAATTTTTTTCTTTATGCTGATATATGAATTGAAAATGTGATTATGTTCTTATTATTTCCTCCCCAAAACACTTATATAAATGCAGATACGAGAGATGAATGCTCAGAGTTATTGGACAAAATTGATCAAGCATTACATTTCCACATGACTAAAATGCAAATTACACTCTCTAAGTTTGGGGTCAATTTGAATTTGTCCTTTATGTTTAGAATTTTAGACTTTCATCTTTGATATTGTATAGCTCTTTGAATCCCATTGATGAGGTGGCTATTAAATGCCAGCTCAGCTCAAAATGACATAGTTTTTATATTCAATACTATGTCATTTTCATTTTGAGCCCTATTTGAACCACAGCAGCATACTTTTCTATTAATTCATATAATTCTTTTTTTCCCCCTATTTTCCTTTACTGTCTCCTCTCTCTCTCTCCATGGCCAATTTTTTTTCTTTCTCCACTACTTAGCTCAACACCGTATGCGTAGCTGCCACTGACAGAGATGGAATTAGTTTTGAGAAGATCTGTGAGCTCATCCCAATCAAACCCCATGACTCCAACTCTATTTTCAATCCCAAGAGACCTCCTCTTTAAACCCTCCATTATTTTGGATTTTGAGTTGCTAGGGCCAAGAACGTTATTGCTTCCACCAAGGACCTAACCTCTTCCTCTTCCATTGAGGACTTGAGCATCACAGATGTTCCCATTGGCAAGGTTCACATCTAGGCTATCTCCACTGACAATTCTACCCTTGCTGCGCCACATATACATCATGGCTTTCTGACAATGTTGTTCACACCGTACCATACAAGCTGTACTGGCCAGTATTTATCATACCGACCACTAAGCTGGTATAAATAACATCCACGAAGCCAGTTAAAAGATGTCATACAATATGAAACAATACATGTTCAATCGTGGCTTGTATATCTATAGCATATTGTTTTTTGTCACTACAGAGCTTAGACTTCAATTTAAAAAGATTGGGTTTCAAGTTTTGGCACAGATGATAAGCACAAGCAATGCATGACAGAGTTATTCAGAATGTAACTATATAATAGCTGACCGTCATAATGGCAGATTGGTACAGACACAACAATTGGCTGATTAGATGGTTTCACCTGCATCCTGTGAAAAATTAAAATCAGTATCTTGAACATATTAAGCACCAAGACGAAGAAGGACTAATAGATTTGATGATTGCAAATATCTTACTGTAATACAAGTATAGAAGCTCAAATGTGCCATATAAATAAGTTCCATTATGTACTTCTCGTAGAAGAACTTCACTACTTGAAGTGGGTATTCATAATATAATGATTGAGATTTTTATGAAGTTTTACTGTCGGATTCCCACATTTGCACGTGTATCTTTATTGCAAATGTAGGTGTAACAGAATATAAAGTAATTGACCGGTTGGAGAGAGAGAGAGAGAGAGGTTTATATAAAAAAAATTTCCCACTAATAGAGAGAGATTGAACCTGTTATAAATAGTTGCAAAAAAATGTCGAAGCCTAGAGTACATTGGAGTCTCAATGTTACCAAATACCTGCACATACAGATACAGCAAAAGAAAACTAAATTGGCAAAATGAACAGTGAAGGGGAGTCAGAAGCACGCCCAACAAGCCTATAGTTTATATTCCTATGGCAGAATGGTTAAAACAGCATATATTTGCTTTTCAATAATCTGATTTGCTAACTATAAACCATATGTCGAATTCAATTCAATCTTCATATACAACTGAATTATAGATAACAATAGCCACTTCACCAACAGTCAAAATTCAGACTTTTCAATCAAGGATGAAGAAAGTTCCAGAATGAACATTTGTAGATTTTCAACAAAGAATACACAATTCAAAAGAGAATATATATATATATATATATATGTATATAATTTGAAATTTTTGTATTGCACTCAACCACATAGCTGATTATTTTGCTTGATTATTTCAGCAACCAAACAGAGCCAGTGCAGAATTGACTTCAACAACCATCAAAATTCAAACTTCTTCATAAACAAAGAAAAATTCAAAGTTTTATATTCTTTCGCTCGAATTTTTCAGCAATAAATCAAGAACAGCGCACAATTCAAATTTCTCTCTAAATTTTTGAAGAAAAAATAAAGTACATATAACTAAACTGAATAGCTGAGCTCCAAAAATTTCCACTGTTTAGCTCTGTTTTCTTTTCTTGGCAAGCAAACAGAAGCTGAACAAAAATCTGAGAAACCTACTGAAGAGGATAACCGGATTGCAAGCTGGTCTCGGCGAAGAAAATAGAGTCCCAAGACTCATATGGGTGGTTCCTCATAAATCACACAGAAACAAACATTACATGATGAAGAGGTAAAAGCAACTGGTCCTCATGATTCCTCATTTTGCACAAACATAAAACACAAAGTCGGTGTGCAGATTGCAGCCAAACATAACAACTCTAATGGCCTGTTTGGAAGTTTTAAACAAGGAGGGGAGTAGAGTAAAGGGGACTGAGTACATAAATTATTGACCGCCATGGCTTCCGAGTCCGATAACCTCTCTACCCTCCCCTCCGCCAACAGCAACGTCGTCGAAGACGAGAAGTTCAGCTTCCGACGCCCCGAGTTGTTCACGGAGAACCTCACCGCCACGTTTTCCTCTGCTACAGGAGCCCTGAGGCTTGGCCATGCAAGGTCGAAGGCTCCGAATCCAATTCCCCACAACACGTTTTCCTCTGCTACGTAAATTATTAATATCTTACGTGTCAGCCGTTTGCAAAATGTTTGTAGAATAATTTTCCTTGTGTTTATAGCATTTCTTTTTACAATTTCCTTAAGTGTGTTTGTTAACATAATATTTTTTTTAATCTTATCTAATTTTATTTTAGAATAGAATGAAAAAAGAAAAAAGGAAAATGGTCCCATTTTAGAAAAATTTACTTTTCTTAATAAAGAATTGATATGTTGAGAATCCAAAAATTTATGATTAAGGCTTGGTCATCGTCGTTGTTGTAAAACTTATATAAAGTACCCAATCAAATTTAAATATTTGGGTGGATTGATTTTTTTTTTTTAAAGATAATTACAATATGTTACTAACCTCGCAATTCGAACCCTTCTCCCCTAGATTCTAAGCATTTTATGCATGGGGAGGTGCCAATTCTATTATAAGGTCTTTGCTTGGGTGGATTGAATTTAATTGTTCTTAGAAAAGATAATAGTTTTTTGTATTTTATTGATCAATGCAAACAAATCTTTGAACTTAATTGAGAAACTTGATATACTACCATTTATAAGTTACTATAATTAAGGTTATTTATTTATTTATTTAAATTTCTGAATTGTACCATTCCTAAGTATAAATCGTTCTTACATATAAAATTGCATAAAGTGTGACAGGGAATTGTCATGCAAAAATGATATTTTGAAAGACTTAATTTATATACTAAATTAATTAATAAAAATTAGACACTTGTATTTTCTCTATAATATGCTTAAATCTTATTCTAATGTATGAGATAATTTTTGTTTTCTTAAAAGTTGGAATCTCTTGAATAATATAATTTAAAATCACTGTCAACTTCTTTAAGGCCTTCTCTCCTCTCACCATGTGTGTGTTAAAAATATTTAGTATTCTAAAAAAAAACACATATTTTGTTTGTTTTAAAATGAAGGACCTCATAATTTTTTTTTTTTTGGAATTCAATTTTTTTTAAAAAAATAAATAACTTTTCTTGATGAATATTTTTTCCAAAGTTTTGTTAGGAGATCTTTACACTTAATTTTGGCCCTGATGGCCAAAAGTCCTGTAGCTGAATTGACACTTCTCCATATACAAAATGCTTGAGAATCTAGGGTGAAAAGGTTCGAACTAGTGGGTTAGCAGTATGTTATAATTATTTCAAAAAAAAAAAAAAAAGTTCTGGCCTTAATGACAGATGTAATGGTGCTAATATAAGAAAGACTGTGGCAGAGGCTTGCATTGTTGATATAACATAGATGATATGCTGCAGTTATCAGCCTATCACGACTTGTTAAGATCATTTTTATTAATTTTCTTTTACGCTTTGTTTATTTTGCGAAATGTTGCATTGCTGAAATATCATTTTTGTAAGTGATTCCACTTTTTCAGGGTAGCACAAAAAAAAATTGGTCAATGGAAAACTATCTTTAATCAATAGAAAATCCTAATAAAAATAAGGCTTGTTTTTTATAGGTTGTTTTCCAAAAATTGTTTTTGGAAAACAATCTCTCTCTCTCTCTCTCCATATTTCTCTTTCCCTTTCTAACACAGTTCTCTAATTAGATTTTTTTTTCCCTCATTGCTCAGTAATTATTTTATTCCTCTCTACCAACTTGCAAAAGTGAACATATTTGCAATGGTAATTATTTTATTCCTCTTTACCAAATTCCCAATTCTTTACTTTAAATTTCAAACTTAATTTTATTTTTTCTCTAAGAAATTTTTGGTTTGATGGATTTCAGGTAGAAGTTTTTTTGCACATAAAAGTATAAAAATAAAAATAAAAAAGAAGAAAGAAAGAATGAATGAAGTAAAAGACGAAAATTTTAAACATAGTACCTATATGGCTCTAAATTACTTTTACATAAAATAATCTTTTTTGTTGACAGATACATTATGTAGATACTATGTAGTGATAATATATTTGAAACTGAAAAATGCATAAAAATATCAAAGACTTGTAGTTGAATAAATACTATACCAAAAAAAGAGTAAACAATTAAAAGTTATTGTTATTTGTACTTATTAAAAATGTATTCTCCTGTCAATTTTATGTATATTGATTACATTAGTTGGTTTACAAAATACACTTGTTTTAAATAGCCAATGAAATATAAGTAAAAATAAAAATTTGCATATCCATTGAAAAATTTTCAAACTCAAAGAACCAAATACTGAAAAAATATAGTTTTCTAAAAATGAAAAAATGAACAATTTTCGGAAAAAATTTTGATGTTGAAACAAACAGAGCTAGGTGTTTCAACTTTGCAAACGTGACACTTAACGTTGCGATACCATTTTGTTTGAGAAGAGGAAATGAATATAATCAATGGATGTATTTTTATAGAATATTCATTTTATTATTTTATTTGAAAGTTTTAATGAAGAAACCTATTAACAAGGCCCAATAAACAGTACCATAGATTTAGCTTTTTGGAGGGAAGTTGGACTTGAACTTGCGCGAACAATGCCACTGTTGCAATGAGGCCTAGTCACCTTGCCCCAAATGCACCCATAGTGGGCAACTTATAAATCACGTAGCAATTTTAAGCTTTATGACATACCTTAGTCTATATGACAATATTTTTTATTATAATACTTTGGTTTTCAGTTGTAGTCGGTCCCTATAAAATTTTCATTAATTTACTATGACACTTATTTTACTTTTATTTTTATTGTGAATACTAGAACTCCATTAGTACGGGCCGGGTTAGAACATGCATGTATCACCATGTAGTTGGACCTTCACATCCTTGTTTGGATTGGTCATTAAAGTCTCACACACATACATATATAACGCACGGGAAAAATCTCAATCCCCTCCGTGCATTTTCACTCTCTAGCTTTAGAAATTTTCTTAGGTTTTATTTGTGGCTTAGTGATTTTGAATGTGAACCAAAAAATGAAGCGATGTGACTTTAATTTGCAAGTCCTACCATCAAAAAGGTTTATTTGGTTGATGCCTCAATTATCTACAAGTTGCTAAAATTTGAAATATATTTTGAAAAATACTATGTCTATAATATTTTTACTTCACTTTCACAATAAATCTTAAATTGTAGGTTGTTTTTAGTAGGTAAAAAAGTAATTTAAGTAATTGTTCAGAATTAATAAAAACTTACTACTTATAATTTATGGATCATGTTAACCAGTGCTCTTAGGGCAATGATTAACAATTTATTTTAGAAAAGTTTTTACACTACTTAATTTTTTGGGAAATGGAAAAAACTGTCAAAATATTAATTGCTTTTTTTTTTTTCCTCATAAAAACTTATTTTAAATGAATTGTTAACAATTTCTCTAAAGACATCTGTTAGTATTTCTCATAATTTATTATGAAAATGTTGTAAACAAATCACTTCTCATTTGTTTTCTCTTCTTATTTCCCATTTAATGCGCCAAGGCAACCATTGTTTTGCTTAATGTGAAAAGGACAACCACCTACAGATATACTTGCCGCCTCTCTGTCTTTCTAAAAAAAAAAAAAGTTCAAGTCCGACTTCCATCCCAATTATCCATGGCAACCACCTACAGTATATTATTATTATTATAAACTCTTTAGTTTATTATTATAAACTATAGTTTAATTAGGCTGAGTAGGTAAGAAGAACAACACTTTGGTTAGTAAGGTGGATAATATATATATTAATATATAGGCACATGTAAAGTGTTAGGGATATGGTCATAACCTAAACTCCTAATTATCTTTTCAAGGATTCTTAAGCTGCATCGGATTGGTGTGTGTTCCCACCTGGTATTTGCGATGATCGATGTACCTATCATGGGGTATTTGTGACTTGCTTGGTGCACATACGAGATGTCATGATAGGTATTTTGTGGGATGAGAAGAGTTTTTTCTTTGTGTGCTTCATTAGACAGCTATAATCGGGCAATAAGGCTCTTGCCATGGTCAAGCAGCCAAGGCTTACTGCATGCGTGGCAGCCATGGATGGCCTGGTTAGTTACACTTACATTACATGCGAATGGACAGTCAGTTACTGTCGAAAGAGACCAGAGAAATAAGGGGTCGTTATTGCAAGAGTATGCAATAATTTTCCACAAATAACATATAGGTACACTACTATAAAGAGACCAGAGAAATAACATATACTACTGTAACATTTTTTTCCCCTAGAACATAACACGAAACGTTTTATTTTTTTTACACGAAACGTTTTATACACACATATATAGGTTCCAATTATTCTGAGAAACTGGCATTAAAACAGGAAGTTTTATCAACCAACTGGACTACACATCTGATGAAGTCATGATCAAGGGTGGCCACTGGCATCCTGGGAGTTGGGGTTAGGGGCAGAGGGTGGGACCGGACCTCTACTGAGTGGAACAACATCCTCACCATGAACCCTTTGATCATCAGCAAAATCAATATTAGTATAAGGCCAGTGCAAAAAACATCAAGAGTTTGATTAACCATACGAAAGTAAACATGTATATAAACAATCAATTCCTATCGTGTTCACACAAAAACAACAACAACAACAACAACACACACACCCATTTATATAAACAGCTGATTGTAAATTCAAATTTATAAAACTTTTTAGCATAATTAATGTCAAATAATTAAGGAAGAAGAGGGAAGAGAATATTCAGAGTATGCAAAAAGCTATACAACATAAAAAGTGACGAAAATAATTAAAGGAATTTCCAGGCAACAAGCTAAGACCATATATTGCCTTAAAGAGGAAAGGGTATTGAAAAAACCTTACCGTTCAAACTCTGTATTGATGTAGGAAGAAGCAGTTGATGAATTTGCAATAGTCCCAAAAGCTGTGTTGGACAAAACCATGGTGGTGTTATAAGCTGAGTGGGCAAAAGGTGGTTGATCCATGTAATCAACAATCGTGATCAGTATTGTCTGGTTTCGATTACAAGCATATGGTGTTGAATCACTGATGCACCTCACAAAGTATTGCCTTCCACAAGCTGCACCATTGTCCCATATTCCATCACCGGCTGCTGCGAAAAAGTTCCCGGATGGGAAGTGAGATGCATCGCTTCCATAACAGGCTGTGGGTAAATATGGGGAAGAATACTGGGCTGCGGTTCCAACATCACCATAGGAGGTATGGCAATGGAGGAACAATGAAACCAAGAATAACTTGAGAAATAACCATTGAAGTTTTGGCGGTGACCTATTCATTTTTCTCTACTTGTGAGTGAGTAGTGACTTGGGACTCGTGAGGGTATAAAAGGAGTTGGAAAATTAAGAAGTAGCTTCTTTTCCTTAGGCTATCTGGTAATTGATCAATGATGCTTTTCCTTAGCCTTGAAGTTAATGAGATTCGAGAGAACAAGAGAGCAGAAGAAACCATTTATAATAGGGAACGTCGAGTCACACCTCCCCAGGGCATACACGTATTTAGCTAGACGAGGATCCTAATCAAGTTACTGTTTTGGCCAATGAAAAATTCCTCAGAATTTGAGAATAGATCGTGTAGTTAGGGCTTCCACCAAGTTCTAATGCTTCACGGCAGGAACCTTTTCTCTATGCATGTTAGTTTTTTTTGAAAATGTATGTGTCTGCATGATTTGTATGGTTCGTAGTTTTGTTGCCACAAAGGTTCACATCAATGATCCCACCTGACCTCCTCCTAAAGGTTGCACTACAAAATGCTCCCCCAAGGGGAACACTAGCAAGATTTCCATTTGTTGGTTCCAATCTAACAATGGTCATGATTAGCCCACGAAGGATGGTACGTAGTGAGGTACGTTCTTTTTTGTGTAAATATTTTTAGTAGTTGATAGGAATTTCCCTAGTTTCAGTAATATCCATTAGTCCCATCTCATGGACCTCTTTGACACAGACTATGTCTAGTTTTGTATTCCACTTATAATCTTTTATAACCATGGCAGTAGTATTTGACTTTCTGTCATTACATAAAATTCGATTAAATTGACATTTTTTTGCACTTAAAAAATATCAAAAGTTTTTGTGTTAGGCATTTAGTTAACACACTCATGCTTTTATCATGGAATTTCTATGAAAATCTTGTTTTAGCCATATTTTACAAACACATGGCATTAACAAGCTGTGTTTATCCATTGCAACTCAAGTCTCAGGGTGATTTCAGTTCTGAAATAAAAAGATCTTCGCTAGTAGCTAGTAGGTTATGGTTTTAAATTTTGGTTCTTCAAAAATAAAATAATATTCTATATATATCAGGTTGCCTGAAAGATGATGCATTTAAGTTCAGCAACAAAATGACAGTCTGCACAGTGATAAATGAGTAAAACAGTGGGTATCTTTCTTCTTCACAACTCAAAAGCAAGATGGAGATTGAGATCACGATAGAGACAAGTGAAGGCATATGATTCACTATTGATTGATAAAATCATTTTTTTGATAACATAGTGTCACCTTGAACACACTGTGAGTGACAAGATTGTGAGTGATAAGATGGACCAATTTCAATTTTTTGGTACATCTTGAGCAAAAGTTGTAAGGTCATATGAGTTAGCAATAGTAAAACAGATTTTGACTGTTGATATAAAACCTTAGTCCCAAAACATTGGAGTAGTCTATAGATCCTCAACAAGACTGAAACTCTAACATTGAAATATTTTCTTATGCAGGCTTTTCCGTTGGATTTAGTACTCTTTTCAGATTGAGGACAACTTAAGGTGTGTCCCTCGTTGAAAATTTTTAAAAATTTTTAATTTAACTTTAGATTAAACGGAATTGGGTAAATTTTTTTTTTTTTTTTTTTTTTTTGGCCTTTTGGATTGGTTTTGTGTAGGGCTTTGTGAGTTCTTACAATGAGTTATTTCCCTGCCTATTCGCTGTACTATCTCCACCCAACCTTTGCCTTCATTACCTCTATTTTGTAGTAATATATTAATTGTTGTGTTATTTTGTTTATGCATGTGTTGGTTGCTTTGATTCAATTTTCATTTGCATCTGTTTTCTTGCCTCACAGTCTTTGCTTCCAGATTATCAGAGGCTTTCTCATAGGTTGAATACGTCAAAGCTTATTGAAAATAGTGGTGAGTTCCTAAACTTGATTGTATTTAATAATTTTGGAGAAACTCTAGTCTTGGTAACCTGCTACATGATGTGCCTTGTGAGTGGTGGCTATGTCAAGTTGTGTACCTTTTTGATGAAATTTGCTATGAATTCTTATACTCAGCTTTGCTTTTCTGTTTTTGGCATAATGTTGCTTCTTGGATTTTCTTTTCTCTGCCATTCTTTTTCCTCTTATTATAAAGTTTTTCAACCAATGGATTGGCAGAATATTTCCAAAATAAACTGGTGGACACGATACATTTTAGGGAGATTCTAAATTTAAAAGACAGTGTTGAAAAGGAGACCTGCTTCCGCAAGCTTCCAAATTTAGCAGAGTAGCTTCCTCGTCCAATTGTCCTGAAAAAGGTGTGACATGGCAATTCTAATGTTATATATCTACTTGAAATGTCTTTGAATGCCAGCTTATGTTTTTGTTTTCTTGTTTCTACAGTTAGTTCCATTATTAGCTTCTGCACTTGAATTTGGTTCAGCTGCTGCCCCTGCTTTGGCTGCCTTGTTGAAAATGGGTTCTTGGCTTTCGACTGAAGAATTCAGTTCCAAGGTCATGCTCTTTCAGTACCTTTACAATATCCTTATTTTCAGATGTTAATTTTTGTCATATAATGATCTGGGTTGATTGATATCTATCCATATAATGCATAGAGCTCTAGTTGCTAGTTTGGCCAGTTTGATGGCTCTATATGAACTAGCGGTTTTTGCGATGCCCTAGGGAAAAGATCTTTGTATGTGCAAAGGAGAATTATTTTTTGATAAGTAATAAAATTATATAAATCTGAAAAAATGAGCCATCCAAGTATACATGAAATATACTAGCTAGACAATTAATTAGTACATTGGACTTGATGTATTTGGTTGCAGTATGTGGTTTTTGTGCATGATTGTGGTTTTAAAAAATAAAAAAATCTTATTTTGAAGGTAAAAAGACTCTTAAATAACCTTAATTATTAAGGGTTGTACATGTAGATCTTTTAACCCTTGGTAAATAAGATCATTTAAGGGTCTCTTGCCTTTAAATAAGATTAGAGCACTTGTTTTGAGGGCCATGAAGGCCTTCAATTTTTTATTTTTTATTTTTTTTACAGTATAAGTTTTGAAGGTTATCAAGGGTAGATTTGACTGTTAAAATAATTTTTCTCAAAATTTTTTAATACTTTTTTCAAGAATTTTGACCCTTGAAAAAAGTCAGCTTTGTTGTAGTGAATATCTTGACAAAAATTCATTAGTTGAATGAGTTGGAACCCAATACACTTCTAAAAGAACTTTTTATTATGATTATTTTTATTATTATTATGTGGTGACAAAACCAATTGGAGGGAATCTTTTTCCAAAAACTTTATTCTATTATATTTTCAATTCAAAGGAAACCGGAGAAGTGGAGACAAAACCAACTTAAGAAATTATCCGGCACTTGCAAAATATTAATATAGCTCTAACAAAATAGCTGCCTGTATTGGACTTGTATTACAATTCTTATTTATTTTAAAAAATTATATCTTAAGTTTTATTTTTTTAATAGAAGAATTCTCTTTTAAAACTAGTAGATAATAATTTGTTATTTGGGATCGTAGATGTCATCATAAATTCATATTATGTTGTTACATCTTTCATGTCACTTAATAATTATGGACATTTTATAATAAAAAATTATAGATATAAAACCACTTAATTATAACATTATTGTTTTGATAACATTATAACATAATAGTTATAATATTATAACATTATAACTTAACTAATCGCTAACGCATGCTATGCACGAAAACCTACCTATTTGTGAAGTAAACTAAAATAAGTTTATAAAAAATTTAAAAAATTACACCATTGCAAGATTTACTCGTGTGACTTCAATTGTGTTACAATATGATAAAGAAGTCATTGCTTGAACATGCAATGACTTACAAAAAATTTGTCAGATAATTTTAGATATTACAAAAAAAAAGTCAAAAAGTCAGATATTAAAATTTTTGAAAAACCAAAAATATTAAAGAATCAAATGATTCATGGCTTAGAAATTATTGAAACAAAGCAAAATATACATGACTAAACAATAGAGAACAATGGGTTACATTCGAAAGAATAATTTCAATTATTACAAGGTTTTTTATCTTGTAAAAAACGGTTAAAGAGAGTTTAGTAGTTCATGTTCGAAAATTACTTTTTTAAAAATATATTAAAAAACCATAAAATAAATTTGTTTTTTTAACAAAGTAGATGAAAAGAAAATAACATAAGAAGAGCTTATACTTCTACTCGACTTAAAAAAAAAAATACTAGGGTTTGCTTTGCTTTTATAGTATTCATGATTAACCCTCGCAATTTTTGAGATAAATTATCAATGCTTGAGTTCGAGTTTAAGTTGGACTTGTTAGAGAGATAGAGTTTCACTCTTTGTTAAATTTGGACTAAACAAAAATAGTTTTGTTTAAAAAAATGATAATTTTATTTAAATATTTTACTGACATGAAAAAAATTTTGTTTTAAAAAAATGATAATGATGAGTTTGAGTTTAAGTTTGACTTGTTAGAGAGACAGAGTTTCACTATTTGTTAAGTTTGGATTAAACAGTTTTAAAAAATGATAATTTTATTTAAATATTGTGATGACGTGGAAAATATTTTTTTTAAAAAAAAAAATGATAATAATGAGTTTGAGTTTAAGTTGGACTTTGTTAAAGTGATAGAGTTTTACTCCTTATTAAGTTTGGACTAACAAAAATAATTTTATTTAAATAAAAATGATAATTTTATTTAAATATTGTACTAGCATGAAAAATTGTGTTATGATCCTAGTGTCCCACATTAGTTAAGCTTAACCATGTGTTTGTAAGATCCTGGGCACCCTTCCTTATAAGCCAGTTTTCAAGGATGAGTTTTACCCATGAGTTTGTAACATTTGATATTAGAGCCAACCATCACCCCAATTAATTAGGTGTAGCTCATTGAGTATGGGATCAAATGAGTTGCTACTTTGTGGTCAAAACCTGAAGGGGCGACTTAGAGACTGGATTAAAATTACTGATAGTTAAATGGAACCACCAAAAAGAGAAAGGGCTACCAAAGGGTTAGTGTTGCTAGAGTAAGCCATAGTGGACGTCGGCTGTGGAGTGTGGTGGTATATTATGATCTTAATGTCCCACATTTGTTATGTATAAGTTTAACTATGTGTTTATATGCTCTTGGGTACCCTTCCCTTATAAGCCAGTTTTCAAGGGTGAGTTTTACCTATGAGTTTGTAACAAATTGTGAGAGTTTCAGAGGTTTTGGTTTTATATATATATAGACTATAACATCATAGTTACAACTTACAAACATTTGAACATTGTAACATTGTATTTACAAATATATCTCTCTCTTTCTCACATGCACACATACATGTTTTAAGAATACAGATATCAACAAATTAATGTGAGATTGAGATTTCTTCATAATTGGTGAAAAAAATATTATGGAAATAGTATTGATATTTTATGTAATTTGATGGTGGATCACTATAAGTGAGCTATGTTAATTAAACTAATATTTATTAATTTTACATTTATACAATTCTTTATGAAAAAAGTATCAATTAAGAAACCTAGTAGAATCTTATATAAATAATATACATGAATAGAATCTCATAAATCATCACGTAATGAGTTAAACATGATAGCTTTACATTAGTTTGAAGCCAAACTTTATTCATGCAATAATTGGTCATTTGCTTATTCTGGTGCATTTATAAATTCTTTTACCTATAATGATGCTTGTTTATTTTGTGGATAATCCTTATATGTGACATATGAGATTAATTGGGACACACTTATAATAATAAAATGATTTTCAAAAGACAATGGGATAATACATTAACTTACTACATGTTAAGTGACAACTAAGCACTATCCGCATTTTTATAGTTCCTCAATGTATGTTGTAGGGACACGAAGTTGGCCTTTAGCCCAAACGCGTGACCGGGCCGGCCTAAGTGGCCCTTACAATAGAATTTGTAGAGAATGTGCTTAAAGTCTAGACCTCTTGGTGCTCTAGAAGGCTATGGGGTAAGGTCCAAGTCCGCCTTTGGCATGCAGCTGGCTGATGGAGTGGCCTATCTCCCTCGTCGGATGCGAGCCGAGGAGCTTCTGTGCTAGCTGACGTTACGTTCTTTGAGAGAGAGAGAGAGAGAGAGAGAGAGAGTCTTCCTCCTTTCCTTCAGAAAAAAACCGGTCCCCTTTCCAGTGGTTCCCCCTTCTCTATTTATACTCCCCATCTCTGGTTCTCACCTGTCTTTTTCCTGAAAACGCTCCCCTATGCTCATAAGGCTGACCATCGTCCCTTCAGAAGTCATTTCTCCATTAATGCGGCCAGGCGGATAGGTGGGAGGCCTTTAATGCAGTGACAGCAGCTTTATACTGTGCACGCCCCGTTTGTCTTCATCCTTGGCATTCCGTGGGAATTCAGTGCGACTTCCTGAGCGTCAGCAGCCCCTCCATGGGCGTTATGTCGCGCCTCTCGGCCCATGCCTCTGTTTTCCGAGGCTATGCTCCCATCGGACACTACCCAGCGGGCAGTGACCTCATCAATGGGCCTCTGGGCCTTCAAGTCTTAGTAACCTTCTCCCCCCTCGTGGCCTTTTGGGCGGAACGGTATCCTCGGACCAGGCCCAAGGCCCATACTGCCATGTTGACATTTCTGCCCCCACATATGTGGTTTGAATTCCATGTCTCTTTCTCTCACTTTCTACCTAATAATAATAATAATAATAATAATAATAACTAGTCGCTAACCCGTGTTATGCATGAGAACTTATCTATTTGAAAGGTAGATTAAAATAATTTTATAAAATCTTAAATTGATTAAGAAGCTACACCATTACATGATTTGCTCTTGTATGATTTCATTTTGTGTTACAATTTAATGAAGAAGCCATGGCTTACAAAAAATTTGTCAAACAATTTCAGATACTGCAAAAAATAACTCAATTTCGGATATTAAAATTTCTGAAAGACAAAAAAATTTTGAACAATTACATGATTCACTACTTAGAAATTATTGAAACAAAGCAAAATATATAACTAAAAAATAGGAAAAATATAAGAAAAAGATTGGGTTACATTCAAAAGAATAATTCATGACTATAAGTTTGCACTCTATCATAAAATATCACATTAGTGAAGTAGAGAAATAATAATAATAATAATAATAATAATAATAATAATAATAATAATAATAATATCAACGTTTGAGTTTGAGTTTAAGTTGGACTTATTAGAGAGATAGAGTTTTACTCCTTGATAAGTTTGGATTAAACAAAAATATTTTTGTTTTAAAAAAATAATGAGTTTGAGTTTAAGTTGGACTTGTTAAAGAGATAGAGTTTTACTTCTTATTAAGTTTGGACTAAATAAAAATAATTTCATTTAAATATTGTACTAATGTGGAAAATTTTGAGAGCTTCATAGGTATCGGTTTTATGTAATAATTAGTCGCTAACCCATGCTATACACGAGAACCTACCTATTTGTGAGGTAGACTAAAATAATTTTATAAAATCTTAAATTAATTAAGAAACTACAAAAAATAACTTAAAAATTCAGATATTAAAACTTCTGAAAGACCAAAAAATATAAAAGAATTAAATTATTCATGGCTTAGAAATTATTGAAAGAAAACAAAATATATATGACTAAAAAATAGAAAAATATAAGAAAAAGATTATGTTACATTCAAAAGAATAATTCATAGCAATAAGTTTGCATCCAATCATAAAATATCACGTTAGTGAAGTAGAGAGATAATAATAATAATAATAATAATAATAATAATAATAATAATAATAATAATAATAATAATTTATTTAAATAAAATGATAATTTTATTTAAATATTATAGTTGACGTTCATTTTATTTAAACATTATGTTGACGTGCAAAATTATGAAAATTTCAGAAGTTTTAGTTTTATATAATAGTCGCTAACCCGTGCGATGTATGAAATATATTTCACTTTGTTTAAAGGTTTAATCACTTAAAATTAAAAAAATAAAATTTAAAGTGAAAAAACATCAATAACTTATCAAAATAAACATAAAATATACAATATTCATCATAAAATATTATTTGATAAAAAACTTATCATCAAAATGATATAAAGAAAAATTTCATGTCCAAACAACTTATCAAGGTGGAATTTGGTTATTAATAAGATCCTATATGTAACTTACCATGCATGATATTCATTCTGGCCAGAAAGATATCATATCAGTTTTGATAAATCTATGTAACTTCTATGTAAATTTTTGCTTTAACTCAATTGTTATCTTGAGATAAATCTATAGTCATCTCATCTTTACTACTGGTACGATCATCCCATGTCTATTGCCATTGTCATCCATAAAAGCTTTTGCAAAATCCAAAATTGAATAATCCTTTTTTTTGTTTTTGTTTTTTGTCGTTTGTCATCATCAATATTCCTAAAAGACCATATTTTGGATGCTCCCGAAAGAAGTCATACATGTGCAAATAGTAATCTGTAGTAGAAAGAGAACTCAACATGCAAACACAATTATGGCTTGTAAGGACTACTAAATAGTTAGGATCAAGGGGAAGCTTTGAAATCTTAAATAAATTGTTTTATCTCCAATCTCCAAATTGTTTTTCATTTTTCTTCTGGTATGATTTATTAATAATTTTGGAGGCAATTGTGAACTTGGGGAATAAACTAAAAGTCTAAAATCAAATTAGTCATAGAAACTGAATTCCTAAATAACACTATATAACTAAAAATATATGGCTAGAGTAGTTAAATTTAGATTGACATCTGTAACCGTAAAACATAAAATCATACCTATTGAAGAAGAAATTCGAAGTAGTTCATTTGGCATTACACCAACAACATTCAAGGCAAAATCCTTCCTGTAAAGGGGAAAAAAAACAAAGATTCATAAACTGAAGATATATAACCACATACCAAAAATTTTAAGAACCAAAAGGGGATTATCATAAGAAATAATTGTGCTTCAGAATTTGTAGAGATTTATTGAAAATTCAATAGTGATTTATGAATAGCACACTTGATTATCATAAGCAAATTCCTAACTTCAAATTAAAGGATTGCATGTTCCCTAAATCAAATTCCTATATCACAACTGCAAATAATTATATAAAACTGATACAAACCATGCACTAAGATTTGAATCACATCGTAATCATAACTGCATAATACATAATTAGATATCAATAGAAGCAATGAGGAGTAGGCTTTGCGGCCTTATAGTTTCAGTCGAATGAAAAATTGCAAACAGGGAAGAGAGAACCAAGTTTTTGTTGGGTTTCTATTTCCGACTATAATTCTCAATAGATGCGTGAGAGGAGTAGGCTTTGCGGCCTTACAGTTTTAGTCAGATGAAATTTTATATTTTTAAATCAGATTTATTTTTTTTTTAAACGTTGATGTGTGTGTATATATATATATATATTAATGATTATAATGAGTTTAAGTTTAAGTTTAAGTTAGACTTGTTAAAAAGATAGAGTTTCACTCCTTATTATGTTTTGACTAAACAAAAATAATTTTATTTAAATATTATATTTAAATATTGTGCTGACGTAGAAAATTGTGGGAGCTTCAAAAGTTTTGGTTTTATATATAATAATAACTAGTCGTTAACCCGTGCGATGCACTGCACGGGTAAATGTTGAATGTATTGTTTTACTAATTTCATCCCAATGCAATTATTGAAATAAAGTTGTAGCATATTCAGCAATCTAACAACTTTGATTAGCTAAGTTTGATTATACCTTTAGCAATATATAAAAGTATATCTTATCATTCAGCAATTTTGTAAATTATCAAATAAATTTAAATTGATTAAGAATGGTTTAGAATAATATTATACTGTGATGTTACAGTTCATAATATAATATATTAAAATTGATAGGATGTTTATGGTTATTGTAAATCAAATAGAAGAATCCCAGGAAGAATTGAAATCAAATAAAAGAATCCCAGGAAACCAAAAATCCAATAAAAATTGCATAACCAAAAAAAGGGAAAAGGAAAATCCAAACCAATGTAAAATGAAGATGAGAAAAACACTATATATCAACTAAAACAAACCCAGAATTAAAACCAAATAGAAGAATCCCAAGAAACCAAAAATCCAATAAATATTACATACAAAAAAAAAAAAGGAAAAAAGAAAATCTAATAACAAAAATTTCATGATTCTTCTTTGCCACAGATTTGACAACAAAGGAAGAAGAAGAAAAAGGGGAAATATTCAAAGAAAAAAAAACAAAAATACTTAAATCCAAAGCAACCCACAACAAACCAACAAAATTCCATGAAAACAAAAACAAAAAAACTTAAATCCAGAGCAACCCACAGCCACAAACTAACAAAATTCCTAAACAATTGAAGCGGATAGAGAGAGAGCAATATATAGAAATTAAGGAGAGTAAAAAACATGTTTTAATTACCTCAAAATAATTTGCCGACATAGAATATGATGGGCTGGATTGAGTGACGATGGAGAGGCAAAGACAAATTTATGCAGTGGCGGTGATCCATGGTGGCGGTAGCGGCGATGGTGGGAGGATCTGGGTTTTGGGGTGCTAGAGTATATTAGAAAACAGAGAGGTTTGTAGTATAGCACTGTGACTTTGACATGAAGGTTGAAGAGAGTTATATAGTTGTATTGAGGTTCTAAATTGATAAATTCTAATCTAATAATAACACATTAAAAGGAATTAAAAAACAAAAAGAAAGAAAAGTGACGTGAAGGCTTGGGGGTAATAAAACATTAAAAAATAAGAAGAAAAGTGACGTGAAGGCTTGGGGAGTTGTAGAGTTTGGAGTTCTAAGTTAATAAATTCTACTTGATAAATTCTAATCTAATAATAAAACATTAAAAGGAATTAAAAAACAAAAAGAAAGAAAAGTGACGTGAAGGCTTGGGGGTAAAAAAAAAAAAAGTGACGTGAAGGCTTGGGGAGTTGTAGAGTTTGGAGTTCTAAGTTAATAAATTCTACTTGATAAATTCTAATCTAATAATAAGACATTGAAAAGAATTAAAAAACAAAAAGAAAGAAAAGTGACGTGAAGGCTTGGGGGTAAAAAAAAAAAAAGTGACGTGAAGGCTTGGGGAGTTGTAGAGTTTGGAGTTCTAAGTTAATAAATTCTAATATAATAAAATGTTAAAAAGAATTAAAAAACAAAAAGCAAGAAAAGTGACGTGAAGGCTGGGGGGGGGGGGGGGGGGGTAGGGAAATAAAACATTACAAAGAAATAAAAAAAAAAGAAAATAAAAGAAAGAAAAGTGACGCGAAGGCTTGGGGAGTGGTAGAGTTTGGAGTTTTAAGTTAATAAATTCTAATATAATAAAATGTTAAAAAGAATTAAAAACAAAAAGAAAGAAAAGTGACGTGAAAGCTTGGGGGGAAATAAAACATTACAAAGAAATAAAAAAAAAAAAGAAAAAAAAGAAAGAAAAGTGACGTGAAGATTTGGGGAGTTGTAGAGTTTGGAGTTCTAAGTTAATAAATTCTAATATAATAAAATGTTAAAAAGAATTAAAAAAAGATAAAAAAAAGATGATTTAGAAAATTGTGGACCTAGCAGAGTTTCGGTTATATATATATATATATATATAGATAATAATAATAATAATAATTTACTAAAAGGTACTCTTCACAACAAATGGGTTGCTGAAATATCCATTGCTACCCAAAAACTATCTATTTTTATTCCCTATCTCTCCCATTTATCTAATTATAAATATTTGTTATCTTTTTTTTTTTTTTTTTTTTTTTCCAGTATATATATATATATATATATATATGTTATTTTATTTTTGAAGAGTACAGTAATTTTTGAGTCACCTTTACATACCTCCCTGAAATGCGTTCCACAATTCTTTCTCTGCATTTATTGAAGTGCTAATGTCTTAGTTGCCTCGATCAACAAAATTCGTCACAACTTTCTTTGCCGTTGCCTTTACTTCTACGTAGCTCTCTGCAATTCCTTGCTAAATAGCCGTGCATTTCTTATGAATTTAACAAAGCCTGCATCATAGCAAGTTTTTTTATACCTCACATGTACGTAAGCTTCATGGCTATGCCAAATTTTTTCATAAAAATTTTTTGTTCTAACTTTAAGATGAAACACTCAAATTAAACCCAACTATAAGAAGAATTGACACTTTTCTCTCCTTGCCTTTTCTCAGCTATTAGAATTTATGAACGATCAATAAACTTAGCAATCAACCTCAGATTTTAAAACTAATAACGTTGGTTGTTATTTTTTGTATCAAAGACTTTGGAATGTGTAATATAACACACTATTATATTGAAATATAGATCTTGACTCGTCGTACGTAGTTGCTGGAGTTAATGATATAGAATGACTTCAAAGAAGGAGAAAAGGGAAAAATATGTATACTTTAATTGTTGTATTACTTGTTCACTCAACTGACTTGGCTTAAACAAAAATAAAAAGAAGAAGAAGACTGACTTGGCTCTGTTTCCCTTTACAAAAAAAAAAAAAAAAAAGACCTGGCCCAAATTCCTCTAATGCTATCTTGCTAAGACTTTTCTTTTGGAATAATTAAATAGTTATAAGATCACAAGGAGAAATTTAAACCATGGTTCTTTTAATAAAAGAGACCAGGTTATGTTGTTAAATTATAAGACTTTTGACACTAAAATATGACTATTAAATTTATTAGAAAATGTATTATAAGAAAAGACATTTAAAAGCTTTTATTTGAAGCATCAAACAAAATTAAAATTATTGATTCCCAAATGCATTAAAAATATATATACTTTTTAATAATTAAAAAAAAATTTGGGGAGGCATCCATCCGTCTACCCTTGGGTCCTGGCATCTCCCCTATCTCCATTATCATCCCTATACATACTGCTATACTAGACACCCCTTTACTTATTCAAAAAAAAAGAAAGAAAAAAAGAAAAATAATAAATAGTATAGGACACTAACAATATAATAAATATATTTGAAATAAACAAATTTTTATAGTATCTTAAAATTAATTTTTTTTCCTATAAAAATAAAATGTTCCATTAACGAATACTCTTAAAGCATTCACACTAGTCTCTCCAGAATTTTAGCTAAACTAATTCTAAAAGCTCAACTTTTACTATTTTAATAAAAAGACACATACATCGGCCTCAATATATATTTATTTTTCTACTTTTTTTTAGCCCCACCAACCACACATCAAACACCACCAAAGCAAGACCCACCATTGGTCAAAGCCAACTTCAAGCTCGCACCTTCAAGCACTACCCACCCAATTACAGGCAAAACGGTGAAATGGTGAAACTCATCTTCAAGCACCAAACCTAGGAATCATTGGCCATCGTTGAAACCCATCCACCACCATTAATGAACAAATCATATCAAACCCAAGCTTCCACAAACCACCATGGTCAATCTGTGCATGAGAGAGATGAGAGAGAAGGAAATAGAACAAAACCCAACAACTACTTCCCAACATCCACCCTACAAAACCTAATGCACCCACCCATCAATGTTGCAGCCATCATCACCAACCACCACATCCACCATAGCCAACCACCTATTGATGTTGATCAATTCATGAGAGAGAGTAGTTTGTTATGATTGATGCGTGGGTTTTTTGTGGGGTTTTAATTATATTTTTTACCTTAAATTAGTTTGTTGAAATTGATGTTACTTCTTAAAACAGTTGTTAATAAATTATTTTAAAAAAGTTTTGCCACAACTTTTATGTGAAATATAAAAAACCATCAAAATAATTAATTATTTTTTACGAAATATATCCTAAACCTATTTTATCATCTTAAATAAAAAAAAAGTATTCAAACTTATATTCCATTCACAATTAGAACTGTTCAATATTTTTTTTACCAATCAAAATGGTGCACGAGGTGAGTGATCAGATTGACATGTGTATCATCATCATATGCTGACATGCCACGCACACACGTACACGCAATATCCCTCTTGGGCTTTCAAGAATACTTTAATGGATTTTACCAAGTTCTTTCTTAGCAATTTCTCTTCTTCTTTTTCTATTCCTTTTATATTAAAAAAAAAAAAGGTTTTGTTCTCCCCTCCGTCTATATTAGTATTTATATCTCTCGCCTTTCCTGTAAATTCTTTTTTTTTTGCTGTTGAGAGAAACTCTTCCCCGATTTCAAATTCCAACATCATATGCATACGCTTCTCCCATAAATAGAAATTAAGGAAAAAAGGGACCCAACTTCATAATTTCTATTTTTTAAAAACACGCGTTAATTGTTGATTTCAGTGCGCGAAATAAGACCCTTCGTGAATACTCTACAACTATTACTAGTATATATTCAACTAAAAAACTACTAAGTACTACTACACAAAACCAAATCTCCTTTTCCTGAAAATCAGAATCTGTAACCTCATACAAACAATCAAAAATCAGGATCTGTAACCTCCAAACGCGTAATATCTTTCACCTATTTATTGTGAGTTGTGACACACACGGGCTGAGTGACATAAAATTGCTCTTGAAATTTTATTAGAGACTCGGAGAGAGAAAAAAGAAGAAGAGGGAATTAGAAAAGTTTCAGTTTTTAGGGTTTGACAGAAGAGAGAATGGGACATTGCTTTTCAGATTTGGAGGGAGGAAAGCAGGCCGTGGGTGGGGCCCAACAGAGGCCCACTAGTGCCAACGATGGGGCTCACAACGACGCCGTTGACTTCTTCTACAAGTCCCATGGCCTTCAACCTCTATTCACTCAAATTGAGGTATTATATATAAAGTGTAAAACTAAACAAGGCCCGAAAATTTATCAATATTTGTGTAAAACTAAACAAGGCCCGAAAATTTATCAATATTTGATTGTGTTTATGTGTCCCATTGTTTAGTTCTTTTTCCTGTAATAACCACATTGGGTCAGAGTAATAGTCAGATTTTTATCCAATTTTTAATGTGTATTTTGGTCTAGCTTGCTTTTAAGAAAAAAAAAGTACCTAAAAGAGAATGTTATTAGATTATTATATGTGGTAATTGTTATTAGACTTCGGATACTGAAGGAGCAAGAATTATAGGGCTTGAGATTGTTTTCAATTTCCTACAAATTATAGGTGGACTGAAATTTTAATCTACAATACTTTTGATCTTGAATATCTTGAATGATGGTTTACTTATTTCCACAGTGAATTAGAGCATGAGACACTGCTTTGACATGTGGTGGAAGTTGCATCCTTGGGATTTCTTTGGCTGAGAGTTTCATACTTAAGAGCATGACAAATCTTTGGGAGAGAACTACACTGCATTCTTGTTGGAGAACTGGGTCTCCGATTTCATCATGAGAATTATTTTATAAATGAATTATACACATGTTACCTGATTTTTAATGAGAATAATTTGATTCACGAATTAGATACGTGTTACCTGATTATTAATTTATTACATTGGATGTTGCTTTGAAAACAATAGTATTGAGAACAAGAATTAAATAAACATGGTTATTCTTATAAGTGAAATATTTCTTATTCAGGAAAAGTTCTCTAGTGATTCTAAATTACTAATTTGTTGCCATCATTCTTGCTCAAATAAATGCGAGGCATGTAACTCAATCATAAAAGATTTTTGGAATGTCCACTATTGGACCTAAAAAAGAAATAATAATAATAATAATTCTGTATTCATTTGTGTGTTTTGTGTTGTACACAAACATATCTAGTTAATTATCATCGCATAGTGGAGGGAATTTTTCTTTTTTCAATGGTGTTTTACCTTAGGACATGTTTGGTACACTACAATAGGAATAATTGTTCAATTGTTTGGTTGTGTTTTTATTACAAGGAATATTTATTCATTTGGAATGACTATTCTTTAAAACAAAAAATAATTATTCCTTACCAAACTAAGTGTAATTGCCATTCCTTAACCTACTTAATAATTATGAAATATAAATTTCCCAAAAGGCTCCAAGCCACTGTGCTCTTCCTCACCAATAGCCATGTATCCTTTCCCCATTTCCTCTTTCTCTCTACCATTGTTTTTCATGGTTTCCTTCTTGAGTCTTGATTGATAAGCATTTTTCCACCCTTTTCCCATTGTTCTACCAAAATCGCACTTCATGAGGTTCTATTGTTTTCAATTTCTGGAAAATTCATTGTTTTAAATTTCTTTTAATTCTCCATTTCAACTAGGAGAATGCACCAATCAACTATTCCCCAAAAAGCAACACACTCTCCCCCTCTCTCATTGGTGCGAACATGGAACATGGAGATATTATCTTTTTTTGTTTGTTTGTTTATTTTATATTTATAAAAATATTAAGTTTGACAATAAACAGTAATATTAATTCTATATTCTTTTTACTGTTATAGATAATAGAATGTTGAGCAAGATTCAAAAATTACTAAAAAATATAAAAAGAAGGAAAGCAAGATTCACAAAAAGTGTAAATATATAATTCATTTTAAAAAGGGTACTTTAGGAAAATTTTCTCATATAATGCCATTCCACAGTTCTATTCCTATGTTATTTCCAAACTGATGAATATGAATAATCATTACATTTCATCTACTTTTATTCCTTGTAATGGTTATTCCAATTACAATGTAATCACTGTTATAGTATACTAAACGTGTGTTCTTGTCAAGCTTGGAGTTTATGTACTGCACTTTGGCCACAGGGCATGCAAGCCAGGGTAATGTTATTAACATGGTGATCCATTATGTACTGCACTTGGGCATATAATCTATGAACAGTCTCTCAGAATTTGAGTATAGATGGTGTAGTTAGGTTTCCACTGTGTTCCGTTGCTTCACAGCAACAGATCTTTTTCATACATGTTAATTTTTTTGGAAGATGTTGGTGTCTGCATGTGCTTTATATGGTTGAGTTACTGTGTTTCTACCTTAGGTCCACATCAATGAGCCCACCTGAACTCCTTTTGAAGTTGCACTACAAAAATGCTCCCCCAAGGGGAACATTAGCTAGATTCCC
Source organism: Castanopsis chinensis (assembly GCA_032878915.1). Taxonomy (NCBI): domain Eukaryota; kingdom Viridiplantae; phylum Streptophyta; class Magnoliopsida; order Fagales; family Fagaceae; genus Castanopsis; species Castanopsis chinensis. The sequence continues at coordinate 929,197 of JAVQMG010000026.1, read as the reverse complement.
ATTTTGTGGTGCTAGTTCAAAAATGAAGCATCAGAAAAAAGCATTGATTCCAAAATTTTGTTTCTTGTGTGTAATATTGTATATCTATATTCATTTGCTTGTATTGAAGTTCCTTTATTCTATCTCCAACTAATGGACGTCACATAGTGTGTTGGTTCACCCCTTCACCATATATAAGTGACATTTTAGAAAGCTCCTAAGCAATCATGCATCTTGATATAATTTAACTCAAGATAGGATCATTAGTATTGTGTATTTTGACATTGGAATTGTTATTCAATTTACGTCAATGGCTCTTCTATTTTGTCTTTTCTTTTCATATTATTCTATACGTTAGCCCTTTGTGGTTTCTCATTATGTATTTATGCATTTTTGTGTTTCAATTCTATGCTGCAGTTATCTCTATCAGCATCTAACTTGCTTGATCGTGATATCACTTCAAAGGTATTCATCTCTATAGATAACATCATTTGATAGTGAGATAATTGCAATGTTATGCAATAATTTTCCAATGTGTTAAATATTTTGGTAATTTACTAGTGTCTATTTGTTTTTACTTTATAATGCCAACATATTATTACCATCAGTTTATGTACAACCTTTTAAAACTTCACTCTTTTTTGGATTCAATTGTACTTTTACACAACATTTTTTTTTTTTAATTTGTCAACGAAAATAAGCTCATCCAAACACTATGCACCCTCCTTTTGTTTTAGTGTGAAGTTTGAGTCATTTTGTCTTCATTTGCCCTTCATATTTCCTATACTCGACTAGGTTTGGGAAGTAATGATTTGAATCACACTTTGTTGAGATTTTTCATAGTGGAAGTTTTTTAGAATAATAAATTTTACAATCAGGAATGATCTATCTTATCAAATATTATGTAATAAGTCTTCATTTGCTACACACACCATACCACTCTGCACTTCCTCTTTTGTTTCTTATTTCACTTGCATTTTTGTACCCTTGCAAATGATGGGAGTCCTTATATAGAATGAAATACCAATCAATACTAGTATTCAAAACTAAGGAAACAAGAAATAGAAGCCTATCACCTATAAGTAAAATAAAGACACATTACATACACCTTTCAAGCCAACTTGTTTCATCTTTTGATAATCAAAGACAACAACTCACTTACTAAAGTGAGAATTTTTTTTGCTTACTTGTAGTAAGGATATGCCATACTAAATAACACATGCAAAATGCTCTTAAAAAATGGCTATTGCTAGACTGGGAGTTTTTTTGCAGTGGGTACAGTTCCTATTACTAAATAACACATGGAAACTTACTCTAATTTGTGGGTTCAAGTTTGGAATTCGGCCTCTCCAAAAAAAATTGGCTGCCTACCAATCACCTCTCTTAAATGACATTTTCTTATGGGGACAGTCCCAGACTTAAGGAGGTTTGATGTTTCTGATAAATGTTCTCATATATCTAAAAGTCTTAAGTTCGACAAACCTTGGTAGTTTGTTTATGTGCTTGTATGACATGCATGCATGCCATGGTCTTACTATGGTTTTTGCTAATATATACTTTATTTCATTCAGAGTGATCCCATGGCTGTGGTGTATGCAAAGAAAATAGATGGTAAACTAGAGGAGTTAGGTCGCACTGAGGTTGTACTGAATAGTTTGAATCCTGCATGGATAGAAAAAGTTACAGTTGCATTCCAGTTTGAGATTGTGCAGCCATTGGTGTAAGCTTTACAAATTGCTTTAAGTGCTTATCTTTGTTTAGATATGTCTTGATTTACTCTAAGTGATGTTTTAATTTGACTGGTTGGCTCATGTTTCCCTTTGTTTTTTGGCTCCAGATTTCATGTGTATGATGTGGATACAAAATATCATAACATACCTGTGAAGGTATATATATATATATATATATATATATATATATATATATGTTTCTGCACTTTAAGTACCCATTACTTTATTTCGTGTTTTTTAGGTTGTGTTTGTTCAATTATTTTGCTCTGTTAATAAATTACTTACATAAAAGTGTACATGCTAAGTTTTCTTGTAGCATCTCTGGCAATCTTCAAGTTCTAAATAATGCAATTTGCAAGATAAAACTTTTAACCACATTTTTGAGTTTTAATGTAAGAAATGTGTATTTACAAGATCACAGTATATTTTTGTGGGTATGCTAAACACTAAATCTATCAATCTTTGTTCAAAAACATTGAAGTGAAAACAAAAGTTATTAGTGAACAATTATAAACAAATATTTGATACCAAATGTGCTATATATCTTAGACAATCTAAGAGTAAGTCAATTTGACAATAGGCATAGATGCGACTATGCATGGTAATATTGTATGGGAAAGCACTTGCTTAAAATTATTATGAAATGATTTTTTTTTTTTTTTTTTTTTTGTGTGTGTTGCATTTACCACTTTCAAAATAATTAAACTGGATTTGTTGTTGGTGCCAATTTGCCCCTGATACAGTAAAGAGGTTATATAACAAATAAGAAATGAAAGTAATTCATCAACAAAAAAAAAGAAAGAAAGAAAGTAGGGGACAATTTAGTTGAAACTCAATTTGAAGCCCTCCAAGTAATATTTGTGATGTTTATATATATATTTTTTAATAATTATTAACTCCATGGTTGTAATTATGGTAATTTGTACCAAGCATGGAATGCATATTTTATCGCGCTAGACATACTATTTTCTAGGAGCAATTACACAAAAAGGCCAAATTTGTTTGGTTAACCATATCCATTATGAATTGATAGATACTTTTAAAGATTATTACAGTTTAACCATATGCAGATATGAGAAAATAAGGCAACAACTTAAAAAGGATTATATAAATTTTAATTTGTTATCACCTCATCCGGAATAATCTAACAGATATAGTTGATGATGAAGTTTTTTGTTTGAAATTTATTGCCTTGTAGATGCTAAAATTGAAGGATCAAGAATTTCTTGGAGAGGCCACTTGTGTTCTATCAGAGGTATATCCCCTTGTCTTCAGTTGGGCTCATTGAAATTATATAATATATATCCCTCAAGCTGGTGAAATTTGAGTATAAAGTTGTTTTAATTTTCAGTATTTTCTTCTCAAAAATTTCAAAGGCAGAAAGAAAATTAGAAGAGCTACTTCACTATGTTAATGTTATTTTAAGATTTTAAGCATCGTATTTTAGACCACCACTGATGCAGTTAAAAAGTACATTTCAAATGTAATTAGTGGCTTAATTCTTTCAGAGTAATTTGGTTTCCATATACTAAAATGTTGGTTTTTTTTTTCCTCCTATTCTTTCTTTCTATTCTCATGGCAGATAGTAACTAAACAAACTCGAAGTTTAACCTTAAATCTCCATATCAAAAATGGGCATATGGGCTTGAGGAACTTTGGGGCACTCACTATCCATGCAGAGGAAACAGTTGCTTCGAGGAGTTGTGTTGAGATGATAGTCCATTGTTCCCACTTGGATAACAAGGACCTATTCTCTAAAAGTGTATGTATTTGCAAAGCAGATACCTTAATGTTTAATGTTACTCAAGCATACATATTCTTAATTGTGTTTATTTTATAAATTTCTTCATTTATTTTAGGATCCTTTTTTAAGAATATCTAGAATCGTTGAGACCGGAGGTTCTGTTCCAATATTCAAGACTGAAGTGGTGAACAACAATTTGAATCCAATTTGGAAACCCCTATGCTTGAGTGTACAACAGTTTGGAAGTAAGGTAAGCTTGTCGATTTATAATTCTTGGTTTCTTATTAGATTATAATTATATGATGTTTTGTTATTTTGATAATTACTGAAGATTCACATGGTATATACAATTTGACTTGCTATAGGATAACCCATTAATTATTGAGTGCTTTGATTTCAATAGCAGTGGCAATCATGTGCTTATTGGGTAAGTTAAATTTATCGATGTCCATATTTGTTTTGTATTAGTTTCACTCTTAACATTTTGTTTGTTTTCAATTTTCATGATTTAGTCTCTGTTACTAAAAGACGATATTGATCTTAAAATTATCAGTAAGCTCCAGAAGTCAGTGGCAGACTTGGAAATACTTCATAAAGAAAGAAGTGGTGCAAATCTCACCTTACCATCTTCTCATCGTGGTCGTGATAAGGTACTTATTCATGCTTGTAATTATTATTATTATTTTTAAATAAAATATTTTTAGTCTTTGTGTTTAAATTTGGATTTCCTTTCTAATTGATCAATATAGGTTTTGAAGGGACAACTGTTTGTGGATCAATTTTGTGAAAAGCAACAGTACAGCTTTTTGGATTACATTTCTAGTGGATTTGAGCTTAACTTTATGGTTGCTATTGACTTTACAGGTAAATTATTTCACATTCTAGAGGAGCTACATAGTTTTATTTTATGTGTGGATTTTTTTGGTTCTCTTTTTCCTCGGTTTAAATGTTTTAGTTGATGACTTATTTATACTTTGAATATTCAATATATTTTTTAGCCTCAAATGGAAATCCTCGAAATCCAGATTCTTTACACTACATTGATCCTTCTGGTCGGTTGAATTCTTATCAACGGGTAAGGTTGTGCATCCTCAGTTGCTCCCAAGAGGGTTGTTGCTTTTCTCTTGCACTTGTATGTTTGTATTTTTCTAAACATTAGGTGCAAGAGATCCTTGGACTGAATGGCATCTCTTCCCCCATGCAGTTTTAATCCTTTATGGCTTCTTGAGGCACAAAACAACTTGGGAAATTGCTCTTAGAATAAGAAAACTTAGCTTTTACATTGAATTGGTCAGTGCAAATGTTTGTAAATTGTTGTCTTTTATGTCTGTCATGACCTAATATGATCAAGCTGATTGTTTTACATATCAAACTTCACCTGCTGGTGCATTTTCTCCCAACTAAAGCAGAACAGAATCATTTAGGTGATTGCTTAGTGGTAATGGCTTCCTTTATGTTGCCTCATATCTATGGTTCAAAGCTCACCCTCATCCTTCCCCTCTCGCTATCTACTTTTCCACAAAAAAAAAAAGCCTTAATGCAGAACATGTAAGAGCTATATAATAGAGAAAAAACCCTATGTGGATCATGTCTTAGAAAGTGACATTTGTATAAAGTAGGTTTTGTATTTCTGAAATTTTTGTTAGGGGTCTTCTGTTAGCATATACTTCAAAGAAATCATCATTGATTGATGAAGTAATTGTCTACTTAATATATTAAACTTGCAGGCTATATTGGAGGTTGGGGAGGTCATTCAATTTTATGATTTTGATAGGCGCTTTCCTGCTTGGGGCTTTGGAGGAAGAATATGTGATGGGACCACATCACATTGTTTTAACTTGAATGGAAGTGCAGGTGCCTTTGAGGTGAGAGGAACTGACTTTATAATGCTTTGATTTGCTTAATCTTTGAAGAATCTGGTTGTCATATTGTCTGAAAATATTTATCTTTTTTATACTACACACAAACGTCTCTCTCTCTCTCTCTCTCTCTCTCCCCTTCCTTTTACTACTTTTAATAGATTGTTTGCTTAGGATTTCCCATTTTCTACATCACAATCATTATCAACCAATCTCTTTTTTTTTTTTTTGAAAGTTCAAAAACCCCACTTACAACTAACAACACATTCAAAAACCCCAAATTATGAGTTTGTCCTCAAAAGATTTGAGAAAGTTCAGAGACCCTCGATGCAAATTAAATGGATTGAGTTTTCACCTAATACACTTTGTAACATTATATGTTTTGCATCATAACTAGAAGATTAGATATCTTAGAAAATGATTGATGGTACCATAAGATGCATCTCTCACATGTTGTAAGTTAACAATTGTTGAGTATGTTGATAAGATTCTGAACATTGCATTAAATTCTTTAAGTAACTGCAAGGTTTTTTTTGGGATGAATTATTTAATTTCTTTTATTTATCAATAGGTTGAAGGAGTTGAAGGCATCATGGCTGCTTATTCAAGTGCTCTACATAATGTTGCTCTGGCAGGACCCACTTTATTTGGCCAAGTGATCAACAAAGCTGCACAAATTGCTGGCCAGTCCATCTCAAACAACAACAACAAGTACTTTGTTTTGCTCATTATTACGGTAAAGAGAATGTCTACATTTTTTTTTTCAAAGGAAATGATAGTAGACTTTAATTATTGAAATTCATGTTGTTATATGGGAAAGAGAAAAAGGGCATGTTCTAACCAAACAGAGGCCAACTCATTCTCTTTTGCAACACTAACAAAAAAGATATAGTACGAAAGCTTTAATAAATAGGGGATATTGCTTTAATAAATAGGGGAAATATCCTTTAAAATCCAAGCAATTCTAGAGGACAGCTTAGGCTAAGAACTTTCATGGAGGGTAGTAAGGTTGAAGAGCAACCTCAATAGTGGAAATTTGAGCATTTGTATTACACAAAAAATCTCTTTTTTGCAGTCACTGGATCATCTTTGTCAATACCAGTTTGAGTTTGGAACGTTATCAACAACATACATCTCACAATTTTCATCTTCTATATTAGTTACTTTTGATGAGGCAATCCAATTCCCACTACAAATGTCTTATCATTATCTCTACCCGTATCACAACTCTCTTGTAAAGTTTAATTATCCAAAAATTCCCCTCTTATCTTTATCGATACACTTCTCTGAGTCATTTACAAGGTTTGAATTTGAATTAGGTGGTCTTACTTTCAAATCAGATGAACTGTTATCCCCATGGGCGTAGGGATCAACCTCCAAAGCCATTGTACCCTAGTCATCCTAAAAAACCTAGTGGTCCATTATCTGTGTTGCTGGGACCACAGCTTTGTGTGTTTCTAGCGGGTTCAACTTAGTCATTGGCAAAACCAATTCCAAATCATCCCCAGAAACAATGGCATCGTTGTCTACCTCCCGATTGTTTGGCATTGTGGTTTCACATTGGGAATGAAGATTATGTCGTGCAGAGCCGTGGATTTTTTGTCTCAGTGCCACTGCTTGCAGCCAATGTCCGGTTTGAATATTAAAAACACGAATTTAAAACTAAGCATTGTGGAATTTCACATCACTGGGAGGTATCAGGATGTAGAAGAAGATGTCATAGTTTCTGGAACCTTTTCAGAAGGATGAGACGTTTATTAAAAGACTAGGGGCCTTAAGCTATAATCTCCTCCATATCATTCTCCTCCTCAAAAATGGCCACAAACGTCTGACAGTAGCTTTAAAAGCTTCCTTATTGTAATCCTTATTTATCTGAAGTTTTGCTAGCACATCAAATTGAGCTTGCTTTTAGGAGTAAAATCTTCCATTGATTTAACCACCATTTCACCCCCCCTCCTCTTGCAATAACGGATCATCTTCCACATTTCCTCCAATATTCCATCAAATAACACTAGAAGAAAACTATCCACTAGAATAAAATAACCTAGACGCAAAGGACTCAAAAGAAATCAATAGAAAAGAAAAAAAGAAAAACCTATACCACAATGACTGACCAGACCCGGAAAGGTTAGAATCTCGTAGGCAAACAACAAGCTTGAGGCTTCTACATGCTCTAGGCTACAGAGAGACCTAGAGGGAACGAGAAGTTTTAGTAACATGGTTTATAAAAGGAAAATAAAAATTAGAGAATGTCTACTTTAGTTGATTTTATTTATTATAAATTACAACTTTCATTGAAAATGAGAGGTTTTATGTACAAAGGATGTATACACAAAGCTCTCTCGAATAAAAATGTTACTTTATTTGATCTCTCTTTCCATCAATTTTTCATTTGTTAATTACATGAAATATGTCATCTTTCTAGGATGGAGTCCTTACAGACCTACAAGAAACAAAAGACGCTTTGGTCAGGGCATCTGATCTTCCACTATCAATTTTAATAGTAGGAGTGGGAGGTGCTGATTTTACGCAAATGGAGGTATACTCTTGTTTTCCTAATATAATGGCCTTTTAGCCGTTAGACTATTTTGATTGCTTTATTTCAATTATTTTGTACAATAAATGGTGGAAATTTAGCTTTTAGAATTTCCACTTGAATGACTGTAATATATCCTAATTTTTGGCAGGTGCTTGATGCTGATGATGGAAGACGATTAGAGAGCTCTACAGGTCGTGTAGCAACACGTGACATTGTACAATTTGTTCCAATGCAAGAAGTACATAGTGAGTACACAATGACACATGTTTGTCTCAACAAAGGTTTTGTTATTACATCTAAAAGCATCCACTAACTGTAATTGTGCATTCACAAGTTTCTCCCTGTTGGTAATATGTCCTAAAAGCATGCTAAATTTGTGGGTCAAAGTTTTAGAAGATTTGTTGTAGCCAATAAATTTTGGACCAAATGACGCTTTCTCCCTTCGTATGCATGGGATGGTGGGTAAGTATGGATTTGAATTCCCCTAGCAAAAAAGCTTTAGATGACTGTTTACTCATATCGTAGAAAAGCCCAAATGGGTGTGTGCAAACTTTGAAAATGTATTAAACAAAGACGTTGCATGGATTGTCGTTGCCACTGCTGTCTTGATCCCGTCTTTGTCTATGTTGTTAACAGTCTAATACACTTTGCAGCCAACTTTTTTTAATACCCATTGGACATGTTATAGGTAGAAAATGGGGTCATGTTTTCAAACTAGTGTGAATGCGTACTCAGTAAGTTGATTTCTATGTATCTTACCTCTTGATGTTTTTTATCATCAATTTGAGCCTCTTATCTATTTTATCAATTGGAATTTGATGATTTCCTTATTTGTTCTATTATTTGTTTTATCAATTGGAATTGATGATTTCCTTATTTGTTCATTTCGTTGTAATTGTATATATATATATATATATATATATATATTTTTAAATGAGCTTCTTCACTCTGTTTCATCTAATAAATTAGTTATGGTCTGTACAGGTGGGCACATTTCTGTGGTTCAGGCTCTATTGGAAGAGCTACCTGGACAGTTTTTGACATACATGCGGGGTAGAGATATCAAGCCACGCCTTCTCCATGTAGCCCCAACGTCTGCTTGAGAACATTTTCCAGGTCCACAAGATGTACAAATATGTTGATTTTGCTCACATCTGAAAGTTTTAAAAGGTTTGAACCACTAATAGGTCGACTTACCTGAAAGGAGCTTGTTATTAACAATTTTTTTTAGGTCTAAAGACTAAACCATTAACGGGTTGACTTGCCTGTAAAGATCTCTTTATTTCATCCTAATAGAAAAAGTACAATTGTTTTTCTCTTTGAACTTTATCTTGTCTAGGGATAATTATATTTTTATTCAGCTTTTTATTTTTAAGTAAAATAAACCATTGAAAAAATTTATAATAAAAAATTTAGTCTTGTAAAGGTGAAAGTATCCCTTGGGTTGTAGCTCATTTCATAAAGTAGGTCTTACACAAGGATGTGGGGTCTATACTAGATATGTGTGTGAGATGCCTATTTTATTTGTAAATACTTTTGGTCTTGCAAGGGGCCTAAATGGGGATTTGGGTTCACTCATCCTTAAGGAAGGTGTCATTGCCATGGTGTGGGCCTTCATGTTTGTGAGAGGCCCACTATTAAGAGTTAAGTTTTAGTGTGAGAGAGCCTAAATAGGGATTGGGGTTTGGCTATTCTTATGGAAGGTGTTATTTCATTATGGAGGTACAAACATAAAACATTAAATTGATATATTGTTGGGCTGTTGTTGGCAGTGTGTTGTAGATAAGGAAAAGAGAAAGCAGCGTGTGTGCCCGTGCGCGGGGTGGGGGGGGGGGAGATGTGAAGACCAATCGTTTAAGTAAGAAAATTGAGTAAAAACTTGGGATGATGTTAGGCACCTAAGCCAACCTAATATGATGGGTTGGCCTCAACTTGTACTACTTAGCCATTTTTTACTATGGGTCTCATTGGGTTGGTTTCCTCTTGAGCATGTTTGATTAAAATTTGAAATTAAATACATACAACACGACTTAAAGAGTTGTTATTTGCAGGTTGAATGTCCTAATTTTATTTTTGAATCTTAGGTCTTACACATAAAGTTATCAAACTCAAGATCTCCTATTTTGATAACATTGGTAGTTTATCATAGTTTCAGAGTAAGAGGTATTTGTTTTTCTCTCCTTAGATATGAGTTAGAGATCCTACTATATGTTTTTCACTCCTCAAAGATGAGCAAGGATAAGTACAAAATGCATTAATTTGTCTATGAAACTACAAGATTCACTAATAAAACTTCATATGATTTCTTGGACTATATAATAGCCTTGTCTTAGCTCCAAAGCCCTATGACAAAACTACTATGAGTCTATATACGAGTCTCAACCTTATCCATATATAATACACTAATACATTCTGGCAAACTTTTTGGTCCAATCCAATAAAGTTTACATCACCCCCCCAAAAAAAAAAGACTACATCACATGTTCAATAACAGAACCTACATTAAACAACTTCAATATAAATTATTTATATGTTCTAGAATTGAATCATTAATAAATTAAAAAGATCAATCTTCCTTTGAGTCATCCTCCAAGTCATGAAGACCATTTTCCTACAATAAAAGATCAATTCAAAGTAATGGCCCAAATGAAATATTAATCCAAAAACATGAGATGAAAGAAAATTAATCCCAAAACAGCACAACACTACATCATAATCAAATAAAAAATAACATTCTTAATTTCTTATTTACCAAATATACATGCAATTGACACCTAAGTCAGAAGATCCACAAGCAAAAAAACAAATATCACTGCTTTTCAAACCAAATTCCTTAGAAGCAAAAATAAGAAATTAAGAAGATTAAATTTGAGTTTTTATATTAGTGATTCAATGATATAAGTGAATGATATAATACTTATGTAAAAAAAATATTATCATTTTGTGATTACGTATAGGAGAGATAAGCACTTTCATCACCATAGAAGAACTATAAGTTTATACATAAAATGGAAATTTATATAAGTCAGGTTTTTTTTTGGAGGGAATTATATAAGTCAACTAATAGGTAAATTTGAAAGGAAAAAAAAAAAAAAAATCCAAAGTGACGTGTGTATTTGTCATTTATTTATTTTTAAAAACAAACTTAAGACTAAGTTAAACTCACCGTTCAAATTTAATATATAAAGCAATCCAATATCAAACAAACTCTGATTAAATTAGGTTTGATGTTCTCTTAATAAATTTTAATTAAATTAGCTATATTCTTTTTAAAAATTTTGTAATTTAACTTTTTATTTAATACTTAATAATTAAATACTTAAAATTCTGTAATACTTAATAATTAAATATATAATTTTTTTATAAAAATATTTACTGTTATGGTGCATTGAAACTATTAGCAACCATTAGTGACAAACTAGATTAACAATTGCAAGTGTTACACATATATTTAACAACCTTATGTTACCTTGGAAATTAGGATAATGACCATTGGGTCCACATCGCATACCAATTTCCTTGTGTCTACTCCAACAAAAATGCTTTTAAAAATTACATAAAATAAAAGCGTTAGAACATACCTTCAAACAATTAGATCTTCCAGTGATGGGAATTTGATGGTGCGATTACCCAAGTGGAAGCTTCTCAGACTGGGTAAACATGAAGCCACAATTTTTTCAATTGATTGAAACAAATCTCATCTCCTACTTCACCTTCTCCCTAAGCAAGTTTGGGATAATATTCCCAATAATTTCAAGTGGGATTGAATGTATATAAATCAAGTGGCTATCTAGAGAGGGAGAGCAATGTGCAAAGATCATCTCCATTTATTATCCTATGTAATAATTATATATAACATTTTCTCAGGTGGATGTGAATTCTCATCTCCCCCATAAAAGTAACCCATTCCTATATAGTTGTTATACAAGATACTACCTCTTACATGTTTTATACTTTCTTTTTAAGGGATTTGGTGATTTGCTTCCAAACAAGATAATTCAAGCACAAAAGTATGAGTACATGAACGCACACAATTTTTTATTTTTAAAATTATTTTTTGGAAAAATAAAAGATAAAAAAGGGTCTCATTGTTCAATTCAAGATACTAAATTGATTTTTAGTGTAAGTAGATTAAAGTTTTTTTTTTTTTTTTTTTTTTTTTTTTTTTTTTTTTTTTGAGAAACACACACACACACACACACACACACACACACACACACACATACATAGAGAAGGGGGGATGAGATAAGAGAATACGCTCACATGCCAACACCAAAACTGTATGCAATAGATTCAAGTTCAACTCTCTTATTTAAGAACAAAAAATTTTACCAATTAAACTAATTATATATGAAAACATTAATAACAAAAAATTCTACCAATTAATTGGAACCCACTAGAAAATTCTAATTTAAAAACATTAATAACCACATATGAAATCCTAATTAGTTTGAAAGAAAATTATTTTATATAAGCTTTTATCATTTGAATTAAGTCTTCCATAAAATTTCCAAGAAAGAAATCTAAAATTTTTTGTTTTTTCTGCTAAACAATATATATATGTATATATATAATTAAGTGTTCATGGACTTACCCAATATATATCTAATTTCTTGTTCGGAGCATTTACTTAATATAGCTTTTTTTTTTCCTGGTTTGGAGATTGGCTAAAGTAGCTATGTTTGTCTAAGCAAGAATTGCTCAGTTAAAAGTTAGTATGTAACTATGTATAGCTTCAACACAACTATGGTACACTTGGAAATTAGGCTCTTATAATCCAACTACTCATATGTAGTTCGTCTAGTCTTGTTGTTGTTGTTGTTGTTGTTGTTGTTGTGTTTTTTTTTTTTTTTTTTTTTTTTTTTTTTTTTTGTAAATTTATAAGTCAACTAGTTTTTTAAGTATTAATAAAATGTTATTAATTTTAATTTTTTTTGGATTATTTAAGGATAATTACACTAAGTGTTATATCCATGTTAACAAAGAAACAAGTACAAATCCATACCTTTTGAATAAGAAAGAGGGACTGTTGAACTGGAACATGATGGCCCAACCCATCTGTCTTTGGGAAGCTTAATTCATTCAAAGCAACAATCCTCACTTTGTTGCATTTGTATATCTTCAAAATAATCAATGATGGCCACTTTGAAGTGTGCTTTCCGGGATAGAAATACTTGATTTCAGGCAACAATTGAAGAGTTAGAGAGGTTATTCGTGGGAACACAAACTTAGTCATTGTTTCCAAATATTCTTCCAAAGCAACAATTTCCTCCATTAATTCACAATCATTTCTACATAGACTCTCAAGTTGTTCAAGACTTTTGGTCACCGAGACTGGAAAAGGACTTTTTGGAATTTTAAATTTAGAAACTTCAACTTGACACAAATTTTGAAATGTTAAAATTGCTTCAGGATCCGAAATCCATACATGATTAAGTTTTGGTAAATTGATTAAAGTTAGGTTTTTCAATTGAGTAGATCCCTTATCACATATTTCATCAACATTTTCCCCTCTAACCTCAAATACCTCTTCTACCGAATTGCAATCCCCTATCTCCAAATCTTCAAGATTTTGGAGTCTTCTCGACATATTAGGCGGAAAAATGTTCATTAACTTTTCACAACTGCCAACATGCAACACTTTTATTTTGCAAATGGAATCTGAAACAAGTTGGTTGTGCCACAACATCTTCAAGTTATTTATGCCATTGATGACTATTGTGTCCAAGTTAAAAAAGGCAACCTACAATTCTCACATATCAATTGAGTCAATAATATACCTTTAAATTGCAAAAAGTAGTTGAGAAGGAGAAGATTATTGTTGGGAATAAGGCATAGAGACAAACATGGGAAAAGTTAATTAAATTGAATTCCAAAAAACCACCAAGCAAGTAGAACATGGAAGAAACTAATAAAAGAAATGGGGGAAAAGAAACACAAATTAACCAGGCTTTAATGAAGAGAGATTGAGAGGCAGACAGTAGGTGTATTTCTTCAAGTTTTTTCTAAAATGTGATGTCTGTGCTCACGAAATTTAGATAACAATATTGCTTTCAAAGATTTAAAAACAAAACAATTGAATTTCTTAAGTAAAATCTTGTTTTGGGCAAAATCTCGTCTACCCATTTTGGTGTTTTCCAAATGATGATTTGTGGTAGTGTGCCACCCCACCAGAATAAACCCATTGCACACTTATCTCCGATTAAGGCATTACAAGCAACACATAAAAGCTGTGTTTTCTAGAGAAAAAAACAAGAACACAACTAGCGGATTAAACCACATATGGTTTTGTAACTTTTTTCAAATTAAGAAATTGTGGGAGGCATTGGGGTATGGGCACGAGCTATGTATACTGTATCTGTATGGGGTGGGTTTCCCCCAACCCAAACCGATTTTTTTTTTATTATTATTATTTTTAAAGTGAGAATTAGAGTTGAAAATGGGGTAGTTTTAGTTGTAGTGAAACTCAAAATGGCTATTAAAAAAAAAAAAAATTCCCTCTAGTTTGCACCTCCTTCTCAAAAAAAAAAAAAACTTAGTTTGGACTTAACATTAGTAATTAAGAGATTAAAAAAAAAAAAAAAACATTAGTAATTAAACAAACTAATTTAAAATTTCTAAATATATTACAAATGATCAAATAAGTTAATTAAGAAAATAAAAAGGATATGATTAGCATAATTTGACGTACACAAAGAATATTAATTAGTGACTAATAGGAAGATTGGTGTAATATGTGCTATTGTGTTTGTCTAACATATTCCCTTACAAGAAAATTTTGTGAGCAAATTATGTCAATCTAGCATTTTATGGGAAGTAGTGATATTAATGGCATCAATACTTTCCATCAAAGTGAAATTCATAATTATCTATATATATTATATAATAATAGGTAAAAAATAATCCAATTAAATTTCAAATTAGAATTCAATTAAAGTCTAATTTTATATCAAGTGTCTCATCTAATCTAAATTTTAGAATTTTGTACCAAGTGAGTTAATTTAGTGTAAAAATTGAATTTCAATTGGAGTTTACTTTTGTGCCACGGGTCCCATCTAATCTAAATTTTTAAAATTTTGTGCCAAATTAGTTAATTTAGTATAAAAAATGAAGAGTCCAATATAATAAACCATAAAAAACACAATCATATAACTAAAAAAAAATCAAATTTATAAGTCATCTATATATATATATATATATTAATAGGTAAAGTTTAAAGAAAATTGAATTAGAATTTGAAATTATAATCCAATTGTGCACTATGTGTCTAAATTTTTGTGGGCACTACACCATAATTATCCACTTAAGCTTGTGCCATGTGTCTACTTAAGTTTTTTAATCTTTTTGTCAAGTGACTTAATGAGTGCAAAATACTAAGCATCTAATATTAATGAACTATACATTTTTTTTTTTTAAATCACATATACTCAATAAAAATCACCACATGTTTCTCAAAAAATAAATAAAGTAAAAATCACTACATAACAAAAATCACTACACTTTCTATTTTATTAAAAATTAAAAAAAAAATTATCATAAGTAATATTAAATTTAGGTAAGAATTTTAATATGTGACTAATTACATTTACTTTAAAAAAATAATTTGACTAATTATCTATATTTTATGATAAAAATTGTGTTTAATTTTAAATATATCTATATGTATTCATGAATGCATGTGTTACATGCTTTAAAACAAATTAATTTGACTAATTATTTATATTTTTATAATATAAATTTTGTTTAATTTTAAATGCATCCATGCATCTTACTCCTCAAAACGCCTATTTATACTAATATGTTTGAATCTCTATGTTCTTAAACAGGTTTGAATCTCTCTCTTTTCTTGAACATTTTTCTCTCTAGTTCTCGATCATTTAGTTCTTGAGCTTCTTTATGTTCTTGAACTTCTCTCTGGTTCTTGAACTTCTCTAAGTTCTTGAACTTGTATCTCGGTTTTCAGCTCTATTTCTACTCATTTCTTTAATTGAACTATGCCTCCCACCCCTCTTCCTTCTGGATGTGCAATTTGCAAACATTGCAAACCAAACTGTCCTTTCAGGATGGTTCTTCCCTAAGAGAGGACAAAGGGACTATCAATACCTTACCCTTTCTTTCTCAAAAAAGAACTTAGAAGGTATGTTCAGGGACGCGGATTGCGATAAGAGAAAAATGGATTCAACTATGTATGAATGCAAATGCAGAACGGCTAACCTGCAGTTCGACTGCGTTGGTACACTTCTAGAATTGAAATAGCGGTGTGATTATCTAGAAAAAATATTTGCAAGCCCAAACCCAAAACAACAACAATCACTGCACCAAAATAAGTTTATTACATCAAATGCTAATACAACAAAATTAGTATAGTAGTATTAAACATAATATCACATCTATAAACTAAAAATCGTTGCAATAGAAACTTAAAATGGTAAATTATTACATTAATAATAATTAGTTGTAACAACTTATAATTTTCAGTTGCAATAGATGCTTTAATACTAAATTGCATTAAGAAATTTTTTTGCAATAACTTAAATTGAAAATCGTTGTAATAACTAGATAGCAATTATTTTGCAATCCATTACAATAGAAATTTCAAAGTAACAGCTTATTGCAATAAATATATCGTTACAATAATTAAAGGTCTGTTTGGATACTACTTATTTTGCTGAAAACTGAAAACAATAAAAAATAATAATAATAAAATTACTATTCACGTGTTTGGCATTGTTCATAAGCCTAAAATCATTGTTCATGGACAATGAACAGTGCCAGACGCGCGTCCAGGGAAAAAAAAAGCTAAAAACGCAACGCAAGAAACGCAGTTCCCAAACGCCACCTAAATATTAATTACTTTAATAATCTATTGCAATGACAAACATGAAGTTGCAACGAATATATTATTACAATAATCTAATACCAATTATTTTACAATTTATTTTAATGAAAAATATAAATAAATAAAATTATCTATTACAATGAAGATATTGTTACAATAACTTGACCCAAATTATTTTTGTCAATTATTTGCAATCTATTGCAATAAAATTCGTGAAGTAATTGCCTATTACTACAAGATAGTTGTAAATTATTTATTGCAACAACAAATATATTATTACATCAAAATTGTCATTAAAATATTTAAAATTTATTGCAACGAAATTTTTTGTAGCACAAACATATTATCTCAAATGCAACACTTCGCATAAATTATTGCAATGACATTGATGTTAATCAGGCTTGAATCTCAAAAAAATTTTCCTCACACGCTTCTTTTTCTCTGCGCATGCCTTACTCCTCAAATAAATAGGTTTGAAATTTGAATCTCTCTGTTCTTAATCAGGCTTAAATCTCTCTCTGTTCTTGAACATTTTCCTCTCTAATTCTCGATCATCTGGTTCTTGAACTTCTCTCTTGTTCTTCAACTTCTCTCTTAAGTCTAAACCATTTGTTTTCAACTCTGTTTCTACTCATACCCCTCTGTTTTCAACTTTGTTCATCTGAACCCTCTGTTTCTCAAACTTCTCTCTGGTTCTTCTTCTCTCTTAAGTCTGAACCCTCTGTTTTCAACTTTGCTTCTACTCATAACCCTTTCTTTTCAACTCTGTTTCTACTCATAACCCTCTATTTTCAACTATGTTTCTACGATGCCTCCTACCCCTCCTCCTCTTGCAATTTGCAAACGCTGCAAACCAAACTGTTCTTCCTGAGGAGAAGTCAAGGGACTATCAGTCTCTTACCCTTTTTTCTCGAAAAAGAATTTAGAAAGTTTGTTCAGGGATGTGGAGTGTGATCAGAGAAAAAACGTACTAGAGTCGATTATGTACGAGTGCAAGTGCCGGACTACTGACCCGCAGTTCGGCTGTGTCAAAATACTTCTCGAATTGAAGCAAAGATGTGAATATCTCGAACAGGTGGTTTATAATCTTCTTGCTCACAATTAGGAGGTGGTCATGTCAACCTTAACTTGCCCTGAATCACACCCTATTGTATTCTACCAATCGAATCATCAAGTGCTGCATATTCTTAATATTGAAGGATTTGGATTCACGCCAATAGTGTTCCCACCCCTCTTACAAGAATATCTGCAAGCCCAAAGCAACCACAACAACTCTGGAAACAACAACAACAATTTTGGGTTTGGCGGCAATATTCCAATTGGGTTCGACGGCGGCAAAAACAACAACAATTCTGGGTTTGATGGCGGCAACAACAACAATTCTGGGTTCGATGGTGGTATTCCAATTGGGTTTGACGGCGGCTGACTACGGACACTGGACATCGCATGTGGCAATGGGTTGAACGACTACTCTGGTAGTGGGGATATTGTATGACCCAGAAGAGTGGCAATCCATTGATGCGGAAAGGGAGTGAGTATGAATTTGCCTGTTGGACGAACCTGAGTCCTTCAAAGATTCAAAATTGATTTTTCTTTTTTCTTTTTGAACAATTGTTGCATCACTGGAATTTTCTCAAAATTGGGTTACCTAGTTGATTTCATATGGTTGGAGGATGTGGATAGATCTTAATATTCACATTGGTTCTTTCATTTCTTTTTCCTTTTTTAATAAATGATGCTTATGAAGTTTTACTTATAGCATCATTGGTTCTTTTTTCTCAATAGCAAGCGAAAGTGGACATAAGTTGAACCAATTCATCGATTGCTCCAGTAACAATTGGTGCACCACGGATGTTAACAATTGGTACTTTCTTTTCTTGCAATTACTTCTTCTTTGAAATTTCCTAGATTGGTGTTAGCATAGTAGAAATTGTATCTTCATAAGATTTCTTGTGAATCCTTCTTTGAAATATGTTGAAGCAATTTCCAGGTTTCCTAATTCTTTTCTTTTTGGAGCTTTTTGCATTACTCTTACATGTTCAAAATGCCTGCCTTGCCTATTCAAAGAACATTCTTCATTTATAATAACTAACTGAGTTCCTGAACGATATGTAGTGCAAGTTATTATTAGTTTTCTCCAATATTTTAATAATTTTTGTCAAGAATCTTATAGCTTATAAAAAAAATTAATTCAATCATTTTCCTTGTAAAAAATTATAATATTTAGTTATTTTATAGACCAAATAGAAAGACACAGTATAGTGATTTGATCATATTATATATATGTATTCACAAATTGAAAATTGCATGATATAGGGACTAATACAGATAGGCATGTTTCATGCCTACTAAAAAAAATGCAAATATCCTTCAATCATTTTTTCTTAACATTCTTGATTGTGTGTTACTTTTTTTTTCATTTTTTTTACATTGTTTCAATCGTTGCAAAAAAAATTAAATTTAAGCAAGCATATCATATTTCAAATCAATTGTTTCTCAAATAAACAAATAAAACAAATGTTTCTCATATAAGTCTTAGAAAAATCATGATATTTAAATTTAATTATGCTTAAAATAATTTATATAACAAATATAAATATATTTATTATATTAGTAATCATTCTAATTACATAGAATAAATACTACAATGTTAGTTCCCCCCCCCCCCCCCCCACACACACACACACACACATACATATATCACTAAAAGGAGAATTTAAAAAATATACATTTACATATATAGGAATATTTTTCTTGATACAATAAACATAAGAATGTTATATTATAAACCTATGTTTTATTTTAACTAATGGTTATGAGCATTCTTTTTATATGTAAATTTAGCATTGTTGAATCACTGTGAATAATGAAATCTAGAAAAAAATGAAGTTTCAGAATGAGAAAAAATAAATAAAAAAATTTTAAGGATCCAAAAATTCCAAAAATTTAATAACCAGTGTCCCTAATTTTAAAGCTAGGAGGTGTGTGGCCAAATTTAAATACTAAGCATATCTCTAATATATAAATTAAACTTGAATTGAATCTCGCTGTAATATCATATGGCATAATCTTAGGTTCTAAAAGGAGAGAGCTCTTGTTTTAATGTATTAACGTTTTAACTTAAGGTTGCAACTTGTGAGTGTGGCATACTCATCGTGAATTTCCATAATAACAAATTATGAAGTTAGCCACAATGTGATTTAATTAGACGGTTATTTAAACGGTTATTAAACCTTATCAAGACGGTTAATTAAGTGAGAATATATATATATATATATATATATATATATATATATATATATATAAAATAAAAGCTCATTTAGATAAGTTGTTCACAAAGCCTTAAAACACATTTTAGCCAAAATGTGATTTTGCAAACTATGTAGCAAGTAGTTATTGGTTTTAATTTGAATCCACAAATTAAAATTACTTTTTTGCCCGCCCATAACAACCAATAACTACTTGACACATATAATTTGTTGTAAAAATATTGTGGACATAATATTTTCTTTTTAAAAGAAAATTTTGATTTAGAAATAGTTATGCACATGTTCATAGAGTCTTAACCAGGTTTTTGGGAAAAACAAAAATTATTTTTGGACAACTTCTTTTCAAATTTCAAAATTTTCAACTCACAGACTTCTTTCTCTCCACACATGCCTTACTCCTCAAAACGCCTATTTATACTAATAGGTTTGAATCTCTATGTTCTTAAACAGGTTTGAATCTCTCTCTTTTCTTGAACATTTTTCTCTCTAGTTCTCGATCATTTAGTCCTTGAACTTCTTTCTATTCTTGAACTTCTCTCTGGTTCTTGAACTTCTCTAAGTTCTTGAACTTGTATCTCGGTTTTCAACTCTATTTCTACTCCTTTATTTAATTGAACTATACCTCCCACCCCTCTTCCTTCTGGATGTGCAGTTTGCAAACGTTGCAAACCAAACTGTCCTTTCGGGATGGTTCTTCCCTAAGAGAGGACAAAGGGACTATCAATACCTTACCCTTTCTTTCTCAAAAAAGAACTTGGAAGGTATGATCAGGGACGCGGATTGCGATAAGAGAAAAATGGATTCAACTATGTATGAATGCAAATGCAGAACGGCTAACCTGCAGTTCGACTGCGTTGGTACACTTCTAGAATTGAAATAGCGGTGTGATTATCTAGAAAAAATATTTGCAAGCCCAAACCCAAAACAACAACAATCACTGCACCAAAATAAGTTTATTACATCAAATGCTAATACAACAAAATTAGTATAGTAGTATTAAACATAATATCACATCTATAAACTAAAAATCGTTGCAATAGAAACTTAAAATGGTAAATTATTACATTAATAATAATTAGTTGTAACAACTTATAATTTTCAGTTGCAATAGATGCTTTAATACTAAATTGCATTAATAAAATTTTTTTCAATAACTTAAATTGAAAATCGTTGTAATAACTAGATAGCCATTATTTTGCAATCCATTACAATAGAAATTTCAAAGTAACAGCTTATTGCAATAAATTTATCGTTACAATAACTAAAGGTCTGTTTGGATACCACTTATTTTGCTGAAAACTGAAAATAATAATAATAAAATTACTATTCACGTGTTTGGCACTGTTCATAAGCCTAAAATCATTGTTCATGGACAATGAACAGTGCCAGACGCGCGTCCAGGGAAAAAAAAAAGCTAAAAACGCAATGCAAGAAACGCAGTTCCCAAACGCCACCTAAATATTAATTACTTTAATAATCTATTGCAATGACAAACATGAAGTTGCAACGAATATATTATTACAATAATCTAATACCAATTATTTTACAATTTATTTTAATGAAAAATATAAATAAATAAAATTATCTATTACAATGAAGATATTGTTACAATAACTTGACCCAAATTATTTTTGTCAATTATTTGCAATCTATTGCAATAAAATTCGTGAAGTAATTGCCTATTACTACAAGATAGTAGTAAATTATTTATGGCAACAACAAATATATTATTACATCAAAATTGTCATTAAAATATTTAAAATTTATTGCAACGAAATTTTTTGTAGCACAAACATATTATCTCAAATGCAACACTTCGCATAAATTATTGCAATGACATTGCATGGAATTACATGCTAGTCTATATTTATATATATAATAATTACAATTCTTCTGGTGGATTGCAAGTTGCTGCTAAGCAAGATTCCTCATGCCAGGGCAAGCCATGTGTTTTGGGAAGCAAACCGTAGTACTGATGCGCTTGCAAGGAATGGCAGCATGATGGAGAAAGATTTTTGTGCTTTTGATTCAGCCCCTTATTTTGTTAAGGAGTTGTTATGCTCTGATGTTAATGGGACTACCTATTGTAGGCTTCCAGCCATGAACTTAGCCATTTTGGCTGCTTAGTTGTTTTATCTATTTCCTCTTAACCAATATATATATATATATATATATATATATATATATATATATACACATATATACAATAATAGGTAAAGCTAAGAGAGAATCCAATTAGATTTTAAATTAGAATTTAATTAGAGTTTAATTTTGCGCCAAGTGTCTCATCTAATTTAATTTTTAAATTTTTTGTGTCAAGTGAGTTAATTCAATGTAAAAGTTTAATTTTACGACATGTATCCTATCTAATCTAAATTTTTTAATTTTTGTACCAAATGAGTTAATTTAGTGTAAAAAACGAGGAGTCCAAAATAAGTAAACAATAAAAAACATAATTTTGAATGATTTTATATTTATATGTATATATATATATTGTAGAACTAAAAACAATTCAAGTTTATAAGTCATCTATATAAATATATATATATATATATATAAGTAAAGCTGAGAGAAAATACAATTAGAGTTTAAATTAGAATTTAATTAGAGTCTAATTTTGCACCACGCATCCCATCTAATAACAAATTTTAAATTTTTAAAACAAGTTAGTTAGTTCAATGTAAAAATTTGATTTCAATTAGAGTTTAATTTTACGGCACGTATTCCATCTAATTGAAATTTTTAAATTTTTGTGCCAAATAAGTTAATTTAGAGTAAAAAACAACGAGTCCAATATAAATAAATCATAAAAAAAAATCATATATCTAACATTATATATAAAACTAGCCTGTAACCCTATGCATATGCATCGATACACTTAAAGATATACAATAAAATGCATAATCTAATTCATATATATAATTTAGATATTATTGATACTCATTTTTATATTTTGTGAATTCTTTAAAAAAATTTTGTAACGATATTATTAAGTATAAAATGTAAATTGTTCATGTTGTTTTAATTATTGTGAAACATTTTTTTTTTTTTTTACGATTCATTTATTCTAGACTTTTTGGTTTTTGTACTTAATAACTCACTTGAATGAATATTTATAATGAGGTCCCACATTTAATTCCAAAATTGAGAAGTAAAACTATTTAAGAATAAATAATTTAGGACACATGACACAAAATTGGAATTCTAATTTGAGTTTCTCTCAGCTTCACCTATTATTATATATATATATATATATATATATGATATAAATTAGAGGAATAAAGAGTTTCAATGATTTTATATTTATGAGCCTTTTTTTAATAACTAAAAACAATTCATTTGGCACAAAAATTATATATATGTGTGTGTATATATATATATATATTAATAGGTAAAGTTTATAGAAAATCCAATTAAATTCTATAATTGAAGTCCAATTTTGTGCCATGTGTCCTAAATTATTTATTTTTAGAGTTTTATTTCTTAATTTTGGAATCAATTGTGGGATCATATCATAAATATCCATTTAAGTGAGTTGTTGTGTACAACGACGAAAGAGTCTAGAATTAATGAACATAAAAATATTCAAAAAATGGACAATTTACATTTTCTACCTAATAACATTTTTACAAGACTTTCAAAAAGTTAAAAAAAATAATGACTATTAATAATATTCAAATTATATATGTAAGATTATTATACTATGCATCTTACGCTCCGTTTGTTTTTTAATGGAAAACCTTGTGTAAAGATAGTTTTTCATATTTTCCAGTGTTTGGTAGCATAAAAAAAAGACGAGTAAAAGAAAAACTATCTTTGGTCAACATAAAAAGTATGACTTATTTTTAGAGATTATTTTCATTAAATTTTTTTGGAAAAATATCTCATAATAAACTAAATAAGGGAAGTTAGGAGGTTTTTTTTCAACTCATTTAAAATTGCTACTAAATATTGAAAAATGAGATAGTTTTATAGAAATTACTTCTTGGAAAATGACTCATTTTCTAGAAAACATTATTGCTGAAACAAACAGAGCGTTAATGTGTATCTTTTAAGTATATCCATGCATGTGCATGCAGTTACAAGCTAGCTACAAATAATGAATAACTAGCAATAATACTTATTATACAAGTGAAAGTCAAATTCATGTTATAATCACAAACCAAAATTCAATTAGGCAACATGCATCTATATAATTAAGGCATTAATTCAAGGATTTTTTTTCGTTAATTAATTTATGATAAATGTTAACGGATACTCTAAAGGCATGGTTTAGGAGCTATTTTAAAAACTTTTAATGGGAAAATGATAAACTAACTAAGTTTTTCACCGTTTTTTATATGTTCCATAAAAAAGATGTCAAAATTTTCCAAATGTGGTTTATTAATAAGGAAAATGCTAACGAATGCCCTTAAGGCATTAGTTAACAATCCCTTTTAAAGAAAGGTTTTATAAGGAAAAAAAAAACAATTAAAATTTTGACAGCTTTATTCATTTTCCATAAAAGTAGTGTCAAAATTTTCTTCAAATGGATTGTTAACCAATACTCTAAGAGAACTCGTTAGGATAACCCTATTAGCAATTGTCCTAAAGGCACCCTATAACATAACCCTTAATTTAATAGAAGAATAAGAACATCCATTAGACATAAACCTTACGCCTGTCCTAGAATCATGGGATTAAATCAATTCTTATTAACTATGGCTACATTTATTGGATTAGTTTGCTTCTTTTCTGTCTTTACAAAGAGAAAAAAAAAAAAAAAATTTAGAAAAAAGGAAGACGATTGTTTCTTTCCTTGTACGTTATGACTCTAAAAATTAGGAACCTATAGAACTTGTGGGTTAACTAGTATTCCTAACAAGATTGGATCAAATTTTAAACATATATTAACCTAATCTAAGCAATCATAAAATTTCAGTAATCAATATTAGATTTCATCTTTGATTTAGGATATTTGTGGTTAAAAAAATGTTCTATATCAAGAGTTGTGTATCAAAAACATAATGCTCCTAAAATTTAGGAGATAAAATCCAAATTTTGAAAAGTTAGGGTGTAAAATTCTAATACCCCCAAACTTCTGTGTGTAAAATTCAAATACTAAAACTTTATGAAGTAAAATCTAAACACTCCAAAATTTTAGGAGTGTACTTTGCAATTTACCGTTAATGATATTAAAAACTAATTATGAAATCTTGAAAGAAAATCTTTTTATATAAGGTTTTATCATTTGGACATCTCAATTAAGTCCTCCATAATTTTTCCAAAAGAGAAATCAAAAAAATTATTGTTTTTTTTTTACTACGAAACAAATATTAAATATATATATATATATATATATATATATATAAGCAGAAACCTCATGTGAGAAACATAAGGTTCTGTCAAATGGTGTATTTCATATAAAGATAATTGAAATATTTTCAAGTGTCACATCAGAGATAAAATCAAATTAAATATTAACTTTTTGTTTCATTTGGTTTAATGTTTCAAGACTTTTCTAATTAAAAAATAAATATTTTTTGTATCATTTGGTTCAATATTTTAAGACTTTTCATCTCTCGTTTCATCTAATCATAACACGTATGAGTTGGCTACAACCAAGGAAGGGGGGCTTGCCTTTTATATTGAGTGACAATGACAATTATGATTTTGATGTTAAATTCGTACGTTGTGGATTTGTGGGTTTTATAAATGAAGTGATTGACTGTGAGTGTTTGGGATGTGTATTTTGTTTTAAAATTAAGGAGAAAGAAAAAGACACATTCTATGTCAGCTTTTATTCTATAATATTCTTCCACAGTTTTTATTTTATTTTATTTTGTCATTCCTTCAATTGAATAATTATAATGGATATGTTTGTACAATTTATAATTATTGTTTTTAAAGAAAGTTTCATAACAATTATGCTATAATACATATACAACATTCTCCAAAACAATTTAACATAAAGCATTACAACATTATTCGTGCAACGGACGGGTAACTTACTAGTTATATATTAAATGGTCATGGACCTACCCAACATATATCGAATTTCTCATTCCAAGCATTTACTTAATGAAGCTTTTTTTGTTTTGTTTGGAGGTTGGCTAAATGTATCTCTATTTGTTTGAGCAAGTATTGCTCAGCTAAAAGTTAGTATGTACAGCTTCAACACAACTATGGTACAGTTAGAAATTAGGCTTCTATAATCCAACTACGTTATATGCAGTCCGGCTAGTCTTTACGTTAATTTTTGTTTTATTATAAGCTGACTAGTTTTTCAAGTATTAACAAATTGTAATTAGTTTTAATTTCTTGGATTATTTTAATATAATTGCACTGAGTGTCATATCCATGTTAACAAAGAGACAAGTACAAATTCATACCTTTTCAATGAGAAAGAAGAGTTGCTGAACCGAAACATGATCGCCTAACTCATTTATGCTATAATACATATACAACATTCTCCAAAACAATTTAACATAAAGCATTACAACATTATTCGTGCAACGCATGGGTAACTTACTAGATATATATTAAATGGTCATAGACCTACCCAACATATATCGAATTTCTCATTCCAAGCATTTACTTAATGCAGCCTTTTTTTGTTTTGTTTGGAGGTTGGTTAAATGTATCTCTGTTTGAGCAAGAATTGCTCAGCTAAAAGTAAGTATGTACATCTTCAATACAACTATGGTATAGCTAGAAATTAGGATCCTATAATCCAACTATGTTATATGTAGTCCGACCAGTCTTTATGTTATTTTTTTGTATTATTATAAGCCAACTAGTTTCTTAAGTACTAACAAATTGTAATTAATTTTAATTTCTTGGATTATTTTAAGATAATTACACTGAGTGTCGTATCCATGTTAACAAAAAGACAAGTACAAATTCATACCTATTCAATGAGAAAGAGGGGTTCCTAAACCAGAACATGATTGCCTAACTCGTTTGTATCTTTGAGGCTTAATTCATTCAAAGCAACAATCTTCACTTTGTCACATTTGGATATCATCAAACTTTTCAATGATGGCCACTCTAAAGTGTGCTTTCTGGGATAGAAACACTTGAGTTCAAGCAGTGATGCAAGAGTTATAAAGATTACTTGAGGGAACACAAACTTAGTCGGTGTTTCCAAGCCTTCTTCCAAAGCAACAATTTCCTCCATTAATGCACAATCATTTCTACATAGACTCCACAGTTGTTCAAGACTTCTGGCCACCAAGATTGGAAAAAGACTTTTTAGAGTTCTACATTTAGAAACTTCAACTTTACGTAGATTTTGAAATGTTAAAATTGTTTCAGGATCCGTAGTCCATACATGCTTAAGTTTTGGTAAATTGATTAAAGTCAGGTTTCTCAATTGAGTAGATCCCTTATCACATATCTCATCAACATTTTCCCCTCTAACCTCAAATACCTCTTCTACCGAATTGCAATCCTCTATCTGTAATTCTTCAAGATTTTGGAGTATTCCCAACATATTAGGAGGAAAAATGTTCATTAGATTTTTACAACTACCAACATGCAACTTTTTTATTTTGCAAATGGAATCTAGAACCAGTTGATGATTGTGCCACAACATCTTCAGGTTATCTATGCCATTGATGAATATTGTCTCCAAGTTAAAAAAGGCAACCTACAATTCTCACATGGCAATTGAGTCAATTATATACCTTTATATTACAAAACGTAGTTGAGGAGAAGAAGATTATTGTTGGGATTAAGACATAGAGACAAACATGGGAAAAGTTAATTAAATTAAATTCCAAAAAACTACAAAGCAAGTAGAACATGGTAGAAACTAATAAAAGAAACAGGCGAAAAGAAACACAAATTAACCAGGCTTTAATGAAGAGAGATTGAGAGGCAGACAGTAGGTGTATTTCTTCAAGTTCTTTCTAAAATGTGATGTCTGTACTCACGAAATTTAGATAACAAAATTGTTTTCAAAGATTTAAAAACAAAACAATTGAATTTCTTAAATAAAATCTTGTTTTGGGCGAAATCTCGTCTACCCAATTTGGTGTTTTCCAAATAATGATTTGTGGTAGTGTGCCACCCCACCAGAATAAATCCATTGCACACTTATCTCCGATTAAGGCATTACAAGCAACACATAAAAGCTTTGTTTTTTAGTGGGGAAAAAAAAACACAACCAGCGGATTAAACCAAATATGGTTTTCAAGTTAAGAACTTGCGGGAGGCATTGAGGTATGGGCACGGGCTAGGTATGGGGTGGGTTTCCCCCAACCCAAACCGATTTTTTTTTTTTTTTAAGCGAGAATTAGAGCTGAAAATGGGGGCAGATTAGTTGTAGTGAAGCTCAAAACGGCAATTGAAAAAATTTTAAATTTCCCTCTAGTTTTTTATGGCAAACAAACTTAGTTTGGAAAGTGATAAAATCTTATAATTTGGCATGGTTTAGGAGCTATTTTAGAAACTTTTTATCGGAAAATGATAAACTAACTAATTTTTTAATTGTTTTTTATATTTTTCATAAAAGTTATGTCAATATTTTCCAAATATGTTTTATTAACAATTGTCCTAAGAGCACCCATTAACATGATCCTTAATTTATTAGAAGAATAGGAATGTCCATTAGACAAAAACCTTAAGCCTGTCCTATAATCATGGAATTAGAGCAATTCTTACTAACTATGGCTACATTTATTGGATTAGTTTGCTTCTTTTCTCTCTTCATAGAAAGAAAAGAAAAAAAAAAAAGTATGAAGATCTGTTCTTGTATGTTATTACTCTAAGAATTAGGAACCTATAGAACTTGTGGTTTAACTAGCATTCCTAACGAGATTGGATCAAATTTTAAACATTTATTAACCTAATCAAAGCAATCATAAAAGTTCAGTAATCAATATTAAATTTCATCTTTGATTTAGATTATTTATGGTTAAAGAAATGTTCTATATATATATATATATATATAATATAAATAGAATCATTGGTTTGGGCTAAGTAATACCAATACCCGACACATACTCGAATCTCCTATTGGGTTACATAAAATTTGTGTCTGTTGGGTTGGGTACCCACCCCCCAATAGGTTGTTTCTATCCTCGCACTATAGCAAGAGTTGTGGATCAACAACATAATACTCCTAAAATTTAGGAGATAAAATCCAAATTCTGAAAAATTAAAGCATAAAATTCAAACACCCCCAAACTTCAGAGTGTAAAATTCAAATTCTAAAAATTCATGGTGTAAAATCTAAACACTCCCAAATTTTAGGAGTATAATTTGCAATTTACCCTTAAAGATATTAATAACTGAATATGGAATCTTGAAAGAAAATCTTTTTATATAAGATTTTATCATTTGGACATCTCAATTAAGTCCTCCATAATTTTTCCAAAAGAGAAATAAAAAAAATTATTGTTTTTTTTTTCTACGAAACAAATATATATATATATATATATATATATATAAACAAAAACTTCATGTAAAAAAACATAAGGTTCTGCCAAGTGGCGCATTTTATATAAAGATAATTGAAATATTCTCAAGTGTCACATCAGAGATAAGAAATTATTAGAGATAATTGAAACCTAGCCCTAAACATCGTCGAGAATGGCTTCCCAATCTGTGTCTACAACCGCACCGCTTCCAAAGTCGACGAGACCCACCACCGCGCCCAAACTGAAGGTGACCCCCCTCTCGCCCCACACTACACTCCTCGTGACTTCGTCCTCTCAATTCAGCGCCCCAGATCCATCATCATCCTCGTCAAGGCCAGCTCCCCGGTCGATCAAACCATTGCCGCCCTCTCCTCTTTCATGGAGCCCGGCAACTCCATCATCGTGGTTGAGTTCTATGCTTACCACAGTGCATAGAACTCAACCAAAACATCTTTGGTTTCATCCAAAACAACCTCACCAAAATTATCAGACGTGAGCACCACAACATTGGATGGAATTGCAGCTATCTTCACGTTAGCCCCTGCAAACAATTGATCTGATTAGAAATTTCAGGTGGTTGGGTATGCACGCGGGAAAACATAAGAAATTTATAGTGACATTAGTTCCTGAAACTGTGACAGGGAAATTGTTAAAACCACAAAGAATGTCTAGCAATTAATGTTCTATTCTATGAGATATGCTATGTCAAGACAGAATGATCTATTGTGACACATTCTTGAAGACGTGATACGGAAAAGAATAATAGTATAAAAATTATGTGTAGCAACCAAAGTTCTACTATACATGTTAGGGTAACACCTGAGGACTTTTTAAAGACAATGAAGGCAAAGCATCCACAAGCATAAAAACAAGGTCTCAATTCCAAATTTTCTTATGGACCAGGGCAGTTTGTAGACATGCATTCCATAAGCAAAGGCAGTCTGCAATTTCAAAGCATACAATGTTAAGGGGATTCCTCTCACAGCAAAACTATTAATTGAATTCAAAAAATTAATTTCAACTAATATCCAAAGATCACAATCAGAACAGCTACCACAAAATTAAAACTATTCATTTAACAGCAACAAGATGGAATGACTGACATGAAGATTTTAGAGATACCCACCAGACTGTTTCTAACAATTTGAGACTCAATCAAGCATTTACATGCAGTTATAAATCTAAAAAACTAAACTAAAAAACAACAAATCGAAAGGTAAATGTGGGCATGGAGTCAAAGCTTTAATCCCATTGCTTCAGCAAGCCCCCAACCAAAATAGAACCACTCAAACCTCTTACTACCAACACTTTCAGGAACCTTGAAATACAAAAACCTGAACAACATCAAAATGGGTCCTTAAAAAAACTAGTTTTGCTGCCTGTGAGTACGATTCAAGCCAAACCAGCGTCACAAAACGCAAGAAAATCAAACCCAAACAGGATATTCACATAGAATAAAACCCAAAATCTGAAAGTATTAAAAACCCAACTAAATTAAGGGAAAAAAAAACCCAATAAAGAGAAGGGTTTTTTCAAAAAAAAAAAAAAAGGGGTCCAGAAGTTTATTTACAAAACCCGATGCTGACCCAAACCCAAAAATAACCCGACATTAAGGCTCGAAACCCAACCCGAATATTCTCAAACCCGCCCAAAACCTATCAGGTTGGGTCGGGTGGGTCAGGTCCCTTGCTCAGTCCAAATTTGAAGGCAACTTTATTCAATGGACGTATCCGTGTGTCACCAATCGTAACACCCAAATCATGGGTCAAGTGGCATGCAACCAAGCATATCATAGAACAAGATACTAACAAATGAATGCAACACAGAGAAAGGTAACACCAATAAAGGAAAAGTTTAAGATCTCTGTTTTCACGGGTAGTTGTTTTGTCTATGCCTCAGCATGCTGACAGGATTACCATACAAATAGAAAAGCAAGTCACTAACCATTACCAAACTACATATTGATTTCGATCTCTATCCATGGTGTGTGTCAACAAGGGTCGAACCTAGTTGCATCTATAACTTCACCAAAACTGTCAGGGAGCACATTAGCACCACCTAAGATTTCCCTCAAACAGCTGTCTAGCACTTAAAAGCCAAAGAAGCCAAGTTCACTGGCTCTTCCCTTCTCAAATGTCTCAGAGTACTGGTATATGATTGTAACAGCAAGTAATATTCCATTTCCTAAGCCAATGGTCCCCTTGAAATCTGCCAGCACTGTAAGTGCACTAATGCATATTCCACCAAATGCAGCTGCAGTAGGTATGTAGTGATTCAGCTCCTTCTGTAAGTTTGAATCACGATGTCCAGGCATCACCGTTTGTTGTTCTTGCAGAACCAGTATGGTGTGTTTAGCATCATCTAAATGCATAACAATTCATAATTATAACATTTTTGGAGCACCATATCTTAATCCTCTACATATCTCATCTACAATGCAATGCTCATGATCATAAAACAGCAGCAGTGCAAAAGGCATATCATCTATAAGCATGGAAAATCAAAAAGGAACTCTGTAGATATACAAACATTTTATAAAGTTACTGCAAAAAACAGAGCATAGGTGTCTTCATATGATCACAAAACTAAGAAAACTAGGGGCATCTCATGCCTACTTAATTTATGTTACATGAGGTGTCATTACTGGTCAATAGCACTAGCAATCTATATTATTGATCAAAGAGATTTCTCTTCAAATGGTTAAAAGTAAAAATAAATGTGTGTTTTTTTTTGAAGTGTGACATAAGTTGCATCTTGGAATACCTTGAGCTGTTTAGCAAAATCTCAGGCAGAAGACCCAGATACTTCAATCCAGGTTTTTGAGAATAGGGCACAAGCTGAAAGGATAAACACCAAATAGAATAGAGCATGGAATGGATTGGCTGCCATATCTGCCAAACTGCATAATGATAGCATCAACAGAGGAAAAACCAAGGCATCAGAGCAACGGACAAAAAAACAATGACTAGCTACTCCTGGTGGCCCATGCTTTTGCACTTTAATATGATAATACGATAATTTATGATAAAGGAAAATACTGCATCACCTTGCTGTTGCAGTGACGTAGTAAGCAAGACCACCGACTGGAATATACTGGCCACCTGAATATTCAGATTCCTTCCACTTTCCGAACAGATTTACAATGAAATTATCACTGTACTTCCTGTATAGCAACTAGATGAATTTTTTTTTTTAATTAAAAAAAAAATTGTGTCATTTCAATTACAATGTTTAGTACCTGTGGAGATGAACTAGAGATTTGACACAAGGGCAGATTGGAGAAAGATAGGCATGTTGGAGGTGTAGAAAAGCTTAATTGGATACGAGCCCTGTTGTCCACAAGCGTTCTTTGATCTGACTGGAAGAACTACAGGGAAACCATGGAAGTAGATGACAATAAGGAAGATCAAGACCGTGGCAAGCAAATCAGTAACATTTGGCAGGTTTTGCTGGTAAAAAGCCTCTCGAAGAGCACGAATTTTGTCACTCCTAGTGATCAGTAGATAGAACAAAGCAATAACAGCACCTTCAAATTCAGCCCCCCAGCCACTGTTAATGGTTGTGGGGCTAAAGGCTTTCTAAATAATGTTTTCACTGCACAGTCAACTGAAAATAGAGGATTAAAACACCATAGATCACACCATTCTAAACACCATGAGTCCATGATGAAAATCACATTTGTAATCTACCAGATGTTGGTCGCTATGAAGAGAGAGATTCCAGATCCCAGACCCCAGACCATATCCCTTCTAGAGAAGTTCATCTAGGCATATCACAATAATTCCGGCAAAGCAAAGTTGAATAATTATAAGAATAGCATTGCCCACACCAAGTTGACCAACACTGCCATACATCCCAGATAGGACATAGGCAACTGCTTCACCAACAGCAATCAGGATGCCTAACAACTTTTGTGCCCCATTTCTGTGAAAACACATGCCAAAGAAAGCAGGATTCATTACACTAGAAGCCACACAGCCAAATCACAATTGAAGGATACTTGATTTTTAGAAAGTAACAAGGGAAGGATGTGCAGCATATAATTTTATGTATGTACATTTACATTTCAAATACAGAATCCAACAAGAGTTGAAATTTGCAACATTAATTTCTTGGTGGAGACAGCATCTAAATCTGAATACAAATCTCATTTTTCTTGAGAAGAGCAAAGATCCACTATTTCTTTAACTAAGAAGACAATGGTCCCAAAAGAATCAGGGAATAATTATAAGTAATGCATATAAGAAAAGGAAAACAAAAATCTCAGACTTAAACTCTAACCAGAAGAAGATGAAGAAGAGCCTCCAAACGCAGGAGCTGAAGAAGCACCCAAGGCACATGTTGAGCTTCCAGGGCCAAAAGAGTGGCCTCCTTTCTGTGCAAAATAAAACTGAAGATTCCTGAGTTGCCCCCTCAATTCCAGTTGAGGTTCCAATCAGTTATTTACACTCACAAGACTCCAGCAAGAGTATTTACTGTCTTTGCTTTCCCATTTACAAGAATATCATACGTAATCTCATCAGGTACAAGACCTCTGTCAAGCATCTCATCATGTAGTCTAAAAGCTTCTTGCAGATTCCCATCCTTGAAGTGTCCAGCAATCAAGGTATTATAAATAAGAACACTAGGAGTCATGCTCTTCCCATCCATGTCTTCCAAAATCTTGCGTGCATTTTCTAGCTGTCCTTTGTTACATAGGCCATTTATTAGAACAGTATATGTAATGATGTCTGGCACAATACCCTTGGAAAGCATCTCCGAGTATAGATCTGATGCAAGTGGTAATTTCCCATCTTTTAACAATCCATCAATCAATGTAGTGTACGTTTGCAAATCACACGGAATTCCCTCCTTTATCATTTTCTTGTGCAAGTCAAGGGCTGCTTCCATGTTATCTAGATTCCTAAAGCCACTAATCATGCTATTGTACACAGCTGCATTTGGAGACAAACTGACTTCACGAAGTTCAGAAAAAAGTTCATGTGCACTTTCCATTTCTCGCCTTTTGCAAAACCCATCAATTAGAGTGCAATATGCCATGACATCCAATTCAAGACCCTTGCTTTTCATCTGATTCAGCATTTTCAGAGCAAGATCAATATTATTGCTTTTGCAAAACCCATTAATCAAGCTGGTGTAAGTGACCACATTGGGGGACATTCCACTTTCACACATCCCTCTATAAACAGACAATGCAGAATTAATGGCACCCTCCTTGACGAATCCATCTATAATGCTATTGTAAGTCAAACAGATGGGAATGAAACCCCTCTCAACAAAGTCCTTCAACATCTCCTTTGCCTCAGATGTGCGGCCAACTTTGCACAAACCATTGATAACAGTGTTAAATGTGAAGTTTGTGGGAACAAGATTTACACCCACCATTTGGTCAAACACATCAAAGCCACGTTCGGTGTCACCTTTCTTAAAATATCCATCCATTAAAACAGAATACGTTATCACATTAGGTTTTAAGCCCTTTTCTATCATCTCCAAAAATAAACTATTTGCAACATCCATATCCCCCTTTCTGCAGTGGCCAAGTATCATGTTGTTGTAAGACACTACATTAGGTTCCACACCCTTGCTAATCATTTTTTTCCACATACCTTGAGCCTCAATTACCTTACCTTTTTCAGAGAGCCATGACAAAAGCTTATTGTATGTAAAAACATTTGCAATTCCACATTCGACTGCCTCATCAAACAGCTTTAATGCATTTTCCAGTGACTGAGATTTCAAGAACCCAAGTATTAAGGAATTCGCATTGAAGACACTAGGCTGGATACCCTTTTCTTTCATTTGGGTGTAAAGCTCATAGGCCTTTTCCATGTTCCCATTCTTACTGCACCATTCAATCAAAACTGAGTAAGTAACCTTGTTCGGTGAAAGCCCATCCTCATCAATCTTATTGAACAAATCCAAAGCACTATCCAAATTCCCTTGCATGCAATACCCCTTCATCAAATTCGTCGCCAAAACCAAATTCATTGACTTCCCACAATTAACCATCTCGTCCTTAAGCCTCAATGCCTCTACCATATTCCCATGCTTCACACAAGTTCCTATAACACAAGTATACGTACCCTCTGAAGGAACCCATCCCATTTCTTTCATCTCTTTCAATAACACCAAAGCCAAACTCAAATTTGGTTTCTTACAAACAGCCTGAATAATAATACTATACACTTCTGCATCAAGTTCTATCCCTTTAGCCTTGGCCTCTCTAAAATACTCCTCTGCCTTCTCAGGCTTCCCGTCCTTCAAGCACGCACGCATCATCACATGTACAGTATAGCAATCCCCACTAATTCCTCTACATACCATCTTATTGTGCAATTCACGTATTTCACCAAACAAGTTTCTCCAAACCAATGCAGCCAAAAGAATATTGATATATGGTACCCAAGGAATTATTATATCACTCTCAAACTCAATCATTCTATTATAACAAAGCACAGCATCTTCAATTCTATTAGCTCTAACATAACCATTCAACAGATAATTAAAAACCCGCGAATCCAACAAGAAACCAAACCTGTTGGCGCATTGGACTAAGTGATGGACAAAAACAGCCGGAGCCGGAGCTGAATCCCCAAAAACACACTGAGTAAGCAAGCTTTTAGCAAGTTTTTGAGTCTCCGGGAAGCCCGCCAAAATGTGAAGCAAAACGCAGAAAGCATCCACGGTTTTAACAAAGCCTCGCATTCTCTCAAGCTGTTTGAAGTGATTCAAAGCCGATCTTGGGTTGTTCTTGTGGGTGAGGAGGGTGTTTATGAGATGGGTTTGAGTCAAAACAGAGTTTTGAGAAATGGGTTCGGATTCGAATTGTGAAGTGATTTTGTCATTGGGGTTGGGAAATTGAGGTGGTGTATTGAGAAATTGTGAGTGTGAGACTGAGCAGAGAGATTTAGAGTTTGATAAAGAGCGGAGAAGAAATGGAGAAGAAGTGATTGAAGATCTCATTACCATCGTCATCATCATTCTTCCTTCTGTGTGCTCAGTGTTTTTAGAGTTCTCTGATATGAGCAAAACCGGTGAAAGCGAGACTCAGAGGCATAGGCGCGTAAGTGAGGAAGAAGAGAAAAATAAGGTTAAGTTAAATGATACAAAACGACGTCGTTCCAATTATTTGTTTTTTTTTTTTTTTAAAAAAATCTGCTCTCTAAAACGACGTCGTTTTGGAACTAATTATAATTTAAATATTAGGTTCAAAACGGCGTCGATTTAGTATAAGAATTTTTTTTTTTAAACCTAATCAATTAAAAGGTAAAACGA
Organism: Castanopsis chinensis; assembly: GCA_032878915.1. Classification (NCBI taxonomy): domain Eukaryota; kingdom Viridiplantae; phylum Streptophyta; class Magnoliopsida; order Fagales; family Fagaceae; genus Castanopsis; species Castanopsis chinensis. Next base: position 892,556 of record JAVQMG010000026.1, on the reverse strand, counting down.
CGTCGTTTCTCCATGGTTTCGCGGCCTCTCCTATCTACTCTTTTTTTGTCACAATTATTATCAATCATCACAAGCAAATGCAAAGGACCAACCTGATCTGTGTTGTCCAGCATTCAAGGAATTTGCTTGCCCTTTTGCGGATGTGATTTTTTGACAAATGATTGTGCCACAACCATGTTCAGCTACATAAACCTCTATGGAAAATACCCTCCTGGCCTTTTTGCCAGTGAGTGCAGGAAGGCCAAAAGTCAACTATCTTTTTTCTTTTTCTCTATGACCTTGTGAAAGAAGATTAAATTTTTCTGATACATCAGGTTCTGGGCCTTGTTTTCCCTTCATTCCTCACCAGCTGGCTGCGGGTTGCTAAAAAGGTCGAAGGGAGAGAATGAGTTGACAGTGTACTTTATATTTTTTTAATGAATTTTATGTAAAAAATAAAAATTAAGATATTGAGAGAGTTGAAAAATAGGTTAGTAAAATAAATAAAATTGTGTTTGAGGGTGTAAAATAAGTTTTTTTTTTTTTTTTTTAATTTTTATCCCCATGCTAGTGTTAAAACTAATTTTGGGTATGCCTTACTGAAATTTATTATGTATCAATTTGTGCTTAGCACTTGCAGCTTGGGGTTGTGTATTGGTTGTGTATCTTTGAGTATTGGTTTGTGCATTGCGTGATGCAAAAATTAATAATTAATTAAATCTCTCCAATTATATTCCCTTGACAGATCAATTTGTTCTTCTCATTTCCCATTTTTGTCAAACGTGTATAAGATGTGGGCCCAAGATGCAGCTGTCCTCTTATCATCTTCTGCTTGGATATAGTTTGTGTGGCTATGGATATCTTAGGATAAATAAAAACAATACTAAAATCAAATATCTTAGCTGTATTATATATATTTCATTTCCTTGCCTCCAACTGATCAAACCTTAAAAACCCTTCTAAGAAATCAAGGCTACACTTTCTTGCCTGCTTTGACAATTAGCTAGTACTGAGTTTTGAAGTTTTGTATTATTGTTTTTGGGTTCTCAAATCATGGCTGCTTTCCTTTTAGCTCCATCCTTGCCCAAGCAGAGGTTTCCTATCCCATTAGTAAGGACCCCAACTAGAATTCCAGCAAGCATCCACTTGCTTCAATTGTGCAAAAGCTTCCAGGAAGTTAAACAATTACATGCGCAGTTGGTTGTGACAGGTCTCCTTGACTGTTATCCAAATGCTGGGAGGCTCCTTGAGTCATATGTTAAAACGTCACAAATCAACTCTGCCTTATCAATCTTTCATAGACTACCTTCTCCTGATGCATTTGCATACAGCACCATGATTAGAGGCTTTACACTCTGTAAGTGCCCACATGAGTCTCTCTTACTGTATAATATGCTGTTACTAGATGGACTAACCCCAGACAATTACACTTATACCTTTGTCCTTAAAGCATGTTCCCATTTGGAAGCTCTTTCCGAAGGTAAACAAGTGCATAGCCAGATAATAAAAGCTGGAATAGCACCTAATACCCACATTCATAGCTCACTAATCCATATGTACATAAATTCAAATAGCATTACTTGTGCAGAACGTGTTCTTGCAGAATTCTCGGAGGAGAACACGCATACCAAGAACGCTACAATCTCTGGGTACCTAAGTAAAGGTCATGTAGAAAAGGCTAGAAGAATGTTTGATACCATGGAAGCAAAAGATGTTGCGTCTTGGAGTGCAATGGTTACAGGATACACCAAGAATGGTATGTACTTAGAGGCTTTAGGTGTTTTTCAAGAAATGATGGTTTCCCAAGTGCATCCAAATGAATCAACACTTGTGAGCTCATTGTCTGCCTGTGCTCATTTGGGGGCACTGGATCAAGGAAGATGGATACATGCATATCTTGATAAAGCTGGGGTGAAGATTGGTGTTACCTTGGGTACTGCTCTCATTGATATGTATGCCAAGTGTGGTAGCATCAGATGTGGTTATGAACTCTTTCAAAAAATGCCTCAAAAAGATGTAGTAACATGGGGAGCCATTATATCAGGTTTTGCCTTGCATGGACAAGCTGAAAAATGCTTTCAGCTGTTTAATGAGATGGTTGCTAGTGGAACTTATCCAAATGAAGTGATCTTTGTGGCTGTATTATCTGCTTGCTCCCATGCTGGATATGTGGAGCTTGGACATCACTATTTCATTCAAATGATTCATGATTTTGGGATTAGGCCTTCGATTGAGCATTATGGATGCATGGTCGACCTCCTTGGCCGTGCTGGGCAGTTGTTAGAAGCAGAAAAGTTTATTATGTTGATGCCAGAAGAACCCAATTCAATTATATGGGGTGCATTACTTAGTGCTTGTCGAACCTATGGTGACGTAAGGAGAGGAAACCATGCTTTCAGACGCCTCATTGAGCTTGAGCCAATGTCAGGTGACCGATATAAACTAGCAGGGCTTATGTTGACTAGTGCGGGTGAAAAAGCAGATGCAACTAAAATTAGAAAATTCATCAAGGAAAATGACTTGGAGACTACATGTGGTACGAGTTTTGTTGAAATAGATGGTGTTGTCCATGAGTTTGTAGCAGGTGATATTGACCATAGCAAGCTTAGAGAGATCAACAAGCTATGGAAGGGTTTAATGGCAAATTAGAAATGCCCAAGTTGAAGATGGCATCTAATTAGCCAATACCCTTGATCGGGACTCGGATGGCCAAACCTATCCAACAGTTCAGGAAAAAGAAACAGTAACTGAATAGTAAATCCAAATAGGAAACATGAGAAAAAATAGAATCCTTCTCCATAGATTGGCATCAATGTATTCAAGTAAAATACACAATAACAGAAACTGGAATCCACTATCAATTACATCAGCTAAACAGCTTTATTCACTTTTGGTATTGATTATTCATTAACACATACAAAGTTACAGTGAATTCTTATTCAAGGATGCTTACTTTTATAAACACATATAAAGTTACAGTGAATTCTTTTTCACCGATGCTCACTTTTTAATATGAAGATTAAATAGGCAAGAAGTTCGTAAAAATATTCTTTGCCTAAATTCTAAAACTGCAGCTAACTCACTTAACAAGAACCCCTCCCTGCTCCCTGGTGGAAACAAAGAACCAGAAGGTCCCTGGTGCAGTTGAGTGATATCATCACCAGATAAAGTTGACCAAGATTTCCATCAGAAATACCTCCAAGTCATACTATGCCAAGCAATCTGATCACCACATGAGGTTGAGTTTAGACTTCAGTCCGGACTGCTTCTTTGTCACACACCAAGGACCAGGAAAGTTGCTTAACTGTAATTCACAAAAAGCTTAAAATAAATAAATAAACACTTATCACAAAGAGAAGCAAAAAGTGCCATGTAACTTAGAGCTACTTGTCGTCTAATAAAAGCCAGTCTGCACAAACTCAATATCTGATCATGTATCTGAACCATGCTTTGATGTTTATGAAACTCCTATTTAACATTTCAATAGAAACTTAATTAAGCTTAGTAGGGAGTATTCTTTGAGGAAGACCATTATTTTGGGATGTATTGAACAGCAGAGTTGACATGCCATAATGGATGGCAACACAAGCAATTTTTAGTCTTCATTGAGGTACAGTTAGCACCAGGTAGTGAAGTAGCTTACATTGCTGACGAGCTTTGCCCCAAACCATGCAGTGTCCGCACCATATGGAGGAGGAATGACTCTGATCCCATTAGAAATGGATGCGGGAAGAAGTCCATGTAGTTCCTTCTCTAACCTCTCTGAACCAAAAGAATTTACAATCAAATGTATCTTGTTATATTTCTTGATTAATTCCATAAGATTAGAAAGAGATCCATTTCATCTTTCAGAGCTCTATTGCAAAAGAATAAAACTGTTCAAGTACCTGCCAGCCCTGGTAAACATGCACTCCCCCCTGACAAGACTACAGTCTTGAACCAAGCATCATCGCTTGTTAATTCTGCATCATGGCAGTGGTCCATGCAAAGTGCTACAGCCTGGTGCAAACCCATTGCACGCCTATACCAAGATCATATGATAGGCTTAAACATACAAGGCAACAATAACCCAAAAGAAATAAAATATTAGGAATCCATAGCAAGGACAAGCATGGACACATACAAGTTGTTAGACTGTGATTAGCTCAATGTAAAATATTTTCTAATTGTAAATTTTTTTCAGGTGAAAATATTTTTTAGAAAGGCTAATATTTTCAGTTTTTTGGTTGTGTTTTGGAAAATATGCTAAAAAATGGTTCCCACTGTTCGGTTTGCAAGTAAAATGGTTACCGGAAAATATGTATAATCCGGCAAATACGCCAGACAGTATCTCGGCTGGAGCTTCTCTCTCTCTCTCTCTCTCTCTCTCTCTCTCTCTCTCAGTTTGGGTGGCTGGAGTGAGATGTAAAATGGTTGAAGGTAAAATAAAAGTGTAAAGCAATTTACACTCCCACCCCTCTATTTTACGGTCAGTTTGACTGTATTTTCCAGCCCACCCAAATGCCCTGTCAAGTGTAAAATATTTTCCGTATAAGTTTTTCACCCGAAACGAACACAGCCTTAGACACACCTTTCCCTAAGTGCCATCAACCACTGCAAAGGGTTACTAACTGAAAAGAATTTATTCTATAAATATCAACAGAAAGTGAAACTGCTTATGCCTAGAGTACAAAACAAACTATCAGGTCTATGTATATATTAACAGAGAATTTTTGGACACCTTGTAAATGTCAGTAAGAAACACTTAAAAATGACAATTGTCCAGTAATTTTTAGTTTTAAGAGTAAACAAATTATTCAGCTTATAAACTCCAAAAGCATTAGTCTTGAGTTTGTCATTGTCAATAAAATAGTTTCAGCTTGTAAGGCTAGACATAAACCATGATCTGAAGAATTCACTAGGACATGCTCAGGATCAGGCCCCAACCATTTATAAAAATCCAAATCAATTTTAGGAGCACCAAGCAGATATGCAAGATGTTATTGATATATGTGAAAGAAACATTTCTTGGTTTCCATAGAAAACATTTATATGGGAATCCTTCAGCCCACTTAGAGTGTGTTTGGGTTTAGCTTTTAGTTTTTATGTACAGCTTTCTAAAATCTCACTTTTTCCCGCCTTTTATCACTATTTCAAATTTTTTCAATGCACAAGTATACTTTAGCACACTTTCAGCAGAACAATTTTGACAAAGAGCTAAATAAGCTATTCCCAAACAGACAGTATAAATAACTAGATTGTGACAGAAATGAACTTACACTCCTCCAATACTTGGCTGGAATAAGATCTCTCCTGTTTGAAACCGCTCTTTCGAAAGAGTAATAGGACCTTCTCCCGTAATTTCAAATGATGCTGGCATATTTTTAGATAATTCGGCCTCATAATCAGCAGCAACATAACATAGATTCTGTGTGCTCATTCAGTCAACAAAAAAATGAAAAATTCAGTATGAATGTTTCCTAGAGAAACATAATAATCACTGATCCCACAAACTTGACATGGATTCGGCTTAAAAAAATAAAAAATAAAAAACTATACAAATAAAATCCATAAGAAATCATTGATACTCCTATACTTTCTAATCCCTGCCCTTTTGAAGCCAACAACACACATCTCAACCTTTTAAAATTGAGATATACTTGGGAAATTCCTATATATCAAGAAACCAAGAGGATAACATAATAATAAAAGTGAATATTTAGTCCATAGACTGTACATTTTGAAATAACAAGTCCTGCATCAGTAAACATCATGTAATAATGGTAGCAATAGCGGTGGCATTTGTAGCATTTGGAAGTTTGTGATTGGAAGTGGATATGGCCATGTCAATGTAGCTAAGATATTTGATTGGACCAGAAGAAACTCTACTCATAGAATTTGGAATTACCAGCACCAAGCAAAAAATTGAGACTCATAGGATCCTGCCTAACCAAAATAATAATAATAATAATAATAATAATAATAATAATAATAATATTATTATTATTATTATTATTAAATATTTATAAATTTGAAGATTTGTCATACAACGCAAAAAAAGGACACCTAGATTTGAAAGCAATGCATTCGGTTCTCCAAAAATGGAAGTACACAAGTGAGGATTCCCATTATTTGGAAAGATATTTTGATTAGCCAATTACTCTGCATGCAAATTAGCCAGCACAAAAACAAACTGCCCAATCTTTCATGAAACAAGGATGGAAATAAGATAACCATTCTCAAAGCACTACCTCTTTCAGTGTGCGAACAGTATACAGTGATCCGAAATTTATATTGTTCAGCTGCATCAGCTCCTTAAGGAAGCCTGTAAGTTTTAACGCTCCCACTCCCACAACTTCCACACCAACCTTGCGCATTACTTTACCATGTAAAACTGGAAAACACAGTAGCAAATGTATAATATGAAGTCCAATTGACTTCAAAGCTAAAAAGGGTTAATATAAAAAGAAATTGAAAAGCTATAAAAGAAGTTGAGAAAGGGATTAGGTAGAAAATAGTGGCCTACAAATTGCATTATCCAGGAAAAGAGCCATAAGCAGCAATTAAGGCTCACTTTCATAATGAAGAATACAAGAAGGCTCCAAACTAAGCTTAAAGTGCCTATTGAGGCCCAATACTACAGCACATTGCTAAAAATACTCCACATACCAATCTCAACATCATGAAGTTAATCAGACAAAAAATGAGGAAAACTTACTTGGAACAACAGATGTGACTTGAAAACCAATATTAACAACAATTCCTGAAGTTCGTCTCGCTGCATATAATGCTAATATTGCCTAAATTTTTAGAAATAGATGAATAAGATGACATAGAGATAATGAGAACAACAATGGAATTATTGTTCTTTTTCTAAGTTCAAAAGATAGAACAGATCCAGATCCAATTTACAGAACTTAAAAATACATACACGAAGCATCCAAATCGTTAGGTCAATTTGGAGTATTGGTACACGATCATACTCATTAACCATGAAGACAAAAAAATTAGCATGAGTACGGACAACTGGTTTGCAGAAGCTCCCTCGTCGTGGGAAATTCTACACAAAGACAATCTGGATTGCCAAACTCTCAGGTAAGATAATGTAATTAATGTACTGAAGAGAAGTCATTATGAGAGTTACAGAAATATAATTTTTTTTAAGTGTCCACTAAAGTTTCAATTTACAGTCAGAGATGAATGTAAAATTATGAGGGGAATGTCATAATGTACTAAAGACAAGTCATTAAGAAGTCATTGCATTATTTAAATCTGGTTCAAGATGGAGTTTTTTTTTTCACTCTTTTCAGCTGCCCATAGGAACCCTTTTTCATTAGGTTTAGGTTAGATTAGTCCATGGGGGTTTCTTTTTCTCCTTGCACATCCTATGGAAAGCTACAATACCTTTTCTAGGGCATTTGCAATAGCATAGATCTAAGCTTTATAGAAGCATTTACATCTCACGGATCCTCTTATTCTTCAAATCACATAACTCCTTTCAACTTGATTTTAGCTTTCTATTCTAACAGTGACCCTAACAGAACTTATTTAACAGAAAAGACTTCTAAATAAAAAGATCAACCTGATTGATGGCACAAACAGCAGGGACATTCATATCAAACAGGGCTGAGTATATGGTTTTTTTGAGCTGCTGCCTTGATGCTTTGGCAGATTCAGTATCTGGAATAACCAAAGAAGAAAAAAAACACCATGTTATACAAACTGAGAGACAACACATAAGTTAAATAAAATTTTATCAATTGCCATTAATCCAAAATCTAACATTATCGGATCTGACAAAAAGATCAACAATTTTTTTTCTTTATGCTGATTTATGAATTGAACATGTGATAATGTTCTTATTATTTCCTCCCCAAAACACTTATATAAATGCAGATACGAGAGATGAATGCTCGGAGTTATTGGACAAAATTGATCAAGCATTACATTTTCATATGACTAAAATGCAAATTACACTCTCTAAGTTTGGGGTCAATTTGAATTTGTCCTTTATGTTTAGAATTTTAGATTTTCATCTTTGATATTGTATAGCTCTTTGAATCCCATTGATGAGGTGGCTATTAAATGCCAGCTCAGCTCAAAATGACATAGTTTTTATATTCAATACTATGTCATTTTCATTTTGAGCCCTATTTGAACCACAGCAGCATACTTTTCTATTAATTCATATAATTCTTTTTTCCCCCTATTTTCCTTTACTGTCTCCTCTCTCTCTCTCCATGGCCAATTTTTTTTCCTTCTCCACTACTTAGCTCAACACCGTATGCGTCGCTGCCACTGACAGAGTTGGAATTAGTTGTGAGAAGATCTGTGAGGTCATCCCAATCAAACCCCATGACTCCAACTCTATTTTCAATCCCAAGAGACCTCCTCTTTAAACCCTCCATTATTTTGGATTTTGAGTTGCTAGGGCCAAGAACGTTATTGCTTCCACCAAGGACCTAACCTCTTCCTCTTCCATTGAGGACTTGAGCGTCACAGATGTTCCCATTGGCAAGGTTCACATCTAGGCTATCTCCACTGACAATTCTACCCTTGCTGATTTTGCTGCTCCACATATCCATCATGGCTTTCTGACAATGTTGTTCATACTGTACCATACAAGCTGTACTGGCCAGTATTTATCATACTGACCACTAAACTGGTATAAATAACATCCACGAAGCCAGTTAAAAGATGTCATACAATATGAAACAATACATGTTCAATCATGGCTTGTATATCTATAGCATATTTGTTTTTTGTCACTACAGGGCTATGACTTCAATTTAAAAAGATTGGGTTCCAAGTTTTGGCACAGATGATAAGCACAATCAATGCATGACAGAGTTATTCAGTAAGTTACTATATAATAGCTGACCGTCATAATGGCAGATTGGTACAGACACAACAATTGGCTGATTAGATGGTTTCACCCGCATCCTGTGAAAAATTATAATCAGCATCTTGAACATATTAAGCACCAAGACAAAGAAGGACTAATAGATTTGATGATTGCAAATATCTTACTGTAATACAACTATAGAAGCTCAAATATGCCATATAAATAAGTTCCATTATGTACTTCTCGTAGAAGAACTTCACTACTTGAAGACCATAGGTATTCATAATATAATGATTGAGATTTTTATGAAGTTTTACTGTAGGATTCCCACATTTGCACATGTATCTTTATTGCAAATGTAGGTGTAACAGAATATAAATTAATTGACTGGTTGGAGAGAGAGAGAGAGGTTTATATAAAAAAAAATTTCCCACTAATAGAGAGAGATTGAACCTGTTATAAATAGTTGCAAAAAAATGTCGAAGCCTAGAGTACATTGGAGTCTCAATGTTACCAAATTCCTGCACATACAGATACAGCAAAAGAAAACTAAATTGGCAAAATGAACAGTGAAGGGGAGTCAGAAGCACGCCCAATAAGCCTATAGGATTTCCCAAAATTTGCAGAATTTGTTTCTGTAATCTTCTAAAGGTTCAGTGAATCAGTTCCAATTAAGACCTTACCAAAAATGTTGCTGATTTCCCAGATGGACCAGCATACTTGCTCCAACCAAATTTGCAATAACCAGAACCACCTATGCATGAATATGTAAACAGAAAAATGAGAACATGTTGTGTATGTCAGTCCTAAATTCCTTAACGAACACTAAAAGGATTAATAACTTGACCGAAATGGCTGGTACAAGTACAACAAAAACAACAAACCTTAAACAAATTTTTGGGGTCAGCTTTGGATTCTCAACAGATTAGTTAGGATTGGTCACAAATATTCTTTTCTTCTATTCTATTCTATCTGAAGCCATATTTTCTATTACTCCCTTAATTGATAAGTCTTTTTTTTATTGCTTTTATTAATGTTATTTTGGGTCTTCCTCTACCTTTAGTAATTCCCTCAACTTCGATCAACTTACTCTTTCTTACTGGTACATTAATCACTCTCCCCTGAACATGTCCAAACTATCTCGAGTAACTTTCTCTCATCTTTTCATCAATAGGAGCTACCCTTAACTTCAAGCAGATTTCCTTATTTTGAATCATATCTTTTCGTGTGTTTCCACTTACCCACCTTAATATTCTCATTTCAGCTACCCCATCATGTTACGAAAATGGCTGCAAACTTTAAAGAAATAAAAATAGTAATAAATAACTTGATACAACAAGTGGATCTATGATAGTGATAGATGCTCACCATCGATAATAACAGAACCTGGAACTCGCATCCTTTGACTATAAATGCGCATGAATGATAATTCTGGCATCTGAGTGGGGAATGTTCTGCAATTACAGTTCATTTTAGGAATGGGGCCACAATATTCCTATGGCAGACTGGTCAAAATAGCATATATTTGCTTTTCAATAATCTGATTCACTAACTAACTAACTATAAACCAAATATCGAATTCAATTCAATCTTCATAGATAACAATAGCCACTTCACCAACAGTCAAAATTCAGACTTTTCAATCAAGGATGAAGAAAGTTCCGGAATAAACATTTGTAGATTTTCAACAAAGAATACACAATTCAAAAGAGAATATTTGTTTATAAATTTGAAACTTTCGTATTGCACTCAACCAAATATCTGATTATTTTGCTTGATTATCTCGGCAACCAAACAGAGCCAGTGCAGAATTGACTTCAACAACCATCAAAATTATAAACAAAGAAAAATTATCCACTGTTTAGCTTTGTTTTCTTTTCTTGGCAAGCAAACAGAAGGTGAACAAAAATCCGAGAAACTTACAGAAGAGGATAACCGGATCGCAAGGTGGTCTCGGCGAAGAAAAGAGAGTCCCAAGACTCATATGGATGGTTCTGGAGGAAGAAAATCCAGAGAAGATTATCGGAGATGAGCGACTTCCAAGACTTACACAGGACGCTCATTTTCATAGCGTCCTTAGCTCCAAGCTTTCTCAGTATCTGCATCAATATATCCGCCGGTAACTGATCGAACGCCCCTAGCGACAACGACGACGACGACGAGAAAATTCGGTTACGATCCGACGACGAAGACGAACCGGGGCGGTTGGAGACCGATCCCCATACTTTTCTGAGAATCATCGCCATGAATCTCAATCTCAATCTCTTGGTGTTTGTGTTGTCGGGAAAAACGAGAAAAACGTTGGTAGAAAGAGACATTTTGAAGCTTTTTGTGATGTGAGACTGTACGAGCTGAGCTGTGTCGTGTTGAGTGTGGAAAGGGCGATGACGTGGGTGATGGAAGATGTGACACGTGGGACGATAAGGAGCCGCTGATTTCTTTTCTGCGGCTGCATGAAATTTTGTAATGAACAGACATGAACATGAACATGAACAGATTTGGTTTGATATCTGTGGGACCATAAATACACCTTTATTTCTTCCTTCACTGTCCGCTGTTGACTTATCATAGGATTTTATTAACAATTTCCCTAAAAAGTGTATTTGTTAACTTATTAATTTTTTAATCTTATCTAATTTTATTTATTTTAGAATAAAATGAAAAAAAAAAAATGGTCCCAGAAAAATTTATTTTCTTCTGGCCGTATAAATTTTGCTCAGATTATTCTTTAGAAAGTATAAATTATAATCTTATTTTTTTTTATCCTTTAAATAATTAAGTTTGATTCAATATTATTATTTTCATTCTATTCCAGCCATAACAACCGGAAAATACCGTGTCAGTAAAAACACTAGAACAGTAACCCACCTTATTCCACTTCGGGAATAATTTCGGATTATTCCAGTCTACTTTGGGTGTTTAAGTAAATACCGGCTGAAATTTAAGATTCAGCTGACATGAAGTTTGTGCTAAAAAAAAAAAAATTGTTCTTCTCATAAAAAAAAAAAAAAAATTTGTACTTAAAACCAAAACAAATTTGTATTTTGTAAACCGAAAAAACCTCAAAAGGAAAATAAAAATGAAAATAAAAGAAATGAACAAAGGTACCTATATAGCTAAAAAAAAAAAAAATCGTATTGAGAAATTTGAGACTTAAAACTTGAGAAGAGACAATACTGCACTGGTATTAATAAAAGACATAGAAGTTACAAATAAGAAGGAAGGCAAAACGTAGATATAAAAGTATAAATGAAGATGTGAAAAAATTTAAAAATATGAAGTGTAAAAATCGAGGAAACTAAGAATAAACAAGAAAAAATAATTAAAAATGAGAAATAAGTAATATATGTCTGGTGAGAAAAAATAATATTATAATAAAAAATAATAAAAGTTTGAAAATTGTGTTGTATTGGGCAGTGTGCTTAGTTGAATGAATCAAGTTACTACCCAATTGAGTTTCTCACAATCGAGTTCAAAATGCAATTTCAAAAACCAAAATGGAGTCTAACAGACTTGATTTGTTAGATACTAAAATAGTTTCAAATTTTGGTTAAGTTATATTTTTATAGTTATTTAAAAAAAAAAAAAATCTAGTTTCTTTCTTCTCCCGACTTTAAACTTTAAAGCTATATTTATGAGTACCTTTTTTACGTGAAGGCTAGTGCTAAATAAATAATTTATCCAAAAAAAAAAAAAAAAGTACAAAAGTAAATAGAGTACTGTGTGCCTGAAAACTTAAGAGTTAACAGACAGTTCTATAGATTTCACTTTTATATTTCACATCTAAGTTCAACTGTCTTACCATTTCTTTTATTTTCCACTTTAACGAAGTGCAATTTTGTATTATTTCAAAAGGAAAAACAAGCTCCATCTAACCTACGATCTCAAAAAGGTCAATTTTTTTTTTTTTCTTTCACTTGCTTTTTAATTCTTCTTTTCTTATTCTATTTGTTAAGATCATGGGCTTTTGTTTTTTTTGAACTGTGTATTTTTTGTTGATCTTATTTGATGCTGTTGATGAAGATTGATTCTTGTTGTGCACTGTTTCTGAATCCTTGTTTTGTGTCTATTTTTAATGTAAATTGTTGTCTTTGATTTGCTATATTGTCCCTTGTATGGAAATCATGATTGTTTGAGGGAAAATTACGCTGACTTCCCATAAGGTTTTCCAGTTATTCCAGTCATATCTCCTCTAGTTTAGAATAAGACACCACCCCTAAAGTTCATACAATTTTACACTAAGCTCCTCTAAATGGCTGTAAAAAAGGGTTTTAAAAATTCAAAAAAAAAAAAAAAAAACCTTTAAACAATCTCAAAGTTTTTATTAGAAGGGGTGTCAATGACAGCTTAAGTGAATAGTAATAAGAAATTCAAAAAATTTTAAAGTCTTTCTTCAATCATCCAAGGGAGGTCAATGTAAAAAATTTGTGTAATAGTTTGCATTTCAAGGGAGGTGGGTGTCTTATTACAAACTAGAGGGGAGTTGAGTATAATAACAAAAAAGCTTAGGGCAAGTAAGTGCAATTTCCCCATTGTTTGTATGTGGTATGTCCAATTTTTTCTAAAGATTTACTGAAAGTTGAAGAATTCGAGTATTAAGCGCTAAGGTCAAGTCACACCCCTTAGGACTTAGGAGTACCAGATGGTGGGCTCATTGGTCTAGGGATTGACATAAACCTAGATGTTCCAAGTTCAATACACCGCACTGTTAGTTCATGGGATTTCTAAGGTGGCTCATGGCCAGGGCCGGCCCTTCCCTTAAGCGAGTTAGGCAATTGCCTAAGGCCCCTTAGGGAAGGGGGGCCCCAAAATTTTAGAAAAAAACGGGTAGTAGGGGCCAAAAAAAAAATTAGTTACAGAATTACAAAAATCTGGCACATTCTTTTAATCAAAAAACAAAAATTTTGGTAAATTTTGTTAAACATTGGTTCTAAACAAAATTATTGCCCAAAAATAACATTATTATCCTCTAGACAAACCAAAAATCAATCAAATAAACTATAAATCTGGTCTAAGAGATTAACCATCAAACAATCACAAATCAAAACAACTCAAAACCCTAAAAATTTTACCTCTCTCTGTCTCTCATTCTCTCTAATTCATTTTTCTCCAATGTTCTCACTTGAGTGACTGAGTCACTTCTCATTTGCAGCACTGCTCAACAGGTCAAGCAAGGCAGACCGCAGCAAGCTTCCTCCGCCTAGACTGCTGCCCGCTGGACTGCTCTCTGCTCTCTGCTCTTCAGCCGTTCAGAACTTCAGGTATAAAGTTTTTGACTTGGTCTTCTTTTTTTGGATGAATCCGTGAAAATGACTTCGGTGAATCTCTTCATTGGTTCTTGTTAAGAAAAGGTGATTGGGCCCTGGATTTGTTTTTCAGTTTTGGGCCTTCAATTTTGTTTTTTTTTTAATAAAGCCTGCCCCTTTTTTTTTGGGTTATAGATAGGATTTGTTTTGTGTTTTTTTTGGGTGGGTCAAGCCTTGTGTTATGGTTTTTTTTTTTTTTTGGGTTATAGATAGGATTTGTTATGTGCTTAATTTTTTATAAAAATTTTAATCTTGTGTTTTATATATATATATATATATATATTTTAGTTAGTAGTAATGTATTGAATAAGTCTTTATTTATGCAGATTGAGATTGCTAAGAACTTGTTCTTGGTCGGTGAAACTATAACAATACTTTTTATATAAATCAGGTTCGATTTCTTATTTACTCTACACTTGAGAGTTATTTTTTATTTTAGTCTTTAAAAATATATTGTTTGATTAGAAATGTCTACTAGAAAATATGCATCTGGGTACAAAAAAACTTTAAAAAAAAAATGAAAAATTAATTAAGTCTAAAAAAGGATCAATGGATAAATTTGTTCTTAGTAATAAATAAAATATAACACAAAATTTAGATGAAAATATTACAAATGAGCAAGAAATTCATTAAAAAAAGTTAGAAGATAATGAAATAATACAATTGCAAGATAACGATGATGTTCAATTTTGCATATTATCAATTGAAAATGAGATGTTAGAAAAACTTGAATATAAAAATTTAATTAGTCAATTTGCATCTCAAAAAGTAAGAAAAATATATTTTAAATGAAATATATTATAATATAAAAATATTAAATAAACATTAATTTAATATATAAGTATAAAAAATGTCTCATTTTTAGTTCTCGCCTTAGGCCCCAAAATGTCTAGGGCTGGCTCTGCTCATGGCTAGAGAGTGAAATAGTCTAGTCAAAAGTTGAGACACCACTTCTTTATATTAAAAAAAAAAAAAAAAAAAAAAAGGCACTGAGGTTTATGCCCAGGTTGTCATTTTTAGTTTATGTTGGCTATTCTGGTTTGTTGAAGGTGGAAAGGCCATTGCCCAGCCGTGGTTGGCTAAAAAATTATATAAATCACCCGTCTTAACTATTGGAGAAGTTGGCCAAGGCTCTTATAGCTCAACTAAGAGTTCAAATCTAGGGTTCAAATCTCCCCACCCCATTTTAATTATTGAATTATCAAAAAAAAATAAAAAAACTATTGGAGAAGTAT
Source organism: Castanopsis chinensis (assembly GCA_032878915.1). Lineage (NCBI taxonomy): Eukaryota > Viridiplantae > Streptophyta > Magnoliopsida > Fagales > Fagaceae > Castanopsis > Castanopsis chinensis. Next base: position 877,212 of record JAVQMG010000026.1, on the reverse strand, counting down.
CTTAATACATTACCAATTTTTATCATCAGTGACATGACTAATTGGATTATGGAATAAGGAACTTCGTCTGAATGTCCATTACGATGGTCTGATCTGCCTAACTGTTATGATATTTGAATTATGTAGAAGAAATTGTTACTCCTAGAGCGTGGTGATACTCCAAAGTAGTACTTATACAATCAATATTAGTTGATAGGTGAAAGCCCTTTTAAGAATACAATGGTGTAGCCTCGTAATTAAATTTCAGTGTGTATTGCTACACATTTTGGGCTGAAGTATGATCTTGTTGTCTTTGCTGATGCTTTACTACTTGGCTGGAATTTGTATTGCAGTAGGTGTGAAAATTGTTCGACAGAACATGTCCCAAAACAAAGGGGATGACGCTGAATACATGGCGGATGAATATGAAAGAGAAGATGTAGACAATGAGTTTCGTGGTAGAGAAAGGGGTGGCTTAGAGTCTGATGTTGATGAATACGACCACTTGGTTTGTATCCCTTTTGAGATCACGTATATGCATATCTTAAGTGAAATAAATATTGTCATGTTGGCTTAAGCTAGTGAAGATCATTTACAAAAAAAAAAGAAAAAGACTAAGGAGTCTGGGTTAAAGTATTTTTCTAATGTGATGTAGCCTTTACTTAGGCTAATAAGTATATGTAATGACTTTCTGGCTCTGGTGCAGAATGTTACTACTGGTGCTCAAGCTAGAAGTGGGAAAGATATCCAGGGGATTCCTTGGGATAGGCTTAGTATCACTAGGGAGAAATACCGGCAAACTAGGCTAGAACAATACAGGAACTATGAAAACATCCCTCATTCTAGAGAGGGGTCTCAGAAGGTAATTTTTTTTTTTTTTTTTTTTTGGGGGGGGGGGGGGGGTGGGTGTCATTCTTATATATCAAATTATTATATGACTGTTGATAATTGTAAGTTAACTGAAGATCAATAAGGTCATTTTCCTTTTGTTTAAAATCCATTCAAACAGGATTGCAAAGTTACGAAGAAAGGGAGCTCATATATATTATGAGTTCCGGCAGAATTCAAGATCTGTGAAACCAACCATTCTTCATTTTCAGGTCAGGTGAATGGAAGTTATTGTAATAACCTGGAGGCTATTTTTTCCCTTTTCATCTTGAATTCAGTGATTTTTTTGCAATCTTGGTTGACATGAAACTGATTTGCGCCACCTTATTGATCCTCTAATTTGTTTAATTTGCTCAAATGAATTAATATCAGTTCTTTGAGTAACAATTTTGGTCACATATATTTGATAAAATGGGTTAGTTGAATTGCTGTGTTGATATGGACACCAGACACGGATATAACAAAACACAAACACACAGGCATGGAACTTTCTGTAAAATACGACTTGTGGTATGATTGGCTGACCTACATTTTTATTGTTTGATGATGCAGTTCAGGAACTTGGTTTGGGCTACCTCAAAGCATGATGTCTACCTTATGTCTGACTTTTCTGTCACCCATTGGCCCTCCTTAAATTGCACCAGGCAAGAAGTTCTCGATGTCTCAGGGCATGTTGCACCATCGGAGGTGGGTGTTTGGGATATGATATTTGGTTTGAAAAACAGCCTTGGTTTTGTATCTTTAATGTAATTAATGTCCATCTTTTGATCTTGAATTATGCTCTTCCATGAAATCTATCTATCTATTTTCTCCCACAGAAACTTCCTGAAGTCTGTTGGAGGGATTTACTCAGATTCTTGTGAGTTCTCTTTCTGTAAAAGAGAAGCTACTAGTTGCTGGAGGATTCCAAGGAGAACTTATTTGTAAGGTAAGTTTCATAGTATTCTGTGTGTGTTTGTATTGATAGATAAGTTGAGTTTTTGGATCCATGGGGAGGGTGAACAGAAGATTTGAATTAGTGATCATTCGCTTCATGAGGCATGGTCCTCAGCAATTTTGAGTCTCAGAGATATTACAGACTGATTAAACATTGCAGCTGCAGTTGCAGCCAACCAATGTACATACTTGGCTCATGCTAGTTTCCTGTCCAATATCAATTTTTTTTTATTGGCATTCCTTGGAGTGACCTAGCAATCAAGCTGTCCTTAGTGGAATACTGGTACAAGATGAAGAAAACTTCTACAATTTGAGAATGAACTGAGATCTCTCGCTAGGCATTTTAATTAATGCTATCATCCAGTCACTCTATCCCTTTAAGAGTTATCAAGTTGCATTATGAATATATCGTAAAACATGAAGGCTAAATGTTCTCCTCTTTTATTTTATTTTTCTCTAATTTGCAGCATCTGAACCGGCCTGGAGTTAGTTTTTGTTCCAGGACAACTTCTGATGACAATGCTATCACCACTGCTGTTGAGATTTATGTCAGCTCCAGGTATTTTTTTACCCCTTGTCTTGGTGGTGGGACTGTGAACTTCCAAAACAAACCTAATTGAACTTGTCTTCTTCAATTTCAGTGGTGCATTTCACTTTACAGCTTCAAATAATGATTGTGGAGTTAGGGACTTTGATATGGAGAAATTTCAACTTTCTAAGCACTTCCAATTTCCATGGCCAGTGAATGTGAGCCCCTTAGATTGTATTTTCTGGCTATTTATATCAAGAAAAGGACACTTGGTGATCTTGGTTGTATATGCATAGATAGCATGGGTAGCAAGTTTTACAAGCTTCAAATCATATCTCATGACTACGTGCAGATGATGTTAGTTTCAATTACATTTCAAATGATGCTAAAATTAATTTTACATTTGCCTGCAACGTGGAACCATGGGGTGCAACTTGATATTTCAGTGCACTCTTCAGGTCGTAGACTGAGATATGTACTAGTACGAATGCAAGTATACAGTTTTATTTATAAGAAAAAGGTAACAAAGTACTTTTATGTCATGACTTGTCCAATTAATGGAATATTGAAACAAATAGTGGATGGAGGGAATGTATTGGGATATCTGTCTTGGCAACAATGGTTTGAGTTGTAAAAATGAGAATATTTTGACAAGGTTCAATTGATAGCTTGAGAATTCACAGTCAACTCTAAAAATTTATGGTTAAGACTTGATTGTCATCATTGTAGTTAACTTATATAAAGTACCAAATCAAATTTAAATATTTGGGTGGATTGAATTTAATTGTACTTAGAAAAGATAATAGTGTTTTCTATTTTATTGATCAATGCAAACAAATTTTTGAACTTAATTGAGAAACTTGATATACTACAGTTTATAAGTTACTATAATTTAGGTTATTTATTTATTTAAATTTTAGAATTGTACTATTCCTAAGTATAAATCGTTCTTACATATAAAATTGTATAAAGCCTGATAGGGAATTGTCATGCAAAAATGATATTTTGAAAGACTTAATTTATATACTAAATTAATTAATAAAAATTAGACACTTGTATTTTCTCTATGATATGCTTAAAGCTTATTCTAACGTATGAGATAATTTTTGTTTTCTTAAAAGTTGGAATCTCTTGAATAATATAATTTAAAATCATTGTTAGTTTCTTTAAGGCCTTTAAAAATATTTAGTGTTCTTAAAAAAACACATTTTGTTTGTTTTAAAATGAAGGACCTGATAATTTTTTTTTTTTGGAATTCAAATTTTTTTTTTAAATAACTTTTCTTGAAGAATATTTTTTTCCAAAGTTTTGTTAGGAGACCTTTAGACTTAGTTTTGGCCCTGATAGCCAAAAGCCTTATAGTTGAATTGGCACATCTTCATGTACAAAATGCTTGGGGGTCTAGGGGTTAGCAACATGTTGTAATTATTTTTCAAAAAGAAAAAAAATTCAGCCTTGATGACAAATTTAATGGTGATGATATAAGAAAGACTGTGGCGGTGGCTTGCATTGCTAATATAACATAGATGATATGCTGCAGCTATTAGCCTATCACAATTTGTTAAGATCATTTTTATTAATTTCCTTTAGTAACAACTTTGCAAAGTGATATGTTGCGATACCATTTTGTTTGAGAACAGGGAAATGAATATAATAAATGGATGTATTTTTATAGAATATTCATTTTATTATCTTATTTGAAAGTTTTAATGAAGAGAATAAAAATATCATTTTATTATTGAAAGTTTAAGTGAGGGAAATGAAACACTTTTCTTTTAGAAACAAACTAATATTATGAAATAAAATAACAGAAATAGTAAGGTAAGATAAAGAAATCTAAAGAATAGATAAGATATTGTTGAAGCCTACTTTGGCAAGAAGGCCCAATAACAAGAAAAAGCCCAACACTATGGGAGGGAATAAGAAAGAAGTATTAGCAAAGTGAGAAGAAAATTATTAAGTCCGAATGATAGGAATAATGGCCCATAGCCCTATAAAATAGTAAAAGGGCCCCAAAGAAATCAAGCGGGTTCAAGGGAGCCCAAAGAAAGAAGTAGTAAACCTATGGGAGTTATGAGAAATGGCAAGCAAGCAAAAATGGACCGAAGGAACCCAAAGGAAAGAATTAGTAAATAGGGTTGGTAGAAAGGCCAATAAACCTCGAAGGTAAAAGGTATGGTAATTGGGCCGAGGAAGCCCGAAAGATTTAGCAAAAGCCTATGAGAATAGAGGATTGGAATGGATCGAGGATGCCCAAAGGAATGAAGTAGGCCTGGGATGCCCAAAGGAATAAAATAGGCCAAGAAAACTCCAAAATAGTATGAGAGCAAGCACAGCAATAATACTGGGCCATAGGAGCTGAGCAACAAAAAAAAAGTGTATAGCAGGACCAAAGGAGGCCTAGTGAGCACGAGCCAAAATACAACATGGCAGAGGCAATGGGGCGGCATGGTAGAAGTGTTAGCCGACCCACGAAGGAGGCAAGGGCTGGATTAAAGAGGGAAAGGCCCATGCAAGATACAAAGAACGAAGACCTAGTAACTCATCCATGCCATAAGAGGTTAAGAATGTGCAGCGAAGACCAAACAAGCTCCCAGGCCATGGCAAACACATGAACAACAAATAAACCATGGACTCACATGGAAGTGGAGCACGCACAAGGTTCAGTCACCACCTACTTGTACCGAGCCAATACAAGAGTGGTAGGCCATGGGTTAGAAGTAAGAGAGGGTATGGTCTGGCTGTGGGGAGAAAGGAGAAGTCTATTCTGGGGTTCCCGTTCAAGCTCTTTTAAGAGAAATATCCTACTAGGATGACATGCTACCCAAAAGAGGGAAATATGAGCTGTAATTACTAGGTGCATCCCATAGGAGTTAGTAAGAGAGAATGTCCAACCCTTATCCGGATAAGAATGCCACAGAGAGTAAGAAAACAAAACAAAACTCTTTTATTTGGGAATGGAACGTGGCACAACCAGCACAGGAAAGTGATGATGTTTGGGCAGCCGACAGACTAGTAGGTGGTCTAGGAAGGACACCCATACCAGGACAAAAACAGTTGAAGGGTAAAATAGTAAAACCCGTCACGGCAGACAGTATAAAAAGGTCTTAGTTGTGCACAATAAAAGAAGAGAGGGAGAACAATGGGAGGCAAGCATGAGAGATAAATAGAGAAAAACAAGTAAGAAAAGAAGCAAGAGATAAGAAAAAAAATAGGTAACACAGAAATCAGAAAGAAAAACAGAGAGTAAGGAAGCTAAAGTCTAATAGTGGACATGCACCAGTAGGCTAATTCATTCTCTACCCCCAACAGCCTGCTCTCTAGTAAGAATTAAAGAATTCGAGGATGAGCCATCTAGGCCCATTATTTCAAAGTGGGCAATTTATATGACAGGATTCCCATTGTGAGATTGCCCACATTGAGGAGTGGTTCCTTTCTTGGACTTAAGTCCCTTAAGAAAACAAGCACGGCAGACAAACCCTTTTTTTTTAATTGATAAAGCATTAATATCATCTTCTATTATTTTATTGTTGTTATTAACCTATTTCTACCGTACTCATATCACTGTGTTATTTCCCTTTTTACTAAGAAAATAGTTTAGTTATTGTCTTTGGCTGACAGAATGCATTTTCTTCTTGTTTTATCATATTTTACCCCTCTTGCCATAAAACTTTTATGACAGCATTTTCTGCCGAGGGCACATGACCAAGATCCCAGCAAAGCGGTCCTAGCTTGTGCATAAGCTGACTTGAGATGGGTTCCAGTCAAGCCAGTCTCGACTCTCCTACCCCAGAACCATTGGGTCATAACATGACAGGAAGCAGTCCAGCCCAAAAGTGCAGAAAAGCCCACCACAAATATAAATTTTATTCTTTAAGTGGTTATCCTTATCCACACAACATTATTTTTCTGATTTGCACACAACATTATTGATTCTTGAATACATGTGTATTTTCCTTTATACTTAGTTAACAAATTTATAAGGGTTAAAATTTGGATGGAGGGAACTCTTTAAGATTGCAATGCCAGGCATTAAAGAATGTGTGTTGTCACTAAAGTTGGGATCAAGGGCAGATAAGTCTTTTAGCAAGTCTGATGCTCATAATTACCCCGACCTTACACGTGTGAATGTGATGACAAGAAAGTAGCACGGGTGGGTGAGAGAAGCTGTATGTCTAATGCAAAACCAAAGGCATGCACCAAGACTACAACTACAAGGTAATGAGGATAGGGAACATTCTCTTGTATACTATGTTACACCCTGAGCACTACCTTGAGCGGTATTGGTCTAGCCTTAAAATGATGTTGAGCTTGGCATCCTCATTAGTTAGTGGCCTGACAGGATAATAGAGTATTGATGTAACACCATCCACTTGTGTAACTTCATGTATTTACAACATTGGATAAAATTTGTTGATTTACTCTCGAAAAAAAAGGAATTTTTTTTTTAAAATATTGTTATGAGATGATTCTCTTAAGGCAACCTTAGTTTTGGGAGAAAATTTAAATCTTAGATATTTTCGTTGGAAATTGTAAGAAGTGCTAATTGGGCTTTACGATTTTTGGTCTCTTGTGACCACATTAGTTGTTCTAATGTTATCTTTAGGGTTTTTTATTTTTAATGGAAGAATACTATTATTTTACATGGTGTAAGGCAATATATCTAGGTTTAATTGTCTCATAAATATGTTGTCGATAAGCATGTTGTAATTTAAGTTGACAAATAGAAGCTTAGAGATTGAAGAGATAACTTGATGATAGTGAATGGTCAGGGTGAAGAAAAGCTTAGAGGTGTCAATTATGGAGGTTTCAGCCATTGGACTAGGGCAAGAAAGAGAGAAGAGAGAAGAAAGAAAAGAAATTAGACATAAATTGAGAGAGGGAAAAGGGATTTGCAAGGGATGTGAGTGAGAGAGAGAGAGAGAGAGAGAGAGAGAGAGAGAGAGAGAGAGAGAAGCTCTTGCAATGAGTAGGCTATCGGAGTTTGATTGGTTCCATTCAGTTGTGGGTTTTTTAAATGGATTTAGCAATGTTAGATTAATTAATTCCTCTAAAATTTATATTAAAAATATTTCATCACAACATTGTGTTGGACATGAGGATAAAAGTTTACAAAGATTGGACAGGAAGACAACAATTAGAATGCATTCAAAAATTTAGGAATTAAAAAAAAAATCTCATAAAAATTTAAGAATAAAAAATAAATTTAAAAAATTGATAAAAACAATATTTTAGTGTTGGAGATATAACCAAATAACAAATAATGAAAAGTTAATTTTAGTAAATTATGATTACAATCAAACAGTTGGATTTAGAGAAAGACGCGATCAAAATTTAGTCAAAGTTGGTCAAACTCAGTTAAACTTAATATATGGTCTCGAGACCATTGGACTTGGTGAAATTCATATTCAAATATTGATAATAGGATTGAAGAGTATGATGACATACTGGAGTTGGTGAAATTTGAGACTAATTGGATAGTTAGATTGAATAAACATAACCATACAAGTACATATAGCACATGTCCGTCATGCGCCATACTTAGATTTGAAATCTAACCGTTAAATTTGAAGAGTATAATGAAAGGTTAATTTTAGTAAATTATGGTCACAATCAAACAATTAGATTTAGAGTAATGCGTAGTTAAAATTTAGTCAAAGTTGGTCAAACCCGATCAAACTTAATAGATGATCCCGAGACCACTAGACTTGGCAAAATTCATATTCAAATCTTGATCAATAGGATCGAAGAGTATAGTGACATACTGGAGTTGGTAAAATTTGAGACCAATTGGATAGTCAGATTAAGTAAACATAACCATACAATTACACAACACATGTATATCATGCGTCAATCTTAGATTTGAAATCTAACCGTTAGATTTGAAAAGTATAATGAAAGGTTAATTTTAGTAAATTATGGTCACAATCAAATGATTGCATTTAAAGAAATGCGTGGTCAAAGTTGGTCAAACCTGATCAAACTTAATAGATGGTCTCAATACCACTGGACTTGGTGAAATTCATATTCAAATCTTGATCATTAGGATTGAAAAGTATGGTGACATATTGGTGTTGGTAAAATTTGAGACCAATTGGATGGTCAGAGTGAGAGAATATATATAGTCATATAGGTACACAACACATGTCCATCACATGCCATTCTTAGATTTGAAATCTAATTGTTGGTTTTGAAGAGTGTAATGAAATGTTAATTTTGGTAAATTATGGTCACAATTAAACGATTGGATTCAGAGAAAGGCAAGGTCAAAGTTTAGTTAAAGTTGATCAAACCCAGTCAAACTTAATAGATGGTCCCAAGACCACTGGACTTGGTGAAAATCATATTCAAATCTTAATCATCAGAATTGAAGAGCATGGTGACATATTAGTGTTGGTGAAATTTAAGACTAATTGGATGGTCAGACTGGAAAAACATAACCATACAGGTACACAACACATGTCTATGATATGCCAGACTTAGATTTGAAATCTAACTGTTGGATCTGAAGAGTGTAATGAAAAGTTAATTTTGGTAAATTATGGTCACAATCAAACGGTCGGATTTAGAGAAAGGCATGGTCAAAGTTTAGTTTAAGTTGGTCAAACTTAATAGATAAAGTCCGCCGCAATAGATCAGTTTTCTTGTAGTGCTTATTGTATATTTTGAAGTGTATTCATACATATGCATAGAGTTACAAGCTAGTGAAACATAATACAAGAGATGTTAAAAAATGCCCTAAGGGCATTAGTTTAAGAATTAGTTTTGTTGAAAACTTTTTATGTTTTCCATAAAAATAATGTTAAAACTTTCATTATATGATTTATTAACAATTGTTCAAAGGAGACCTATTAACAATGCCCAATAAACAGTACCATAGATTTAGCTTTTTGGAAGGAAGTTGGACTTGAACTTGCGTGAACAATGCCACTGTTGTAATGAGGTCTATTCACCTAGCCCCAAATGCACCCATAATGGGTCACTTATAAATCACGTAGCAATTTTAAGCTTTATGACATACCTTAGTCTATATGACAATATTTTTTATTATAATACTCTGGTTTTTAGTTGTAGTAGGTCTATATAAAATTTTCATTAATTTACTGTGACACTTATTTTACTTTTATTTTTATTGTGAGTGTTAGAAATACTGAATAATTGTATTGTATTACTCATGAAAAAATGTACATGAGTGTCTTTATATAGGAGGCATATGAGTGTAGTACAAGTAAGAGTGCAGTACAAAAATATATGCTATACAAGTAATCTAATTAGACCTAAAGCTCACAACATTATACACATTAATAGCATTCCTTAAACTCAAGGTGGATATGAGACCAACTTAAGGTTGTCAACCAAAGTACGAAGGTGTCCCTTAAGATGTGACTTGGTGAAGATATTTGTAAGTTGATATTTAGAGGAGATTGAGATCAACTTGAGAGCACCATAGACAAGATGATAACGGATAAAATGACAATCGATCTCGATGTGTTTAGTCCGTTCATGGAAGACATCATTGTAAGCAATATGAATGGCACTTTAGTTGTCATAATAAAAAGGAGTAGCAAAGGATGTAGACACATCTAATTCTTTGAGAAGCCATCGTAGCCAAAGAAGCTCAGATGTGATATCAGTAAGGGCACGATACTCTACTTCAATATTGAAGTGGGCTACATGAGTTTGTTTCTTACTTCTCTAAGAAATCAGAGAAGAGCCAAGAAGAAAGCAATAGCCCATGGTGGACCTTTTATCAGTGAGATCTTCTGCCCAATCAGCATCAGAAAATGCACGGAGAATAAGAGGAGACTGAGCAGAGTAGAAAAAACCATGGAAGAGAGTGCCCTTTAGGTAACAAGAATGCGCAAAATAGCAGTATAGTGAGTCGATTGTGAAACAGACAGATATTGGCTCACCTGGTGAACAACATAGGAAATGTTTGGACAAGTGACAGTGAGATAAACTAGGCTGCCAACCAAGCGTCTGTAAAGAGAGGGATTAGACAATGGTTTCCCCCCTGAGGGAGTCAGATGCGTAGTAAGCTCAACTGAAATGTCAACAGTCTTGCTACCAGTGAGTCTAGCTTGAGACAAGAGTTTAGAGGCATACTTGGCTTGAGTAATATAAAGTCCATCTGTAGAATAAGTGATTTCAAGACCTAAGAAGTAGCTGAGATGTCCAAGATCTTTCATCTCAAACTGTTGACTGAGAAAATCCTTAAGTTCTTGAATGCTACTGAGGTCATCACCAGTTATAATCATATCATCCACATACAGGAGAAGTAAAATAATGCATTTGTTAATGCGATAAAGAAATAAGGCAGAATCATAATGACTAGCCATGTAACCCAAGCGAGAGATGGTAGAACTGAATTTGGAAAACCAAGCTCGTGAAACTTGTTTAAGGCCATAAAGTGCACGTCGAAGGTAACAAACCTTGTTTTGATTCAATAGAGAAACTATGAGGAGTTTGTATATAAACTTTTTCACTTAAATCCCCATTAAGGAATGCATTTTTGACATCCATCTGAAAAAGATCTCATTTACTAGCAGCAATAATAGCTAAGAGGGCACGAATAGATGAGATACGAGCAATCAGAGCACAGGTCTCTTCATAATCAATCCCATACTCTTGTGTAAAACCTTTTGCAATAAGAAGAGCTTTTGTAGCACTCAGTGGACCCATCAGAGCGAGTCTTAATCTTATAGATCCACTTACAACCAACCACAAATTTCTCAGGGTGAAGTGTCACCAAATCCTAAGTATGATTTTTAGATAATGCATCAAGTTCCTCTTTCATTACAATCTACTATAAAGGGTCAATGGAAGCCTTACAATAGGTGTGAGGCTCGTGCAGTGTAGTAAGGGTAGTGTAACAGTGATAGTCAAGTAAATGTGCAAGAATAGATTATACTCGAGTTAAGTCATGAGGTGGAATGTCTTGTGCAAGGTCTTTAGGAGGAGCGGGAGTAAGGGACCCAAGCTTAGGGTTGGGGTTGGGTAGCTCGTCTTCTACCTGTTCATCTTCCATCTGTTCATTAAAGGGTGAACAAGGAAATGGATCAATGATATCTAGTGATTGGACAAAGAAGTCTATAAGAGAATCAAAATAAACTACAGAAGGATTAGAAGCAGCTACAGAAGGAATATGTGCCTCATTTGGAAAAAAATCTAAGATAGAGGAGGAAGATGGGGAGGTATGAAAGTAAGAGAGCTTGACAAAGAGGCAATGTTCCCAAAAGACAACATTGCGGGAGATACAAAGACGATGAGAAATAGGATCATAACACCGATACCCCTTTTGAGTTTCTCCATAGCCAAGAAAATAACAAAACCTTGATCAAGGCTCAAGTTTTTTATGCTCATGTGGCTAAAGAAGAACGGATCAGGCAGAACTGAAGGAGCAAAGGTAATGATAATCAGGAGATAACCCAAAAAGGCGCTCGTATGAAGTTTGATTTTGGATGACAAGATTGGAAATGCGATTAATAGCATGAAGTGCAGCTTCGCCCCAAAAAAGAGTAAGAACTTTGGCAGAAAAAAGGAGAGTACGAACAATGTCAAGAATATGACGAAATTTTGGTTCGGCTCTACCATTTTACTGAGAGATACTTGGATAAGTTAGTTGATGAACAGTGCCATAGGAATGCAAAATAGCTTGGAAAACATATTAAGTGTATTCAAGAGCATTATTAGATTAAAGAATTTTGATGCGTTTGGAAAACTAAGTTTCAGCCATTTTTGCAAAATCATAATATACTTGCAATAATTTAGAATGATGTTTCATATTAGAAATCTAGCTATAGCGAGAGTAATCATCATCAAAGATAATAAAATATTGAGATCCACCAATACTAGAGACAAAGGAAGACCCCCAAACATTAGAATGAATAAGCTCAAAGATATCAGTAGATATTGATTCAATAGTATTGAAAGGCAAAACTGATTGTTTTCCTAACTGACATGAAACACAATCAAAATTTTCTATAGACACTGAACCTAACAAACCTCTAGAAGCAAATTGTTGTACTCGACAGGAAGATGCGTGACCAAGTCGAGCATCAAGTGGAATACAACTATTTCTGCAACAACTATAACAACAGAAATAGGAGCAACAAGTGGAATACAAAGGTTGTCCACGGGAAACATATGCCAAACTCTAGGACTAGTCCCAAGCTCCTGTTCCGTCGTCAGATCTTGCACAATACACCCAGAATAATCAAAGATAATGTGATAGCCTAACTCAACTAATTGCCCTACAGAAAATAAATTGTAAGAAAGGTCAGGAACATTAAAGGCCCTAGGAACCGAGAGGTTGGAGGTCGAAACGGAACTTATATTATGACCAGACATTGTAGAACCATTTGTTGTGCGAATATTAAGAGGGTGTAGTGTAGGTTTAAGTTCAGAAAATAAGGACGGGTGAAGTGTCATGTGATTGCAACAAAATTTGACCAAATCTTGAATACAGTGAAAATCTCTTCCAGCTTTCCTTCGAAATTTGTCAGGTTACGGTGCTTCTATTTGGTAGAAAAAGCAAAAGCAATCCAATTCTGAATTTTCAACCGGGTTGCAAAATGAGACTGATCAACCTGCAGGAACTGCAGTTCCTGCACGACATGGAGTTCCCTCTCCCAGTTGATATTGACATTTCCAAGGGGCTTCCTCCACCAGTTAATGACACTGTTAAGGTTCGTGTAATCCCACATGCTTTTCTGGAAACTTTCTATGATCTACGTAATTTATTGTCCCTAGTACTTTGTGATGGCTCAAACCAGTTGTAGCTTTATGCAAACATGAATCCTATCTAAATGACTTATAGTAGATTAGTAAAAGAATCAATACCAAAATGGTGGGGATTAAAAGAACTAGAAGATTAGAGAGACGAGGCATGAAAGTATTTGTTTTCATCTTACGTGTTTTTATCTTTTGAATTCAAATTGATATTAATTCAGAACTTTTCTTTTGGGTGGGGAAACAGATTTGTGTAAAGCACTTGCACTATGGTGTTGTCCTTCATTCCCATCTCCCAAAGAGAATACCGAATATATTCCTAGGAATCAGTGAATCACCAATGCCTACTTCAAGGTCCTAAAGGATCTATATGGAGAAATCTATTATGTATACCCTTTGTGGGAGGTGGATACATGTATCACCGATTCATCTTATATGGGCCAACTGATGGCTTGGTCGAGATTCATGAGGCTAGAGACTGATTGTGTATAGATTTCAAGGAGGGTTCAACCCAAAAAATATTAAGGAAGGCCATGGGCCCCGACCTTTGATTTTTCTTCTTTAAAGTATTTATTTATTTATTTTATTTAGTACTTATAATATTTTTTTTTAAAATATAATTTACATTGTAAAAATTTTAATTTTTTTTCCAAAAAAAAATAATTCATTCTCATTTAAGAATCAAGGTAAAATTATAGAATACTCCAAAAGCATCATAAATATATACTTACTTCTCTTACATAACTTGGGCACTCTCAATGTTAGCAACAGTAGCATCATAAATTGAAACGGATGATTTGTTGCGATGATAGCAAGTCTTAATATTGTGGTTGTACGGGCGTCATCCTGCTGGGCCATCCACTCGCGGGCCCACAATGGTAGCTACCCGCACGGCCATGCCCCAGGCCCATTTACCCCTAGGCCCACAAGAACGAGGGTCCCCTCAACAGCCCCGGCCCCGATCATCCTAAGGGGCCTTACCCCAGACCGGCCTGGCCTATGTCAAAAACCCCAAAGGTCAAAAGCGAAGCCGTTCGAGGTATGGTCGGTAAAGGCGAACCGCACATCATCCTCTCGTTATGCTCGGTTTTCCGACCATTAACCCAGGTTGCCATGCCGGGCCATGCCATTCTTCTCGAAAGGTTTTCTGCTGGGAAGCATACGCGACCATGGAATCAAGTTCCGATGCCACCACTGTCCTCTTTACACTCATAATTACCCACCACTTAGAGAGGATGGCATTGGACCTCTCCATCCACTATACTAGAAAAGGCCGCAGCAACCTATCAAGCCATGGCTATAAATAGAGGAGGGGATATCAGAAGGAGGGGACGCAAAAGAGAGAAAAAAGGGAAGAGAGGAGATAAGAAGAAGGAGGAAAAGGAAGACAGGAGCATTAAAGTGACCTTGCGGAGAATCATCCCACTGCAGGAAACGCAAAAAGCCCATTCTACAAATAAATTGTGAGCCCAATTCATCCTAGGCCCACGCGCCGTTCTTGGGCCCGCACAATGGTCAAAACGTTTACAAAAATTACCAAAACTTTTACTGGATTGTCGGGGACGATTATTGTAACAAGAAGAAGACATGTCCTTATTCTTCATTTTAGAAGCAAAATATGCAATAAATGGACTACATAAATGAATCTATGCGAAAAATTGGGGTAAGGAGCACCTGGACTGCAAAAAGTCAACCCTGGAGAAAGTTAACAGTCAAAGTCAACATTTGGTCAAAGTCAACAGTCTAGTCAATGCGGGTCAACGGTCCAGTCAACTCGGGTCAACGATGAAGTCAGCTAACGTGGTGGGTGACGTTAGCAGGTGAATGGACGATGATGTCAGCTAGGACTAACGTGGCGGAGATGACGTCATTGATGATGTCAGCAAGAACAGAGGCCGGCGAGTGCAAGCTCCGATGATTGCGAGACTTCCATGATTGAGTAGATCGAGGGGAGACAATCACTGTGGTACCTGAAAAATACTTATTGGAGCAAGTTGCACGACGAAGACGGTAAGTGTAGTAGTCTGTGTGGTGCGGGACTTCTCAACGACGATGGCTGCAGGTCTAAAACCTAAGGATAACGATTGGAAGACGTCAGAGGTTCTACGGCAAAAAGCTGCGATGGCTGCTGTGATGGCGGAAGCGATGTTGAGAATGGAGTAACACCAATAAAGACAAGACTGCTAAGAAAAGGTTAGAGCAGTAAGTCTGATACCTTGTTAGAAATACTGAATAATTGTATTGTATTTCTCATGAAAGAATATACATGAATGTCTTTATATAGGAGGCATATGAGTGCAATACAAATAAGAGTATAATACAAAAATGTGTGCTATACAAGTAATCTAGTTGGGTCTAAAGCCCACAACACTATACACGTTAACAGTGAGTAGAAGAACTCCATTAGTACGGGCCGGGTTAGAACATGCATGTATCACCTTGTAGTTGGACTTCCACATCCTTGTTTGGATTGGTCATTAAAGTCACACACATACACAGATAAAGCATGGGAAAAATCTCAATCCCCTCCATGCATTTTCACTCTCTAGCTGTCAAAATTTTCTTAGCTTTAATTTGTGGCTTAGTGATTTTGAATGTGAACTGAAAAATGAAGCGATGCGACTTTAATTTGCAAGTCCAACCATCAAAAAGGTTTATTTGGTTGATGCGTCAATTATCTACAGGTTGCTAAAATTTGAAATTTATTTTGAAAAATACTATGTCTAAAATATTTTTACTTCACTTTCACAACAAATCTTAAATTGTAGGCTGTTTTTAGTGGGTTAAAAAATAATTTAAGTAATTGTTCAGAACTAATAACAACTTACTACTTATAATTTATGGATCATGCTAATGAGTGCCCTTAAGGCAATAGTTAATAATTTATTTTAGAAAAGTTTTTATACTACTTAATTTTTTAGGAAATGAAAAAAACTATCAAAATAGTAATTGCCTTTTTTTCCCATAAAAATTTACTTTAAATGAATTGTTAACAATTTCCCTAAAGATATCTGTTAGAATTTCTCATAATTTATTATGAGAATATTCTAAACGAATCACTTCTCATTTGTTTTCGCTTCTTATTTCCCATTTAATGCGCCAAGGCAACCATTGTTCTGCTTAATGTGAAAAGGGCAACCACCTACAGATAACTTGTTGCTTCTCTATCTTTATTTTTCCCTTTAAATATTGAGTAAGGGTATGCTTGGATATCGTTTATCTGTTAAAAATTGAAAACTTATTGACTACAACAAAATGTATTTTTAGTGAAGAAAAATTCGTCACTAAAAGTCCAGTTTTTCGTCACTAAAAGTCCAGTTTTTCGTCACTAAGAACCTTTAGTGATGAAATCGGACTTTTAGTAACGAAACTCATTTCGTCGTTGAAATCCCGTTGCTAAAAGTCCTTGCGATAAAAAATTTTATCACTAAAAGTCCGATTTATTTTAAAAAGAAAAAACATTTAGCGACGAAACATTTTCCTCACTAAAAACACTGTGACGAAAATATTTCATCACTAAAGATACTTTAGTTTATTAAATCATATTTAGTAACGAATAATTTTGTCACTAAAATTATTTACGGGTACATATAATGACGAAAAAATTCATCACTGAATTTATTTTTAAGAAAATCCAGGAACATATAGTGACAACAATTTTCGTCACTAAAATCATTTCTTACAAATATTTGTTACATTTAGCGACAAAATATTTCATCACTAAAACAATTTTTTGTTGCTATATTGGTGACGAAAAAATTCGTCGTTAAAACTTATTTTCTATTTTTATTTTTTTCATAGCTTTGATATTAATCTGTAACCTGTCATTACATTATTAAAACATCAAATTTAAGTAACACATTTATTTCAATAACACATTTGTAAAAAAAGATCTATACATTCCACAAGTAAAAAATAAAAGAAGTATCCAATTTAAACTCCTTTCGTACAATAATTGTTTACAACACATACAATAACTCAAGATATTTTATAATAATACAAAAAGTATATCATAATATAATTAGAATTAACGGAAGATATCCTCGTATGTCTTCAAGTAATGCTAAAATTAAATCCCCTAAAATCCACTAATAAGAAATCCTCACAAATATAAAAACAATACTACATTAAAATTGTAAACTAAAAACATTAACTATGTTATAAGAAACATTTCTGACAATGCATTAAGAGTAACCATACTAATGAATTAAAATCACAACTCCTAATGTATAAATTGTAGAAAACAAATATAGATTTTCAAGTGTAATATAATACAATTAGTTTCAAATAATGCATCAAAAAAAGTAGTCACACCATGTAGTGCGGGTCAATTGCTAAAATAAAGTACTAACCAATAAGTATTTTAACTTGAAGATGAACCACCTCCATAGATAAGAGCGTTATCATAACCCTTGCTCCTCAAAAAGTTAAGAATATTCTTTTGGACCTCTCCTTGCTTAGCTCGCGCATCTTGGTCCCTAGCTCTTGCCTCTTTGAGCTTAATTATCTAATTTTCTAGCTGTTAGATATGCTCTATTGAGGAACTAGATGAAGCGGTGGTTACTAGAGAAGAAGAAGGTCTCATGCTAATTCCTTTTACAATACCGGACTTCTTCTTAAAAATCAAGTTTGAGATGTCCTTTTATGTAAGGAAAATTGCATTAGGATCTTGACAATGATCTTCTTGCACTTTGAGAATAGTTTTCTATCATTTCAAAGAGAGAAAGAAACAAACAATCACAACATTAATACTACATATGTTATTGCGCATACCCGAAAGAAGTTGTTGGGCCCAACTTCTATCTAGGCTCATTTTATTTATTTTGTGGGCTTTTGGATTTCCTACAATGGGTGATCCTATGCCCGATAACTCAAATACACTTGTTCTCAGTACTCTTAAAATTATTCTCCCTCTCTTTTCCAGAATGATCACCCTCTTTTCTCAGTGTTTACTCTCAAATTGCCAACCCGCTCTCTTAAATTCCCATCTCTTATTTATAGCCCAAGGCTAGTGGAAGGGTTATGATTATTTTCATAGTAAGTTGGAGGAGAGATCCAATGCTATTACCTTTAAGTGGGTGTTTAGTTGGAAGTGGGAGGTGGTGAGAGTGGCATTGGAACTGGTTTCATCGTTAGATGGACTGCCCAGTAGCGATACTCCCTAGGCTTTGCCGAGCTCCCTACGACTCATCTCCTCGGGAAATTGCATTCCCCAACCAAGTAGGACCTCACCTTCACGATTCATATCATTACCGGCTTCATAGTGGTTCCCGGATTTTGAGTGGGGTGATAAGGATCACTTGGACCATGTTCGTGGCCCAATAGAGTATGTATTCGCGCATGATACTTTAGGACTTGAGGTCCAACAAGTTTTGGGCCTTGTACACATGGCATTATTGTGATGGGCTTCGTGAGTATTGGGCTTACAAAGAAGTAACGTTTCGTACAATAGCCCCCTTGGATTCGTGCTCGACTCTCGGGCACGAGTCAAGGATTAAAGCCAAGCGCTATTCGAGAAACTCAACGGACAAGCATAGGGCAGTTCAGAAGACTCATTAATGCGCTCCTAAAAAGGTGTGTGGTACGTAACGGCTGGCTCAACTATCATTATTACTTGACGGTTTGTGAACCGAGGCGACATGCACGTGGCATTTGATATGGGGATTCATAGGATTTCCCGCTCCTCATTTATTAAAAAGCATTCATCTTTTCCTTTCTGGTTCCTATAAATAGTTCGCTCCGAATCCTTATTTCACTTTTACGTTCTCCACTCACTGAGTTTCCTCTCTGCCATGCATTCATCTGCGTGCTAATCCCTTAGCCCTGAATACCCCTCTTTCTTAGAGCCCAGAGTAAGTCTTATACCTCTCTCTTTTACTTTAGTTTCTTTCTTCAATCTTAGAGTCTAGGATGAGTTATGCTCACCTTCTAAACACTAAGGTGTCCTTAGCCACTTTTAGGCAAACATTCAACATCCCTGAGGATGTGAATGTGGCATACTGCCATGAGAGTGAATTTGATCTTTATAGAGGTTCTAACACCACTTTTTTTCCCTTTAATGTCAATCTTGGAGTGTGGGGTTAGGTTCCCCGTGGATCCTCTCTTACTCAATTCCCTTAGGTTTTATGGTTTGTGTCCGGACTAACTCCCTCTCAATTTTTACCGGGTAGGTAGTTGTGTTAGTAGATTGAATCAGATATACGGTTTGCAATTGAACCATCATGATATAAACTACATGTACAATCTATGTGGGAATAAGAACACCAATTATTATTTGAAATTCAACGATATATGAGTACGGCTAATTTCATATCTACTTGATTTTAATAGGAATTTCATCTGGAAGTTCGTCCGGTGCGCCGAAACTGGTTTATAGGTGACATCTCTTGCCCCTTCTTGCGGCGTGAAGTTGGTTTGTATCGATTACTAATTCGTTTTTCTCTTCTTCTTCTTCTTCTTCTTCTTCTTTTTTTTTTTTTTTTTTTTTTTTTTTTTTTTTTTTTTTTTTTTTTTTTTTTGCATATCTGGATACTAACTCATTGTATTTCTTTGTTGCAGATGGTAAAGTATTTACCCCGGATCTCAGAGTGGTGCATGTAAGAGACCTGAATTTTGTGCTTAGGTCCGAGATATTCGTTCACACATATGGGTAGCTCCGAGCATCGCATCTTATACTTGGCTGCACCCCCGTGTATAAGACTTGGCAATCCTTTAGCCAAGCCCTTTTAGTAGATAGTCCACTGCTGTCTTATATCAACGTCTAGCACGCCAACTTCCTCCCCCTCTCGTTGACCACCGGTGAAGCCCGAGATCTCGGTCCTCGCTACATAACCGCTGAAGACCTTGCCCCGGTCAGGGATGAGTTAGCCGAACGAGTTTCCTAGGCTCTTAAAGAGTAAGAACATATTCCCGTCGAGGGAAATGAAGCCCAAGTCCAAGCAGCCGAAGGAGAAGCAGCCGAAACGATCGGCATTTCAAGTGCCAAATCTGGCCTAACAGAGAAAATGGTGAAGCAGAGGATGATGACCCTCGCTCAGTTTTTGCTCGAGGCCAACCTCGTGGCTCAACGTTAACCCCCCCAAAGAAAGGGTCAAGCTCTTCCTGCTGGTGAAAGCAAAAAGAGGAAGCACGTAGCCAAGAAAACCACTCCCATCCCTGGTGACGCTCCATTGAAGACCTGGCTCACGCAAAAGGTGGGCCTAAGATCCAGGAGACAATGGGTGTTTCTTAACCGGTGGTTGGGACCAATGTGGCATCCTTCTCCCAGTCTAAGGTTGGTTGGCAGCCCGACTTTAGATTTAGCGACAAGCCTTTACCGGCGACCACCAACGTGTGAGTGTGGAACCAAGGCGAATGGGGGGCAGGTTGCCTAGAGTCTGGCACAGGGCCTCCTTCTACCTGAGGATACGCATTTCTTCTCGGAAGGAGACGACAAGTCGCTGGCTAGGCGACTGCAGTGGCATACTATTGTAGTAATTTTATATCTCCTCTTTTTCATGTGTTGCAATACGTTGGTATCTTTCTAGTCTTATCGTCCTATTATTGTTACGTCCTCAGGCTGCGCAACTGACTTGTGTCATTGACGAGAGACTAAGAGAGGTGGCAGAGGTCATTGATCGAGAGAAGGCACTGAAGGCTGTTGCCAAGGCCACGGCCAAGGAGAAGGGTGAAGCTACTGATGCTTCTAAAAGAAAAGTAATAGATGCCAAGAAAGCCCGATTGGCGGCAAAGAGCAAGCTGACAGACATGGTGACCAAACTGGGCAAGATCGAGCTCAAACTGGCAATGACAGATAGCCTAAATTTGGCCTAAGCTGACCAGATTGTTGACTTGAAGGAAGCCCTTGAAGCTTTGTGAGGACAAAGGGTAAAACGTGGGTTTCACAGAGGCGGAAAATCCTATGGAACCTATTATACATCAAGCTCGGCATCATGGATTCAGGGAGGGGTGGTTGGCGGCCCTTTAAGCAATGGGAGTGGCTGAGGATTCTTTGCTGTGGAATCCCGAGCAGATCCCCTATCCGGCCCCTCCTCCCCCCGTTCAGAGTCAAGCCGATGCTGAGGACGAGGAGGATACGTCAAGCATGAGGGATCTAGTACGGGCGATTGACTCCCATGTAGAAATGGTTGACCTGGAGGTCACGAGCAATATTCGTACCAGAGCCGAAGATGTTCAAAACTAGACCCCCTATAGTTTAATCAGCCGAGGATGTACCTGGACAACTTGCTACTCAGACTCCACCTATCGGCCCTACTGCGTGAAGAATTAGCTCTTTTTTACTTACTGGTTTTAGATTTGGTAAGCCTAGATCGCCAGGCTGTGGTGATAAAACAATTTCTTTAACTTTTGAATGTTTTTAATTAATCTCGTTGAGATGGAAACTTATGTGTTTTACTCCTTTCCCTCTCTCCCTACTTTTAAATACATCCTTGTTTGATAACTACTGAGTTTGCACATGATTATGGTTAATTTGCTCATCATACCTTACTTTCTCACTCGTGGTGGCTGGGAACCCGTATCAGGGTTTGCCCCGTTTTGTTCATAGCTTCCACCTATTCGGTAATAAAGATTGTACTGGGAGTAGTTTTCTGCCCTTAGGATATTCTAGCTTAAGGTTTTCATTTGTTTGGTGATGAAGAACGAACCGATGAGAAGTTTCTTAACATGTAAATTAATAGCAATGGAGTTAAATGCACTTGCATGAATAAATACCATCATATTAACATGTAAAACATATATGCATGATTACATTCAATTTGCACCTCGGTGTACAAGCGGTTAGTGATAAAATTTCTTTAAGTTGTGAACGTTCCATGGCCGAGGAAGCGATCTTTCACCCAAATTCTCCAAGTAGTATGCTCTTGCACCTGCAATGGAGGTCACTCTATAAGGCCCTTCCCAAGACGGGGCTAATTTCCCTGCATTGATGTCTCATGTATTCCCAATAACCTAACGAAGCACTAGATCTCCCGCGGTAAACTCCCTTTTCCTCACACTTCTGTTGTACCTTAGGGTGAGCTTCTACTGATACTCTGCCAACCAAATGATCATTGCTTTGCGATGCTCCTCCAACAAGTTTAGCTGTCCTAACATCAATTCTTCATTCTCAGTTGAAGCGAATCTTGTAACCCAAAAGTTGCATAGGTTTATCTCAGCCGGTATAACAGCCTCTGCTCTGAAAGTTAAAAAAAATGGTGTCTCTCCTATAGATCTCCTCGAGGTCGTCCGGTATGCCAATAGAACGCTTGGAAATTCCTCGGCCCATTTACCTTTGGCGCCCTCCAACCTCTTCTTTAATCCGCTAACGATGGCCGTATTGGTGTTTTCAGCTTGGTCGTTACTCTGCAGATACGCCGAGGTAGAATATCAGTTCTTGATGCCAAGGTTGCTATAAAATTCATGGAAAGCTTTGCTGTCGAACTGCAATCCATTGTCCGACATGAGAGACTCTAGCACCCCAAATCTTGTTATTATGTTCCTCCATACGAACTTCTTGACATCAACATCTCGGATGTTTGACAACGCCTCTGCTTCTGCCACTTTGTGAAGTAATCCACTGCTACCAATACAAATCTTCAGTTGCCCATTGCCCGAGGAAAAGGTCCAACTATGTCTAGCCCCCACTAGGTGAAAGGCCATGGGCTACTAACAGGATTCAGGTTCCCAGCAGGTTGGTGGATCATTGGGGTGTGCCTTTGACATTGCTCACACCTTGGTGCATATTCGATGGCGTCTTTCCGCATTTATGGCCACCAAAAACCCTAAGTCAGTGCTTGGTGAGCCAATAAATGTCTACCAACGTGACTGCCACACACGCTTTCATGCAGTTCGGCCAGCAGTTCTTCAGTCTTGCTAGGGTGCAGACATTGCAGGTATGGACCCTCGAAAGACCTTCAATATAACTTTCGATCTATAGATAGCTAGTACCAAGAACCGTTCCATTGCACTCTGGCCGCCTCCTTTTTGTCCTTCAGTACTAGATCTTTAGCTAAAAATTAGACTATAGGATCCATCCAACACTTCCCGGCAGTGGTAACTTGTGAAACTCTGGTCCTCGCATTGATGCTCGGTTCAGCTACCAATTCCACCTTGATTAATTAGGGCACCTCATTAGCTATTGATGATGCTAACGTGGCCAGGGAGTCGACGTGATGGTTCTACCCTCTGGCAACTTGCTCCATTTTCACACTTAAAAAGTAGCCCATAATCTGTTTCACCACCCGTAAATACTCAACCATCCGGGGATCCTTGGTCTCAAAACTCCCCTACACTTGGTTAACTACCAACCAGGAATCTGAGTAAATTTTCACCTCCTTAGCTCCCAAGTCTGAGACAACTCTCAGTCCAACCAGCAGAACCTCATACTCAGCCTCGTTATTAGAGGCTCTAAAGCCTAATATGAATGAATGTTCTAGCTTTATTCCTTCCAATGTGATGACCACAATTCCAGCTCTTGCCCCTGCTGCATTAGATGCTCCATCCACAAATACCTTCCACGGGTTGACTCCTACAAGGCAAACCATCTCTGTACTTTTCGGCGAAAACTCAGCAATGAAGTCTACGAGTACTTGGCCCTTCATCGAGTTCCTTAGCCTGTATCTAATGTCAAAAGAACCCAGCCGAGTCCCCCACTTAGCTATCATCCCCGTAAAGTTAGATCTCCTCAACAATGACTGTAGAGGATACTTAGTCAAAACATAGAACATGTGAGCCTAAAAGCAATGGGAAAATTTTCGGGTAGAGTGCACGAGAGCCAGCACCAATTTCTCCTATGGCAAATACCTCAGCCCAGCTTCAACAAATGTTTCGCTTAGGTAGTAAATTGGTAGCTACACACCATTATCCTTTAGTAGAATTGCGCTTGTGACATGCTCAAATACCGAGAGGTAAATGTATAAATCTTCTCCGGGCTCCGAGGTTGTCAACATCGGCACCCACCGAAGATAGTCCTTTAGATCTTTGAAGGCTTTATCACACTCTTCGCTCCACTGGAATCCTTTCTACCTCTTCAGAAGCTGATAAAATGGTTGCACCAATCGGCGAACTAAGAAATAAACCGATTAAGGGCAACTAACATACCGGTCAATCTTTAAACTTCTTTCGGGCTACTTGGCGGTTTTAGACTCTTCATGGCATCAATTTGCTCGGGGTTTACTTCGATTCCCTGTTTAGTGATCAAATAGCCTAGGAACTTGTTGGCCCCTACTTTGAAGGTGCACTTATTGGCATTGAGACGCAGCCGTTGTCGCTTGGGTATTTCAAACACTTCTTTAAGGTCGTCAATATGTTTCCCCTCCTGCTTGCTTTTTATCACCATGTCATCAATGTATACCTCGACTGTACGCCTGACCTTATCCCTGAACATCCTCGTCATCATTCATTGGTAAGTATCTCCCGCATTTTTCAATCTGAACAGCATTACAGTGTAATGATAGTTAGCACTAGGGGTTATAAATGTAGTCTTCTCTTGATTCTCGGCAGCCAGGGCAATTTGGTGATAACCTTAAAAAACGTCCAGAAAACTCATCCTCGAGTGCCCGTAGGTTGCATCTACCAGCTGATCAATCTTCGGCATCAGGAACGGATCTTTCTGGCATGCCTAGTTTAAGTCAGTAAAGTCAACGCAGACCCTCCACTTACCACTCTTTTTCTTTACTACCACAGTGTTTGCAAGCCATTCCGAAAAGAATGTTTCTTTTATGGCCCCAGCTTCTTTCAGCTACCCAACCTCTTGTTTGACTGCTTCGACATGCTCCTTAGCCTATCTCCTTAGCCTCTGCTTCTTTGGAGGATACAGAGGGTCCACATTAAGCTTGTGAACTATGAAATCGAGGTAAACTCCGAGCACCTCATAGGGACTCCAAGAAAATACATCTATGTTCAATATAAGAGAAAGCAACAACTTTACCTTCTCCTTGTCTTTCAAACTTGCCCCTATGAGAAAATTCTTTTCACAATCCTGTAGAATTTTCACCTTCACCAAGTCCTCGGCACAGCTGGCCCCCATTTCCTCATGAGCTTGCTGTAGTTGCTATAAGGGCATTTCCTCAGTTGGCTCTATTTGCCTAGCTCCTCGGCTTGTCGCAGCCACTAAGCACTATCTAGTTACTTGTTGATTGCCCCTTATCACTGTAATTCCATCTTTGGTGCGAAACTTGACCTTTACATGCAGGGTGGAAGGTACGGCCCCTATGTCATGAATCCATGGCCTTCTGAGAATTGCAGTATGAGGTGAGAAAGAAGCGACCACTATGAATGTTATAGTTACCTTCTTACCCTCCATACTGACGGGGAGTGAAATCGGCCCTTCTGGAATTACTAATGGTCGCCAAACCCCATCAACAGTGTATCATACTTGGACAGGTCCTCCTTTTTCAGCTCGAACCCCCTATACAGGTCGGGGTACATTACATCTGCACCGCTCCCTTGATCTATCATTATCCTCTTTACTATGAAACCTTTTATGCGGGCCGTGACTATCAAAGCATCATCGTGTGGCTGTATGGTGCCTTCCATATCGTCATCATCAAAAGCAATGGGTTGTTTGGTATACCTCAGCCTCTTCCCGGCAGGATGCTCGCCTGTGCAACTTTTTGCCAGTACCACAGCCAATATCCCCCTTGTCCCAGATGCTGGAGCGCCCTTTGAAACAACATGAATGACTTCTATTACTCCTAAAGGGGGTGGGAGAGGATTTTTGCGCAACTGAGTTGCCTGCCCGGCCTCTTGATTTCTTGACTCCACCACAAACTCTTTCAAATACCTCACTTTCACCAACTGTTCTAGGTGATCTTTCAATACCCTACACTGCTCGATTGTATGCCCCTTGTCTTTGTGGTATGTATAATACAAATTCTAATTTCTTCTCTATGCGTCACCCCTATCTTGTTCGGCCACCTAAAATATGGCTCGCTCTTGATTCGATCAATCATTTTGTGCATCGATTCCTTGAAAGCTACATTCACTTCTCCCATCCTCGGCCCCGACTTTTGAACCCTTAAATCCTTTTAGGGTCTGGATTGAAACCAATATGTCGAGGATGATTTATAACCGGGGTTTTCCCTTTACTCTATAACTAATCATATTCCGACCACTTGTACTCCTCAATATGCCTCATCAACTGCCTCATATCCTCGGGAGGCCTCCTCGTCAACAATTCCCTCAGTCTAGATTCCTTGGGTAACCCCATTTGAAAAGTACTCGCTACAATCTTTTCATTCCCCCCGCCAATCTCGTTATACAGCTCCTAGTATCGATCAGCATAGTTGCGAAAGGTCTTTCCAGCCCCCATTTTCATTGACAGTAAGGGATTTGGAGTTGGAAGCAAGGGGTAGACGTCGGAGAAGGGACCATGAGGAACGAAGGGAAAGGTCGGCTAGCATAGGGAGCCACCGTGCAACAGGGTCCCATCAATCTGGGTCTCATCGACACTGAGATCGTTCTCGGGAGTATGTGGACCGCGATTTAACTTCCCCGGATGGGGAACGACCTCAGAATGTGGCTATGGACACAATGAGCCAGGCGTTGCGCCAACTTGCACGATCACCATTCTCGAGAGATATAAAAGGTGCACCTATGCTGAGCAGATTCGTGCGGCCGCCGTTCAACTCCTACAATGGAAAGACAAACCCGGTAGAACATGTAAGCCACTATATTCAAATGATGTCTTTGCACGCTTAAAATGACGCGCTGATGTGTAAAGTCTTCCCTTTAAGCCTCGGCCCCACTGCTCTGAGGTGGTTCAACGGATTAAGAAAAGGCTCGATCCACAGTTTTTCCAAATTGATCCAGGAGTTTGGTGTACGATTCATGACCTGCAGCTGGGTTCCGCAGCCCATGGACGCGTTACTGTTGGGCCCAACTTCTATCTGGGCTCACAATCTATTTATTTTGTGGGCTTTTGGATTTCCTACAATAGGTGATCATATGCCCGACAACCCAAATACACTTGTTCTCAGTACTCTCCCTCTCTTTTCCAGAATGATCACCCTTTTCTCAGTGTTTAATCTCAAATTGCCAACCTCTCTCTTAAATTCCCATCTCTTATTTATAGCCCCAGGCTAGTAGAAGAATTATGATTATTTTCATGGTAAGTGGGAGGAGAGGTCCAATGCTATTACCCTTAAGTGGGTATATAGTTGGGAGTGGGAGGTAGTGAGAGTGGCATTGAAACTGATTCCACCATTAGATGAACTGCCCGGCAGTGATACTCCCTAGGCTTTGCTAAGCTCCCTAGGACTCATCTCCTCGGGAAATTGCATTCCTCGACCAAGTAGGACCTCACCTTCGCGGTTCATACCATAATCGGCTTCGTAGTGGTTCTTGAATTTTTGGTAGGGTGATGAGAATCACCTAGACCATGTTCGTGGCCCAATAGAGTATGTATTCGCGCATGATACTTTAGGATTTGACTTCCAATGAGTTTTGGGCCTTGTACACATGGAATTATTGTGATGGGCTTTATGGGTATTGGGCTTACAGAGAAGTAACGTTCTATACAGTTATAGCTTTACAAACATGATAGGGATGGAATGATACACATACATATGTCACTTCATCCTCATGGTGTATCCACATATTTGTATTTGGATTGAAAGGAATATCTTTGAAGATTTTTGCCAATTTAGGAACTTGAACGCCATTATTATTTGTCTGATTAATTAACATTTGAGGGTTAGATAGATAGTTTATTAATCACAACATGTAATATCTTAATGTTTAAGAAAATGAAAAAACATGCATCTCCTCGTCAACCCTAACAGCAAGTGCCTTTGTCTCGCATCTATGTTTGCCTGAAGTTTTCTTCCTATTTTTAGAGTTCTTTCTTGATTTTTCCTAATAAAGAACATTCAAGATACTTATTAATCATGAATAAAACAGTATACATTTACTTCATCTAAGTATTAAGCTAATCATTTGACAACATAATATAGTAAACATTGGATAATAATAATATACGCATAAATTATTTACCAGCCAATCCTTATTAGTCCATTTCCCATCAATGAGGCTAGTCCACTGCTCAAGTGTGGCATTCTTTGGTGGGTGAATTCTTGTATAGTCAGCACCATGAGATTGTAAGAGTTTTTTATAAGTTTGATGCAACTTGTTGGAGTTGCAACTCAATAATCTTTCACATTTTGTATTTAATGCTTTCATTACCAAGTTAGAATCCCCTTGTAGCTCAAACTGATCTTGTAAAATGGAGTGTATATGTATTATAAAAATATTATTATATGAATTTAATATGCCTAGTGAAAAGAAAGACGAGTTAGACATTATCAATGAAAAACACTTTCAATATTAGTATAACTCACCTTATAACACCATGCAAGCCACCCGCTTGCTCCAACATAACAACCTACCACAAAACTAATCACAAACATCACAAGTATAAAGTGTTTACAAGTATTGAAATTAATTAAAGTATTATTCATCACATCTAATCAACAAATTTCATTCACATTTGCAAGAAACTAAAAACACTCCCAATATGAATTTAACTATCTTATAACACCATGTAAGCCACCTGCTTGCTCTAACACAACAACCCACCACAAAATCAATTACAAACATCACAAGCATAGAGTGTTTATAAGTATTGAAATCAATTAAAGTACTATTCATCACATCTAATCAATAAATTCCATTCACATTTGCAAGAAACTAAAAACACTCCCAATATGAATTTAAACCACCTTATAACACCATGCAAGCCACCCGCTTGCTCAACACAACAACCCACCACAAAACCAATCATGAACATTACAAATATAGAGTGTTTACAAGTATTGAAATCAATTAAAGTGCTATTCATCACATCTTATTAACAAATTTCATTCACATTTGCAAGAAACTAAAAGCACTCCCAATATGAATTTAAACCACTTTATAACACCATGCAAGCCACCCTCTTACTCCAACACAAAAACCCATCACAAATCTAATTTCTAACATCACAAGTATAGAGTTTACAAGTATTGAAATCTAATAAAGTAATATTCATCACATCTAATTAACAATACTCATTCACATTTGCAAAAATTGAAAAAACACTCACAATATGTATTTAAACCACCTTATAACACCATGCAAGTCACCCGCTTGCTCCAACACAATATACCACCACAAATCCAATTTCCACCATCATAAGTATAGAGTTTTATAAGTTTTTAACTAAAATTTACTTACTTTGCTCAAGCTAAGCTTACAACTTTCAGAAAAAAAATTCGAAGTTATTACAAACAATGTGTATTTTGCCTGCAAAAGAAAAGTTAAATTTATAAATACTTTTATCTTGAAAATGTTCCTATCATAATAAAAAGAAGAAGCAAAGGCACCAGGCCAGGAGTGACAAAACACTAGTTTTTGCCAAAGGGACACTCACTGTTGAAATGCTTTCCTGCAAAAAGAGAAACAAAATTGAAAATTGAGGAGCAAACAATAATCTAAAATAACTAACTAAACCATAAAGCAAAGAGAAATAAAATAAATAAATAAATAAATA
This sequence comes from Castanopsis chinensis, assembly GCA_032878915.1. Taxonomy (NCBI): domain Eukaryota; kingdom Viridiplantae; phylum Streptophyta; class Magnoliopsida; order Fagales; family Fagaceae; genus Castanopsis; species Castanopsis chinensis. The sequence goes on along the minus strand of JAVQMG010000026.1, from coordinate 847,642 downwards.
TCGTTATAACTAGAAGACATAACGAAGTTGAGTCCCTAATGATAACTTTTCTTTGGTGTTCAGCTACTCAATTGCTTAAATACTATAATCAGAATTCTATTTCTTTCATCCTACGGTACATTATCACAGTACCTAATGGTGTCACACTGCATTTTCTCTTCTAAACCAAACAAAATTTTCTCAGAATTCTAACACAAGCATCATAGCAAACAATTTTTTTCTTAGAACCCATATAATTTCTTCTCTTATTCACAATGACAACTACCTATCTATCATTTCTCAATCAAATTTCTCACCTAAACCAAATGAAAATTTCTCAGAATCTAAACACAGCTCAAATATTACACCAAAAATAGAAGGAAAAAAAACGCATCGTGAGCCTTGAGAACACGGAGGATCTTGCTTTCGGTGACAAACCCTTCTTGGTGAATTTGTATATGTTCTCCTCCACCTGCAAAACCCAAAAAAGAAACCTAGAAAAGAAATAAAAAATAAATGACAAAAACCCAAAAAAGAAAATAAAAAGGAAAAGGAAACTACCTATGGAGAAGATGAGAGGGAGATGGAAGCCGAAGCATCGCCAAAGCGTCGCCGATGCAAAGCGTTGAAGGTGCGATGCGTCGCTGGAGCGTCGTCGCGAAGCGTCACAATGCGATGCGATGTGTCACCGTGAAGCGTCACGGTGCTGGAGCATCGCCAAAGCTCGCCGGTGTTGGAGCATCGCCAAAGCTCGTCGGTTTGATTTGGAGTGGGTATCAGTGCGATTTGGAGTGGGTATGGATATCGATGTGAGGGAGTGGGTATTGCCGAATGAGTGAGGGAAAAAAAAAAAGTTAAAGTGCTATATATTGGATATCTATAGCGACGAATTCAGTTTCATCACTATTCATTGCCTTTAGCAGTGAATCCAAGTTCGTCGCAGGTGCTCCACAAAATCATGGGTTTTTCTTTTCAGCAACGAAGCATTTTCATAGCTAATTGTCTACTTTAGCGACAAAACCAATTTCGTTACTAAAAGCATGACAGCAACACCTTTAGCGATGAAATTGTTTCATCGCAAAAACTAGAAATTTTAGCGACAAAAAAATTTCGTCGATGTAGCTCCATTTGATTTCGTGCCTACACTTTTGATTGGCGCCCCTAATTCAGCATCCTCTATAGCGACGAAATCTATGTTTCATCGCTAAATGTATCTATAGTGACGAATTTAGTTTCGTCGCTATTCATTTCCTTTAGTGACGAATCTGAGTTCGTCACAGTTGCTCCACATAAATCTTGTATTTTTCTTTTCAGGGACGAAGTATTTTCATCGCTAATTCTCTCCTTCAGCGATGAAATTTGTTTCGTCACTAAAAGCATGAATACCAGTACCTTTAGCAACGAAATTGTTTCGTCGCAAAAAACTAGAACATTTAGCTACGAAAAAAGTCAACGCTGTAGATCCATTTGGTTTCGTGCTTGCACTTTCGTTTGGCGCCTCTAATTCAGCACCCCCTATAGCGATGAAATCAATGTTTCGTTGCTAAATGTTACCAAATTTTTTTTACATAAATAGTGACGAAATATAAATTTCGATGCTATATGGTACTTTTTTGCAACGAAAAAAATTTCCTCACTAAAATTTGTCATTGTAGTTACATTTTGTTGTAGTAATTACTGAAAATATTGTAGCGAAATATTTTTAAACAACCAAAATACTATTCATGCGTTTTGTGCAACTTGGCTGGTCCATGAACAATGCCATGGGACCAGCCAAACACAAACGCTGAAGAAGCACGCACGCTAAGAGTGAGTTTGGATAGCATTAATGCGTTGGGCATTTGGCGTTTTTTCTTTAGGTCCTATGCACTGTTTACAAGACCTGCAAGTACGGAAAAATACAAATTTAACTTTAAAACTGGGTCTCACGGCACTATTTACACATTTAAAAATTACTTTATTACAATATTTTCAGTAATAAATTTTTAATTTTTAGTAATAAATAATATTTAAATAGATCCTAAATATGAAAAATAGAGATGCATGATTAAAATATTGAATATTGATGCTTGCCCCAACAACGACCGGCCATTCCAAAAGTAGAAAAAGAAAAACCCCACGTGGAACAACAAAATAAAGATGCGTAATGCGTAGTGGGTACGTACGTACATGCATGCCATATTAAGAGAGTGTTTCTATTAGTGCTGGTAGTCATGCAGGATTGTGTTTGAGCGTTTGACTAAATTTAATCTTCTACTAGAAGTTTCTCTACAAAATTGACATTGCGATATTATATTAATTTGTTCCTCAAAAGCCAAAGTTCGAGCCATCAGCCACATTCAAGCCGAAGAATTAAGAAAGCGATGCGACTTTAACGTGTAAGTCCAACCAGATGTCTAGAAGGTTTCTATTTTTTGGTTGAAACGGTCAACTATCTGCGACGTTGAATTTGTTTCGAAAAATATTATGTTTAATTACAAAGTTTTTATAATACTTTCAAAACAAATTTTAAACAGGAAATTGTTATTGTTGAATAAAAAAGTATTGTAAGACTGATATCTTAGAAAAGTATTACTTTTATCAAGCCAAATAAAAGAAAATACACTATTCTATTTCCTAAAATTCTGTTTACTTAGTTTTGAGTAATGCCAGATGTTTGAAAAAGTCTCACTACTTTTTCTTGAAATTTAATTGGTACAAAATTTCTTCCGTGTGAATTTATAACCAATTAAGAAAATGCGGGCTAAAAACTTTGTGTAATTGGCTCTTACTATTTTTTTTTTTTTTTTGGGGACGGAATGTTGTAGTGCATTCTCTTGCTATAAGGGTAATTATTTCTTGCAATTTACTTATCTGGATAGAAAATATACAAACAAAAATTCTTTATGTTATTCAGGCCGATTTGGCCTCTTTGATTGAATGAAATGGATGACTCTCTTCTCAAAAAAAAAAAAAAAAGCAATTGGCTTATATATTTATTTTTATGTGTGTAAAGTTAATTAACTAATTTTTAGGATTGGCCAAAGTATAATTGTATTGGTCATGTCTATTTCTATTAGCACTCTAGTGAGACCCGGTGTTATATGAGTGATGTGTTCTAATGACCAACTTTTACCATGGATAATTGGGAGGGAAGTTGGACTTGAACTTGGCACAAACAATATACCCATTGTTACAATGAGGCCTAGTCACCTTGCCTTAAATGCACGATAGTGGGTAACTTAATTATTTAGCAATTCTAAGCTTCGTGGCATGCCTTAATATGTTTAATACTTTTTATTTTTATTAAGTGAGAATAATATTCACTTGCCATTGAACCAAAAAAAAAAAAAAATTCAGTACTCCTTTGTGGGGTTTATATCCAGTGTAATAGCTTATAATTTGATATGAGAGAGAAACGTTAAAACAACAAAGCAATAAGAAGGTAGAAGCTATTAGGTTTATTTATTTTTTTATGCAAGGAATAAGATCAAAAGAATTTTTAATCCTAGCCCTGCAATGTGATGTTGCATATATAGTGCAATAACTTGTTCAACGGATTGAAAACTTTTGCTTTATGGTGTAATGCCGAGGCACCAACGGTTTTGGAAAAAAAGTTGAGGCTGTCATACCATGTAAATTATTGTAAAAATGGTTGGCCAATAAGTATATTATTATTATAAACTATAGAGTTTAATGGTTGACCAATAGGACATGCATTGGAAGGCCAATAAATAAGTAAATTATTATTATAAACTCTATATAGTTTATTATTATAAACTATAGAGTTTAATTAGGCTGACTAGGTAAGAAGAACAACACTTTGGTTAGTAAGGTGGATAATATATATATATATATATATATATATATATATATATATATAATATATAGGCACATGTAAAGTGTTAGGGATATGGTCCTAACCTAAACTCCTAATTATCTTTTCAAAGATTCTTAAGCTGCATCGGATTGGTGTGTGTTCCCACCTAGTATTTGCGACGATCGATATACCTATCATGAGGTATTGGTGACTTGCTTGGTGCACGTACGAGATGTCATGATAGGTATTTTGTGAGATGAAAAGTGTTTTTCTTTGTGTGCTTCATTAGATAGCTATAATCTGGCAATAAGCTAGGCTCTTGCCCTGGTCAAGCAGCCAAGGCTTACTGCGTATATGGCAGCCATGGACGGCTTAGTTCTAGAGTATGGAATAATTTTCCACAAATAACATAAAGATACACTACTGTAAAGAGACCAGAGAATTAACATATACTACTGTAACATTTTTTTCCGCTAGAACATAATACGAAACATTTTAGTTTATTTACACGAAACGTTTTATACACACACATATATAGGTTCCAATTATTCTAAGAAACTGGCGTTAAAACAGGAAGTTTTATCAACCAACTGGACTACACATCTGATGAAGTCATGATCAAGGGTGGCCACTGGCATCATGGGAGATGGGATTAGGGACAGAGGGTGGGACCGGACCTCTACCGAGTAGAACAACATCTTCACCATGAACCCTTTGATCATAAGCAAAATCAATATTAGTAAAAAGCCAGTGCAAAACACATCAAGAGTTTGATTAACTATACCAAAGTTACCATGTACATAAACAACCAATTCCTAGCGTGTTCACACAACAACAACAACAACAACACACCCATTTATATAAACAGCGGATTATAAATTCAATTTTAAAAAACTTTTTAGCATAATTTATGTCAAATAATTAAGGAAGAAGAGGGAAGAGAATATCCAGAGTATGCAACAAGCTATAAAACATAAAAAGTGACGAAAATAATTAAAGGAATTTCTAGGCAACAAGCTAAGACCATATATTGCCTTAAAGAGGAAAGGTATTGAAAAAACCTTACCGTTCAAACTCTATATCACTGGCATCCTGGGAGGTGGGGTTAGGGGCAGAGGGTGGGACCGGACCTCTAGCGAGTGGAGCAACATCTTCACCATGAACCCTTTGATCATCAGCAAAATCAATTTTAGTATAAAGCAAGTGCAAAACACATCAAGAGTTTGATTAACTATACCAAAGCAAACATGTATATAAACAATCAATTCCTAGCGTGTTCACACAACAACAACAACAACACACCCATTTATATAAACAGCTGAATATAAATTCAAATTTAAAAAACTTTTATCATAATTAATGTCAACTACTTAAGGAAGAAGAGGGGAGAGAATATTCGGAGTATGCAACAAGCTATACAACATAAAAGGTGACTAAAATAATCAAAGGAATTTCTAGGCAACAAGCTAAGACCATGTATTGCCTTAAAGAGGAAAGGGTATTGAAAAAACCTTACCGTTCAAACTCTATATTGATGTAGGAAGAAGCAGTTGATGAATTTGCAATAGTCCCAAAAGCTGTGTTGGACAAAACCATGGTGGTGTTATAAGCTGAGTGGGCAAAAGGTGGTTGACCCATGTAATCAACAATCGTGATCAGAATTGTCTGGTTTTGATTACAAGCATCTGGTGTTGAATCACTAGTGATGCACCTCACAAAGTATTGCCTTCCACAAGCTGCACCATTGTCCCATATTCCATCACCGGCTGCTGCGAAAAAGTTCCCGGATGGGAAGTGAGATGCATCGCTTCCGTAACAGGCTGTGGGTAAATATGGGGAAGAATACTGGGCTGCTGTTCCAACATCACCATAGGAGGTATGGAAATGGAGGAACAATGAAACCAAGAATAACTTGAGATAAAACCATTGAAGTTGTGGCTGTGACCTATCCATTTTTCTCTACTTGTGAGTGAGTAGTGACTTGGGAGGGTATAAAGGGAGTTGGAAAATTAAGAAGTAGCTTCTTTTCCTAAGCTATCTGGTATTTGATCAATAATGTTTTTCCTTACCCTTGAAGTTAATGAGATTTGAGAGAACAAGAGAGCAGAAGCAACCATTTATAATAGGGACCGTCGAGTTACACCTCCCCAGGGCATACACGTATAGTAGCTAGACGAGGATCCCAATCAAGATACTAGAGGCTGTGGTCTATTCAAAATTTCCAAATTTATAGTCAAAATTGAAACTCAATTACAACCCACCTAACTTTTATCCCTGGGTCAGTATAACATGCATTAGGATTTGGGCATTTGGCCATCTCTTCTCAACTTTTTGGAGTATTACTTCATGAGCTGATTGCAAATTAAACTAATTTTCAGCTAACTCAGCTCAATTCAACTGCCCTCAATTCAAATGGAACACAACTTTCTAGACTAAGGGGATAGATTGGACATCATTGAATTGCATTATGGTGAGTTTGGATAACATGATTTGAGCATTTGGATTTGGATTTGGATTTAAGTGATTTAAATTCAAATAACTTGTTTAAAAAGTTTTAAAAGGTAAATGATTTGGATTTGAAAATTCTACCAAGGATTCTAAACTTTTAAAATGCTTGAATTTGAAATAACTTATAAAATCAATGGATTTGAAATTAAGGTATATCAAATCTATTAAATTAAAATTCAAATCTAAGTTCCTAAACGCAATCTTAATTTTTCTTTGAGAATCGAAGTTTGCAACTTGATTTTGTTGTTCTAGACTTCTAGTTTTTCTTTTTCCACCCCTGTACGTAATGGCTGGCTATTGCTAGAAGATCCATCGATACTCAATTTTTTGTAATCTTGCATTATTACTTTCACACACACTCATTCCGTGGTCAAAGAGGCTTATCAAACTACTACCTTGTACAAATAAAGCAACACTGTGCTCTTGGCATTAAAAGTGTTGAATAGGTCATATATACGTGAATTGTGATATGATGATGACAATAAACTCATATTGCTTTCAAATCAACTTGCCAGTTGCCAGCAACCACATATATATATATATATATATATATATATATACACACATATATATTAAACACATTGTAATTTGGAAAAGAGCATATATGTAGAATATAAATGAACCTATGAACACCTGTTTCGTGTTTAACGCTTTCCTTGAATTTCCGTTGCCCGTTCTATCCATACAAACCCCAAAAATTCAAGTACCACAGTTTTTGTTAAACACTTTGTCATAAATCTCTTATATAGCTGGTTATAAGGCGAAAAAAAATATATATAGATCAATGTGAAGAAAACAATCAATCAATTGCAATTTATGGCATAGAATAATTATGAGAAAAATATATAGCAAAAGTTGTGATAAAAATATATAGCAAAATATATGGAAACCATGTGATTCTTCCACAAGTAGTTAGAATTTAGAAACTCCTGATAGTGCTTTTACAAATGTCGGCCTGTTTGGCGACTATTCATTCATTCATTTTATAAAAATCCAATCAAGAAGGTGTTTGGTAATATTTATTTATTACTGGAAATGGAGATCCTGGCCCGCCTTAATGGGGCCCAAAAATTCTCCGAATGTTCTAGGTCAATTTCTGGCGGCACTAGAGAGAAATTTGTCCAACCAATTAGTGAATTACAAGACATTTTGAGTGTGGAAGAATTTTGTCTCTTCAAAGCCAGGACAGAATAATAGATAATTTTAAAAGTTAGTAGTGTTAATGCGTGTGTGAGAGTGCTCCGTAACATGGCGCACTCTCACACAAACACAAAAGCTCACTCCCACACAAAAGCTCACTCCCACTGGGTGGATATATAGAATGAAAAATGATATGTTCATAATATCTTTATAGTATTTTTATAAAAAATCTTAAGTGGTAGATTGTTACTGGTTGTTATTATTGGGTAAAAAAAGTAATTTCAGTGCTGGGTTTAAATTTGAACCAATAACAACTAACCACCTGTGATATGTTGTGAAAATGTTATAAAAATATTATGGACGTAACACTTCTCTGAATGGGATTGCTCATACACTATTGCTTAACAAATGTCAAGTAGTTTTCCTGTAAAGAATTTGTAATTGCTTAACAAATGTACGGTAGGTTTCCTGTAAAGAATTAATAACAAAATAGTATTTGTTCATCAAAAAATAAAAATAGTAATTGGGTAAATGATATGACTAGTCATAACGAAATTGTTCATAACGAAAGTATATATGTTCATAACGAAATTGTTTATTCCCAAAAGGCATATGCTTGATTATTTCCTCAATTGCCTTTTGCTACAGATTTAAGAATAAGAATGCTTGTATTTGTTATTGGTCACAAATAGTTGATATTTAGAATGGAAGTTCATAGAATCCATAATTTATTTATAAAACCATTAATTATGCATGATATTATTGATATTGATCAGTGATCCCATTTAAAGAAAAATTATTGAATACTTCGAGAATATCATAAATACTTACTTTTTCCTTTCACATGAATTGTGAGTTTCATCATAAATTTAATAAGTAAGACTTACAATTATATGATAGGGAGGAGTATACATTTATAGTACTCTGGGCATACTCAATAATTACCCCCATTTTAATCATATCGATCATTAAATATGACCTTTGTGTATAACGTGTAAGGTACTATATATATATATAACATAAAAAGCATACTACAAACTCTATTAAAAATAGAAAATTTGTGCTATATTACATAAGAGAGTAAATATAAACTAATTTATATGATTTCTAATCTACGCTATACCAAACGTACCTTTAATCTTGTAGTCAAAATAAATTTAAGAAGTAAAAAGAATAAAATTTTTCTTTGGTCAAACACATAAACAGCGGGATGTGTAAAAGTGCCCACGTTAATGTATTAAGGCTGTAACCCAATTAAAGAGATTAAGGTTAGGAAATAAAGTCAATAAAGTTTTAATATTCTCTATTTAAACCAAAAAAATCCGGATCAATTCAAACAAATTTTGAAGACTTCATGTCTTCATCATAAAAAAGAAAAAGAAAAAAAAGGGAATGAATGTATGTGATTTTAATTGGTCCCTAAAAAGATGAGGAAAATTCAATTAAAATCTTAATTCTTACGGATTAAAATGGAAGTCAATTCTGGTTATGTGCAAGGCATAGGATAACTTTACAAGATAAATGCAGATTTTAGAAATTATTTTATTAATTTCTAAAGGCTAATCAACCTACCAAAAATAAGAATTTATCATAATAAAAAGTAAAAACCATAGATTTATCTCTTAAAAATACAAAAAAGTTTAAAACAAAATTTGGAAAAAAAAGGGTAAAAAAGGGAAATTTTTTTGTCAAAGTGTTGATAAGCTGTCTGCCCGGCAGCTTCCAAATTTTTTATTTTGCAGATTCTTGTTGTGAGATTTTTTCAAAACCTTTTGTGTGATGAAAATTAAGCTCTGTAAGCTCCGGGAACTTTATAAATTGGAGAATCATTAAAAAAAAAAAAACGAATATTTGAAAGGATGTGTGTTTTAACTAACTTTAACTCTCGAATCTTTTTAATAAAAAGATGGAAAGCAAAATAAGGGAAAAAAGAGAGAGCCATTTCTTGCTTGACCACGTACTTTTTCAAGAAACACAAAAGTTGAAGACGTAATGAACTTGCTTTCTTCCTTTCTATCAGGGGCGGCGGTACACTTCGTTCAGGGGGTTCAAATGAATCCCCCGGCTTCAATATTTTTTTTTATTATACATATATATATATATATATATAAAATATATTTTTTTAGTTTAATATTTTAATTTATTCTTAAAGATATTATTTTTGCAAACCCTGACTTAAATTTTATACACCTTTAAAAAATATTTCCAACTCTAAGAGTAAAATAAGTGTTTATGAATGGTAAGTGTCACTCTCTACCATAAATTTATATTAGAGTAATGTTACAACTATAAACTATTTTACAACATTTTTACAAAATATTTATGTGGTCAACCTCTTATTGATTTTCATATAAACCCACTATTAATATCACTTTTTCATATACTAATAATCACTTACCAGTGGGTTCCAGTTAGCTCAACTGGTAAAGTCTCTGATGGTTAAATAAGATATCTAAGATTCAATCCCCGCTTACACTAAATACCAATTGGTGTCTTAGTCTAATGATAAAGAGCATCATCAGGAAATGACGTCATAAGTTGAAACTCTCTCTAAAAAAAAATAATAATCATTTATCACATCAACGATTTGTAAAATAGTTTGTAAATAATCATTACTTTTTGTTATAATTTTATTTGTGTAAATAATGTTGTGTGTTGGCAATTTGCATGTAAAGTATAAATATAAGGGAAATGTTTTGACACAACTTTAATAAGAAATATAACAATTGCTCTATATAATTTAGTAACTAGGAAATAGAGAGGGTTTGTTGCATGTGTGTGTGTTGCGATCATGTTATAATAACTTTTTGTTATAAAGTCAAAAAAATTCAAGAAAATTTTTTTAAAGTTAGTAATTGTTCAAGTAGTTGATTGGTTAAGTAGACACGTAGTGTATTATTTATGTATGAATGAGTGTGATTATATACATCAATAATTAATACAAAACCAATGAGATGAGTTTATTCATTTAGTTTAAAATATTTTGATAAAAACAAAGACAAATAGATAATAACAAGTACATAAAAATAAAAATATTAGGCAAACTTAACAAAATAAAATGGTCAAAACTACCCACAATGACAATAAATACTCATAATAAACTATCATGTAACAATTCAAAATTTTAAAACTTGTAAAACTTCAAATTTTTTTTGTCAATAACTCAATATATTCAAGTTCTCTTTTTATTAATTTTTTTTTCATTTAAATTTTTTAATAACCCCCCTAAACAAAATTGTTAGAGTCGTCACTGCTTTCTATCAAATTATTAGATAAAATTACTAAGAAATTTTGCAAATGCTCAACCTTTAGTCTAGTTTGTATTGGAGTGCGTTTTTTGTTTTATTTTTATAGTGGTGCAAACTGATGCTTACACATGTCTCAGTCGACACACATGCGACACAATTCTAGAATGTGCATATTTTAGAGGACCAGAATTGTGTCTAGAATGAGTCCAAATCTTCTATACCACTTTTTATGTACCACTCTATGTTCCACCAATCACTATTTACCATGTGTATGATTGCTTTTCATTTTAAACTTCAGTTATTCTATAAGGAAAGTAAAATGGTACACAAAAAGTGATATAGAGGATTTAGACTCGTCTAGAATATACATATTCTATAGGACTGAACTATGTTCAAGATTTTCTCAAAAAAAAAAGAAGAACTATGTTAAAGACAAATTATATATCGTTAAAAAAAATGGCCGACTATGGCCTTTTGAAGCTGGTAGCGAGCCTTTTTTTTTTTTTTTTTCCTTCTCTGTAGCAATTAAAAACTAAATCTCAAAGGAAAAAAAAAATTCTCGTTCAAACTAACTTTGATCAGCATGAGTTGCTGATTCCATTTCATTCCGTGGTCCAAGAGGTATGTATTCTAATTTTATATATTATATTATTGCAAATTTTTTTTTTATTGAATCTCAATTGAGTGTGAGTGCTCTATACAATCAATGGCAAAGCCACGTTGGAGCTGAGGGGACCATGGCCCTCCAAAATTTTTGAAAAAAAAAAATTGAAATATGAGTTATCCTAACTAATTAAACACTTTTCAAGATTAGATATGCTTCTGGCCCTCCCAAATTCCAAATAAATATTTAGACATTCACCAATCATAGGAGGGGTATCTATTTGCACTACCGTGCAGTCGCAAACACCAGTAGGTTCTTCTGGCATAGGTGACTCTTCGACATTTTATTTCTTTTGTCTATTGTCTTCACTCAACTGATCTACTTTTTTACTCTATTTCTTCTTTGCTTCTTTCGTTATTTACGAAACATGTGATGTGTATCACTTGTAATTTTAATCCAACCATCCAATTACCATCCAATTAGTTAATACTTCCAAGGCTTTAGTATGTATATGGTTAAGAGGAAATGTCTACAAAAGCAAGTGTACTAGTTTAGAATCCTAAGGTTTTTTTTTTTTTTTTTTCCTTACATTTTCTTTTGATTAGAATTTTCTTCTTTTATATATATATATATATATATATATATATATATATATATATGGGCTGCACTCAACTTGCACCTGGTATAATTTTAAGTAATGTTACATCAATCAATATTTTTTTAATTGAATGTAAATTTTGACAAATCTACCATTAAAATTACATTATTTTCATATATTCTTCATGCTTGTAAAATTTCAAGGTGATTAAAGATTAATAATCATGTTATCAATCAATTATTTAAATTCAAGTTTTTGTAATTTAAAATAATGCATGAAAGATGAATTTATGAATTGACTGGTAAATAACATCCAATTTACATGAAAATTTCCATGAATGTTAAGAAAATATTAAACATGTAATTCAACGATAAGATTTTTAAAATATGAATTTTATAACAAATTATTAAATTGTGTAAAATTACTTAGAATTGCACAAGGTCTAACATTTCAAAATTTATTATATATATAATTGTTATTAAAATAATAAATAAATTATCTAACATTATAAATATAGGGAAATACTAACAAATGTCTTTAGAATATTGGTTAATAATCTGTTTAAAGAAAGTTTTTATGAGAAAAGGAAAAAAAAGTAATTAATATTTTGATAATTTCTTTTCATTTTTCATAAAAGTGATGTCAAAACTTTCTTAAAACGAATGGTTAAATAATGTCTTAAAAGCATTTATTAGCATCACCGACAAAGATAATATAATGCTATGCTGTCAAGTAAGTGGCGTTTTTTTATTTTTTATTTTTATAGTAAAGAAGACTAAGAGTGATGCTAACACGTAACCCTAGCCAACACAATTCTAGATTAATGTTGCACATTTAAGAGGACCAGAACAACGATAAAAGCTTTGCTTTTTTAAAAAAAAAAAAAACTATGATAACGACAAACTACCGTTGACAACGGCCGACCATGGATTTTTTTATTTTGGGTAGAAGAAAAAGACTGAGCGATCGAGCCACTTAAGTGTGACTGTGACGTTGATGATTGACCAGCATGAGTAGCTGATTCCAATCTCATCTCATTCTGTAGTCAAAGAGGTATGTATGGTTTTAGTAATATACATTTGAAATTGAAATCTTAACCATTGTATAAAAATAGTTAAAAATAAATTTAAAAAGTTAAAGTTAAAAAATAAAAATGTTAAAAAGTAATATGAGATAATGTGGTGTAATTGCACCCAGTACTGGATATTGAACCGAATTCAAATCTTATTCTTTTTATATATTATATTATTGCAGTGGAAATCTACAAAGTTTTGAGTAAAATGCAAAACATACTCTTTTTTATTTTGAAGTGTATTCTTTTTTATTTTTTCTTTTGTAGAAAGTGAAAAGCCTTGACAACATCACGTTGGTTTAAGAAATAATCCATTCCATGACTACTTTGAAAAGCCATGGCCATCAAATTGGACCTAAAAAATAAGTTCTCGTAAGGTTTATCCTAACATTCATTGAATCTGACCATTGTTACTGTTTGGGTAAGAGAAATGAGAATCATAATGCGTGGCAGTGTAGTGGGCTAGCGATATGCTTTTGCAACTTGTTTAATCACCCAATGTCGAGGACCATTAATCGTTGCCCAAAAAGTATGCTTTTCAAATTTGGTTCAAAGGTCCAGTACCATAGTTCAATTGGGATTCATATACCGTGCAATACCTAGGAAATTGCATGGGGTGCAATACCTAAATTCTCAGCCATAAATTTAATCTAATGGCTTAAGCCTTTGACACCTCACCAATCCAGGCTGACAATTTGTGTGCTCAATTCTTTGCTAATTCAATTTGCTCTCCTTACTACTTCCTGCCTAAGCTTCTCATCAGATCTAAAAAAAATTAGAATATTTCTCTCTTCCACCAAACCTTTTTCTATGGCTGAATCTCCATGACTATAGCTAACAGCCACCAAATCCCTCACCACCACTAGTGATGCTTGCCACTTCTCCTCTCTTTCTCTGTGTCTCTCATCTGGGTTTTTCTGTTTTCTTCTTGTGATGGGTTTGGGTTCTTGGTTGTTGAGTTTGATTTGGAAAGAATATAAAGAACAAGTTGTAAAATGAAGAACAAGTTGAAGAACATTAAGAAATTTTTTTTGATTAAAATTTTTAATTAAATAAAATTTAAGGTTTTTAATTATATTTAATTTTTGTTTAAATTTTCTAACATGGCTTTTTAAAAAAATTAAAATGCTGCAGTGGCATTTAGAAATTGCCAAATAAATTTTTTTAATAATATTTTAATAACCACATCAGCGTCATGTCAGCAAATAGGACACTCTGTTTGCCACGTAGTACGTTTTCGTTAGTGAGTAGACGACAGAGACTAAAATAGAATCGATTTTCTTTTTTTAGGGACGACATTAGTAACGAAATCAATTTTTGGACTAAAATGGAAATTGACCCAAAATGTAGAGACCAAAAATGCATTTTCGCCTTAAATTTTCTTATAAAGTAACTAAAGTTTAAAATGAGAAAAAGTAAAATCAAACATTATATACCATGATTGATAAAACATAAAGTAAAAACAAATAACAGGACAAAAGATTTACATTCAGGATAAAACAATGGTTTTAAAAACCAATATGGTCAATGAATCATTTTTGTAATCGATTCTCAGTTTTTACCGATTTTGAGAGTTTTTACCAAACCGAATTGATTCTCAATTCACAATTGAACTTATTTGACCAGCCAGTCCAGTCTAATTTTTAAAACAATGGATAAAACAAAATTTCACAACAATTATACTACATTCTTAAATTAGCCTGCTAGTGTACTACCTTACACACGTACACCACAATGTGTAATCTAATTTTTTAATGCCAAATTAAGAATGTTATGAAACTAGTATGAATTTTTATTGTATCCTAGCAAGAAGAGTAGATGGTGCTCTAGACCTCAATAGAAATGAAGACACGTGGGTTCTCACAATGCAAACGATAGAAAGGAAAATGTTACTCAGTTGCACAGTAGATGTTCTGCTCTTGTGCACTGTACGAAAAGTCAGTCCAATTTTCATCAAAAGTCCTACTTTAGCACCATATTTGGGCCTACAAATACGTGATTGTAGTAGTATCATAGTGACAAGTGGATGGTTTCTCAAAAAAAAAATAGTGACAAGTGGATGGCAGTCATGGTTCTATACCCATAAGTGGGTGGGTCCTTTCGGCTACGAGTCTATGCAACCCTTTTTGACAAGGGCATGAGCCCACAGAAATA
The DNA here is from genome assembly GCA_032878915.1 of Castanopsis chinensis. Taxonomy (NCBI): domain Eukaryota; kingdom Viridiplantae; phylum Streptophyta; class Magnoliopsida; order Fagales; family Fagaceae; genus Castanopsis; species Castanopsis chinensis. The sequence goes on along the minus strand of JAVQMG010000026.1, from coordinate 832,540 downwards.
GGAACCTTTTGACTCAAACATACATAGAGACAATCTAACGCCGGAGTCATAAAAACGTGTAGAAAATTCAACAAAAATGAAGTTTTTGTTTAAATCTCTTTTCATAATACTTTGAGTCTTTGACCTCCCCAAAAAAATTTGAGTGCCCATGTTCTTTTCTTCTGGAAAGAAATGCTTGTAAACCAAACTCGAAGCGCTAGCCTAGCCCACAGAACTAGTCCCACCACACTTGCAGCTATTGGGAATGTTAATTTTTGTCCATTTTCAGATCCACTTTCGGTGGATCCTTCGACGTACGCGTGAAGTTTTGGAAAATACCCTGATTGATGACCAAGAAGAAAAGTAGAAAACTAAGGGATATAAAAACAACCATAGCTGAAGAAAACTAAGAAACTATATGTCCGATGCTTGATCATCATTTGATAAAAGACTGAAGTCTTATTATATTGAAGTGGATCGAACATTGTGCGAGCTAGAGACGGACTAAAATGTACCCGCTCGGGAAAGATGCATTGCAAATAATGAAAGATTGAACTGTATTAAATATATATGTGTGCTACACAAGAAAGATAGTACAAAAACACATTCTGCCTCAGTGTATTGAACTTATATTCTAACGATCATCAATGTCCAAATAAAAAAAATTGAGAATCAAACAGCTTATTTTTATATTCTATCAATCACAGCCTAACATATGCATTTTTTCTTCTTTTTATTTTTATTCTTACATAGTAACCAAAGTTTTAAAATAATAATAATAATAATAAAAACAAACAAACAAACATATAAAATATTGTGGGAGGTGTAAAATGGGACATTGAATATCAATTGAGAGTGAGAAAAATGATTTTTATTGGTAGGTAACTACTATAAAACCAAAAAGGCAAAGAAAAAAAATTCCAATGCAAGAAGTCGATGGATGCATGTGTTGAAGACAGTAAAAGAGTGCTTTTTCTGCATTCAAATGACGGTTCAACCTCAAAAATTTTGAACATTTTCTTTTTACGGTTCAATAAACGGTCTGGGTCTGAAAACCATGATTCTAATGACAAAGTTAAATGGTAAAAAAACCAAAAGCATATGCAATCCTATTCGCCAGTTGAGAAACAGATCGACAAACCTACAAAAAATGCCATCATGATAATAGATCAGACATAGACTGAATCGCTAAAATGTGCTGAAAATTGTAACCATGCTTGAAGACATTGTGAATCGCATGCGCCGACAAATCTACCCACTACTAATTAATTAATTAACTCCATCGTTGGGCATGCAATAAGAGCTTGGAGAAGGTCAATAAGCACAAATTTTTTATCTTAATTTTTTGTGGCCATTTAAAGACTCTTAATTTGCCTAGGAATTACTCATACGTATATGATATGATTTCTTAAGAATTTAGTGTTAAAATAAAAAAATTTGAAAGTATAATTGTAGATAAAGCAACAAATTTTAGAAAGCGTATGTGTGTGTGCATATATATATATATATATATATATATATGTATATATCTAAGACCTAAGTAATAAAACTAACTAAAAAGCTGTTAGTTTCCTAATAAAGAGAAAATGGGCGAGAGTACAAAGGGAGAGAAAAATAGAGAAGTATTCAATGGTATCCATATTGATCAGATACATTAATGTAAACTAGCATGTAACTCCATGCAAACGCATGGATGTATTTAAAATTAAACACAATTTTTATCATAAAATATAGATAATTAGTCAAATTATATTTTTAAAGTAAACATGATTAGTCACGTATTAAAATTCTTACCTAAGTTTAATACTGCTTATGATCTTCTTTTTTTTTTTTTTTCTAATTTTTAATGAGATAGAACGTGAGGTGATTTTTGTTATGTAGTGATCTTTATTTTATTTATTTTTTGAGAAACATGTGGTGATTTTTATTGAGTATATGTGAGGTTTATTTATTTATTTTATAGTTCATTAATATTAGATTCTTAGTATTTTGCACTCATTAACTCACTTGACACAAAGATTAAAAAACTTAAGTAGATACATAACACAAATTTAAGTGAATAATTATGATGTAGTTCTCACATAAATTTGGACACATGACGCAAAATTGGATTATAATTTCAAATTCTAATTCAATTTTCTCTAAGTTTTAGCTATTAATATATATATAGATGACTTATAAATTTGAATTTTTTTAGTTATGATTATGGTTTACTATATTGCACTCATTGTTTTCTACACTAAATTAACTAATTTGGCACAAAAATTTAAAAATTTAGATTAGATGGGACACGTGGCTCAAACTAAATTCTAATTGAAATTCAATTTTTACACTAGATTAACTCACTTGACACAAAATTATAAAATTTAGATTAGATGAGACACATGACACAAAATTAGATTTGAATTAAATTCCAATTTGAATTTTAATTGGATTTTCTCTTTACTTTAACTATTATTATTATAGATTTGGTCGGAACTGTATATTAGAGGTTGCTTATTTGAAAATTGTTTACATGATTGACGCTTAACTTGTTCTTGCAAGAATAAAATAAGAACAAATTTGGCTACATACTTTGTTGTAGCTTAAAACTATAACATTACAAATTTGGCTACATACTTTCCCAATATATATGTTAACAATCAATTGTTTAATTGCAAGTTTTTGTACTCTAAAAAATGTGCAATCCAACTGTTTGATTTTGAATGTATGTAGCAATGCTAATTTAAAAAAAAAAAAAAAAAAATTGTAGACTTAAGCTATAATTAAGTTTGCAACCAAACTTTGTCCATAACATAATAAAGAATGTAAACTCAACTGATTTAACTTCCCCTTGCAAATTGAGAATGAAAAGAGCAATATAAGAGTACAATATTACATTGTTTAGAAATGTGATAAGATTAAAATGGTGTGATATATTTTGTAATTTTAAATTATGGTAATATTAGAAAAAATAAAATAAACCAAAAACTTTAATGCAATATCATCGTAATGTACATTACACTAAGGATATATCATAGCAAACTAAGCACTCCGTTAATATTGATAGGAAAAAATTAAGATCTCTCAAGAAGGATTAGATTAACCAGAGTTAATCTTTGTCAAACTTAGCACGTGTCCGAGTTAGATTTATTGGTGGATGTGATCAAGTTTTCCATTCTTAACTTCCTAAGGGAAGTACTTGCACCCTAGTTGATTTTGTCAAACTCATTAGCATAGTTTGCGTCATTCTTAAAGCTTTCGTAATATTTTGGAAGATGAAAAAACTGAATTGATTTCTGCCTTGCTATCAAATTATTAATAACTAGTATATAACCCATACTACCGCACGAGAATGGATATAATTTAATAAAACAATGGAGAAAAATATATTGCATTTTATTATTTAAGTGATACTATTGGTTTTGTTTTGTTTTTATTATTATTAATCATGTGTTTAGTCATATTTAAAAGACTTAGTTTATTCATGTTAATAAATCTTAGCATTATGTAATTTTTTAACAAATATTTTTATCATATAAAATTCTAAAGAAATAATGCTACATAGACATATATATATTCAAGGTTGATTCATAGACGGTACATATAGCTATAATTAAGTTGCTTTATCATAAACAATTTTTAACAAAATATTTTAATCAAGTAAATGTGAATCTCATAACATGCATCTCATAACAATATATAACAATAGAATAACGTGAATCTCATTTAAAAAAATTTAATCAATTAAAAGTCACTAAAATTATGAGCATAAAACGTAAAGACAAACAAATAGGATAAGTGCTAATTGTATATATGATCTGCAATATAGCTTGAGTTCATGTCTTCACCAATCGTATATAAGTCTGAGTTTTGATAAGTAAAGATCTAAGAAGATTGTGGTTCAATCTTGAGAAGATTCTCATATTTAATAATTAAAAGAAAAAAAAAACTATACATCCAAAGTCTACCTTTGCAGTAAACACTATATATCTCTTTAACACTCCAAAGAAAAAAAAAAAAAAAAAAAAAAAGAGCCCATCATCAATCCTATAAATCAAAAGTTCTTGAGAACATAGGACGAAAATAAATAGATCTAATGAAAATAAAGAGTGAGAGCTAGATTATAAATCCCATAAAACTTGCGAACAAAAAAAATAATAATAATAAAAGAAAATCATATCTAATTAACAATTACCTTGCATATAAAGCCTGCCTTTGTAAATGAGATATATAATTGATCTGCAAAACAGAGGGAGAGAAAGAGAGATTAGATTGAATTTTGCAGAGATGGAACGAAACCAAAAATAAATAAATCTTGATAAAATAGATTTAGTAGAGAAGTAGAAATTGAATTTTGTAGAGGGAGAGAGAGAAAGAGAGAGGAGGTTCGGATGAATATGAGTAGTGGAGGCGTGTTTTTTTTTTTTTTTTTTTTTGAGAAAAAATACATGAAATCAAAAAATTACAATAGGAATCTATGGAAAACCTCTTCTTATATAGGAGAGTTGTATTAGAGATGGAGAGATGAACCTTAAAATATGCAAATGTGGGGAGATGAACCTTGAAACACGCAGGTGTGATGAGCTTTGAAATATGTAGATGTGGGGAGATGAACCTTGAAACATGCAGGTGTGATGAACCTTGAAATACGCAGGTGTGGAAAAAAAAAGAACACATCAAAATTATAACTGATCCACTTAAATTTAGACAAACGGAACCACATGAATCTTGACACATGGCACAAAATTAGGATTCTAATTTAGAATTACAATTGGAGATTCTCTCTGCTTCACCTATTATATATATATATATATATATATTAGAAATACATACTAAGAAAATTAACGATAGTTTACAGCTTGATTGGTGCACGAAAAAGCTAGCCATGGGTTGCTGCCAATAGATGTCAAGGTGTGTTGCGATATGCTTGGCGATCATGGCGTTTTGCCAGCAAGCTGTTAGAAATATATTAGACATATTAGTCCAATGTAATAGGCTCAAGCCCACTCCTGGTTGTACTAGTAGTCTAGGGTTTAGTCGTCTATATATACTTATGTTAGTGTTCATTGTAATACAGGTTATTATACTACACTCTTATACAATAAAGATGTAACTCTTAAGGGATTCCTCCATAGATATAGGCCGACAAGGCTGAACCATGAACCCTTATGTTCTCAATATCCTATTCTATACTTCCCCTTCTGCATCCACTCTAGCATATACAACATAGTATAACACATTGCGTTGCTAATAACGTATTTAACATGGTATCAGAGTCAAACTTCATTTTTAGCATCAAACAAACATCTCTACATAGCAAAGAAGATTCTCACGTGCACACCACCATCTAAAGTCACACATGTTTGTCTACTGGATCTAAACTTCACGGCATCTCGAAGCCACCATGGCTCTATGCTGTGTCAAAATCCAACAACCAAGCAAACCATGACTTAACTTTTCAGATCTGTGCAAATCGAAGCTTCACCTGATGAAACCAACACCACAGACGTGCTCCACGACCTCCCGCTACCAAAACCCATAAATTTAGTCTCCCGAAGCCTAGCCACGTGCCTCCACTCACCACAGTTGTCTTTAGAAATCTCCCACGCTCTGCCATGGATTCCTAATTTCCAGATCGTCTTTTGGGCACACACGCCGACATATCGGCCTTTCCGTTCGCTGATCTATGAAGCACGAAAATCTGGTCCTCATCCAAGCAAGCACGCGCTCTCATGTGCCACCTGGATTCTTGCCGTCGGCCACACCCACTTGTAATTGAACACGTGCCAAAGGACTCTCTCACGCGCTGAAGAACCACTGCTGACGTCATCACTCCATGTCAGCAGCCACGCAATTACGTCCATGTCAGCCCTAGCCACGTTAGCGCCATGTCATAGGATGACGTCAGCTTTTCTGCAACCTGATCTGTGGACCAACCCGGACCATGTGCAGCTGACCGTTGATTTTGACCTTTTGGGTTGGACTTTTGTATTGACCATTGACCAAAAGTAAAAATTTTCGAAAAGGTCTATCTTGCTCAATTTTTCACATAGATTCTAATTTTGGACTTCATTTTTTCATATGGAAATCCGAAATTGGCCAATTGGCATATTATTCATTGTAGTTTCTTCAAAGGCATTTACAAGGAATATTATCATGCTTATCCAACTCAAGCCTTCATCGAGCTTCTACCTTAAGTTTGAGGGAGGGTGTTAGAGATATATTAGACATATTAGCCCAAAGTAATAGGCCCAAGCCCACTTCTGGTTGTACTAGTAGTCTAGAGTTTAGTCACCTATATATACTCATGTCAGGGTTCATTGTAACACAGGTTATTGTACTACACTCTTATACAATAAAGATGTAACCCTTAAGGGATTCCTCTGTGGATGTAGGCCGATAAGGCTGAACCATGTAACTCTCGTGTTCTTAGTATCCTATTTTATGCTTCCCCTTCAACATCCACTCTAGCATATACAACATGGTATAACACATTGCATTGCTAATAGCGTATTTAACACAAGCCATGCTAGCATAGCCAATTACCGTGGCTTGCAGAGTGGTCTGGTTAGCTAGCTATGGCGTCCTAGCAAGCCACGATTGAAATTGAAAGAGACTAAAGAAATTAACTAAGTAATCGCATAAGCTCATGTAGTTTTGCGCTGAAGTTAGCAAAAGAATATATAACATCTGTTTTTCCAAGAGCTTGAAACGAAACAATATTAATAGGCAAAAATGAAAATAAATGTTTATAGTTTGGTTCCTTTTTACATGCACCAACAGGAAATTTTTCACCACTACTCATATAAATCAGGGGTTGCAAATTGCATCATGGGAGGTTGGATTAGGGGCTGAAGGTGGGACTGGACCTTTATCAAGTGGAACATATTGATCACCACCATGAACCCTCGGACTTGCACTCATCTTATTGACTACGTATTGGTCTTTGACCAATGATGAAAATGATGATAGATTCTTCCTCCCCTCCACCTCCATGTTTGGATTTAGAGGTCGAGCGTCCAATTTACAAAAACAAATATAACATTTGGATGAAGCACACCTTAAATAGAAAGTTAGTTGGAGTGTGTACAAAAAAAATAGTAAACTAAAATAGAATTTTACTGTATATTTTATTAGCTACATCAGATAATTCCATTAAAATTTAAATAGAAAGGTATAAAGTTTTAGATCCTTGTAAACTAGATTATTTAACCTAATTAATTAACGAAATGAATACTTAGGTTCATTATTCAGAACTAGGTTAAAACAAAACAATCATATCATACAAAGCAACAAAAAAAAAAAAAAAAAACAAAATGATATGATGACCCAGGAAAACCAAAACAATAAAAAACCTGGAGAGGATTTAACTTAGCTATCGCCAAGGTAAAACAAATCCACTATGAAAGAATTAAAGTTTGTACAACAAAACTTAGACCACTAACGTTCTATTGCTACCTCGAGTAAAAAACTTACTATCATGACCCTATGATAGCTCTGAATTTGCGGACTACTTCTTTATTTGATTTACAGCAACCCCAAGTTCTCCTACTTGTGACTTTGAGACTCCACTCAAAGGTTTTGGATCGTCTTGAAGGTTCTTTATGCAGCAACTGAAACCACCATCAAGTTTTTGATATCAATCTTGATCTTGATAGCTCTATATGTGTGTATGAAGGTAAACATCTCTACATCTCACAAAAGATTCAACACACAACTCAACAAAGACTCTAGAAAGCTTTTGGGTATAAAATCCTAGATTTACAAAAGAAGCACACTCTTCTCTCTCTAAAAAGCCTTTTAAAAACGTACTTAGAGTTTCTTTTATATACTAGAAGAAGTAGATCTGAAATCCTAATCCTTTTTGGGCTTGAACTACTGTTTAGGCCTAATTCAAATTCTACAGATACGATTCTTGATCGATTGAGCTTTACTTTCGATCGATCGGGCTTTACAATTTTTCACAGTAAGTTTCTGCATTCATCTCGATTCAAACTATAACAAATAAATTTTGAGCAAGCCTAAACCTAGACTTTATATTTTGATTTTGGTTTGCCAACACATCACATATTGAAGTTCTAATACATTAGTCCCTAAGGTCTTAAAACCTAACAAGAGGAAAACCAAAGATGAAATTGACTTTGCTTCACGAATTTTTGAATATGTAAACTGTTACTGATGAAAAAATGATGGTAACAATGAATTCATATTCTTTCCGATCAATACTTACCCCTAATCACATTGTAAAAATATATATATTTGTTTGTTTTGATAGAATAAAAAGTTGATATTTCCCACATATCACACACTACATGACATATAAGCAATCTTCAAAAATTATTTAACCAAAAAAAAAAAAGAAAAAGGAAAAAGAAACTCTCTAATGGGAATTGAAGGACAACAGCATCAAGATATATCTTATGTTGGAAGCATGTATTTTTCCCCTCATAATGGATCCACACAGTTGTAGAATTCACCCAAAGAAGGTACACACACACACACACACACATATATATATATATATGAAATTATTATATAATTCATATTGAACAAGAAGAAGAAGTAGAAAAAAAAAATTCTGAAAACAAGAAGCTGAGAAAAACTATTTGTTTTAAGTACTTTTTTTTAATAAAAAACTCCATTAAAGTAATTAAAATTTTATTATCCATTAATTTATCCCTAAATATTTACTTCTCTTTACCTTTACCCCTATTTTCCCACCGGCCAAAGGATCTAAAAAATGAACTTAGTACTACAAAGTTAAAATATTTTTTTAAAGAACAATATTCTCAAAATTTAAAAAACAATTAAATACATGTTTAGATAGCTGAATGAAATCTCATCTTCCTTCACAGTCTAGATACCAAAATAGCATAAAACCTAAAACCTACAACTTTAATCTAAACCCACATTTCTTTTCTCCATTTTCCATCTTCTTTTCCCTCATTTTCCCATCATTGGTCCAAAAAGACAATAAAAGCCAATATTACACTATAAAAGCAATTTTCTTCAAATATAGAAGCATCTAGAGAGAATTGTACGAACAACCCAGAGTGCAATTTGTTCATTTTTTTCATCAAATCTCAAACCCAAAACCGCATAAAACCAAAAACCCTACTTTGCTTTACATATTCCCATAATCTAAACAGACACTACTTTGCCATAACCATAATCAGAATTAAACCACACACACACACAAAAAAAAAAAAAAAAAAAGAAAAAAAAGAAAAAAAAAAAACCCTAAAGAGATATGCACGGAGAGGCAAGAGAGAGAAGGCCAAATGCAAGGGAAGTGAAGTTAAAGTATATTTGAGATTCATATCCTATTAGAAACAAGAAAAAAAAACATTAAAAAAAAAAAACCAAGTAATCTTTTAGATGAACTTTTAGGGTATATGGCATATGTAATATCTAGCTATATTGGTTATATTGAAACCCAAATTAAAAAAGTTGAACATATCTTTTATCATGCTTCTTTATGGGAAGAATTTGAAACAAGATTGTGGAGTTATGCTTCAATAATGGATAAGAATGTTGAAGATGCAAAATTTCAAATATACTCTATCGCAGACTAGTCACTAGCCTAGGCAACATCTATCACATCGGACTTCAAAGGAACTTTGTTTTTAGCTGATGTAAATTATAGTTCCATAGTACTAATGAGCTTGTTTCTTTTGTTTTAGGACTTGGTTTTTTATGTTGTAGTCGTTAAGGTTGGAGTTCTTGTATTTTGGTCCTATGTTTTGACAAAAATATGTCATTCATATATCAGAAACAGAAGGAAGAAACTCTGTATATGTGTTATTAATTTAGTAAATCAAGATTACATCTTCTTATATACAACACAAACCACTCCTAACCAACTAAAACAAACAACTAACTAACTCTTACACGTGAGTATGAAACAGTAACTAACACTCCCACGTGTAATCACTTACAAAGAAAATAGTCACTCTAAGCTACAGGTCGTACTTACATTACAAACATACAGCTAATGTCGTTTATGCAGCTGTACAGTGTCCTCACCTACTGCTCTTGCTTCTCCCCTGTTTTCAACACTCTGATACTCCCCCTCAAGAGCAACTGGTGTGTGTATGTTTATCATCCCCATCTTCCCAGCAAGAGTAGTGAACTGATTGTACCCCAATGCCTAGGTAAGCATGTCTGCTAATTGGCAGTGAGTTCTTACATGGTTTAACTTAATAACCCTCTCCAAATCCTTGTCCCTGACTACATGGCAGTCTATCTCAATGTGCTTTGTCCTTTCATGAAAAACAGGATTAGAACCAATATGTAATGCAGCTTGACTACCACAAAACAGTAATGCCTCTTTATCATGTTTAACCCCAATGTCCTTGAGGAAGTATAAAATCCATACAATTTCACATGTAGCAACTGCCATAGCCCTATACTAAACCTCTGCTGAAGACCTAAAGACCGTGGACTACTTCTTAGACTTCCAAGACACTAAGGAGTCTCCAATGAAGATGTTGTACCCTATCACAGGCTTCCTTGTGTTAAAACAAGAGGCCCAATCAGCATCTACAAACCCTTTCAAATGTAAATCTGATCTGAAAGAGAACATAAGACCCTTTCCCAGTTCATTCTTTAGATATTGCAAGATTCTATGGGCTACATCCAGATGTGGTTTTCTAGGTTTAGACATGTATTGGCTGAGTTTATGGACAGCAAAAGTGATGTCTGGCCTTGTAATTGTTAAGTACAACAATCTGCCTATCAATCTTCTATAGCTGCTAGGATCTTTGATTTCTTCTCCTTCCAATTTACTCAACTTGAGACTTTGTTCCATAGGTGTTTTAGTTGATTTACACCCTAGAATGCCAGCATCATTAAGCACTTCAAGAGTATACTTTCTTTGACAAAGGGTAATACCTTTGTCAGATCTAGCAACCTCTAGCCCAAGAAAGTACTTCAAGTCACCTAAATATTTAAGCTTAAACTTGTCATCTAACAGAAGTTTGAATCTGTCTATTTCAGCTTTATCATTATAAGCAATTAAGACATCATCTACATATATCAAAGAACCATAAAAACATCACCTTGCCTTCTAGTAAATAAAGAATAGTCAGCTTTGGACTGAATGAAGCCAAGCTGAATCAAAGTTCCAGAAAATTTGGCAAACCATTGCCTAGAGGCCTGTTTAAGTCCATAGAGAGACTTATTCAGCCTACAAACCACCTCCCCCTGACTATGAAACCCCTGTGGAAGAGCCATATAGACCTCCTCATCCAAGTCACCATGTAGAAATGCGTTATTCACATCTAATTGACTAAGAAACCAGCCCTGAATTGCAGCCACAGCAAGGAGCACTTTAACAGAAACCATTTTAGCTACAGGGGAAAAGGTCTCAAAATAGTCTACACTCTCTTTTGTGTAAAGCCTTTAGCAACCAGCCTAGCCTTATACCTCTCAACTGAACCATCAGCCTTATACTTAATTTTGTACACCCATTTACACCCTATAGGTTCCTTACCAGCAGGTAAAGGGATCAAGGTCCATGTATGATTTGCCTCAAAGGCAGCTATTTTAACAGCCATGGCTTGTTGCCACTTGGGATCAGAAGCAGCTTGGTAGTAATAGGTAGGTTCAACAAGGGAAGAAATGGAGCAACAAAAGGATTTGTATGAGGGAGAGAGGTGTTGATAAGAAATATGTGAAGAGAGTGGATGAGAAGTACCTGATTGGGATGGAGAGGCAGCAAGGACAGAAGATACTTGGTTGCAGTGATAAGCCTGTAAGTAAGAAGGTTGTTTACCATTCCTAGAAGACCTTGTAAGAGGGATTGGATCAACAATAGGGTCAGGGGGTTCAGCAGGGACCTCATCAAGCAGGTCCTTATCAAAAGAGTGATGAACATGTATGAAGGAATTATGAGGCATAACAGAGATGGATTTAGATGGAAGGACAGGATCAAAAATAGGATTAATGGTAGGGACACAAGGCAAAGGAAAGGAAATGGATGAAGATGTAAGTTGAGCAGAACCATAAGAACCTGAAGCAAAAGGAAAGACATCTTCATGAAAAATGACATCCCTAGAAACAAAGACAGTATGAGAGTCTAAGTCAAAGACCTTATAGCCTTTAACATTAAAAGGAAAACCAAGAAAAACACATTTCCTAGCCCTTGGAGAAAATTTATTTCTAGTATGGGAGATTGTGGATGCAAAACACAAGTAACCAAACACTTTGAGGAGGGAGTAATCTGGTACCTTGTGAAAAAGAGTTCAAAGGGGGTTTTATCATGCAACAAAGGGGAAGGAAGCCTATTAATGAGATAGGCAGCATGTAAAACACAATCACTCCAAAATTTAATAGGAAGATGGGATTGAATTAGCAAAGGTCTAGCAATGCAAAGGAGGTGCTGATGATTCCTTTCCACAACAGAATTTTGTTGTGGAGTGTAAATACAGCTAAGTTGATGAATGATTCCATGAGAATTAAAAAAATCAGACATGTCAAATTCCTTAGCATTATCAGTTCTAACTGCTTTAATGGTAAGACCAAATTGTGTATGAACCATAGTATAGAAGGAAGAAAACAATTGCCTAACTTCAGATTTAAACTTCATTAAAAATATCCATGTTGCTCTAGAAGCATCATCCATAACAGTTAAAAAATACTTGAAGCCATCTAAAGTAGGAGTAGAATAAGGTCCCCATACATCCATATGAACCAAATCAAAAGCACAAGAACTGATTTTATTATGAAAAGGAAAAGGCAATTTCTTAAGTTTTGCCATAGGACAGATTTGACAGTGTTTATTACATGAGGATTTCAAAGAAGGAATTATATGAGACAAAGTGTTGAGTTTAACATCAGATGGATGGCCTAATCTAACATTGTCATGACCCAAATCCATGAAACATGAATTTAGATGCATGACTAACTTGCTAACCTTACTAGCTCAACAAAAAAATAATTTATTCAAACATAGTTCTATAAATCTCCAAATAGACAATGCTACTGATAAATCTCTTACAATAACTAAAATCCACAATTTATAACAATCTCCAAAACACTGTGAAGTCTAAAGCGGAAATACCAAAAAATAACTAATAATCTAAAAAAGAAAACTCCACAAATTGGAAACAATCTCCACTATATAAAATGTGAATTACCAAAACAAGGAAACTAAAGCTTTATGAGTCTTCAAGTAACACTGAAGCCGCCTACAACTTCCAAACTCTACCTCGCACCTCACAAAGCGGTCCAAGGGTTCTATATTCCCAACTACACTTTAATCTGAAAATATTAATTGATGGGGTGAGCCACACATCTAGTAAGTAATTATACAGAATATACAACGGAATAGAGTCAAGCAAAGCACGAGTTTGATTTCACAATTTCACTAAAAATATCCAATATAGTTTTCCAAACATGTAAGGAATCACTTAATATACACAAAATCAAATCTTTAAGTCTTTCGAAAACACATACAAATAATTGATCAGGGCACAGTGTCACATATACACATCACATATTCTCACATACAATCCTGTGAGCGGATACCAACATCTAACCCCTGCTGGTGAGGGATCAACACATATTCTCACATACAATCCTGTGAGCGGATTTACACATATATCTGATCAGTTCTAAAACACTCATTTTGAGCCACATATCACAAAAAAACAAAGTTTATACCACATAAAATAATTTTCTCAATCTTAACAATTATTCCAACAATAAAAGCATATTGAAATCATAATAACAGATTGAAACATAAATCAAAAGATGCTTGACTCTCCTAGGGAACGAATAGAATTAAAGGGTTTATATAAATTTTTAGAATTCTTGAGTAACTTTGAAAATCCAATTGCTAAAAGACACGTCTTAAATACCATTGAAAAATAAGAATATGACTTTGAAATCACTTGGTTTTGAAACAAATTTAAAGAATAAGAATCGTTTTAGAAAAACTTACTTTGAAACTCAATTATTTTCGGAAAATAATTTAGTTAAAAAATCATCTTTTAAATGGGATTTGGACATTCAAACGTCATTTAAAATTCGAAAGTTCTCTTAAAACATTATTTGAAAACCAATGAAAATTTCTCTTTCAAAAGTGTAAAAATGCTTTTTGATAAACTTTTAAAACGTAAGCTAAAGAAAAAAAATATAACTTTTGAAAACCTTTAACTTCTAAGAACTTAAAGAGCAAAACTTGTGCATATTATGCATAATTACTTACCACACTCGAATCACTCTGAAAGCTCAGCCAAAATAACCTCCAAAGAGCCTCAAGACACTCTTAAATAGGACCTATAATCAACCATGAAAATATACTTAATATTCTCTACAACCATAAAGCTTAGAGAACTATATAAAATAACTCACTATAATTATACTTTGTTGAACTTATTAATAACACCAATGCAGGGAATGTCTGCCCAAAATGCTTCCTTGAATTTATCAAACCTTAGAGGCAGTAACCAATTAATATATTATAAACTCAGGATTTGATATATGCCCCTACGAAGAGTAAACCCTTATACATTATTTTTAAGCTTTAAAAATCTTGACTTTTGATCTAGATACAAGCTGTAGAACCCTAGGACTTAATATATGTAAATATATAGAAAAACCCAAAGAAACATAAAAGCCATTTCATAGACAACCTGTGTAACCCGTGGCTTTGAACTAGCAATTTATAATCTATAGCTTTTATCTAGATACATCTACTAGGCAACCTAGGATTATATGAAATTGATGAGCATAGGAAGACCAGCTCCATGAAAAATATCTTGATCCATGAATTTACGCCAATCTATGATTATATATATATATGTTCAAATCCGAAAAAGATTAACTCAACATCACCGAATTCTTCAATTTATGATTATATATATATATATATATATATATAATATCCTAATGGATCGACGTTAAGGCCTAAACGATTCTAACCTTAAAGCCATTTTATAGTATATATATATATATATATATATATATTAACCACAATCCAAAATTTTCCAGCCGTGCTCTTGTATTAGGGATTGAATTCCATGACTTTGTTAAAGGACCCACATACTGGCAGTAGGCGATCCAAGATTTAGTAAACAACAATTCTAGGAGAAAAATCCCCTTTTTGCAAAATCTAAACATCAATAACGTTCCTAAGATCAAATTCTAATTGTTTTAAAAAAAATAAACCATACCTGGAATAATTGGCTATCTCTTCAATTATCTCCAAGGAAAAAAAATACACCTTCTAGCCTCCTTAGATAAAACCCTAACTATCTCTTCCTCTACCCTTTAGTTGTTTATAAGATGTGGGCTTGGTAATAGTGGACTGCAGTTATAAATAAAAGAAAACCTATGGCCCATTAATTTTATTTTAAAGAAAACTCTTAAATAAAATTAAGTGGGGTATTACAAACATGCCAAATGAAAGAAGTTGGAGAAGGTACATGATTTGAAGTAGCTGTAGTGAAGTGACCAACATCATTGATGTTGTGAGCAGCTAAGAAATCAGTAAGCATGGAATTAGAAGGTTGTTGAAGGCTGTCTGTCTACAACAGGAATAAACCATCAATTGCCTTGCCTACCCCAATCGTTTTCTAGGAAGTGAGGTCTTGGATAAAATGGTAAGCAGATAGAAAGACACAATAATATGGTTGAGATTTTATTAAAGCACTGATAGACAAAAGATTAAAGGAAAAAGATGGAACACAAAGGACATTGTTAAGAATAAGAGAAGAAGAAAGAACAACAGTCCCAATGTGAGTTACTTGAGCTGCTTCCCCATTAGGCAATTGAACCAAAAACTTTTTAATAGATGTGATTGAGGTTAACAAATCAACAAAACATACAAAGTGATCAGTGGCACCAGTGTCCAACACCCAAGTATTACCACTATAAGCCCTCCTATTCACCACTTATGCAGCAAAAACACTATGAGAAAAATACATACCTGCCATTGCCACATTGGCAGAAGTGCAAGAAGAAGATGCATTGGACAGTGGACTATCTGTAACATGAGATGTTGATGCCAGAGAAGAATTGGTTGCACCAAATAAAGCTCAATACTGTTGACATTGCTTAGGAGTGAATGCAGAAGACTGATGCATTGGAGAAGCAATTTCTGATCTTGGACTGGAAGAAACTTGGTGTGCCATAATAGGTTTATTCTTGAATTTAAACCTTAGAGGAAACCCATGTAGCTTATAGCATTTGTCCATAGTGTGACCAGTCTTACCACAATGAGTACATACGGGCCTATCCTTGCTCTTCCCTCCAGAATTAGCAAAATTGAAACCATGAGTGACCTGATCAGAGAACATTTTGGCAGCTAAAGCAGTAGAGTCAACTTTAACCACGGATGTATTTGGGGTTGATCTTTGGGTTTCTTTTTGAATTAGCAAAGAATAAACTTTGCTAAGAGATGGAATAGGATCCATGAGCAACACCTGAGTTCTAACTTGAGAGAAAGAATCATTCACCCCCATTAAGAACTTCATGACAGATTCTTTAACTTGCAATTCAGTAAGCCTTTTGTTGATATTACACACACACTTCCCACAGGTGCAAGAAGGGAAAGGACTAAGGTTTTGTAACTGATCCCAAAATACTTTCAATTGAGTAAAGAAATTCGTAATGTTCATCTCACCTTGATGTAATTCTGTAATTTCCTTTTGAAGATTGAATACCCTTGGTCCATTGGTCTGAGCAAACCGATTCTTCAAGTCATTCCAGATTTCAAGAGCAGTATTTTCATAGATAATGCTTGCTTGAAGCTTCGGAGAGACTAAATTTGTTAACCAAGTTCCCACCATGTTATCACATCTAATCCATGCGCACGAATGATGGAGAAGAAATCAGTGGTGATGAAAGAGTTAGGGTTCCATCAATAAAACCCAACTTGTTCTTGGTGAGCAAAGCCTTTCTCACAGCTCGAGCCCAAGCTGAGTAGTTTTCTCCACCGATCAAAGGCTGTGTAACAAGCACTAAACTTGGACTCTCAGCATGATACAAGAACAGGGGATCATCCATTGATGATTCTTGCGAGGACGAAGACGGATTTTCTGGTATAGAACCATTAGCGGAATTGGTTGTAGTTGTGGTTGTAGCAGTAGAAGCCATTGTTAACAAAGAAAGAGAATTTTCTCAAAAACAGAGTGTTTTCTTGAGAAAATTGAATAAGAAATTCAATAATTGAAAGAAAAGCAAAACCCTAGAATTTGGAAATTTGCTCTGATACCATATTAGAAACAGAAGGAAGAAACTCTGTATATGTGTTATTAATTTAGTAAATCAAGATTACATCTTCTTATATACAACACAAACCATGCCTAACCAACTAAAACAAACAACTAACTAACTCTTACACGTGAGTATAAAACAATAACTAACACTCCCACGTGTAATCACTTACAAAGAAAATAGTCACTCTAAGCTACAGTTCATATTTACATTACAAACATACAGCTAATGTTGTTTATGCAGCTGTAAAGTGTCTTCACCTACTGCTCTTGCTTCTCCCCTATTTTCAACACTCTGATATCATATAAAAATAAGAAAAAGAAAACAGAGAAAGGGTATTGAAGAAACTTACTTTTGAACAGTGAAACCAAGAAGATGAGGGAGAATCACAACCAAGAAGACAAGGAACAACCATTGAAGATGTGACTGAGACCTATACATTTTTCTCCGTAATTAAGAAGAACTAACCTGGACATCAATAGGTAAAGACATTTAAGCAAAATTCACAGTGCATGGAAGCAAAGACATTTGAAGGAAATAATGAAAATTCACAAAGTAGAAGAGATTCTAAGCTCACCTTGCCAACTTTAACCTTGAATATTTGCTTCCGAGAGAGAGAGAGAGAGAGAGAGAGAATATAAAGAATGAGAATTCGTGACAAAAAGAAGGGTGAATTTCTGAGTGTTTACATAGAGGTAACCGTAAAACGACGAAGTAGCGTATGAAACAGCGAGGAAGTTCATTAAATATATTTACAAACGTGAATTATCCGCGTTTGGTCTATATTTACAGACGTGAATTATCCGTGGAGCATAGCAAATAAGATTTGTGAAAAGAAAGATATAGGAAACTATGGTTTCAATAGCTTCATTGTTAAGAGCTTTAATTTTAGTTTTGATAGGATCATGCACAAAGACTCAGTTGGTTTCAGTAGCTTACCACAGCATTTCCAACTTTATTTTATCTTTGACAATTATTTTGCAGCGATGTTGTTTGTTGTTACTAATAATAAATAAATAAAATTCTCTTTTGGCTTAAGATTAATATAGGTATAAGATTATAAGATCTCCACTATTTATATATCAAAAAATATAATCTTCACTATAAAACATAAGTTCAAACAAAAATTATATATATATATATATATATATATATAGATTGATAATCTCAAAGCAATATATTGATTTTATTTAAATAAAATCACATCCAAAAGTTCGATCTAGAAGAAGAAAAAAAAAAGACAAAAAACGGTAAGTATAGTCCCTATCCATCTAAACTCATCATATAACCACATATGCTTTGTTAGATTTTCTTTACTGTCACTGAATCTCTCTTTTGAGAAGTGAATTGAATTTGGCAATCATTAGAAACAAAGAAGGAAGGTTGGCCAACTACTACAGTGAAGACGTGTAAAGCCAGTTGGCTGCTCTTTTACATAGAGGGAGTGGGGGTGTTAATTCTTAAGAGTAAATCTAGATTTGTTGAAGAGGTAAATTGTAGGATTGTAAATCAACAAAGTTTTTTTTTTTATTTTTTTTTTTATTTTTTTTTTTTTTTATTTATGAATAGTTCGAGGTTGGTTTGGAAAAAAAAAAGTTTCTTATTGCTTGTTTGTTTAGCAAAGAAGCCACGCTTAAGCCTAGGTTTCGGTTAATTCAATTATTAAACGCTTCAAGGTCAAACATAATAATGTATTCATGAATAATTTCATGAACAAAAGGGCTTGATTTAATTATATATAATACTATATTTTTATATATATACTTGTTTAAGAATATATTTATATAGACTTAAAATTGAATTGTATAAGCTTGTAAATAAGTTTATATGATATAAAATTATTATTTGTAGTTTCCTGATATTATAAATTGTCATTTTACAATATAAACAGTCATATTATGGTTATTATTTGTAGTTTACTGATAATATTAACAAATTAATTATGACTTTCTTTTACCCTTATGGAGCTCCTGCAGTCTAACTAATGTTGAATTGCTAAAAAAAGAAAAAAGAAAAGAGTGAAAAGCTAGTGATATGAGACAAGAACAAGATTGTATATACGCTAGACAAGAAAGTTTATAGCCATACAGTCGTCATTTGGAAGCACTATCAAGAATTTATTAGTTATAAATTCTTTGAAACCAATAAATCTCTGGCTTTACTCAAAAGAAATCTTTCAAATCAATAAAAAAAAAACATTTAATTTTAGTGAGGAAGAATTTTGGGCTCTTAAAACTAGTACGGAATAATGGATTATTTTAATTAGGATATATTAATACCAATTTCTTTCATGGTTTCTTTCACCCCTGGTAGAAAACAAAATAAGACTTGGTGCTTAAAATAGGATCGTTTGTGTGGTATTAATGTGTGGTTGTGACCATAATATGGTAAACTCTCACATACACAAAAATCCCACTTGATAGATGGTATTGCTTCATAAGATAGTTTTCCTATAGAGAATTAATAACAAAATGGAACTTGGGTAAGGGTAAGAATCTTATACTAACTATATTTGTTTGTAACCAATATGTGTATTTCCAAAGAGGTATATACTTGCCTATAAATACCCTCAGACATTCAGTTGGACACATACAATTTTCTCTTTATAGGGATCTGCTTGTATATTGTAATCACCATCCTAGTGGTACTGGTTACATTTACCTCGAGATTAAAGATTTGGTGCATAATCACTTTATCAACCTCTAAACCTCGTTTCTCCAAAAAAAAAAAAGCTCTAAACCTCAGAATTAGAACATTGCCTCCTACACCCTCCCCAACCACTCTCTTTCCCTTGTTTAACCTCTGATATAGTAACTTCCATTCAAGCAGCCCTAACCAAATTAGCAGAAGGCGAAAAAGCAATTATATTTTTTAAGCATTATAAAGCCATTGGACTTGATGGTTTCCACCCAATCTTCTTCCAAAAATTTTAGGACAATATACAACCTTGTCCTAAAGGTCCCAAAGGAACTGAATTCCACCCTTTTGTACCTCATCCCAAAAGTAGGTAGACCAGAAGTAGTTAACCAATTCAGACCAACCGGGTTATGCAACATCTGTACAAGACCATCACCAATTTTTTTGTGAATAGACTTTAGACTGTACGTACCTTAGTGATTTGATCCACCCCTTCAAGTGAGTTTCATCCTTGGTGAAAAGCCGTGACAACACCATGTCAGTTTAGGAAATAACCCATTCCATAACTACTTTAAAAAGTAAACTTGGCAGCATGGCCATCAAATTTGACCTAGTAATGGTTTATGATAAACTTGAATGGAGTTTCATCAAACAAACATTGATGAATTTTGAATTTTCCTATGTTGGATTGAATTCATTATATATCTACGAGTGATACTATTGGCACAAATCATTTTACAATATTCTTACAAGATATTGTTGTGTCCACCTTCTTACTAGTTTTTATCTAGACTCATAAATTAACATTACTTTTTCATTTATCAATAACCACTTACCACATCAGAAATTTGTAAAAAAAATTGTAACTCTAGCAATACTCTATATCTATATTTTGAAAGGTATATGTTTAACCCTAGCACTGCTCTACTGTCACACATGTTAAACATTGATTTTAATTTGGAAAGAGCAGTGATCCGATGCCGGGCTGACTGAAATAAACTTCTTAAGGATTTTTTTCTATACATGAGGGAATCATTCAAAATATTGTTCTGTCGTACTTGTTAATTGTTATAAAAAAAATGAATAAGCTTCATTTATGATTTACTTCATGCTGGTACATGCTATATATTGTGAGAGTTCATTTTTGTCTATGAGATATTTCAAACTTATATTATGCCACCTTTCGAATGCATCATATTAATGCATTTTAATTAGTTAATTAATGTTTCTAAAACAAAAAGTAAAATGATTAACTAATAAGCTCTCATAAGCTTTATCCTAATTCCTAACAGTTATTGATTCTGACTCTGGTTATTGTACTGGTAAGAGAGATGAGAATCATAAAGCTTGGCAGTTTAGTGGGCTAGCCATATGCTTTTGCAACTTGGTTAATGACCCAATATCAAGGCCCTTTAATCATTGCCAAATAAGTTTGCTTTTCAAATTTGGTTCAAAGGTCCAGCACCTTCGTTCAATAGCATCCAACATTCCAATTAACCTGCAGTAAGTCAGTAGGGTATTAATAAAATTTACCATATATATGTCAATCTGTTTTTTATTTTTTATTTTATTATCATTAATAATTATATTGGTTTTTCTCTAATTTAATAAATAAATAAATCAATTATGATTAAAAGAAATTATTCTAGGTTTTCATTAGATAATATTATTTTCAGAAAAGCTAAAAGTTTTTTTTTTTTTTTTTTTAATTAGTAAAATATCTTTTCCTTTTGCCTTTTCCCAAACACTCTCTATAAAGAGTTCGGGAATGGCCCATGATGACTAATATAATCTCGATTTTGGAAATGATTCAATATGATTACATGAAGCTTAATAAAACACTATCCAAGTTTGGGGTTTAGTGGTTAATTTGGTCATGATGTGAGCTAGACATTGTGCTCAAATTCTAGAAAGCAACTATGTAACGTTGGTTTAGTTTAACTTAGATAAGGGATCATATGTGGATCTCCACTTGGGTCCTCTCTTATGGGTCCGTATCTAAAAGATTAGGACACGGGTTCCTTAATAAGCTTAATATAAAACGAGTTTTTGTCAAAAGGAATCATTTTCACTACATTGATGGCCGGCTTGCTGACTTCATTACTTACAATAGGCTTAACAATTAAACATCTACTAGATTATGAGGGTGCTGCAATGTACATACTAAACAATGAGATTATTTACAATGGGTATCACTAATTTGAACTCTAGTTAAAATGGTGGGTGGATATCATGTTATCATAAACTATTATTGAGTTAGAGTATTAATTTAAAATTTTGAAATATATCACATTATAAATACCCTTATAATTTATGATGAATAGCTATAATTAAATCTCTCTCCTTTTTGAAGGGGGTTTAAATTTAACAAATTGTTTTTTTTTTTTTACACAACGAATACTAGTTGAGGAATGATGATTTAAACTCTAGATCTTTTCGATAGAAATACCAAAAAGTACTACCAACTAGTTGAATTATAAAATTATGAGCGTGAATATTAATACTAATCTCACAAATGCCTAGATTTGGATATCCTAATTTTGACATGACGAATATAATTTTGATGGTTTGAATAGTCAAATTTTAACAAGCCCATGTTCAAATTTGATAAGACCCAATTTAAAAAAATGTGAATAGACAAACTTGCCGCCGTCGGGCCCAGTTCCAAATTTGTAAAAACTGGAAGTTTCATGTGCAGCTAAGTTGAGCAGTGAAGAAAATCATGCGCAACTACAAAACCCAAAAAAAATTACAAAAGATAAACGGTTGTGAAAATGAGTAAAAGTAAAAAGTGGATGGTGAATTTCATAAAAATAGGTTTTATGTTTTATTTGTTTTGACGGAAAATATTTTTTTTAATTGAAATTTTAAAATTGTTTGATTGTTTTTAAGAAAATGTTTTCAACAACACTTTTGAGAATTAAGTTGCATTCTTGAACAAGATAAGGAAAATATGTTTTCTACTAATGTTCCACATGTTCTCATCTCTCAACACATATATAATAATAAAAAAAAAAATGAGAAGTTTAGATGAAAAAAAATAAATAATGACCGGCAGTGGTGGCAGTGGCCGAAGATCAACAATGTTGGTAGGGTAGTAGTTGGGCTGTTGGCAATTGGGGGTAGGGATAGAAGTTGGGCTAATGAGTTTTTGGTGAGGAGAAAAATGTTACGATTTCAAATAAAAGCGTATATCACTTTAAGCCCAAAGTTCTTCTATTTCACGGTCAATCAGAAATTATTTTTAGGTTGATCAACAATTTCAATCACCCTAAACACCCATCAATGCATAAAGCATTTTTTAGAAATTAATTTCTATGTGCTTTAGAAACTAATTTCTATCGAAACAAACGGGACGTAAGATGTACATAATGCTCTTATGGATTAAGATGAATAGTTACACACTAAATTGCTAATTTTGACTCTAGTTTAGATGTTATAATGGACACTGAAAATTAGCATTGAATTATGGTGTTAATTGAAAATTTTTGAAATTTGACATCGAACATTCCTATAGTACCTCAGGATTGATGATTGCATTAACCCAAGAACCATACTTCAAAGTTTGAACAACTATTCATATTGGAGGCAAATTACCGCCTACATGTTTCCTAGCATTTGTTTGGGAGAGTTTAATTTAATCTGAAGTACAACTTTAATATCCTGCTGTGTGACACTAGTCTTTGTGTTGATGCGGGCTATTCCAACAAGAGTTTGAAGTCTTTCTATATATAATGACTTGCTGTAGTAATTTCTTTGATATAAAATTGTTCATTCATCGAGAAAAGAATATGGAACTTTTTTTAAACATAACTTTTATTAAATTATAATTTTATTTTGTCCACCAGTGGAGTGGCTGGCCATTGCTATCGGACATTCATCAATATTCAATATGTTGACAATCCTGGCCAAGGCAAGCTTTTGGCCGATCGACCTCAATGCAACCTTTTGTTTGTTTTTACAAATAAATATATAATACTATATATGTATAAAATAGAAATAAAATAAATAGATTAGAATAAGTTCATCCAAACATATTAGAAGTGCACTTTCAGAGAGGGTAGAATTTTTTTCAAGTTGTTTTTCAAGCTGGTCATTGTGACAAGTGACGACTGCTTGGAGCTTAGGATATGCATCAATATGTTGATCTTTCATAAGTATATTTACTCAAGGAATTTTTTTCTTGATAATTATTTATAGATAAAATCTAATATCTCTCAAGAAAAACGTTTGTCATTTGTCAAAATTTATATCTATATATATATATATATATATATATATAGCACAGTCCGATCGATCGAGTCAGCTTAATTGATTGCTGACTTTCCAATCTTTTGGATTTAAACAAGGGTCTTCTTGCTGAATATCTTCCATTCTTAACCTAATCACCACTAATTTGATTTTGCCAAATTGATTATCATAGTCCCGCGTGACTCTTTAGCTTCAGTACTATTTGGAAAAACACATGTTCTTCAAATAATATAACCAGGGTTTAACTTTAACCTCAATCTTTTCAACAAAAAAGATGGCAACCAAAAAGAAAAAGGAAAACACAAGAGTTGAAGATGAAGACAATGCCTAGCTTTCTGCCTCGCTATCAAATTATTAATTAAAAGATACTAGAAAAACAATGAGCTTCTGACACCTATATATGCTATTGCAAAGCACTTATATCCATTGTTATTGAACTTGATTCTCACTTTTTTCTTTTTTGTAGAAGCTCATGCTAGTTGAAAGATACTAGATAATTTGTTATTTGGAGATTAAAGAAAATTTATTTAAATGATTTGGTTTTGAGACAATTTATTTTCTTAGGGGATTTTTTATTGCAGATCAAATGTAGGCTTTTTTTTAATTGAATTTTTTTGGGATGTTATATAGAAGGGAAAGGGAAATGGTTATTATTTTCCTCTATTTATTTTTTTAAAAAAAATTAAATAGAGGAGAGGGAAATAGAATTCCTCCTCTTTAATTGTTTGAATGTTTTTATAGATTAAAATATGAAAGAGAGGAAATGAAAAACATCGTATAAATTGATAACTATATTACCACTTTTTTTGTTCAATTTTAAGAATTAAACATCATCTTGAAGAAAACAATATAATTTACTTGAAGCAAATGCACACCGCTTACATAGGGACTCGTGATGGGTAAATATATGAAAGTTTTCCATGATCTTGAGACCACAATATTTTAAAGAGATTCTTGAATTTTTCTTATTAGAAAATGTTAACGGATGCCTTTAAGACAATAATTAACAGTCTATTTAAAAACAGCTTTTATGGAAAAAGAAAAAAAAAATTAATATTTTAACAACTTTTTCCATTTCTCATAAAAGTTGTGTCAAAACTTTCTTAAAATGGATTGTTAACCATTTTCCTAAGGTATTTGTTAACATGGCCATTTCTTATTTACTTAATTAGATGACAGCAAGTCAATTAATATGGTTGAAGTAGTTGAATTTGCTGAAAATTATTGTCAACCATTATTTGGAGATATTTTATTGTCTTTGATGTCTCATTATTTTGTAGTAACCTTTGGATGATTGTGTGTTATATGTATGATCATTAGATGAACAATTGTTCCCATCCATATTCTCAACCAACTTGCTTCATCTATTTTTTTTTTTTTTGGGATGGGAAATACTTAAACTTTATTAGAAGCCAAATACTGAGTTACATTTGTTTTGCATACAAGCGTGCTCAATCAGACTAGGACAATCTGCACGCCATGCAACAAAATCATCGACGTTCATAGCGTGTTGAGCTAATAAGTGGGCAAGGACATTTCCCTGCCTTTTAACGTGGGTAAACTTCCATTGCCGAAAGTATGACACTTCGTTCATTATCCTAGGAAGTACATTCACTACTGAAGAGGGCGGAGACACCAGACCTTGCAAAACATTACAAATCATCTCTGAATCACTCTCAAACTTTGCCTCTCTAATTCCAACCTCCCTTGCAAAGTTGACCCCGGCTTCCAAGGCTTTTACTTCAACTTCTATTGCACCCAATGGGCTCTTCCACTTCCTACTCAAGGCTGCGAACACTTCCCCGGCACTATCTCTGATGACCACACCAGGTCCTGCCTGCTTACTGTTCATGAAAACCGCACCATCAGTATTAACTTTATAGTACCCTTGACTAGGCGGCTGCTAAGAGACCAGAGGAGCGGGTTCCACCTGATGCTCTATTTTTGTTTCATTAGCAATCCAATATTCCTCCACCAAGTATATAGCATTCCGCAAGATCATACTACCCTTTTTTCCTTTACCTCCCATCCGAAGATCATTCCTATCCTTCCATATACCCCAGCAGACAGAGATAAATTTCTCCAATTGACCAGGCCGATATTGATCGCACTCCTGTAATTTCGCCACCACGTCCAAAAAATTCCATTCCATTGAGATTTCGAATGGCCATGTAAACTTAAGATTCTTCCAAACTTCTTTGGCATGATCACAGCTCCATAAAAGCTAACAAACCATTTCCTCACTTTGGCCACATAGATCCAACATTCCATTTGGCGTGATTTTCCTCTTCACCAAGTTAGATTTTGTGGCTAGAATGTCTCGGGCTGCCTTCCATGCAAAATGCTTTATTTTCTATGGGATTTTCAGTTGCCAAATGATCTTCCATATTTTCCTCCTTGCTGATTCGTTCGAGCAGTCAGCCTTGGCATTGTGCACCTTCTCTTCCAATGCTAGTGCATAGGCACTTTTGACAGTGAATTTCCCACTTCTATTCTCGGCCCAAACTAGTCTATCAGGAATGTTACTTGAACTCAAAGGGATGCCCAGGATGGCTTCCCTATCTTCGGGTAAGAACCAACTGTTTAGCTTATCAATATTCCACTCCCTTGTTCCTTTATTTATGAGCTCATAAACCAGAGCATTAGATGAGTTATGATTTTCCGTGGAAATCACCTTATATGTACACGGCCTAGGAATCCATTTATCATGCCACACCCATATCTTGTTACCATTCCCTACTTGCCACCTCATCCCCCTTTGGACTATGCTTTGTGTCGCCATTAAGTTTTGCCATGCATAAGATGGATTCCGACCCATTGTTGCCTTTGCAAAGTTACAATGTGGGAAGTATTTTGCCTTATAAACTCTGCTAAACAAAGCGTTGGAGTTAGTCAGAAGCCGCCACCCCTCTTTGGCTAAAATAGCCAAATTGAAGCTTCTCAAGTCTCAGAAACCCAGATCTCCCTTGTCCTTTGGCACGCACATCGCATCCTAGCTCAACCATGCAGTTTTCTTCTCAATACCGGTCTGACCCCACCAAAATTTTCTGATCACACTAGTAAGCTCATCACATAAATTCTTGGGCAGTAGGAAACAACTCATGGTGTATGAGGGCACAGCTTGGGCCACCGATTTAATTAGAATTTCCTTCCCAGCAGGCGTTAAAATCTTTTCCTTCCAACCTGACACCTTATTAGATACTCTCTGTTTAAGCTGAGCAAAAGTGTTGTTCTTGGATTTTCCTACAAGTGATGGTAAACCCAGATAGGCTTCGTGAGGTTTAATAACTTGTGCGCCAAATATCGTTTTCAACCTTTCTTTTACTTCATCATCAGTGTTTGGGCTGAAAAATAGGGAGGTTTTGTGGCAATTTAATTGTTGACCAGAGGAGATTTCATAAACCTTGAGGATTCGTTGAATTTCCTCAGCTTCATTCACTGTAGCTCTTCCAAACACCAAGCTGTCGTCGGCGAAGAATAAATGAGATACTCTAGGGCCATTAACTGAGGCAGCCACCCCTTCTATTGATTTTCTTTGTGCCGCATGGTGTAACATGGATGACAAGCCCTCAAAGCAAATTAAGAAGAGATAGGGTGACAATGGGTCACCCTATCTCAGCCCTCAGGATGGTTGGATTAATCCATATGGCTGCCCATTTATCCTTATCGCATATTTTACCAAAGTTACACACCGCATCACAGTGCTAATCCATTTTTCATTAAATCCAAGCTTCTTCATAATTTGCTTCAGG
Source organism: Castanopsis chinensis (assembly GCA_032878915.1). Taxonomy (NCBI): domain Eukaryota; kingdom Viridiplantae; phylum Streptophyta; class Magnoliopsida; order Fagales; family Fagaceae; genus Castanopsis; species Castanopsis chinensis. The sequence goes on along the minus strand of JAVQMG010000026.1, from coordinate 804,716 downwards.
CAATCCCATTCAACCTGATCATATGCTTTACTCATATCCAACTTTATAGCCATCTCACCGCATTTACCTTTCTTCTTCTTGCTGATATGGGTCATCATCTCATGTGCCACCAAGACATTATCCGTGATGAGACATCCCTCCACAAAAGCACTTTGATTTTCTCCAATGATATCCAACAACACCAATTTCATCCTATTCGCCACCACTTTTGAAGTTATTTTGTAAGCCACATTTCATAAAGAAATCGGTCTATAATCAGTCACTTGTTCTAGGTTCTTTGTTTTAGGGATAAGCACAATGTGAGTGTCATGGAATTTTAGGGGGGCTACACCATGGTTTAAAAAATTAAGTGCAGTGAGAATGACAATAGATTTTACAGAAGGCCAAAAGTGATGATAAAATAAAGGTGGCATGCCGTCTGGTCCAGGGACTGTTAACGGGCGCATTTGTTTTAGTGCCTTCTCCACCTCCATAGCATGAAAGTCCTGTGTAAGGATAGAGTTCATTCTCTCAGTGACCTTTGGATGAACAGCATCAATCAACTCTTGGTCCACCCTCAGTCTTGAAGTAGTGAAGAGCTCCTCAAAGTAGCTTACAAACATCTGTCCAATCTAATCTCCATCCTCTATCCACCCATTATTTGCATCCATAATTCTACTAATGGTATTCCTCTGGTAGAGGTTCAAGGCCTTTGTGTGGAAAAAAGTGGTATTTCTATCCCCCGCCTTCAGCCAATTATTCCTACTCCTTTGGCGCCACATTTCCTCTTCAATTCCAAGCCACCAATGAAGTTCCACTTTCTTTGCATGGATGACTTCCATATCCGTAGCATTACACTTCATGTCTTCAAGCACTTGGAGCTTTTTTTGTAAGTCAGTTACTTGCTTTCCCACGTGGCCAAATGTATTTTTATTCCAATCTCTTAAAGATTTTTGACACTTCTCCAGACAAGCTTCCAATGGCCATTGTGAGTTTCTAATGCAACCCCTTTCCCATGCCTCCATTACCACATTTTTACATCTCTCATTTGCAAGCCACATATACTTGAACCTGAACAACCTTGGTTGACGCCATTGTTGTCTTGGTAAGCTGGTTTCCTTGAGCACCAGAATGCTGTGATCAAAAACCGAATTGGAAAAATGGTGTATCTTCACCAATGGGAAAATATTTGCCCAATCCATGGACACCAAGGGACGATCAAGTCTTTCTCACACCCACCCTCGCCTTCCTAGTCGTTTACTCCAAGTGTAATCTGAGCCCACATATCCCAAGTCTCTCAATCTGCATCTATTAATTGTTTCACGAAAGCACCTCATCTGTCCCTCTGGCCAAACCCCACCACCAATTTTTTCCTTGGCATGTGTTATTTCATTGAAGTCCCCAATGCAAACCCACGGCAAATGACTTCTACGACTAAGATTTTCCAACAGAGCCCATGATTCTCCTCTTTTCCTTGTTTCTGGATGGCCATAAAAGCCAGTAAACCTCCATTTCTTCACCCCCTGTTCTTTAGAGACAATTACATCAATGTGCCCCTGGAGAATATGAAAGTATATCCACCTGCAATGATTTCTTCCACAAAAGCGCCAAACCTCCAACCCTTCGAATACTTGGAACCACCAGTCCTTGCTGCCGTTCTACTTTCCGTTTTATTTTTTCCATTTCCATAACATCAAACTTAGTCTCCATTAGAAAGACTAAGGTGGAATCTTTCTCCAACACTACCTTTTGGAGGGCATTAACTGTTAGGGGGTTCCCAAGCCCCCTATAGTTCCAACTGATGGCACTCATTGTGCCCAGCGGGGCTGTGTCGCAGCTGCTGCCAATCCCAACTGTTGTGCAAAAAGCTTACCAAGTTCCTTTATCTCACCCTCCACTTTAACCCTCTTTCCATTGTCTTCTTTGTTGTCTAGCTCTGGCAATCGTACCCTTGCTCTTCTTTTTGTTCCCATTTCAGTCTTCTAAATCTCCATGAACCAGCCTGCATTGTTATTAGCTTCCTGGAATTGTGTTTCCCAACTGCCCTGTTTTTTCTCTGTTTCAGGAACCTCTCTATGTTCTTTAATTTTTCGGAGGCTACCACCTTTGGTTTCTTCACACCTTGGGCCTTATTATGTTTTAGAGAGGAAGGCCCCAAGTTAAAGTTAAAACCCGGTTGAGTTAGGCCCAAATTCTCTTTATGTTCCTACATGGGTTTAGAATCAATGCCCTGGGGCCTAGCCTTGGGTAATTAGGCCTGAATTGCTACTCTCGACCCTATTGCATGGCATCCAACATTCGGCTTCAGTGTGTTTACTTCCAAGACCTGCGTATGCTTCTCCCTTTCCATAATTACTACTTGATCTGTAACCAAATTCATTCCCATTAATGGCGGCATCTAATGCTCTAATCTGCTGCTCAAAATTCAAATTATGCGAAATTTCCGGGGTTTAATGCAGACGTGGCTTGGCGTGTCAGTTCTCTCCTCCACGTCAGCCCTCAAGGTCGCCACCCTCTCTATCTCGTCTTGGTGGGTATTGCCGCCGCTCATTCTTGCCTGTAATGAAGATATCCTTCTTTACACCCCCGACAGATCTGGTTTCTCCACTTTTCTCTGCTGTAATTAGCTGGGATTTCTGATTCTTGTCCTGCAATGCTCGTAACCATGGCCCAAATTGCTTCTCTTCTGGTCTTGGCATGTCCTTGCTTCGTATGCATTGGATGCAGTCCTTCTCGTCATGATCAATCTTCCCACATAGATAACAGAATATCGGAAGCCTCTCATATCTAAAATCCACCCCTTTTACTCCGTATTCACCAAGTCGCATCTTTCGACCTCGACATAACGGTAATGAAACATCCAAAAGAACCCTTATACGCATGAAACTCCCTAAACAAAATCCTTTATCATTAGCATCCACCTTCTCCACCACCTCCAAAGTTTCTCCAATACTCATACCCACTTCCTTTGTCTGACACATTGTGGGTAGTTCATGTATTTGGATCCAAAACGGTGACCTATCAAACTTGATATCCTTCACCACCTCACCACGCACCAACTTATTCAACTTATGGAGAATCAGTAGGTATTTATCAAAAGACCACAGGCTCAACAACATCACTCTCTCCATATCCTCCTTCGTTTGGAAAAGAAACATTGCTTAATTCTCTCCCAGATCGCTGACCTAGAAATTGTGTTCCACCCTCCAAACCGATCTCAACACTCTGACCACGGATTCCAGATTAATTCTACGCTTCGTACAAAACTTCCCTATGAGAACTTGACCGTCCTCTGTTAATGGTGCCTGGATTGCTACTTCAACATCTTCTTTTAGTGATTACTTCAGCCTTGCGCATCTATCTATAATTTCCTCCATGTTAATCTTTGATAGAAATCGTTTCTACTGTTTGCACGGAAAGAAAATTTTGCCTATTGGCAACCCTTGCGCTAACATTAGCCAACTTTTTCACCTCTAGGGCTTCAAAGAAAACCTAGTGAGAAAACTGAAATATTATTACTTATATCAAATAACTTGCTTCATCTATTTGTTCCTCTTTTGTAACCTAAACTAGTTTTAGAAAGATTTGAATTCAAATTATTTAATTAATGAGAAGAGATTTATTAACTAATTTATTATATTTACAATCTTTTTTGGCTTAACATATCCTGTCTTTAAGTAAATGAAATCTTTGAATTTAAATTAATTTAACAATCTTCTTATGTATGTACTTGTTATAAGAAAAAGAAGTTCCATTTACGATTTACTATTTGAATTCATTGGTTTTTCTACTAAATTTAAAACTTTGTACTATTTATTGGAAGAATAATAAGAAGTAAAATAATTTTTATTTTAGAATGATAATACCATGTGATAGAATGATAATTTTTTTTTTTAAAGTACTATAGAAAAAAAATTTCATGTACAGTTTCAACTAACAAAATTAAATATTCAAGTATAATAATAATAATTTAAAATTATTATGAAAAAAATCCTTTTGAATGTAAGCTGCTATCATTTCCTTTTATGCCATAAAGAAAAATTGGATAAAATCTTTAACCCCTTGTATGTACTCTCCAGAGAACCTTTTATCTATCCATCCAAATTCTTGTCCATCTAAATGTACAATAAGTTAAGTTGTATTTACAACATGCCATTGTAAAAATAAAATAAAGTTAAAACAAACGTTGCAATTTTCATTATCACTTTCTTTTACTTCACATGCTTATATGAACCCTTATACCTCATGCAAGCCACTTACTTGCTCCAATTTAAACAACCATCCCAAGCAATTCTCAACACATGTTCATCATATATACCATATATCACAAAGTAGCTATAATCATATTAATATGCTTAAGACCAAGAAAGAAAATGGTGTCCTTGGTGACAAACCTAGTAAAGTACAACATTTAATTTCCCATAAAAAAAAGTATAACACTTAATAAGTTTGCCAATTGGTTTTTACCTACAATGTTTAGACATGCCAAAACGGGCTGAAATTTGTTGGCTATATCCAAACCTGTCCATTTTGTTTTGAATTAAATATGGGCTAACCCATGGCCCGCACGTTTTTTTGTGGGCCAACTCAACTAGATCCGCGGCCTGCCCATTTTTAAACTTTTTTTTCCTTAAATTTTTTTATAAACTATATAGTATTATGGCAAGATGTGCTAAACTACTCTTAGGTACATAACGTTATTATAAAACGCACAGTAAACTTATGTGTCCTTACAGTTCTACTCCCTATTTACTAAAAAAATAAAGAGTTAAATGAAAGGGGAAAAAAATATACAAAAGGAATAGTAATATACTAATATCCACCTGAATATCTAACGACATGTCCAAGTTTTTTTTTTTTTTGGATCCAACTTTGTCTATTTAATATAGTATTAATAGTAATAATGCAATATACTAACATCTATCTAATCTAAGTGTCTAACTAGCACAAGCCACAAACCCGGCCACAGTGAGTCAATGACAAAGTGACAAACAGTAAACAAAACTAAGTATCCGTTTGGATACGGATTAAAAATCAATGCGTCTGCGTTTTCATGTTTCCATCATCTTTTTTTTTTTTTTTTTTTCGGTTCTGCTGCTGGGGACAAGAGGTGCAGTGAGCATTGCACGCGCACTGTTCACGTAATTTTTTAACAATTTTTTATTAAAAATGGGCCCCGCAGTACTATTCACACATTTAAAATTTAGGCGAAAACCACATTTTAGTCCCTACATTTTCACCCGATTCTCATTTTGGTCCCTACATTTTTTTTTCACCACTTTTAGTCCCTGTCCTGGAAAACGCCTTCTATTTTCGTCCTTTCCGTCAGTGCCCTAACGGCACTGTCCTACGTGGCAAACAGAATTATTAAAATAATAATAAAAAATTTTAATTTATCATTAAAAAATGCCACGTCAGATTTAAATTAAAAAAAATAATTTATTAATTTTAAAAAAAATCAAAAACAAAAATAAAAATCAAAAAACACATTTATTGAGATCAAAATGTGTCTGAAACAAGAACAATAAGAACACAATATTGAACTCTAAAAAACACAAACTCAGATTTAATAACACAAAATTAAAATCTAAAAATCTCAAACCCAAAAACAACCAAACAAACACAAACACAAACACAAAAACAGAGGGACGAGAGCATCGTGGTGGAGGATCTAAAAAACACAAACACAATTGAGGATCTAAAAAACACAAACAGAGGGACGAGAGCATCTAAAAAACACAAACACAAACAACCAAACAACCAAACTTTCCACCGAACCAAACACAATTGAAATGGAGGAGAGAACGTGAAAATCGTGGTCACCGGCCGAACGAATCGGGTCACTGGAGTTGGGTGGAAGACTCGTTGTCGTCCATTCGGAGCTCCGGGGTATCACGGGTGGAGATAGTGCAAGAGATAGCGAGCGAAGAAGCAGAGGGGTAGGTGCAAGAGAAATCATCGACGAACTCCAAGATCCGGTGCGAGGATCCCAGATTGCGGTCCAATTGGAGAGAATCGTTGTTGGCGGAGGCGAAATGGTCAATGTGGATGTGGAGGTGGACGGGATCGGAGAGGTAGTCGGCGGCGGCGAGGGAGCGGAGGCAGCGGGAGAGAGAATCGAGGCGGTTGAATGCGAGGACCTTGATGATGAAAGTGAAATTTCTGGGTTTTGGTTTGAATGCGAGGACCTTGAATGCGGCGGCGAGTTTTGGACCTTGATGCTCCAAAACTCACAAACCCAGAGGGACGAGAGCATCAATTTCTGGGTTTTGGTTTGTGTTTGTGTTTGGTTTGTGTTTGGTTTGTGTTTTTGTGTTTGTGTTTTTGTGTTTGTTTGGTTGTTTTTGGGTTTGAGATTTTTAGATTTTAATTTTGTGTTATTAAATCTGGGTTTGTGTTTTTTAGAGTTCAATATTGTGTTCTTATTGTTCTTGTTTCAGACACATTTTGATCTCAATAAATGTGTTTTTTGATTTTTATTTCTGTTTTTGATTTTTTTTAAATTAATAAATTATTTTTTTTAATTTAAATCTGACGTGGCATTTTTTAATGATAAATTAAAATTTTTTATTATTATTTTAATGATTATGTTTGCCACGTAGGACAGTGCCGTTAGGGCACTGACGGAAAGGACGAAAATAGAATGCGTTTTCCAGGACAGGGACTAAAAGTGGTGAAAAAAAAATGTAGGGACCAAAATGGAAATCGGGTGAAAATGTAGGGACTAAAATGTGGTTTTCGCCTAAAATTTATTTTGCTACAGTGTTTTGAGTTTTTAATTTTCAATTTTCAACAATAAGCTCTATCCAAACAAACCCTAATAGTGACTCAAATCAAAATGCAAACTCTAAAGTTGGAAGTTCTCTAGAGCTCTCTTTAACAATACGAGATCTCATGAACATTCCTATAACTCCTATTGCATCTGAAAAAAATTTCATCCCATTCAACACATTAAAATGAGAAAAATGTTTATAGAAAGAGACATTTTGAAGCTTTTGTGACGAGAGACTGTTCGAGCTGAGTTGTGTTGTGTGTGGAAAGAGCGATGACGTGGGTAATGGAAGATGTGACACGTGGGACGATAAGGAGCCATTGATTTCTTTTCTTTTCTTTTCTGCGGCTGCATGAAATTATGTTTATGTAATGAACAAGCATGAACTGATTTGGTACCATAAATATACCTTCATTCCTTCACTGTCCGTTGTTGACTTTATCATCGAGAAAAACGTTGATAGAAAGAGACATTTTGAAGCTTTTTGTGATGTGAGACTGTACGAGCTGAGCTGTGTCGTGTTGAGTGTGGAAAGGGCGATGACGTGGGTGATAAAAGATGTGACACGTGGGACGATAAGGAGCCGTTGCTTTCTTTTCTGCGGCTGCATGAAATTATGTAATGAATAGACATGAACATGAACAGATTTGGTTTGATATCTACTGTCCGCTGTTGACTTATCATAGGATTTTATTAACAATTTCCTTAATAAGTGTATTTGTTAACTTAATATATTTTTTAATCTTATCTAATTTTATTTTGGAATAGAATGAAAAAAAAAATGAGAAAAATTATTAGGTAATCCCAGAGTACCATAAATATGTATTCTTCCTCTCTCACATAAATGGTGGGTCCTACCATGAATTTAATTAGTAAGACACACCATTTATATGAGAGGAATGAGTACACATTTATAGTATTCTAGGAGTATACAAAAATTTCCCAAAAAATGTTCCCATTTTAGAAAAATTTACTTCTCTTAATAAACAATGGATGAAAATCAGAAAGAATAAAGGATTGATATGTTGAGAATTCATAGTCAACTCTAAAAATTTATGGTTAAGACTTGGCAGTCATCATTGTTGTTGTAAAACTTATATAAAGTACCAAATCAAATTTAAATATTTGGGTGGATTAAATTTAATTGTACTTACAAAAGATAATAGTGTTTTGTATTTTATTGATCAATGCAAACAAATTTTTGAACTTAATTGAGAAACTTGATATACTACAGTTTCTAAGTTACTATAATTAAGGTTATTTATTTATTTATTTATTTAAATTTTAGAATTGTACCATTCCTAAGTATAAATCGTTCTTACATATAAAATTGTATAAAGCGTGATAGGGATTTGTCATGCAAAAATGATATTTTGAAAGACTTAATTTATATACTAAACTAGTTAATAAAAATTAGACACTTGTATTTTCTCTATAATATGCTTAAAGCTTATTCTAATGTATGAGATAATTTTTGTTTTCTTAAAAGTTGGAATCTCTTGAATAATATGATTTAAAATCACTGTCGGTTTCTTTAAAACCTTCTCTCCTCTCCCCATATGCGTGTTAAAAATATTTAGTATTCTATTTTTTTTTTTTTTTGTTTTAAAATGAAGGACCTCATTTTTTTTTTTTTTTTGGAATTCAATTTTTTTAAAATAAATAAATAAATCTTCTTGAAGAATATTTTTTCCAAAGTTTTGTTAGGAGACCTTTACACTTAGTTCTAGCCCTGATGGCCAATGGCTTTTTAGTTGAATTAGCATCTCCCCATATACAAAATTCTTGGGGGTTTAAGGGGGGAAAGAGTTTGAATTACGAGGTTAGCAGCATGTTGTAATTATTTCTCAAAAAAAAAATAAAAAGTTTTGGCCCTGATGACAGATGTAATAGTGATGATATAAGAAAGACTGTGGCGGTGGCTTGCATTGCTGATATAACATGGATGATATGCTGCAACTATTAGCCTATCATGACTTGTTAAGATCTTTTTTATTAATTTCCTTTTAGTAAAAACTTTGCAAGTGATACGTTGTGGAACCGTTTTGTTTGAGAAGAGGGAAATGAATATAATAAATGGAAGTATTTTTATAGAATATACATTTTATCATCTTATTTGAAATTTTTAATGAACAGAATAGAAAGATCATTTAATTATTGAAAGTTTAAGTGAGGGGGAATAAAACACTTTTCCTTTAGAAATAAACTAATATTATGAAATAAAATAACAGAAATAGTAAGGTAAGATAAAGAAATCTAAAGAATAGATAAGATATTGTTGAGGCCCACTTTGGCAAGAAGGTCCAATAACAAGAAAAAGCCCAATACTATGGAAGGGAATAAGGAAGAAAAATTAACAAAGTGAGAAGAAAACCATTAAGCCCAAATGACAGGAATAATGGTCCATAGGCCTGCAAAATAGTAAAAAGGCCCCAAAGAAAGTAAGCGGGCCCAAGGGAGCCCAAAGAAAGAAGTAGTAAAGTCATGGGAGTTACGAAAAATGGCAAGCAAGCAAAAATGGGCCAAAGGAGCCCAAAGGAAAGAATTAGTAAATAGGGTTGGTAGAAAGGCCAATAAACCCTGAATGTAAAAGGTATGGTAATTGGGCCGGGGAAGCCCGAAAGATTTAATAAAAACCTATGGGAATGGAAGATTGGAATGGGCCGAGGATGGCCAAAGGAATGAAACAGGCTAAGGATGCCCAAAGGAATAAAATTAGCCAATGAAGCCCTAAAATAGTATGAGAACAAGCACAACGATAGTACTGGGCCACAGGAATTGAGCAAAAGGAAAGTGTATGGCAGGCCCAAAGGAGGCCCAACGAGCACGAGCCAAAATACAACATGGAAGAGGCAATAGGGCTGCATGGCAGAAGTGTTAGCCAATCCACAGAGGAGGCAAGGGCTGGATTGAAGAGAGAAAGGCCCATGCCCAAGCAAAACCCAACTTAGGAAGGAAGCAAGATACAAAGAACGAAGACCCATTGATTTATCCATGCCACAAGAGATTAAGAATGAGTAGCAAAATGTGCAGTGAAGACCAGACAAGCCCCTAAGCCATGGCAAATGCATGAACAGCAGTGGCCATGAAAGTGGAGCACGCACATGAAATGTCCTAGCGATGTACTCACATGAAAGTGGAGCACGCACAAGACTCAAGCACCACTTGCATGTACCAAGCCAATACAGGAGTGGTAGGACATGGGTTAGAGGAAAGAGAGGGTATGGTCTAGCGGTAGGGAGAAAGGGGAAGTCTATTTAGGAATTCCCGCTCAAGCTCTTTTAAAAGAAATGTCCTGCTGGGATGGCATGCCATCCAAAAGAGGGAAAGATGAACTGAAATCACTAGGTGCATGTCATAGGAGCTAGTAAAAGAGAATGTCCAACCCTTATCCAAAAGGAAATGCCACAAAGAGCAAGAAAACAAAACAAAACTCTTTCGTCTAGGAATGGAACGTGGCACGGCAAGCACAAGAAAGTGGTGATGGTTGAGCAGTCGACAGACCAGTTGGTGGTTTGGGAAAAAACCCATACCAGGACAAAAATAGTTGAAGGGTAAAATAGTAAAACCCAACACTGTAGACAGTATAAAAAAGCCTTAGTTGTGCACTATAAAAGAAAAGATGGAGAACAACGAGAGGCAAGCACAAGAGATAAACAAAGAAAAACAAGTAAGAAAAGAAGCAAGAGATAAGAAAGAAAATAGGTAACATAGAAATCCAAAAGAAAAACAGAGATTAAGGAAGCTAAAGTGTGATAGTGGGCATGCACCAATTGGCTAATTCATTCTCTCCCTCCAATAGCCTGCTCTCTAGTAAGAATTAAAGAATTCGAGGATGAGCCATCTAGGCCCATTCTTTCAAAGTGGGCAATTTCTGTGGCTAGATTCCCCCTGTGAGATTGCCCACATTGAGGAGTGGTTCCCTTCTTTGACTTAAGTCCCTTAAGAAAACAAGCACAGCAGACTAACCCTTTTTTTTAATTGATAAAGCATTAATATCATATTCTTTTCTTTTATTGTTGTTATTAACCTATTTCTGCCATATTCATATTACTGTGTTATTTCCCCTATTACTGAGAAAATAGTTTAGTTATTGTCTTTGGCTGACAGAAAGCATTTTCTTCTTATTTTATTGTATTTTTCCCTCTTGCCATAACACTTTTATGACAACATTTTCTGCCGAGGGCACGTGACCAAGATCCCAGCAAAGGGGCCGTAGCTTGTGCACAAGCTGACTTGAGGTGGGTGCCAATTCCGACTCTCCTACCCCCAGAACCATTAGGTCATAACGTGGCAGGAAACAGTCCAGTCCAAAAGTGCAGAAAGGCCCACCACAAATATAAATCTTATTCTTTAAGTGGTTATCCTTATCCACACAACTTTATTTTTTTAATTTGCACACAACATTATTGATTCTTGAATACATGTGTATTTTCCTTTATACTTAGATAGCAAATTTATAAGGGTTAAATTTGGATGGAAGGAACTCCTTAAGAATGCAATGACAGGCATTAAAGAATGCGTGTTGTCACTAAAGTTGGGATCAAGGGCATATAAGTCTTTTAGTAAGTCTGATGCTCATAATTACCTCGACCTTATACGTGTGAATGTGATGACAAGAAAGAAGCACGAGTGGGTGAGAGAAGTTGTATTTCCAGTGCAAAACCAAAGGCATGCACCAAGAATACAACAAGGTAATGAGGATAGGGAACATTCTCTTATATACTGCGTTACATCCTATGCACTACCTTGAGCAGTATTGGTCTAGTCCTGAAATGATGTTGAGCTTGGCATCCTCATTAGTTAGTGGCCTGATAGGATAATAGAGTATTAATGTAACACCATCCGCTTTTGTAACAAATTAGAATGCATTCAAAAATTTAGGAATTAAAAAAATCTCATAAAAGTTTAAGAATAAAAAATAAAATTAAAAAATTGATAAAAACAATGTTTTAGCGTTGGAGATATAAGGGCATTCACATTAAACCTCTCAAATGCCAAAAATCCTATTTTTTTAGCATTTTTTAGATAAAAACACCACTCTGTTAAAACTTCTAAATCTTAAATTTTTAAGATTCAAGCTACAGTGCAATCTCATATTTGAGAACGCACAATAGCTACAATTGTAAAACAAAAATTATTTTTTATTCACCTCAGGCTCTCTCTCTTCTATCTTTTTCTTTCCTCTCTCCACTTCTTTCTTCTCTCTCTGTGCTTCGCTAATGTGGTTCACTGATGAGTATGCTCCACCGATGATTGTGCTCTACTGATGATCATGGGTCGTGGTCTGATGTGCTCCGGTGATTTTGTGGGTCTGGGTTCGTGGGTCTGAGTTCATGGGTTTGGGTTTGTGGGTTTGGGTTTGTGGGTTTGGGTTCATGAGTCTGCTTTCGTGGGCCTGCATTTGTGGATCATGTACATGATCGGGGTTGAGATCGAGGTGGTGGGTTTTGGTTAGAGTTGAGAATGAGGTGGGTGGGTGGTGACTAAGGTGGGTTGCCGTGGCTGCCGTGGGTCTTGTGTTTGTCGGTTTTGTTCACCGCTCTATCCTCCACCTCCTTCTTTTCCTCTCACAGTGAGGCTTCTCTCTCTCAAGTTGTTGTTGTTGTTGTTCTCTCTCTACCCGGTACTTCCACACCATCACCACCACCACCACCACCATTCCCACCATCATTTTTTGGCAAGATCACTGGAAAATTCTTGTGAACCCATAAGCACCTCCACATCCTTTTTTAAGGTAAATTTCTAATATTTTTGGTGGGTTTTACACTTTTGCTTGAAGTTATTTTTATCTAAACTTTAATAATGATACTCATGTGATTTATGAGCATTAGAAGCGATATTTATGTGTTTATATGTATGGGTTTTGTATTGGTGAAATTATTTGATAAGTGGGTATATAATTTGTGCTAAAAATTGCTACTTAAGATTTATGTATGGCGGAAAATTTAGGGGTTTTAAGTTATAACATGTGATGGTTGGAAAATTTAATTTTTCCATTACTATTGGGTTTATTTGGAGTTAGTTGAAATTCTAAATTTCTTGTCTTTGAGGATATTGTGATTTTTGCTTTCATGGGTCTTTTAATGATGTAGTGTAAATTTTATGGAAGTTAGTCATAATATTGGAGATGATATTAAATGGGTTAACTTTATAAATTGGAGTTTATGCCTTGTGAATCAATTTGTTGAGAAACTTTGAAAATGGAATATGTTAATATTGATGAGGTTAAATACTAGACTTACCTAATTAAGTGTTTATTTGGCAATTCCTAAATTGTGGCAAGATATAATTTCAAGTTCTGTGCTTCTTGTGATAGGTTTACTTGATATTGTTTAGGTTCTAGCTTGTTAGGAATGCTATATGCATAATAATTGTTGTATTGAGATTTAGTTAGTTAGTTAGTTAGTTAGAATTCTAAGCATGTTAATCACATTTAGCACATGTTGAAATTATTAATGCACATGGTTAATCACATTTAGCACATGTTGGGATTATTAATGCACATGGAGAATAATAGAATCAATAGGATGAGGCCATGTGAGCCAATGAGATTAGAGTTAGTCTCCTATAAATACATGATTGTAATCCAATATGAGTCATCAATTGAAGAATAAACCAACTTGTTAGTGCATTAGTGCATCTACCTCTCTCTCTCTCTTAATCTCTTTCTTTCTCTATGGAGGGTGACTACCTCGAATTAAGTCAATTTCCCTTCAATTCCCATCATTCCCCCTACAATTCATACCCATCCCCATTAGGAACCTCTAGGTTCCTAACAAGTGGTATCAGAGCCGTCGATCTCGAAGCGGGTGAATATGATCGACTAGAAATCTTGAAAGACTTACAAAAAATGGCGAATGAAGTTTCAGAGAATGTCAAGGCCATGGTTGAGTCTAACATGGCCATGGTTGAGTCTAGCAAGACTATTTCAGAGAAGTTGAAGGCCTTGGGTGAATCTAACATAGCCATGAAGGAAGAGCTCTCAAGATTGCAAGAAGGTCTCGAGAACGTGACGGAAGAGGAGTTACAATCTCTTGACGCAACCTTTGAAGTTCAGTCCAAAGAACCAACAAAAAAAAAATGATGATTTTTCAAGAACCAATTCTTGATGCACCAATGGAGACTTCCATTCAAGATTCTATGATTCAAGAATTAACAATCCAAGTGTCGGTGATCCAAGAACCCAAGATACAAGAGCCAAGAATTTTAATGGTTCTAGAATCAAATGAGGTCTTGAGGATGCAAAAATATATCAAGATTCAAGGAACCAATGAGACTTTGAAGATTGAAGAGACCTTGAAGATTGAAGAACCATTGAAGGGATCGCTTGTCAAAGAGAAATGCATGAATATGGTGATCAAAGTTTCACAACGATATTGGTCTATTGGAAGATCTCCTTTGATGAAGATGCTATTTCACAACAACACCTTGTGGGCAAGGTGTTTTCAAGGAGAGGGAAATGTTAGGAATGCTATATGCATAATAATTGTTGTATTGAGATTTAGTTAGTTAGTTAGTTAGTTAGAATTCTAAGCATGTTAATCACATTTAGCACATGTTGGAATTATTAATGCACATGGTTAATCACATTTAGCACATGTTGGGATTATTAATGCACATGGAGAATAATAGAATCAATAGGATGAGGCCATGTGGGCCAATGAGATTAGAGTTAGTCTCCTATAAATACATGATTGTAATCCAATATGGGTCATCAATTGAAGAATAAACCAACTTGTTAGTGCATTAGTGCATCTACCTCTCTCTTTCTCTTAATCTCTTTCTTTCTCTATGGAGGGTGACTACCTCGAATTAAGTCAATTTCCCTACAATTCCCATCATTCCCCCTACAATTCATACCCATCCCCATTAGGAACCTCTAGGTTCCTAACATAGCTAATCTCATTAGAGCTTGGAGAATTAGGATTTTGTAGTTGCGAGGTAAGTAGCTTTTTAATGAGATTTTTAGAAAACAATCATGTTGTATAAACATTGTTTTTGGGTCAAACACATTTTGAAAAATTTTACATGGACATATGTTTTCTTAAAAGTGTTGTGTTGTGACCCTATTATATATTATTATATATGGAAAGTGCAACATATTTGGTATTGCATTTGGGGAAATGCATGAATTGTTAATATGGAGAAATAAGCATCTTTTATTTAATCTTTGATAAAGAAACCATGGATTTTATGGTATATTAAAAAATTTAAAGATGCTTATCTTGACTTGTTAGGTGGGAAATTAATAGAAAATCTCTTGACAAGAATGAAGTTGAAAACCTTACAAACTTTGTGAAAGTTAGATTATTTAAGGTTTTTCAGAAACTACATGGATATGAATTATGTGTTTCAAAGTAATGTAACCTGTGAGCTTATGTGGTTTTAACACCATGCCATGTGTGATTTCACGGTGATCACTCGATTTGGTTTCCGTAGTCTTTGTAACAACGGAATCAAATCCAGGTCAATGCTCTTTCACTTTGGATGACGCGTTCTTCCCTGCTACCCATGGGGGGAAGAGGTTCCTTAATTGTGTGTGGGTAAGGCTACTGCCCATGAGGCCAAGAGACCACATGCAAGAGAGGTTCTATTTGACGCGTTCTCTCTGCTGCCCATGGGGGGAGAGAAAAACCTTGAGGGTATGAGTGAGGCTGCTGTCCATGGGGCCAAGAGTCTGCATACCAGAGAAGACAATATTATGCTAGTTGTGAATAGGTGGATTCCTTGACCGGTCTATGTGGTAGTATCGTATATTTGTGATAATTTATCTTATGTTAGATATTATGGCTTTGGAAATTATATTGTTGATGCTCACAGATTATAGTATATAGTTTTAAAACAGTTATTTTGAGAAATTTTGTATTTCATTATTTAATCATCCTTGTCATATTATTATTTTTGAAGATGAAACTTGGATTTCCTCCACCCCCATTAAATATGCTACTTATTGGGCTCTGTCTTATTCCATTATTTTTATAAACTTTTCAGAGTAGGCAATAATCTTTTGAGACAGCTTTTTGGTGGCTAACAATAGTTAGACTAACTACTAATGGAGGCTAAACTTGGAAATGGAGACATTAGATGATGCATATCTTAGAATAGGCTTGACTCATTCTTTTGTATACTATAATGGTTGTGACTGTATTCCCACTGATGGGACAAGCTGTTGTTATGTAATTATTTATTCAGACCTCTATTCTTTTATGGCCAATAGTCCTTATAATTAATACTTAAAGCTCTGACTTACTTTGAAAGTATATACAATGGAATTATTATGAAAAATTTTTATGTTTGTACTTGACAGGATTTATGTGGATTGACTTGTCAAAACAAAGAAAAAAGAGGAAAAATTTACAGGTTCTTGAGACATCATTCTCATGCTTTAGACCCTTTGGGGTTTGGGGTGTGACAATTCTGGTATCAAAACTTAGGTTATGATTCTGTAGACTTTTGAAAAGAGGAATTGATTTTGATCTAAGTCAGAGCATTAGGGGTTTGATGAATTCTTTATTTGTACCTTTGTTTCAGCTTCCACCTGCTATTCCTTTTTCCTTATCTATCTTTTCTATGCTAACCTTCTATGTTGCCTTGTGATTTACTAGCTTGTTTCTTGGGTATAGGTATAAGTTTCTTGGGTATAGGTATAAGTACCTTGGTACACTATGCCTCTTAAAAAGGAAGCACGTAAAGTAAGACATGTGAATGAGGCTACAGCTCCAGAGCATGGCCATAGGCAATGCCAAGAGAGTGAGAGATCTGTCACTCCTGATGGTAGTAGGATTGATGAGGTGGCAATGGCGGTAGACAGGGTTTGTGCTAGGATTTCTAGAGCAGTCCAGGGTGGTGAACGTAGGAGGGAAGGTTGCACTTTTGGGGAGTTCCATAAGCAAAACCCTCCAACTTTTGATGGGGGACCTGATCCTATAGTAGCAGAGAACTGGCTGCTAAAGATGGAAAAATTACTAAGAGCCCTTGAATGCACTGATGCTCAGAAGGTGTTGTACGCCACTTTTGCTCTTCAGGGTTCTGCTGAAAGATTGTGGTCAAGCATTGAGCAATTGTTGAGGATGGAGTTGGGAAGGGATACTCCCATTACTTGGGAGAAGTTTAAGGAAGTTTTCAATAGGACGTACTTCCTCGATGTATTAACAGACCGTAAGGCAAGAGAATTTTTTGATTTGGTTCAAGGGGCTATGACAATGGATGAGTATGCTGCTAAGTTTGTTGAGCTCTCTCGTTTTGCTCCTTACATGATTCCAGATGAGTCCAAGAAAGTGAAAAAATTTCGGGAAGGCCTTAATGGTAGGTTTCACCCTCTCATTATAGCTTTGGAGTGGATATTTTTACTGAGGCTGTGAGGCAGGCAATGAGTTTTGAAGAAGACTTTAAGTACAACCCCAATTCCAAGGAGAGTGAAAAGAAGCAAGGGCCCTCTAATTCTCAACATGGTAAGGGTCAAGGGCATAAGAAATGATTCTTTAAAAACTTTGGTAATAGAGGATAATCTTTAGGCATAGCAAGAGTGCCTATCCTCAGTCTGATGATAAGAATTCTTGCTCTCATTGTGGTAAACTTCATGATGGACAAAACTGTGATGGGGTCAAGATTTGCTTTACTTGTAAGCAACTCGGACACTTTGCTAGAGACTGCCCAAGTTCTAAGGGCTAAGGTTCCTCTTCCTCATCTCAAGTTGCAAAGGGTAATGACAATGGGAAGAAAGTGCAAGGTAGAGTGTATGCCTTGACTACTCAAGATGCTCAGGCCACAGATACGGTGGTGGCAGGTATACTTCCTTTGTTTTCTGCACATGCTAAAGTTCTTTTTGATCCTGGTTCTACGCATTCTTTTGTTTCTTGTGCATTTGCTAAGAATCATGATAAGAGCACCGAACTACTTGATTTTGAGTTATCAGTTTCTACCCCTGTCAGTGATACTTTAATGACTAATCTTGTGCTTAAGTCTTGTATTATTAGTATTGAGAGTAGAGAGTTATTGGTTGATTTGGTGTTGTTAGATATGCATGATTTTGATGTCATTTTGGGCATGGATTGGTTGGCTTCTTACCATGCTAGTGTGGAATGTTTTGAGAAAGAGGTGGTGTTTAGGCCTCCAGGTGAACTAGAATTTTTACTTAAGGCTTCGTGTTTGCCTTTTATGCCTCATGTGATATCATGCATACAAACAAACCGCTTACTTAGAAAGGGATGCCAAGGATTCCTTGCTAGCGTAGTGGATTTATAAAGCAAAGAATTGGAGATAGGAGACATTCCCATTGTGAGGGAATTTTCACATGTTTTTCCTAATGATCTACCTGGGTTGTCCCCAGATCGTGAGATTGAGTTCTCTATTGATCTACTTCTAGGTACTGCACCTATTTCTAAGGCACCAATAATTTGCAGATGTGTAGAACAAATTAACAAGGCTAGCCGTGGAGATTTGACTCCTGATGAATTGAAGGAGAGACAGGTGTGACCTTTTTTTTCTCTCTTTTTGAGACTGATTTTATGAAACCAGTTTGGGATTGTGGTCTTTACGTAAGTTTCCACCTTGCAGGCCAAGGGAATGCAGGACCCTGAAGTTCAGAACATCCTCCAAGACCCTGTTATGAGACAGGTATGCTCAATTTGAATTTTTGGTCTTTTTGAGTTAAACTCGTGATCTCAAATGATTCTTTATTGTTTTCTATATAGTGTATGGAATTGCTTAAAATGCTTTGGGTGATGTATGCAGGTGTTGATAGATTTCCAGGAAAATCCCAAGGCTGCTTAAGAACACACAAAGAACCCTATGGTGATGAACAAGATCCAGAAGCTGGTTAGTGCAGGAAAGGAATTGTTCAGATCAGATGAATCTGAGGGGGAAGACATAACATGGACAAAAGGCTTCTGCGTTAGTCAGATTGTACTTTGTGTGAATTAAGGGGATTATTTAAACAAACTATTTTGAATTGGCAAAATTTATTTTGTGATGTCCCTCATTTTCAATTGTTTAGTGGAGGTCACTCGTCGTTGTGTTTTATATTACACATCTCTAGTTCTCAATCTCTCCCCCCACCAAAAACACACTACACATGTTTTGTATTAGGTTATCTGATTGGCTGGTTTAGCTCTTGGTTCAACTAAGTTGAGGATGTGGATATAGTATTTCACACCATGACAGGCAGGCAGCGGTGGCTCAACCATTAATAGGCCATTGAGGAAATGGCCTAATGCCTCTAAATGGAAGAGGTCTCTTAAAATAGAATATATTATATTTATTTGTTTTATAGTGTTGCAAAATTAAAAAATATAAAAAAAGGCCCCTCACCCATAGGGCAAAAATTTGTTTATTTTAATATAGAAGATTTTATCAATTAAGTTAATTAGAATCTATTACTTTCTTCCAAGTAGCTAATTAGAATCCATTACTTTTCAAAGTAGGTAATATTAAATTATTTATTTTATAATATATCATTCTACTATCAATTTATTTGAGTTTTTTTGGGTCTGTTTGTTATGATATCTCATTTTTACATTTAAATAACTTTGCACACATTTTTTTACTCACACAAATTTTAAAAGACTATAAAAATTCTATCTTAAACTACTCTACTAAACACCTTCTTAGTTGTACAAAAAAGTGGAGTTTTTTTCCATTTTACAGTGTTCGACATAAATGATTTTACAATGTAAAAAATTTCTTTAATTAAGGCCTGGAAACTTAATAAATAAAATTACTCAAAAAAACACTTAATAAATAAAAATTGTTTTAAAAATATTATTCTCTTTTCGAATGATGTTCATTTCATTAAAATTTTTAAACTTGTAAAATTTTACTCTTCTTCTCTCTTTCTATCAAAATTAAAACTATAATTAATAATTTTTCCGACAGATTCATTACTGGAGTCCCCAACATCCCAAGCCTTGCGGCTTAACCTGGCTACCAAATGGTGAACATGTAGTTGACTATACTGCTCAACATTTTAGTCATTGGACATTTCCGGAAGCTTTCTCTGCCCTCGCCAACTGTCATTCCCTAATTTGTCAGTACCTAAATTATTGTGCTGAATAAAGCATAAACATTCTGAAAAGCCCTTTCAATAGGAATTGTTGTAGTTCACTTCAAATGTTCACACATACTTTATGAACTGCTATTGACTTGCATTTTTTTCTTTTTTGTTTGTTTGTTTGTTCGAGTCCATCATAGCCTTTCCTTGTTCATTTTTGTGTAGAGTTGGACTAAGTCTAAGATTGCTTTAAAAAATGTTACAGGGTAAGTATAGGGAAAGGGGAAAAAGAAAGAAAGAAAGAAAAAATCTCTTTCAGTCGAATTCTAAATATTAAACTGACAAAAATATATTGCTCCCTGTTCTTCAAGAGGGAGAATAAATTAAGCAGCAACTTGCTCCTTGGCAGCGCTGAGTTGATTCTGGATGTGTTGAGGGACAACATCAAACTTGGCTAAGTGCATGCTATAGGATGCACGGCCTTTTGTCATCCCCCGGAGTGTGCTGACATACTGGAACATCTCTGCCAGTGGGACAAGTGCATCAACCACCTGCAATAATCCCAAAACAACCAGTGAACTAAGACCCAAGAATAAAGGAACATAAGAAAAATGTAGATATAGCTTAGGATAAAGTGCCACTGCTTCAATCATCAGCATTCCATTTCCTGTTTTAAGGCATTAATTCATGAAAGGTCCAAGATACAACAGGAAGCCCAAACAACACATGCTGTTGCAGTCAATTATTCCCTTTTTTTTAGTTGTCTTTTTCACTTACTATGCCTTAGAAGTTAGAACTTGGTATCGACAGTCTTGAGATAGATGTGTAATAAGTACACAGTTTTACAATGAAGAGTTGCAATCAATCACTATGAATGCGAGGACTAAGCAAAATTTAGTATGTGGTTATAAAAGGTAGCTAGAGTTGACTGAAAAATAAGCAATACAGTAAATGCTGTAGTAAGAAAATTTTCAAAATATATGTTAATGTTAAGCAAGAGACGAGATTGTTGGACATACCTTGAGACCGCCAGGTTTGTCACCAAAGCTGTTGATCTGACCTCTCCTTGAGTTTAGATCACCAATCACATCTCCTAAATGTTCCTCAGGTGTGACAACTTCAACTTTCATAATGGGTTCAAGCATCTTTGGGGCAGCCTTCCTCATCCCTTCACGAAAAGCTCCTCTGGCTGCCAGCTGAAATGCCAGGACACTTGAATCGACATCATGGTAAGATCCATCTACTAGCACAGCACGTACATCAACAACTGGAAATCCTGAAAGCACACCATTACTCATACACTCCTCTAATCCTTTCATCACCCCTGGAATGTACTCTCGGGGCACTGCACCTCCCTTTATTTCACTTTTGAACTCATATCCGCTACCTGCTTCCATGGGTTCAAACCGTACAGTGATGTCAGCAAACTGACCTTGTCCACCTGACTGTTTCTTGTGCACATACTTCACTTCTGAGATTCTAGAAATACTTTCCCGGTAGTTTACTTGAGGCGCACCAACATTAGCTTCCACCTATGTAAAACAAGCAGCCCCATTATGACAATTCAAATAGGAGTTGCCAATAGAGTAAACTAGAAATCTTTACTGATCAGACAATTGGTCAAACTGTAGATATTAACTCACATTCTTCTCCTTTGCTCTCTTTCATGGTAAGGATAATAATTCAAACTTGTGCAAACTGAACAAATGAAGAAGTAACATGATCCAAATGCATGTGCATGCATAACCATTTACACTATTATATGTTCAGGATATATATATATATAGGTGCTTGTGCATGTGCATGTTGATTAGAGTATTGTCTCAAAGAGGCATCTTAAAGAAGTGTATTGTGCCAGATCATGATCCTAGGTATAGAACATATGAATTTGAAAATCCAACACTTAGGTCTCAGATATAAACCTTAAACTCCCTCTTGAGTCGATCGACAATAATCTCAAGGTGCAATTCTCCCATTCCTTCAATCACTGTCTGGTTGATCTCTTCATCCCGTGAGAAGTGAAAAGAAGGGTCTTCTTGAGCAAGTTTGATTAACCCAGTTGCCATCTTATCAACATCAGCTTTAGTCTTGGGTTCAATCGCAACCTTGATCACAGGATCAGGGAAGTCCATCCGTTCAAGCACAATGGGATTCTCAGGATCGCTCAGTGTTTCGCCGGTAATGGTATCTTTCAGACCAGCAAGAGCAATAATGTCACCTGTTAAAGCTACCTTAACATCCTCTCTGCTGTTTGCATGCATTTCTAGAAGTCTACCAATCCTTTCTTTTTTGTTTTTGTTTGCATTCAGTACATAGGATCCTGCAGTCAGCTTTCCTGAATACACCCTCACAAATGTAAGGGAACCCACAAATGAATCACTCATGATCTTGAAAGCGAGTCCAGAGAATGGCTCATCATCACTTACAGCCCTTTCAATTATCAGTTCTGGGTTCTCTGGGTCAGTCCCCTTCATTGCTGGCAAATCAACTGGAGAAGGCAAATAATCCACAACAGCATCAAGCAATGGTTGAACACCCTTATTTTTAAAAGCTGAGCCACATAATACTGGGACAAAACTGCTTGAGATGGTTCCCTTCCTTATTAATTTCTTAATGGTTTCCTCATCAGGTTCAACTCCTTCTAGATAGCTCTCCATAGCTTGATCATCTAAGTCAATTATGGTTTCTATCATCTGAGATCGATACTCTTGTGCTAGCTTTTGAAGATCTGTTGGAATATCCTCATAGAAAAACTTAGCACCTAACTCTTCTCCTGACCAAACTATAGCTTTCATCTTCACAAGATCAACAACTCCCTGAAAAGTATCTTCTGAACCAATAGGTATTTAAATCACCAGTGGTTTAGCACCCAAATTTGTCACTATCATGTGTCTTGTTCGGAAAAAGTTTGCTCCAAGACGATCCATTTTATTAACAAAGCATATTCTGGGTACCCCATATTTATCAGCTTGCCTCCAAACAGTTTCAGATTGTGGTTCCACACCAGCAACACTATCAAACAAGCATATAGTGCCATCCAATACCCTGAGAGCCCGTTCCACTTCAAGAGTGAAGTCGACATGGCCAGGAGTATCAATAATGTTAATCCGGTGTTTGTTCCAAAATGTGGTAGTTGCAGCAGAAGTTATGGTAATCCCTCTTTCTTGTTCTTGCTCCATCCAGTCCATTGTAGCTGTTCCTTCATGTACCTCCCCTATTTTATAGTTTCTTCCTGTATAGTAAAGAATCCGTTCGGTAGTGGTTGTTTTTCCTGCATCTATGTGAGCCATAATTCCAATATTGCGATAATCATTCAATGGTACTGCACGCTTTGACTCTGGCAAGAAGACAAAAGAAAAATAATCTCTGTTATGTTAGCTGATACACAAAAGGTTTCACAAACCATAATGATGAGTAATCTATATAGGCTTTTGTCACAGTATGCCATGATATAATCAATGAAACAAGCAAGAATGCATATCACTTATCCCATTATCATGTATAGAAGTTATTGCCAATGCATTGCAAAAGTAACTATTTTCTTGAGTTTTACCAAAAAAAACTATTTTCTTGAGACTTAAAATATGTGGCTGTGTTTCTAAATATCAGAACTACAAATAGTAATGACTGAAATTCATTTCATCATTTGAAAAGAGCCAAATGGTCCTATTCCACACTATATAGACACTAACTACTAGAATTTTGGAAAGTGACACAATTTGACATACATTCAAAATATCATTTCTTTGCCTTATGGGCTTATAGGAATAATAAAATCAATGGGAAAGGATATGCTCTAAAGGCCAGCAGGTGCATTCTGGCTTGGTTTTCCTACATAATTATCCTTTTGGAAAACCAAGTAAAGGATATTTATGTAGGAACATTGCTTATAGCAGGTGCATTCTATTTCTAGGTGTTAGAACCCCTTGTTCTACAAATTAGTTGTTTAATATATTTATGTAGTTTATAGCTGCTTTCAAGTTCAATGAATGCTCACTGTCAATTTCCTTTTCTTTTTCTTTTTTTATGAATGATAAGAACTTCATTGATCAAAACACAGTACAAGAAGCTGCATAAGTAGCAAACATAAACTTAAAGAGCCCAAAATAGCCAACAAAACAACAGCCAAATTTACCTTGAAAGAAAGTGAGGGCGGTAAACGAACCAAGCCGTTCATGAACAACTTGGAGATGGAGCTTTGTGAGGTTCATGAACTTGCTTTTTCAATGGCTTTCCATATGGGAGATGCAGCTTTGTGAGGTTCAGCACGAAGCAAGGTCAATTATTAGTAAGGGAGCGTGTTATCTTATTGGAGATGGGAATTCAGTAGATGTGTGGCTGGACCCTTGGGTGCCTTGGGTGCACGGTTTCATCCCCTCCCCAAAGGATACTTCTATAGCTCAGTCTCCTTTAAAAGTCTCACAGCTTATTGATCAAGAGGTGCACTGTTGGAAGCATGAGTTAATCAGGGAACTCTTTTCCCCTGCATCAGTACAAGCAATTCTCTTGATCCCCATTCCTGTCAGACAAAAGGAAGACAAGCTGGTTTGGGTGTTGGAGGCAAAAGGTCAGTTTTCAGTCAAAGCAGCATACAAGGCTCTAAACCCGCTACCACCACCATCTCAATCCCAATGTCTAAATTGGAGGAAGCTTTGGAATCTTAAAGCGCCTGAGAGAATTAAGGTGTTCCTATGGAGGGTGGGTGTCAATGCTTTACCCACCAGGCAAAATATTTCCTCTCGGGTTGGCCTAGAGGATCCCAGCCGTGTCCTTTGTGGTCATGACACTGAGGACCCTGGTCATCTCTTCTTCAGGTGTCCAACTGCTAAGGCTCTATGGTTTGCATCATGTTGGGGTTTCAAATCAGATGAGCAGACAATCAATTCAACTGAGGACATCATCAACATCATTCTAAATCTCCCTGTGACTTCCAGCCAAGGCCGTGAGCAATGGTCAGTATCCCTCACCATGGCATTTACAATTGAGGAGATTTGGCATATTCGAAACCAAGTTTTGCATCATAATGTCAGTTTGGATATTCCTGCATCTATTCAGAACATTATACACAGGGTTCAAGAATACATTGTTACTACCTCTGAACCGACACACCCCATAACTCCATCCACCTTGAGCCGCTGGGTTCCTCCACCTCCTGGCTATATAAAAATTAATGTTGATGCAGCTTTATCCACCAACAAAGCTGCCTTTGCAGTGGTAGCAAGAAATCACCTTGGCGATGTGGTGAAGGTATGGGCTAGAATCCTACCATCCAGACCCCCCCTCCAAGCCGAGACAGAGGCCCTCCTTTGGGCTGTGCAGCTTGCTAAGCGAGAACATTGGAACCTAGCCATCTTCAATGGAGACTCAAAGAATTGTTTTGATGCGATCAATTATCCCTCGCGCAACCCAGATTGGTCTATCTGTACCTTAGTTGATAATATTCGTGTTTTAGCTGTTGATTTCCTCTCTTGTTCCTTCCTATGGGTTAACAGGTGCTGCAATAATGATGCACATGTAGCTGCAAAGTTTGCTTTGAGTTCTAACTGCTCTTGTTTTTTCAATCCGGGGAACCTCCCTTCTGCTTTGTATGCAGCTTGTAAGGAGGTTTCCCCCTGATGTTTGCTTTCTGTTTTGGTTTAATGAATTGAAGTTTATCAAAAAAAAAAAAACTAATTTGTAGAATAATGAAAATTTACTTTGATTCACTTAAGCAGGAAGCAAATGAAACCGAATACAAACTAAGTAATCCAAGAATCCACTACCCATCAATTTCACAAAAATTGCCTTCAAAGTTTAACAATTTGGATAAAAGGGTACACGCAAATGACACCAAAAAATTAACTTTCAACTACTAAACTAAGAGAGAGAGTGAGAGACCTTCAGTGGCCATGGCGAAGACAGAGAAATTTCTTCTGATCTGCGAAGTGGAGGGCTTGGAAGATATTGAGTTCAGGCGCACAGTGCCATGGAACTCAGAAGAAGAAGAAGAAGATGATTGTCGTCGAGGACGAAGACCCAGAAAGCGAGCTGGAGAGAGAGGGATTGTAGGCCTTCTTTGAGACCCATTGAAACTGAAATTGCAAGCTGAGGAAGCTGACACTCTCACTGACTCTGCCGCCATTTTTATTTTTATTTTTCTGTACTGTATGACTGTGAGTGAGAGAGCTTTTCTCTATTGTGGTTTTGGGCTCTCTTCTCTTGTCTTCTGTGACTTCTGTCTCTCTTATTACTCAGTCTCTCACACTTCCATCTGCTAGTTTTGGTTTGGGGATAACGCAAAAGTACGTAAGAGGTTAGAGGCGATCGTGAGTTTTGGCTTGTCTTTCGTTTTCGTTTTCGTTTTCGGATCCATATCCCAGGTATTGCACGGTGTGCAATAGGTCTATGGCTGCCAAATGACAAAAAGACTATTTTGCCCTTAAAAAATTTCACACCCGCCCATTGTTTCAGAATTCAATCCGCCCACGTTTTCCTAAAACATAAACTCAGGGTCCGTTTGTATAAGGCTTATTGTTGAAAATTGAAAACTGAAAATACTATAGTAAAATAATTTTTAAATAAGTGAATAGTACTGTAGGACCCATTTTTAATAAAAAAATTATTAAAAAAGTACGTGAACAGTGCACGTACAGTAGCGCACAGGGCATGCCTGCCCCAATTGTCCCCCCTCGCAGCAGAACCCAAAAAAAAAAAAAAAAAAGAAGCAAAACGTGAGCAGCTGGACGTGGACGTCTAGCTGCTCTATCCAAACGCATTCTCAGACTCTCTCTCTCTCTCTCTCTCTCTCTCTCTCTCTCTCTCTCTCTCCTGCGCAGCTGCCTCTCCTTCAATCCATTGTCACAGCAACCCAGTACCAATCCACATAAGGCCAAGCCTCTCTCTTTGGCATCACTGTTGCTTCCAAAGCTCCGGCGAAGCTTCAAGCTCGTCCAATTCCGACGCCAACGAAGAAGACCCATCTCGCTCTTCAACAAAAAAACTTCCCCCCTCTTTCTTGTGTGTGAAGCTGTCCCAAGTCCCAACTCTCACAGAGTAAAGGTCTCCCTCTATCTGGTACCCCTTTTCCCTCTTTCACTTCCTGTATATTTATGTGCGTGTTTGTTATGTATAAGATTTTTTTTTTTTTGGAGAATCGTTATGTATAAGATAATTTAATGGTAATGAAGAAGAATTTCAAATAGGCGGTGAAGTTTTTGGAGTCTATTTAAGTGGAATAGTTAATTTTTGAAGTGTCCCATATAATAAAAATTACTCTTTTTCATTTTCTTTGTCCTACGTAACAAAACAAAGTATCAGTAGTGGTTGGCCATTTGGGTTTTATGCTAAAAATTCAATTTTTGCTTCAAAAAAACTATATATAGAAAAATCTGGGCTCTTGTTGTAAATTTGATCACTTTTCATAAAATGAAGCTTAATTGCTTTAAACTTGAAGGTTAACTTCTTTAATCTTAATTGCTGTGATGTAGGAATGGAGGATGTTTTGACGAGCCATGTGTTTGGGAAGAAGAAGACAATAGAAGTTGCTCACTTGTAAGTACTTAAAGACTGGAATCCTTGAAATATTGATTTTACATAGTTGTATATTTGGTTTGCTATTTTGATTCTTTACAAAGATTTTAAACCTTGCTAATTCGGATTAAGATGTAGTTGATTAGAAGGAAATAGAAGCATAAGTTGGAACATTAGGCAGGTTGGATCACTCTCTACAATTTTTTTATCTTTTTTATCAATCTAACAATTAATGGAAGCCACTTTTATGGTGGATGGGTGGTCAAAATTGGGTAGAGTTAGTGAAACAGAGAGTGTATTAAAAGCAATGTTAGGGTTTTGGGAGGGCTGGTCGGATTAATGATGCCATGGAGATTTTTGAGCACATGAAGGAGAAAGGTTGTGCCAGACATTGGAACTTACAATGCAATGATCTCAAATTTATATTAATATATGAATAAAAGTCAGCATTGTTTTTGTAGAACCTTCAAAATGCTTGTTATTAATTCACATATAAAATGATACTTTAGTTCTCTCTCCCCCTCTTTTGCTTAGTTTGGAATTTGAATCCTAGCATGTGCGTGTAATTACTAATTAAAGAAAATGTTTCTGCATCTTTGGGTAGTATAACATTCTTTCAGTTTATATTTTCTTTTGGTCTTTATTCATTTTGTAGTTCAAAAGAATGTATCTTGTTAGTTACTATTTGTTACTAGTGTATGGGACAATAAAATCAGTTGGGAACCACAGCTCATAAACACACACACACTCACTGCAAATTTTTATTGGTAAGCACAATATTGGTACACAAATTTTCAGCTTTTATTTTTAATGAAAAACATTCACTCTTCTATAATTATAATAGTTGATATTTTGTACATTTGTTTGTTAATTGTAGGAGTATTCTTTAATTATAAGCATATCTTTTTAATTCCAGCAACCATGTGCCATTTTTTTAATTACTAATAATCATGAACTTTTACTTGCAGAGATAATTAGCATTGAAGTCCAAATTAGAATATATGTAGCTACACCATGAATGAAGGTTGAGGGCTCAAGGCTAAGTTGAAGCAATGGTGATAGAAAAAGTTAAGTTGATAGAGTTGAAGCCCAAATTAGAACACTAAGATTTAATTATATAAGACAATGATGAGGTCAATCTGAACCTTAGGGCTGTGGGGGGCGGGGGGGGGGGGGGGGGCATCGGAAAATTTTTGTTTTCTTGAAGTTGAACTCTCTTTAGTTGTACAAGTTCATTTAATAAATAACTATAGTAGAAAGGATGCGCAAAAATGTTGTTGAATCTATTTTTCTCTTTACTTTGGCACATCTTTGTTTTTGAGATTGGTATTGGTTTATTCAAATCAAGTTCTTGCAAATATTGAGAAACATCTAATGTATTTACGCCTCACATAAATTTGTGGATTCCATTTGTGGAGTCCTTTTTATGTAAGATAACTAATCACACCAAATGCACTAAATAAGGATAAGTTGGTTGAGGTTTGGGTGATTAGCCTCTAAGAATTTGAGAAAGAGAAGAATTTTGGATTGTAGTACTCCTTGATTCTTTTATTTTTCATTGATTAAATAGTAACTAAATACAATGTCTCCAATTACACATAATCTGATATGCTGAACTAAAAAGAAATAAAGAATTACACTTGAAGGATAATCTACTAACGAGCAGATAACTCTTCCTAAATGACTAAAAAAATATAAGGAATTACATTTGAACAATAATCTACTAAAAAGCAGATAACTCTTCCTAAATGATAATATCCTTAATTTGCTAAGCCTATCAATAAACTAAGACTAATCCGTCCAAATCTCTTTCTTCAATTTGATAAGCCAGCCAGCAGATTACTCCTTCAACAGCAGCACCTATTCTGCATTGGACTCCAACCGCATTTGTTCTATATTCCAAGACTAAATGAGTCGAACCAAGACTCCTTTGACAGCACCTCCAAGCAACATTGTCAAGTTTCTTTGCATCAACCTGAAGGCAACATTGTCAAGTTTCTTTGCGTCGTCCTGAAAAGGAAGATCAAAGAATTAACTCTGTAGCCCATAACAAATGACAAAATGAGCCAAAAAAATCTACAGCTTCTAAATATAAGGCATTTCCAGTGAAAAAAAAAGGTTAAGTCTACAAACACTCATGACAACTGTCTCAATATAACATCATATCCAAAAGAAACAACATTTGCCAATGGCGTAAAATGCATCCTTATTCAAAAGTATGGAGAGACAAGTTCTAGTGAAAAAAAGATTGGTGCACCAAAGATCTTTACTACAAACTTGTATCCAAATAATTTCAATTGCATATTGTACTTCCAAAGGCAAAAATAAATTCAAGAACTTTACAAAAGAAGATACAGAGCAATTAGACAATAAATATAAAAATTACGTAAACAAATTAAATATTCATTGAAAATATACTTGATTGTTGATAATAGGTATTATCAAACTTCAATGAAATTTCTAAAAGTAGCCCTTGCACCTTCTACAGAAACAACATAGCAATTAATCAAGTAAACATTAGAATTCCTTACCACCAACTATTGAACTATGCACCATACCTTCAAATTAGGTAAACTCAACAATGGAAAAACAAATTATAGAATTGGGGTCATCACATATCCAACAGTCAACAATCCTCACACCAAAAACAACAGTCAACAACCTTCACACCAAAAAATGAACTTTTTCAAGACCAAAATTTCAATTACCGTATCAGCAAACTAGGCTAGAACAATACAGGAACTATGAAAACATCCCTCATTCTGAAGAGGGGTCTCAGAAGGTTTTTTTTTTTTTTTTTTTTTTTTGGGGGGGGGGGGGGGGGGTGTGGGGTCATTTTTATATATCAAATTATTATATGACTATGTTGATAATTGTAAGTTAACTGAAAATCAATAAGGTCATTTTTCCTTTTGTTTAAAATCCATTCAAACAGGATTGCAAAGTTACGAAGAAAGGGAGCTCATATTATGAGTTCAGGCGGAATTCAAGATCTGTGAAACCAACCATTCTTCATTTTCAGGTCAGGTGAACGAAAGTTATTGTAATAACCTGGAGGCTATTTTTTTCCCTTTTCATCTTGAATTCAGTGATTTTTTTGCAATCTTGGTTGACATGAAACTGATTTGTGCCACCTTATTGATCCTCTTATTTGTGTAATTTGCTCAAATGAATTAATATCAGCTCTCTGAGTAACAATTTTGGTCACATATATTTGATAAAATGGGTTAGTTGAATTCCTGTGTTGATATGGACACCAGACACGGATGTAACAAAACACAAACACACAGGCATGGAACTTTCTGTAAAATAAGACTTGTGGTATGATTGGCTGACCTACATTTTTATTGTTTGGTGATGCAGTTGAGGAACTTGGTTTGGGCTACCTCAAAGCATGATGTCTACCTTATGTCTGATTTTTCTGTCATCCATTGGTCCTCCTTAAATTGCACCAGGCAAGAAGTTCTCAATGTCTCAGGGCATGTTGCACCATCGGAGGTGGGTGTTTGGGATATGATATTTGGTTTGAAAAACGGCCTTGGTTTTGTATGTTTAATGTAATTAATGTCCATCTTTTGATCTTGAATTATGCTCTTCCATGAAATCTATCTATCTATTTTCTCCCACAGAAACTTCCTGGAAGTCTGTTGGAGGGATTTACTCAGACTCATGTGAGTTCTCTTTCTGTAAAAGAGAAGCTACTAGTTGCTGGAGGATTCCAAGGAGAACTTATTTGTAAGGTAAGTTCCATAGTATTCTGTGTGTGTTTGTATTGATAGATAAGTTGAGTTTTTGGATCCAAGGGAAGGGTGAACAGGAGATTTGAATTAGTGATCATTCGCTTCATAAGGCATGGTCCTCAGCAATTTTGCTATCCTTGAGGTGTCTTCTGTAAATTTTTTCTTAAATGGTAGTCAGAGTCTCAGAGATATTACAGACTGATTAAACATTGTAGCTGCAGTTGCAGCCAACCAATGTACATGGCGACAGCACATACTTGGCTCATGCTAGTTTCTTGTGCAATATCAATTTTTTTTTTATTGGCGTTCCTTGGAGTGAACTAGCAATCAAGCTGTCCTTAGTGGAATACTGGTACAAGATGAAGAAAACTTCTACAATTTGAGAATGAACTGAGATCTCTCGCTAGGCATTTTAATAAATGCTATCAACCGGTCACTCTATCCCTTTAAGAGTTATCAAGCTGCATTATGAATATATCGTAAAACACTAAGGCTAAATGTTCTCCTCTTTTATTTTATTTTTCTCTAATTTGCAGCATCTGGACCGGCCTGGAGTTAGTTATTGTTCCAGGACAACTTCTGATGACAATGCTATCACCACTGCTGTTGAGATTTATGTCAGCTACAGGTATTTTTTTACCCCTTGTCTTGGTGGTGGGACTGTGAACTTCCAAAACAAACCTAATCGAACTTGTCTTCTTGAATTTCAGTGGTGCATTTCACTTTACAGCTTCAAATAATGATTGTGGAGTTAGAGACTTTGATATGGAGAAATTTCAACTTTCTAAGCACTTCCAATTTCCATGGCCAGTGAATGTGAGCCCCTTAGATTGTATTTTCTGGCTATTTATATCAAGAAAAGGACACTTGGTGATCTTGGTTGTATATGCATAGATAGCATGGGTAGCAAGTTTTACAAGCTTCAAATCATATCTCATGACCTACGTGCAGATGATGATAGTTTCAATTACATTTCAAATGATGCTAAAATTTTACATTTGCCTGCAACGTGGAACCATGGGGGTGCAACTTGATATTTCAGTGCACTCTTCAGGTCGTAGACTGAGATATGTACTAGTACGAATGCAAGTATACGGTTTTATTTATAAGAAAAAGGTAACAAAGTACTTTTATGTCATGACTTGTCCAATTAATGGAATATTGAAACAAAAAATAGTGGATGGAGGGAATGTCTTGGGATATCCGTCTTGGCAACAATGGTTTGAGTTGTAAAAATGAGAATATTTTGACGAGGCTATTCATAGTCAACTCTAAAAATTTATGGTTAAGACTTGGTTGTCATCATTGTTGCAAAACTCATATAAAGTACCAAATCAAATTTAAATATTTGGGTGGATTGAATTTAATTGTACTTAGAAAAGATAATAGTGTTTTCTATTTTATTGATCAATGCAAACAAAATTTTGAACTTAATTGAGAAACTTGATATACTACAGTTTATAAGTTACTATAATTTAGGTTATTTATTTATTTTTAAATTTTAGAATTGTACCATTCCTAAGTATAAATCGTTCTTACATATAAAATTGTATAAAGCCTGACAGGGAATTGTCATGCAAAAATGATATTTTGAAAGACTTAATTTATATACTAAATTAATTAATAAAAATTAGACACTTGTATTTTCTCTATGATATGCTTAAAGCTTATTCTAATGTATGAGATAATTTTTGTTTTCTTAAAAGTTGGAATCTCTTGAATGATATAATTTAAAATCACTGTTAGTTTCTTTAAGGCCTTTAAAAATATTTAGTATTCTAAAAAGAACACATATTTTGTTTGTTTTAAAATGAAGGACCTCATAATTTTTCTTTTTTTTTGGAATTCAAATTTTTTTTTTAAAATAACTTTTCTTGAAGAATATTTTTTCCAAAGTTTTGTTAGAAGACCTTTAGACTTAGTTTTGGCCCTAATAGCCAAAAGCCTTGTAGTTGAATTGACACCTCTCCATGTACAAAATGCTTGGGGGTCTAGGGGGGAAGGGTTCGAGTTACGGGGTTAGCAACATATTGTAATTATTTCTCAAAAAGAAAAAAAGTTCTAGCCTTGATGACAGATTTAATGGTGATGATATAAGAAAGATTGTGGCAGTGGCTTGCATTGCTAATATAACATAGATGATATGCTGCATCTATCAGCCTATCACAACTTGTTAAGATCATTTCTATTAATTTTCTTTTGGTAACAACTTTGCAAAGTGATATGTTGCGATACCATTTTGTTTGAGAAGAGGGAATTGAATATAATAAATGGATGTATTTTTATAGAATATTCATTTTATTATCTTATTTGAAAGTTTTAATGAAGAGAATAGAAAGATCATTTTATTATTGAAAGTTTAAGTGAGGGGAATGAAACAATTTTCTTTTAGAAACAAACTAATATTATGAAATAAAATAACAGAAATAGTAAGGTAAGATAAAGAAATCTAAAGAATAGATAAGATATTGTTGAGGCCTACTTTGGCAAGAAGGCCCAATACCAAGAAAATGCCCAACATTATGGGAGGGAATAAGAAAGAAGTATTAGCAAAGTGAGAAGAAAAATATTAAGTCCAAATGATAGGAATAATGGTCCATAGCCCTATAAAATAGTAAAAGGACCCCAAAGAAAGCAAGCAGGCTCAAGGGAGCCTAAAGAAAGAAGTAGTAAACCCATGGGAGTTATGAGAAATGGCAAGCAAGCAAAAATGGACCGAAGGAGCCCAAAGGAAAGAATTAGTAAATAGGGTTGGCAAAAAGGCCAATAAACCTCGAAGGTAAAAGGCATGGTAATTGGGCTGAGGAAGCCTGAAAGATTTAGAAAAACCCATGGGAATAGAGGATTGGAATGGATCGAGGATGCCCAAAGGAATGAAGCAGACTGAGAATGCCTAAAGGAATAAAATAGGCCAAGAAAACCCCGAAATAGTATGAGAACAAGCACAACAATAGTACTGGCCCACAGGAACTGAGCAAAAGGAAAGTGTATGGCAGGACCAAAGGAGGCCTAGCGAGCACGAGCCAAAATACAACATGGCAGAGGCAATGGGGCGGCATGGTAGAAGTGTCAGTCGACCCATAAAGGAGGCAAGGGTTGGATTGAAAAGGGAAAGGCCCATGCCCAAGCAAAACCCAACTTAGGAAGGAAGCAAGATACTAAGAACGAAGACCCAATAACTCATCCACGCCACAAGAGGTTAAGAATGTGCAGCGAAGACCAAACAAGCCCCCAAGCCATGGCAAATACATGAACAGCAAATAAGCCATGGACTCACATGGAAGTGGAGCACGCACAAGGTTCAGGCACCACCTACTTGAATCCAGCCAATACAAGAGCGGTAGGCCATGGGTTAGAGGTAAGAGAAGGTATGGTCTGGCGGTGGGGAGAAATGGGAAGTCTATTCTGGAGTTCCCGTTCAAGCTCTTTTAAGAGAAATGTTCTACTAGAATGACATGCTACCCAAAAGAGGGAAATATGAGCTGCAATTGCTAGGTGCATCCCATAGGAGTTAGTAAGAGAGAATGCCCAACTCTTATCCAGATGAAAATGCCACAGAGAGTAAGAAAACAAAAAAAAACTCTTTTGTCTGGGAATGAAACGTGGCATGGCCAGCACAGGAAAGTGATGATGTCTGGGCAGCCGATAGACCAGTAGGTGGTATGGTAAGGACACCCATACCAGGACAAAAATAGTTGAAGGGTAAAATAGTAAAACCTGTCACGGCAGACAATATAAAAAGGTCTTAGCTGTGCACAATAAAAGAAGAGAGGGAGAACAACGGGAGGCAAGCACGAGAGATAAACAAAGAAAAACAAGTAAGAAAAGAAGCAAGAGATAAGAAAAAAATAGGTAACACAGAAATCAGAAAGAAAAATAGAGAGTAAGGAAGCCAAGGTCTGATAGTGGGCATGCACCAGTAGGCTAATTCATTCTCTACCTCCAATAGCCTGCTCTCTAGTAAGAATTAAAGAATTTGAGGATGAGCCATCTAGGCCCATTATTTCAAAGTGGGCAATTTCCATGACAAGATTCCCCCTGTGAAATTGCCCACACTGAGTGGTTCCTTTCTTGGACTTAAGTCCCTTAAGAAAACAAGCACGACAGACAAACCTTTTTTTTTTTAATTGATAAAGCATTAATATCATCTTCTATTATTTTATTGTTGTTATTAACCTATTTCTACCGTACTCATATCATTGTGTTATTTCCCCTTTTACTAAGAAAATAGTTTAGTTATTGTCTTTGGCTGACAGAATGCATTTTCTTCTTATTTTATCATATTTTACCCTCTTGCCATAACACTTTTATGACAGCATTTTCTGCCGAGGGCACATGGCCAAGATCCTAGCAAAGGGGTCCTAGCTTGTGCATAAGCTGACTTGAGGTGGGTTCCAGTCAAGCCAGTCTCGACTCTCCTACCCTAGAATCATTGGATCATAACACGACAGGAAGCAGTCCAACCCAGAAGTGCAGAAAAGCCCACCACAAATATAAATTTTATTCTTTAAGTGGTTATCCTTATCCACACAACATTATGTTTTTGATTTGCACACAACATTATTGATTCTTGAATACATGTGTATTTTCCTTTATACTTAGTTAACAAATTTATAAGGGTTAAAATTTGGATGGAGGGAACTCTTTAAGATTGCAATGCCAGGCATTAAAGAATGTGTGTTGTCACTAAAGTTGGGATCAAGGGCACATAAGTCTTTTAGCAAGTCCGATGCTCATAATTACCCCAACCTTACACGTGTGAATGTGATGACAAGAATGCAGCACCGGTGGGTGAGAAAAGCTGTATGTCCAACGCAAAACCAAAGGCATGCACCAAGACTACAACTACAAGGTAATGAGGATAGGGAACATTCTCTTGTATACTGTGTTACATCCTGAGCACTACCTTGAGTGGTATTGGTCTAGTCCTAAAATGATGTTGAGCTTGGCATCCTCATTAGTTAGTGGCCTGACAAAATAATAGAGTATTGATGTAACACCATCCACTAGTGTAACTTCATGTATTTACAACATTGGATAAAATTTGTTGATTTAATCTCGAAAAAAAGGAATTTAAAAAAAAAAAATTGTTATGAGATGATTCTCTTAAGGCAACCTTAGTTTTGGGAGAAAATTTAAATCTTAGATATTTTCGTTGGAAATTCTAAGAAGTGCTAATTGGGCTTTACAATTTTTGGTCTCTTGTGACCACATTAGTTGTTCTAATGTTATCTTTAGTGTTTTTTATTTTTAATGGAAGAATACTATTATTTTACACGGTGTAAGGCAATATATCTAGGTTCAATTGTCTCATAAATATGTTGTCGATAAGCATGTTGTAATTTAAGTTGACAAATAGAAGCTTAGAGATTGAAGAGATAACTTGATGATAGTGAATGGTCAGGGTGAGGAAAAGCTTAAAGGTGTCAATTATGGAGGTTTCAGCCATTGGACTAGGGCAAGAAAGAGAGAAGAGAGAAGAAAGAAAAGAAATTAGACAGAAATTGAGAGAGGGAAAAGGGATTTGCAAGAGATATGTGAGAGAGAGAGAGAGAGAGAGAGAGAGAGAGAGAGAGAGAGAGAGAGAGAAGTTCTTGCAATGAGTAGGCTATTAGAGTATGGTTGGTTCCATTTAGTTGTGGGTGTTTTAAATGGATTTAGCAATGTTAGATTAATTAATACCTCTAAAATTTATATTAAAAATATTTCATCACAACATTGTGTTGGACATGAGGATAAAAGTTTACAAGATTGGACAGGAAGACAAAAATTAGAATGCATTCAAAAATTTAGGAATTAAAAAAAAACTCATAAAAATTTAAGAATAAAAAATAAACTTAAAAAATTGATAAAAACAATATTTTAGTGTTGGAGATATAACTAAATAACGAATAATGAAAGATTAATTATGGTAAATTATGGTCACAATCAAACAATTGGATTTAGAGAAACGCTCGGTCAAAGTTTAGTCAAAGTTGATTAAACCCGGTCAAACTTAATATATGGTACCGAGACCATTAAACTTAGTGAAATTCATATTCAAATCTTGATCAATAGGATTGAAGAGTATGGTGACATATTGGAGTTGGTGAAATTTGAGACCAATTGGATAGTCAGATTGAATAAACATAACCATACAAGTACATAGCACATGTCCATCATGCGCCATACATAGATTTGAAATCTAACCGTTAGATTTAAAGAGTATAGTGAAAGGTTAATTCTAGTAAATTATGGTCACAATCAAACGATTGGATTGAGAGTAATGCGTAGTCAAAGCTAGTCAAACCCGATCAAACTTAATAGATGGTCCCTAGACCACTGGACTTGGTGAAATTCATATTCAAATCTTGATTAGTAGGATTGAAGAGTATGGTGACATGTTGGAGTTGGTGAAATTTGAGACCAATTGGATAGTCAGATTGAGTAAACATAACCATACAAATACACAACACATGTTCATCATGCGTCATACTTAGATTTGAAATCTAACCATTAGATTTGAAGAGTATAATGAAAGGTTAATTTTAGTAAATTATGGTCACAATCAAACGATTGGATTTAGAAAAATGCGTGGTCAAAGTTGGTCAAACCCGATCAAACTTAATAGATGGTCACGATACCACTGGACTTGGTGAAATTCATATTCAAATCTTGATCATTAAGATTGAAGAGTATGGTGACATATTGGTGTTGGTAAAATTTGAGACCAATTAGATGGTCAAATTGAGAGAATATATATAGTCATATAGGTACACAACACATGTTCATCACATGCCATTCCTAGATTTGAAATCTAACTGTTGGATTTGAAGAGTGTAATTAAAGGTTCATTATGGAAGATTATGGTCACAATTAGACGGTTGGATTAGAGAATGGCATGGTCAAAGTTTAGTCAAAGTTGGTCAAACTTGTTCAAACTTAATAGATGGTCCTGATACTACTGGACTTAGTGAAATTCATATTCAAGTTTTGATCATTAGGATTGAAGAGTATGGTGACATATTAGTGTTGGTAAAATTTGAGATCAATTGGATGCTTAGATTGAAAGAACAGTCATATAGGTACACAACACATGTCCATCATGCACCATACTTAGATTTGAAATTTAACTATTGTATTTGAAGAGTGTAATGAAAGGTGAATTTTGGTAAATTATGGTCACAATTAAACGGTTGGATTTAAAGAAAGGCACGGTCAAAGTTTAGTTAAAGTTGATCAAACTCAGTCAAACTTAATAGATGATCCCAAGACCACTGGACTTGGTGAAAATCATATTCAAATCTTGATCATCGAGATTGAAGAGCATGGTGACATATTAGTGTTAGTGAAATTTAAGACTAATTGGATGGTCAGATTGAAAAAACATAACCATACAGGTACACAACACATGTCTATGATGTGCCAGACTTAGATTTGAATCTAACCGTTGGATCTGAAGAGTGTAATGAAAAGTTAATTTTGGTAAATTATGGTCACAATCAAAAGGTCGGATTTAGAGAAAGGCGCGGTCAAAGTTTAGTTTAAGTTGGTCAAACTTAATAGATAGTTCTGATACCATTAGACTTGGTGAAATTAATATTCAAATATTGATCATTGGGGGCTTCAATTGGCTAGCGGCAGCGGTGAGTGCTAATATAGAGAGGCCCAATCTAGGGTTTGAGAGTGAGAGTGCATGGTGGTGATGGCAAGATCAGTCTTTGGGTATTGAGATCAATGATGTGAGATTTTAATTTAAGAGAGAGAGAGAGAGAATGTGTGTGTGTTTTTAGAGGGATACAATCAGATGAGAAATGGAAAGGTTAAGGTCTAAATTGATAGATTTAGGTGGGAGGAAAAAAAAGGGAAAAAAATTGGACTAATTATGGTCAATTCAAAGGTCTATTGTGGCGGTCACAAAACCGCCGCCATAGACTGAAACAAACACCAGTAAATCTTAGCTATAGCAGCGGGTTTATAACGGGGTGCCACTATAGGTAGTTATAACGCCGCTAAAACATCCATATTGCGACGCTCCATCAACTTGCCGTTGTAGTATGCCGTTATACATCAGCTCTATTGCGGTGATCCACTTGAATGCTGCAATAGAGTTGATGTATAGTGGCAGTCTGCAAAAATGCTGCAATAAGTGACATATAGCGGTGTTTTTTGCACCCACCTCAAAAAGTCCGCCGTAATAGATCAGTTTTCTTGTAGTGCTAATTGTATATCTTTAAGTGTATTCATGCATATGCATGGAGTTACAAACTAGTGAAACATAATACAAGAGATGTTAAAAAATGCCCTAAGGGCATTAGTTTAAGAATTAGTTTTGCTGAAAACTTTTTATATTTTCCATAAAAATTATGTTAAAACTTTCATAGTATGATTTATTAACAATTGTTCAAAGGAGACTTATTAACAAGGCCCAATAAACAGTACCATAGATTTAGCTTTTTGGAGGGAAGTTGGACTTAAACTTGCATGAACAATGCCACTGTTGTAATGAGGCCTATTCACCTGGCCCCAAATGCACCCATAGTGGGTCACTTACAAATCATATAGCAATTTTAAGCTTTATGACATACCTTAGTCTATATGACAATATCTTTTATTATAATACTCTGTTTTTCAGTTGTAGTAGGTCTATATAAAATTTTCATAAATTTACTGTGACACTTATTTTACTTTTATTTTTATTGTGAGTGTTAGAAGTACTGAATAATTGTATTGTATTACTCATGAAAAAATGTACATGAGTGTCTTTATATAGGAGGCATATGAGTGTAGTACAAGTAAGAGTGTAGTATAAGAATATATGCTATACAAGTAATCTAATTAGGCCTAAAGCCCACAACACTATACACATTAATAGCCCTCTTTAAACTCAAGGTGG
Organism: Castanopsis chinensis; assembly: GCA_032878915.1. Classification (NCBI taxonomy): domain Eukaryota; kingdom Viridiplantae; phylum Streptophyta; class Magnoliopsida; order Fagales; family Fagaceae; genus Castanopsis; species Castanopsis chinensis. The sequence continues at coordinate 764,850 of JAVQMG010000026.1, read as the reverse complement.
ATATGAGACCAACTTGAGGTTGTCAACCAAAGTACGAAGGCGTCCCTTAGGATGTGACTTGGTGAAGATATCTGCAAGTTGATCTTTAGAGGAGACTGAGATCAGCTTGAGAGCACCATGGACAAGATGATAACGGATAAAATGACAATCGATCTCGATGTGTTTAGTTCGTTCATGGAAGACATCATTGTGAGCAATATAAATGACACTTTAGTTGTTATAATAAAAAGGAGTAGCAAAGGATGTAGACACACCTAATTCTTTGAGAAGCCATCGTAGTCAAAGGAGCTCAAATGTGGTATCAGTAAGGGCACGATACTTTGCTTTAGTATTGAAGTGGGCTACATGAGTTTGTTTCTTACTTCGCCAAGAAATCAGAGAAGAGCCAAGAAGAAAGCAATAGCCCGTGGTGGACCTTTTATTAGTGAGATCTCCTGCCCAATCAGCATCAGAAAATGCACAGAGAATAAGAGGAGATTGAGCAGAGTAGAAAAGACCATGGAAGAGAGTGTCCTTTAGGTAACAAGAATGCGTAGGACAGCAGCATAGTGAGTCAATTGTGGAACAGACGGATACTGGCTCACCTGGTGAACAACATAGGAAATGTTTGGATGAGTGACAGTGAGATAAACTAGGCTGCCAACCAAGCGTCTGTAAAGAGAGGGATTAGACAATGGTTTCCCCTCTGAGGGAGTCAGATGCGCATTAAGCTTAACTGGAGTGTCAACAGTCTTGCTATCAATGAGTCTTGCTATCAATAAGTCTAGCTTAAGACAAGAGTTCAGAGGCATACTTGGCTTGAGTAATATAAAGTCCATCTGTAGAATAAGTGATTTCAAGACCCAAGAAGTAGCTGAAATGTCCAAGATCTTTCATCTCAAATTGTTGACTGAGAAAATCCTTGAGTTCTTGAATGCCACTGAGGTCATTACCAATTATGATCATGTCATTCACATACAAGAGAAGTAAAATAGTGCATTTGTTAGTGCAATGAAGAAATAAGGCAGAATCATAATGACTGGCCATGTAAACCAAACGAGAGATGGTAGAGCTGAATTTGGCAAACCAAGCTCGTGAAGCTTGTTTAAGGCCATAAAGTACACGTCGAAGGTAACAAACCTTGTTTTGATTCAATAGAGAGACTAGGAGGAGTTTTTATATAAACGTCTTCACTTAAATCCCCATTAAGGAATGCATTTTTTACATCTATTTGAAAAAGATCTCATTTACTGGTAGCAGCAATAGCTAAGAGGGCACGAACAGATGAGATACGAGCAATCAGAGCAAAGGTCTCTTCATAATCAATCTCATACTCTTGTGTAAAACCTTTTGCAACAAGATGAGCTTTGTAGCGCTCAGTGAACCCATCAGAGCGAGTCTTAATCTTGTAGATCCACTTACAACCAACCACAGATTTCTCAGGGTGAAGTGTCACCAAATCCTAAGTATGGTTTTTAGATAATACATCAAGTTCCTCTTTCATTGCAATCTAATATAAAGAGTCAATGGAAGCCTTACGATAGGTGTGAGGCTCGTGCAGTGTAGTAAGGGTAGTGTAATAGTGATAGTCAAGTAAATGTGCAAGAATAGATCTTACCCGAGTTAAGTCACAAGGTGGAATGTCTTATGCAAGATCTTTAGGAGGAGCGGGAGCAGGGACCCAAGCTCATGGTTGGGGTTGGGTAGCTCGTCTTCTACTTGTTCATCTTCCATTTATTCATTAAAGGGTGAACAAGGAAATGGATCAATGATATCTAGTGGTTGGACAGAGAAGTCTATAAGAGAATCAAAATCAACTACAGGAGGATTAGAAGCAGCTACAAAAGGAATATGTGCCTCATTTGGAAAAAAATCTAAGACAGAGGAGGAAGATGGGGGGCATGGAAGTAAGAGAGCTTGACAAAGAGGAGATATTCCCAAAAGACAACATTGCGGGAGATACAAAGTCGATGAGAAACAGGATCATAACACTGATACCCTTTTTGAGTTTTGACATAGCCAAGAAAATAACAAAGCCTTGACCGAGGCTCAAGTTTGTTATGCTCATGTGGCTGAAGAAGAACGAATCAAGCAGAATCGACTGAGCAAAGGTAATGATAATCGGGAGATGACCCAAAAAGGCGATCGTATGGAGTTTGATTTTGGATGACGAGATTAGGAATGCGATTAATAGCATGAACAGCATGAAGTGCAGCTTTGCCTCAAAAAGGAGTAGGAACTTTAGCAGAGAGAAGGGGAGTACGAACAATGTCAAGAATATGACAAAATTTTGGTTCGACTCTACCATTTACTGAGAGGTACTTGGATAAGTTAGTTAATGAACAATGCCATAGGAATGCAAAATAGCTTGAAAAACATATTGAGTGTATTCAAGAGCATTATTAGATTGAAGAATTTTGATGCGTTTGGAAAACTAAGTTTCAGCCATTTTTGCAAAATCACAATATACTTGCAATAATTTAGAATGATGTTTCATATTAAAAGTCTAGCTATAGCGAGAGTAATCATCATCAAAGACAATATTGAGATCCACCAATACTAGAGACAAAGGAAGGCCCCCAAACATCAGAATGAATAAGATCAAAGATATCAGTGAATATTGATTCACTAGTATTGAAAGGCAAAACTAGTTGTTTTCCTAACTAATATGAAACATAATCAAAATTTTCTATAGACACTAAACCTAACAAACCTCTAGAAGCCAATTTTTGTACTCGAGAGGAAGATACGCGACCAAGTCGAGCATGCCACAGTGCAAGAGAAGGAATATAAGAAACTGCAGCAGCTATAACAACAGAAATAGGGGCAACAATTGGAAAACAAAGGTTGTCCTCGGGAAACATATGCCAAACTCTACGACTAGTCCCAAGCTCCTGTCTCGTCATCAAATCCTGCACAATACACCCAGAATAATCAAAAATAATGTGATAAACTAACTCAGCTAATTGCCCCACAGAAAATAAATTGTAAGAAAGGTCAGGAACATTAAAGACCCTAGGAACCAAGAGGTTGGAGGTCGAAACGAAACTTATATTATGACCAGACATTGTAGAACCATTTGCTGTGCGAATATTAAGAGGGTGTGGTGTACGTTTAAGTTCAAAAAATAAGGACGGGTGAAGTGTCATGTGATTGCAACAAACAAAATCCATAAGCCAAGAGGAAGGAGACATAGCAGATAAAACTGAGAGAGAAGAGGAATAAGATGCATTACTAACCATACGAATGACATTAGCGATAATGTTTTTAACGTCATTTGTGGACATAGTGAAAATGTGACCTGAAGACTTAGACTATGCAGAGACAGGAGCCATTGGTTGGACACTCTCAATGTTAGCAATAGTAGCATCAGAAATTGAAACGGCTGATTTGTTGCGATAATAGCAAGTCTCAATATTGTGGTCAAAACGTTTACAAAAATTGCTAAAACGTTTATTAGATTGTCGGAGACGATTATTACAACAAGAAGAAGACATGTCCTTATTCTTCATTTAGAAGAAAAATATGCAATAAATGGACTACATAAATGAAATCTATGCGAAAAATTGGGGTAAGGAGCACCTAGACTGCAAAAGGTCAACCCTGGAGAAAAGTCAACAGTCAAAGTCAACATTTGGTCAAAGTCAACAGTCTAGTCAACGCGGATCAACGGTCCGGTCAACTCGGGTCAACGATGATGTCAGCTAACGTGGCAGGTAACGTCAGCAGGTGAATGGACGATGACGTCAGCTAGGACTAACGTGGCGAAGATGACATCATTGATGATGTCAATAAGAACAGAGGCCGGCGAGTGCAAGCTCCGATGACTGCGAGACTTCCATGATTGAGTAGATCGAGGGGAGACAATCACTGTGGTACCTGCAAAATACTTATTGGAGCAAGATGCACGACGAAGACGGTAAGTGTAGTGGCCTATGTGGTGTAGGACTTCTCAACGACAATGGCTGCAGTTCTAACACCCAAGGCTAACGATTGGAAGATGTCAAAGGTTCTACGGCAAAAAGCTGCGGTGGCTGCTATGATGGCGAAAGCGATGTTGAGAATGGAGTAACACCAATAAAGACAAGACTGCTAAGAAAAAGTTAAAGCAGTAACTCTGATACCATGTTAAAAATACTGAATAATTGTATTGTATTTCTCATGAAAGAATATACATGAATGTCTTTATATAGGAGACATATAAGTGCAATACAAATAAGAGTGTAATACAAGAACATGTGCTATACAAGTAATCTAGTTGGGCCTAAAGCCCACAACACTATACACGTTAACAATGAGTAGAAGAACTCCATTAGTACGGGCCGAGTTAGAACATGCATGTATCACCATGTAGTTGGACTTCCACATCCTTGTTTGGATTGGTCATTAAAGTCACACACACACACACATAAAGCATGGGAAAAATCTCAATCCCCTCCATGCATTTTCACTCTCTAGCTATCAAAATTTTCTTAGCTTTAATTTGTGGCTTAGTGATTTTGAATGTGAACTGAAAAATGAAGTGATGCGACTTTAATTTGCAAGTCCAACCATCAAAAAGGTTTATTTGGTTGATGCCTTAATTATCTACAGGTTACTAAATTTTGAAATTTATTTTGAAAATACTATGTCTAAAATATTTTTACTTCACTTTCACAACAAATCTTAAATTGTAGGTTGTTTTTAGTGGGTTAAAAATAATTTAAGTAATTGTTCAGAACTAATAACATTTTACTACTTATAATTTATAGATCATGCTAATGAGTGTCCTTAGGGCAATGGTTAACAATTTACTTTAGAAAAGTTTTTATACTACTTAATTTTTTGGGAAATGAAAAAAACTGTCAAAATATTAGTTGCTTTTTTTTCCCATAAAAATTTACTTTAAATGAATTGTTAACCATTTCCCTAAAGATATCTGTTAGTATTTCTCATAATTTATTATGAAAATATTCTAAACAAATCACTTCTCATTTGTTTTCACTTCTTATTTCCCATTTAATGCGCCAAGGCAACCATTGTTTTGCTTAATGTGAAAAGGGCAACCACCTACAGATAAACTTGCCGCTTCTCTATCTTTATTTTTGCCTTTAAATACTGAGTAAAGGTATGCTTGGATATCGCTTATCTGTTGAAAATTGAAAACTTATTGACTACAACAAAATGTATTTTTAGTGAGGAAAAAATTCGTCACTATAAGTCCAGTTTTTTGTCACTAAGAATCTTTAGCGACGAAATCGGACTTTTAGTAACAAAACTCATTTCATCGCTGAAACTTCAACGCTAAAAGTCCTAGCGACAAAAAATTTTGTCACTAAAAGTCCAATTTGTTTTAAAAAGAAAAAACATTTAGCGACAAAACGTTTTCCTCGCTAAAAACACTGTGACAAAAATATTTCGTCACTAAAAATACTTCAGTTTATTAAATCATATTTAGTAACGAATAATTTCGCCACTAAAATTATTTACGGGTACATTTTTTCATCACTAAATTTATTTTTAAGAAAATCCAGGAACATATAGTGACAAAAATTTTCGTCACTAAATCATTTCTTACAAAATTTTGTTACGTTTAGCGACGAAATATTTCATCACTAAAACAATTTTTTGTTGCTATATTTGTGACAAAAAATTCGTCGTTAAAACTTATTTTCTATTTTTATTTTTTTCATAACTTTGATATTAGCCTGTAACCTGTCATTACATTATTAAAACATCAAATTTAAATAACACATTTATTTCAATAACACATTTATAAAATAAGATCTATACATTCCACAAGTAAAAAATAAAAGAAGTATCCAATTCAAACTCCTTCCATACAATAATTGTTTGCAACACATACAATAACTCAAGATGTTTTATAATAATACAAAAAGTGTATCATAATATAATTAGAACTAACGGAAGATGTCATCATATGTCTTCAAGTAATGCTAAAAGTAAATCCTCTAAAACCCACCAATAACAAATTTACACAAATATAAAAACAATACTACACTAAAATTGTAAAGTAAAAACATTAACTATGTTATAAGAAACATTTCTGACAATGCATTAAGAGTAACCATACTAATGAATTAAAATCACAACTCCTAATGTATAAATTGTAGAAAGCAAATATAGATTTTCAAGTATAATATAATACAATTAGTTTCAAATAATGCATCAAAAAAAGTAGTCACACCATGTAGTGCGGGTCAATTGCTAAAATAAAGTACTAACTAATAAGTGTTTTAACTTGAAGATGAACCACCACCATAGGTAAGAGCGTCATCATAACCCTTGCTCCTCAAAAAGTTAAGAATATTCTTTTGGACCTCTTCTTGCTTAGCTCACGCCTCTTGCTCCCTAGCTCGCTCCTCTTGCTCCCTAGCTCTTGCCTCTTTGTGCTCAATTATCTCATTTTCTAGCTGTTAGATATACTCCATCGAGAAACTAGATAAAGCAATGGTTACTAGAGAAGAAGAAGGTCTCATGCTAATTCCTTTTACAATACCGGACTTCTTCTTAAAAATCAAGTTTGAGATGTCCTCTTGTGTAAGGAAAATTGCATTAGGATCTTGACAATGATCCTCTTGTACTTTGAGAATAGTTTCATATTATTTGAAAGAGAGAAAGAAACAAACAATCACAACATTAATACTACATATGTTATTGTGCGTACCCGAAAGAAGCTGTGGGGCCCAACTTCTATCTGGGCTCATTCTATTTATTTTGTGGGCTTTTAGATTTCCTACAATGGGTGATCCTATACCCGGCAACTCAAATACACTTGTTTTCAGTACTCTTAAAATTACTCTTCCTCTCTTTTCTAGAATGATCACCCTCTTTTCTCAGTGTTTACTCTCAAATTTCCAACCCCCTCTCTCAAATTCCCATCTCTTATTTATAGCCCAAGGCTAGTGGAAGGGTTATGATTGTTTTCATAGTGAGTGGGAGGAGAGATCTAATGCTATTTCCCTTAAGTGGGTGTTTAGTTAGGAGTGGGAGGTGGTGAGAGTGGCATTGGAACTAGTTTCATCGTTAGATGGACTGCCCAGTAGCAATACTCCCTAGGCTTTGCCGAGCTCCCTAGGACTCATCTCCTCGGGAAATTGCATTCCCCGACCAAGTAGGACCTCACCTTCACGATTCATATCATAACCGGCTTCGTAGTGGTTCCCGGATTTTTAGTGGGGTGACAAGGATCACATGGACCATGTTCGTGGCCCAATAGAGTATGTATTCCGCATGATACTTTAGGACTTGAGGTCCAACGAGTTTTGGGCCTTGTACACATGGCATTATTGTGATGGGCTTCGTGGGTACTGGGCTTACAAAGAAGTAACATTTCGTACAATAGACCCCTTGGATTCGTGCCCGGCTCTCGGGCATGAGTCAAGGATTAGAGTCAAGCGCTATTCGAGAAACTCAACGGACAAGCATAAGGCCGTTTAGAAGACTCATTAATGCGCTCCTAAAAAGGTGTGTGGTATGTAACGGCTGGCTCAACTATCATCATTACCTGATGGTTCGTGAACCGAGGCGACACGCGCATGGCAGTTGATATGGGGATTCGTAGGATTTCCCGCTCCTCATTTATTAAAAAGCATTTATCTTTCCCCTTCTGGTTCCTATAAATAGTTCGCTTCGAATCCTTCTTTCACGTTTACGTTCTCCACTCACTGAGTTTCCTCTTTGCCATGCATTCATCTGCGTGCTAATCCCTCAGCCCTGAATACCCCTCTTTATTAGAGCCCAGAGTAAGTCTTCTACCTCTCTCTTTTACTTTAGTTTCTTGCTTCAATCTTGGAGTCTAGGATGAGTTATGCTCACCTTCTAAACACTGAGGTGTCCTTAGCCACTTTTAGGCAAACATTCAACATCCCTGAGGATGTGAATGTGGCATACTGCCATGAGAGCGAATTTGATCTTTATAGAGGTTTTAACACCACTTTTTTTTCCCTTTAATGTTAATCTTGGAGTGTGGGGTTAGGTTCCCTGTGGATCCTCTCTTACTCAATACCCTTAGGTTTTATGGTCTGTGTCCAGACCAACTCCCTCCCAATTTTTACCAGGTAGTTAGTTGTGTTAGTAGGTTGAATCAGATATACGGTTTGCAATTGAACCATCATGATATAAACTACATGTACAATTTATGTGGGAATAAGAACACCAATTATTATTTGAAAGTCAAAGATATGCGAGTACGGCTAATTTCATGTCTACTTGATTCTAACAGGAATTTCGTCTGGAAGTTCGTCTGGTGCGCGGCAACTGGTTTATCAGTGACATCCCTTGCCCCTTCTTGCGGTGCGAAGTTGGTTTGTATCGATTACTAATTCGTTTTTCTCTTCTTCTTTTTTTTTTTTTTTTTTGCATATCTGGATACTAACTCATTGTATTTCTTTGTTGCAGATGGTAAAGTATTTACCCCAGATCTCAGAGTGGTGCATGTAAGAGACCTGAATTTTGTGCTTAGGTCTGAGATATTCTTTCACACCTACGGGTAGCTCAGGGCATCACACCTTATACTTGGCTGCACCCCCATGTACAAGACTTGGTAATCCTTTAGCCAAGCCCTTTTAGTTGATAGTCCACTACTGTTTTATATCGACGTCCAACACGCCAACTTCCTCCCCCACTCGTTGACCACCGGCGAAGCCCGAGATCTCAGTCCTCGCTACATAAACGCTGAAGACCTTGCCCCAGTCAGGGATGAGTTAGCCGAACGAGTTTCCTAGGCTCTTAGAAAGTAAGAACATATTGCCGTCGAAGGGAATGAAGCACAAGTCCAAGTAGCCAAAAGAGAAGCAGCCAAAACGATCGGCATTTCGAGCGCCAAATCTGACCCAACAGAGAAAATGGTGAAGTAGAGGACGATGACCCTCGCTTGATTTTTGCCCGGGGCCAGCCCCGTGGCTCAACTTCAACCCCCCTAAGGAAAGGGTCAAGCTCTTCCTACTGGTGAAAGCAAAAAGAGGAAGCATGCAGCCGAGAAAACCACTCCCATCCCTGGTGACGCTCCACTGAAGACCCCCTCCACGCAAAAGGTGGGCCCAAGATCCAGGAGACAATGGGTGTTTCTCAACCGACGGTTGGGACCAATATGGCATCCTCCTAGTCTGAGGTTGGTTGGCAACTCGTCTTTAGATTTAGCAGCAAGCCTTTGTCGACGACCACCAACGTGCGAGTGTGGAACCAAGGCGAAGGGGGGCAGGTTGCCTAGAGTCTGGCACAGGGCCTCCTTCTACCCAAGGATGCGCATTTCTTCTTGGAAGGTGATGTCGAGCCGCTGGCTAGCGACTGCAGTGGCATACTATTACAGTAATTTTATATCTCCTATTTTTCATGCGTTGCAATACATAGGTATCTTTCTAGTCTTATCGTCCTATTATTGTTACGTCCTCAGGCCGTGCAGCTGACTTGCGTCATTGACGAGAGACTAAAAGAGGTGGCAGAGGTCATTGATCGAGAGAAGGCACTGAAGGCTGTTACCAAGGCCGCGGCCAAGGAGAAGGGTGAAGCTACTGATGCTTCTAAAAGAAAAGCAATAGACGCCGAGAAAGCCCGATTGGCGGCAGAGAGCAAGCTGACAGACATGGTGACCAAACTAGGCGAGATCGAGCTCAAACTGGCAATGGCAGATAGCCTAAATTTGGCCCAAGCTGACCAGATTGCTGACTTGAAGGAAGCCCTTGAAGCTTTGTGAGGACAAATAGTGAAACGCGGGTTTCACAGAGGCGAAAAATCCTATGGAACCTATTATACATCAAGCCCGACATCATGGATTCAGGAAGGGGTGGTTGGCGGCCCTTCAAGCAACGGGAGTGGCTGAGGATTCTCTACTGTGGAATCTCGAGTAGATCCCCTATCCGGCCCCTCCTCCCCCCTTTCAGAGTCAAGCCGGTGCCGAGGACGAGGAAGATACATCAAGCATGAGGGATCTAGTACGAGCGATTGACTCCCACGTAGAAATGGTTGACCTGGAGGTGAAGACTTAGCTCTTTTTTACTTACTGGTTTTAGATTTGGTAAGCCTAGATCACCAGGCTGTGGTGATAAAACAATTTCTTTAACTTTTGAATGTTTTTAATTAATCTCGTTGAGATGGAAACTTATGTGTTTTACTCCTTTCCCTCTCTTCCTACTTTTAAATACATCCATGCTTGTTTGATAACTACTGAGTTTGCACATGATTATGGTTAATTTGCTCATCATACCTTACTTTCTCACTTGTGGTGGCTGGGAACGCGTATCAAGGTTTGCCCTGTTTTGTTCATAGCTTCCACCTATTCGGTAATAAAGATTGTACTGGGAGCAATTTTCTACCCTTAGGATATTCTAGCTTAAGGTTTTCATCTATTCGGTGATGAAGAACAAACCGATGAGAAGTTTCTTATGGTTTCCACTTGCTCGGTGATGAGGATCAAACCGAGGATAGGTTTCTGTCCTTAGAATATTATAGCTTAAGGTTTCCACCCGCTCGATGATGAAGGTCAAACCGAGGACAGGTTTCTATCCTTAAAACATTATAGTTTAAGGTTTCCACCTGCTCGGCAATGAAGATCGAACCAAGGACAGGTTTTTGTCCTTAGAATATTATACCTTAAGGTTTCCACCTGCTCGGTGATAACAATCGAACTGAGGATAGGTTTCTGTCCTTGGAAGGTTTTGGATAAGGTTTCCACCTGCTCGAGGATAGGCTTCTATCCTTAGAGTTGAAAGAGTTGCCCTAGTCTACTAAACTTTCTCCGTATTTGTTGACCGGTAATAATAAATTAACAGCAATGGAGTTAAATGCACTTGCATGAATAAATACCATCATATTAACATGTAAAACATATATGCATGATTACATTCAATTTGCACCCCGGTGTATAAGCGGTTAGTGATAAAATTTCTTTAAGTTGTGAACGTTCCATGGCCGAGGAAGCGATCTTTCACCCAAATCCTCCAAGTAGTATGCTCCTGCACCTGCAATGGCGGTCACTCTATAAGGCCCTTCCCAAGACGGGGCTAATTTCCCTACATTGATGTCTCGTGTATTCCCAATAACCTTAATCTGCCAGCCGAATGGTCATTACTTTGCGGTGCTCCTCCAACAAGTTTATCTGTCCGAACATCAATTCTTCATTCTCAGTTGGAGCGAATCCTGTGACCCAAAAGTTGCATAAGTTTATCTCAGCCGATATAACTGCCTCTACTCCGAAAGTTAAAGAAAATGTTGTCTCTCCTATAGATCTCCTCGGGGTCGTCTGGTACGCCCATAGAACGCTTAGCAATTCCTCAGCCCATTTACCTTTGGCGCCCTCTAACCTCTTCTTTAATTCGCTAACGATGGCCTTATTGGTGTCTTCAGCTTGGCCGTTATTCTGCGGATACGCCGGGGTAGAATATCAGTTCTTGATGCCAAGGTTGCTACAGAATTCGCGGAAAGCTTTGCTGTCGAACTGCAACCCATTGTCCGACATGAGGGACTTTAGCACCCCAAATCTTGTTATTATGTTCCTCCATACGAACTTCTTGACATCAACATCTCGGATGTTTGACAACGCCTCCGCTTTTGCCCACTTTGTGAAGTAATCCACTGCTACCAATACAAATCTTCGATTGTCCATTGCCCGAGGAAAAGGTCCAACTATGTCCAGTCCCCACTAGGTGAAAGGCCACGGGCTACTAATAGGATTCAGGTTCCCAACAGATTGGTGGATCGTTGGGGCGTGCCTTTGACATTGCTCGTACCTCTATGCATATTCGATGACATCATTCCGCATTTATGGTCACCAAAAACCCTGAGTCAGTGCTCAGTGAGCCAATAAACGTCCACCAACATGACTATCGCACATGCCTTCATGCAGTTCGGCCAGCAGTTCTTTAGTCTTGCTAGGGTGCAAGCATTACAAGTATGGACCCTCAAAAGACCTTCAATATAACTTCCGATCTATAGATAGCTAGTACCGAGAAGCGTTCCATAGCACTCTGGCCGCCTCCTTTTCGTCCTTCGGTACTCGGTCCTCAACTAAAAATTAGACTATAGGATCCATCCAACACTTCCCGGTAGTGGTAACTTGTGAAACTCCCGTCCTCGCGCTGATGCTCGATTCAGCTACCAATTCCACCTTGATTAATTAGGGCACCTCATTAGCTAATGATGATGCTAACGTGGCTAGGGAGTCGGCGTGAAGGCTCTACCCTCTAGCAACTTACTCCACTTTCACACTTGAAAATTAGCCCATAATCTGTTTCACCACCCGTAGATACTCAACCATCCAGGGATCTTTGGCCTCAAAACTCCCCTGCACTTGGTTAACTACCAACCGGGAATCTGAGTAAATTTTCACCTCCTTAGCTCTCAAGTCTGAGACAACTTTTTGTCTAGCCAGTAGAACCTCATACTCAGCCTCGTTATTAGAGGCTCTCTCCCATTTAGCTATCATCCCCGTAAAATCAGATCTCCTCAACAATGACTGTAGAGGATACTTAGTCAAAACATAGACGATATGAGCCTAAAAGTAAGGGGGCAATTTTCGAGTAGAGTGCACGAGTGCCAGCACCAATTTGTCCAATGGCAAATATCTCATCTCAGCTTCAACAAATGTTTCACTTATGTAGTAAATTGGTAGCTGCACACCATTATCCTTTAGTAGAATTGCACATGCAGCATGCTCAAATACCGAGAGGTACATGTATAAATCTTCTCCGAGCTCCGAAGTTGTCAACATTGGTGCCTGCCGAAGATAGTCCTTTAGATCTTGGAAGGCTTTATCACACTCTTCGTTCCACTGGAATCCCTTCTACCTCTTCAGAAGCTAATAAAATGGTCGACACTGATCGGCGAACTTAGAAATAAACCGATTAAGGGCAACTAACATACCGGTCAATCTTTGAACTTCTTTCAAGCTGCTCGGCGGTTTTAGATGCTTCACGACATCAATTTGCTCAGGGTTTACTTCGATTCCCCGTTTAGTGATTAAATAGCCTAGGAACTTACTGGCCCCTACTTTGAAGGTGCACTTATCGACATTGAGACGCAGCCGATGTCGCTTGGGTATTTCAAACACTTCTTTAAGGTCGTCAATATGTTGCCCCTCCTGCTTGCTTTTTATCACCATGTCATCAATGTATACCTCAACCGTACACTTGACCTTATCCCTGAACATCCTCGTCATCATTTGTTGGTAAGTAGCTCCTGCGTTTTTCAATTTGAACAACATTACAGTGTAATGATAGTTAGCACCAGGGGTTATAAATGTAGTCTTCTCTTGATTCTCGGCAGCCAGGGCAATTTGGTGATAACCTTAAAAAGCGTCCAAAAAATTCATCCTCAAGTGCTCGTAGGTTGCATCTACCAGCTGATCAATCTTCGGCATCAGGAACTGATCTTTCGGGCATACCCGGTTTAAGTCAGTAAAGTCAATGCAGACCCTCCACTTGCCACTCTTTTTCTTTACTACCACAGTGTTTGCAAGCCATTCTGAAAAGAATGTTTCTTTTATGGCCCCGGCTTCTTTCAGCTTCCCAACCTCTTGTCTGACTGCTTCGACTTGCTCCTTAGCCTATCTCTTTGGCCTCTGCTTCTTTGGAGGATGCAGAAGGTCCACGTTAAGCTTGTGAACTATGAAATCGAGGTAAACCCTGGGCACCTCATAGGGACTCCAAGAAAATACATTTATATTCTATATAAGAGAAAGCAACAACTCTACCTTCTCCTTGTCTTTCAAACTTGCCCCTATGAGAAAATTCTTTTCACAATCCGGTTGAATTTTCACCTTCACCAAGTCCTCGGCACGGCTGGCCCCCATTTCCTCATGGGCTTGTTGTAGTTGCTATAAGGGCGTTTCCTCAGTTGGCTTTATTTGCCTGGTTCCACAGTTTGTCGTGGCCACTAAGCACTGTCTAGCTACTTGTTGATTGCCCCTTAACACTACAATTCCATCTTTGGTGTGGAACTTAACCTTTACATGCAAGGTGGAAGGTACGGCTCCCATCTCATGAATCCATGGCCTTTTGAGGATTGCTGTATAAGGTGAGAAAGAAGCGACCACTATGAATGTTACAGTTACCTTCTTACCCTCCATACTGACAAGGAGTGAAATCTGCCCTTCTAGAATAACTATATGGTCGCCAAACCCCATCAACAGTGTATCATACTTGGAAAGGTCCTCATTTTTCAGCTCGAGCCCCTATACAAGTCGAGGTACATTACATCTGCACCGCTCTCCTGATCTATCATTATCCTCTTTACTATAAAACCTTTTATGCGGGATGTGACTATCAAAGCATCGTCGTGTGGTTGTATGGTGCCTTCCATATCGTCATCATCAATAGCAATGCGCTGTTTGGTATACCTCAGCTTCTTCCTGGCAGGATGCTTGCCCGCACAACTTTCTGCCAGTACCACGGCCAATATCCCCCTTGTCCCAGACGCTGGAGCGCCCTATGGAATAGCATGAATTACTTATATTACTCCTAAAGGGGGTGGGAGAGGATTTTTGAGCAACTGAGTTGCCTACCCGGCCTCTTGATTTCTTGACTCCACCACAAACTCTTTCACCAATTGTTCTAAGTGATCTTTCAATACCCTCCACTGCTCGATTGTATGCCCCTTGTCTTTGTGGTATGTATAATACAAATTCTGATTTCTTCTCTATGGGTCACCCCCCATCTTGATCGGCCACCTAAAATATGGCTCATTCTTAATTTGATCAACGATTTTGTGCACCGATTCCTTGAAAGCTACATTCACTTCTCCCATCCCCGGCCCCGGCTCTTGAACCCTTAAATCCTTCTAGGGTCTGGATTGAAACCAATATGCCGAGGATGATTTATAACCAGGGCTTTCCCTTTACTCTGTAAGCAATCATCTTCCGACCACTTGTACTCCTCAATACGCCTCATCAACTGCCTCATATCCTCGGGAGGCCTCCTCGTCAACAATTCCCTCAGTCTAGATTCCTTGGGTAACCCCATTCGAAAAGTACTCACTACAATCTTTTCATTTCCCCTGCCGATCTCGTTATACAGCTCCTAGTATCGATTAGTGTAGTTGCGAATGGTCTTTCCAGCCCCCATTTTCATTGATAGTAATGCGTCCACGATCTACGGAACCTAGCCGTAGGTCATGAATCGTACACCAAACTCCTGGATCAATTTGGAAAAACTGTGGATCGAGCCTTTCCTTAATCCATTGAACCACCTCAGAGCAGTGGGGCCAAGGCTTAAAGGGAAGACTTTACACATCAGCGCGTCATTTTGAGTGTGTAGAGACATCATTTGAATATAGTGGCTTACATGTTCTACCAGGTCTATCTTTCCATTGTAGGAGTTGAACAGCGGCCGCGCGAATCTGCTCGACATCGGTGCACCTTTTATATCTCTCGAGAATGGTGATCGTGCAGGTTGGCGCAACGTCTGACTCATTGTGTCCATAGCCATATCCTGAGGTCATTCCCCATCCGGGGAATTCGAATCACGGTCCACATACTCCTGAGAACGATCTTGGTGTCGATGAGACCCAGATTGATGGGACCCTACTGCACGGTGGTTCCCTATGCTAGCCAACCTTTCCCTTCGTTCCTCATGGTCCCTTCTCCGACGTCTACCCCTTACTTCCAACTCCAAATCCCTTACCGTCCTACGTAAACGTTCGAGCTGCTGATCCCTTTGCTTAAGCTCTTGGTCCCTTGTATTGGGCGGTTGCGCCCTGAGGCGTCAGATACTGTCCGAAGTGTTTGAAACGATTCCTCTCTGAGCCCGGACTTTTCTGCTTCCTCATGCTGCCTGTCTTCATGCCTTTTCTGCCTTCTTTCTCGCTAGGTAGACCCTCACGAAAACCCTCTAGAGCTGCTTTCAGCATAACTTCCTAGCCGACTTCCAGATATTTTCCTGTGCGTGTCTCAATAGAACCACAATTATGTAGGAGTTCCCACAGACAGCGCCAATTGTGCGTACCCAAAAGAAGCTGTTGGGCCCAACTTCTATCTGGGCTCACAATCTATTTATTTTGTGGACTTTTGGATTTCCTACAATGGGTGATCCTATGCCCGACAACCCAAATAAACTTGTTCTCAGCACTCTCCCTCTCTTTTCCAGAATGATCACCCTCTTTTCTCAGTGTTTACTCTCAAATTTCCAACCCCCTCTCTCAAATTCCCATCTCTTATTTATAGTCCAAGGCTAGTGGAAGGCTTATGATTATTTTCATGGTAAGTGGGAGGAGAGGTCCAATGCTATTACCCTTAAGTGGGTGTATAGTTGGGAGTGGAAGGTGATGAGAGTGGCATTGAAACTAGTTCCACCATTAGATGGACTGCCCAGCAGTGATACTCCCTAGGCTTTGCTAAGCTCACTGGGACTCATCTCCTCGGGAAATTGCATTCCCCGACCAAGTAGGACCTCACCTTTGCGGTTCATATCATAATCGGCTTCGTAGTGGTTCTCGAATTTTTGGTGGGGTGATGAGAATCACCTAGACCATGTTCGTGGCCCAATAGAGTATGTATTCGTGCATAATACTTTAGGATTTGACGTCCAGCGAGTTTTGGACCTTGTACACATGGAATTATTGTGATGGGCTTTATGGGTATTGGGCTTACAGAGAAGTAACGTTCTGTATAGTTATAGCTTACAAACATGATAGGGATGGAATGATACACATACATATGTCACTTCATCCTCATGGTGTATCCACATATTTGTATTTAGATTAAAAGGAACATCTTTGAAGATTTTTGCCAATTTAGGAACTTGAACGCCATTATTATTTGTCTGATTAATTAACATTTAAGGGTTAGATAGATATAGTTAATTAATCATAACATGTAATATCTTGATGTTTAAGAAAATGAAAAAACATGCATCTCCTCATCAACCCTAACAGCAAATGCCTTTGTCTCGCATCTATGTTTGCCTGAAGTTTTCTTCCTATTTTTAGAGTTCTTTCTTTATTTTTCCTAATAAAGAACATTCAAGATACGTACTAAATTATGAATAAAACAATATACATTTACTTCATCTAAGTATTATGCTAATCATTTGACAACATAATAGAGTAAACATTGGATAATGATAATATGCGCATAAATTATTTACCAGCTAATCCCTATTAGTCCATTTCCCATCAACGAGTCCAATCCACTGCTCAAGTGTGGCATTCTTTGGTGGGTGAATTCTTGCATAGTCAGCACCATGAGATTGTTTGAGCTTTTTATAAGTTTGATGCAACTTATTGGAGTTGCAACTCAATAATCTTCTACATTTTGTATTTAATGCTTTCGTTACCAAGTTAGAATCTCCTTGTAGCTCAAACTGATCTTGTAAAATGGAGTGTATATGTATTATAAAAATATTATTATATGAATTTAATATGCTTAGTGAAAACAAAGACGGGTTAGACGTTATCAATGAAAAACACTTCCAATATTAGTATAACCCACCTTATAACACCATGCAAGCCATCCGCTTGCTCCAACATAACAACCCCACAAAACTAATCACAAATATCACAAGTACAGAGTGTTTACAAGTTTTGAAATCAATTAAAGTATTATTCATCACATCTAATCAACAAATTTCATTCACATTTGCAAGAAACTAAAAACACTCCCAATATGAATTTAAATCATCTGATAACGCCATGCAAGCCACCCACTTGCTCTAACACAACAACCCACCACAAAATCAATTTCAAACATCATAAGTATAGAGTGTTTATAAGTATTGAAATCAATTAAAGTATTATTCATCACATCTAATCAATAAATTCCATTCACATTTGCAAGAAACTAAAAACACTCCTAATATGAATTTAAACCACCTTATAACATCATGCAAACCACCCACTTGCTCCAACACAACAACCCACCACAAAACCAATCACGAACATCACAAATATAGAGTGTTTACAAGTATTGAAATCAATTAAAGTACTATTCATCACATATAATTAACAAATTCCATTCACATTTGCAAGAAACTGAAAGCACTCCCAATATGAATTTAAACCACCTTATAACAACATGCAAGCCACCCACTTGCTCCAACACAAAAACCCACACCGAATTCAATTTCCAACATCACAAGTATAGAGTTTACAAGTATTGAAATCTAATGAAGTAATATTCATCACATTTAATTAACAATACTCATTCACATTTGCAAGAATTGAAAAAACACTCACAATATGTATTTAAACCACCTTATAACACCATGCAAGTCACCCGCTTGCTCCAACACAACATACCACCACAAATCCAATTTCCAACATCATAAGTATAGAGTTCTATAAGTTTTTAACTAAAATTTACTTGCTTTGCTTAAGCTAAGCTTACAACTTTCAGAAAAAAATAAAATAAAATAAAATAAAAAATAAAATAAAATAAAATTTCAAAGTTATTACAAACAATGTGTATTTTGCCTACAAAAGAAAAGTTAAATTTATAAATACTTCTGTCTTGAAAATGTTCCTATCATAATAAAAAGAAGAAGCAAAGGCACCAGGCCAAGAGTGACAAAACACTAGTTTTTGCCAAAGGGATACTTATTGTTGAAATGCTTTCCTGGCAAAAGAGAAACAAAATTGAAAATTGAGGAGCATAAACAATAATCTAAAATAACTAACTAAACCATAAAACTAAGAGAAATCAAAAAAATAAATAAATAAATATCGTTATAACTGGAAGGCATAACGAAATTGAGTCCCTAATGATAACTTCTCTTTGGTGTTCATCTACTCAATTGCTTAAATACTACAATCGCAATTCTGTTTCTTTCATCCTACGGTACATTATCATAGTACCTAATGGTGGCACACTACATTTTCTCTTCTAAACCAAACAAAATTTTCTCAGAATTCTAACACAAGCATCATAGCAAACAATTTTTTTCTTAGAACCCATATAATTTCTTCTCTTATTCACAATGACAACTACCTATCTATCATTTCTCAATCAAATTTCTCACCTAAACCAAATGAAAATTTCTCAGAATCTAAACAAAGCTCAAACATTACACCAAAAAAAAAAAAAAAAAAACACACATTGTGAGCCTTGAGGACATGGAGGATCTTGCTTTCGGTGACAAACCCTCCTTGGTGAATTTGTATATGTTCTCCTCCACCTGCAAAACCCAAAAAAGAAACCCAGAAAAGAAAATAAAAAATAAATGACAAAAACCCAAAAAAGAAAATAAAAAAGAAAAGGAAACTACCTATGGAGAAGATGAGAGGGAGATGGAAGCCGAAGCATCGCCGATGCGAAGCGTTGCGGGTGCAATGCATCGCTGGAGCGTCGTCGCGAAGTGTCGCAATGCGATGCAATGCATCACCGCGAAGCGTCGCGGTGAGATGCAATGCGTCGAGGTGCTGAAGCGTCGCCAAAGCTCGTCGGTGTTGGAGCATCGCCAAAGCTCGTTAGTTTGATTTGGAGTGGGTATCAGTGCGATTTGGAGTGGGTATGGGTATCGATGTGAGGGAGTGGGTATTGCCGAATGAGTGAGGGAAAAAAAAAAGAGTTAAAGTGCTATATATAGGACATCTATAGCGACGAATTCAGTTTCGTCACTATTCATTGCCTTTAGCGACGAATCTGAGTTCGTCGCAGATGCTCCACAAAATCATGTGTTTTTCTTTTCAGCAACGAAGCATTTTCATTGCTAATTGTCTTCTTTAGCGACGAAACCAGATTCGTCACTAAAAGCATGACAGCAACACCTTTAGCGACGAAATTGTTTCATCGCAAAAACTAGAAATTTTAGCGACAAAAAAATTTAGTCGCTGTAGCTCCATTTGATTTCGTGCTTACACTTTTGATTGGCGCCCCTAATTCAGCATCCTCTATAGCGACGAAATCTATGTTTCATCGCTAAATGTATCTATAGTGACGAATTTAGTTTCGTCGCTATTCATTTCCTTTAGCGACGAATCTAAGTTTGTCGTAGTTGCTCCACACAAATCTTGTATTTTTCTTTTCAGCGACGAAGTATTTTCATCACTAATTCTCTCCTTCAGCGCTAAAATTTGTTTCGTCACTAAAAGCATGAACACCAGCACCTTTAGCGACGAAAAAAGTCATCGCTGTAGATCCATTTGGTTTCGTGCCTGCACTTTCGTTTGGCGCCTCTAATTCAGCACCCCCTATAGCGACGAAATCAATATTTCGTTGCTAAATGTTACCAATTTTTTTTTTATATAAATAGCAACGAAATATAAATTTCGTCGCTATATGTTATTTTTTTGCAACGAAAAAAATTTTCTCACTAAAATTTGTCACTATAGTTACATTTTGCTATAGTAATTACTGAAAATATTGTAGCGAAATATTTTTAAACAACCAAAATACTATTCATGCGTTTTGTGCAACTTGGCTGGTCTATGAACAATGCCATGGGACCAGCCAAATGCAAACGCTGAAGAAGCACACACGTTAAGGGTGAGTTTGGATAGCATTAATGCGTTGGGCATTTGGCGTTTTTTCCTTAGGTCTCATGCACTGTTTACAGGACCTGCAAGTACGGAAAAATACAAATTTAACTTTAAAACTGGATCTCACGACACTATTTACACATTTAAAAATTATTTTATTACAATATTTTCAGTAATAAATTTTTAATTTTTAGTAATAAATAATATTTAAATAGATCCTAAATATGAAAAATAGGAATGCATGATTAAAATATTGAATATTGATGGTTGCCCCCAACAACGACCTGCCATTCCAAAAGTAGAAAAAGAAGAACCCCACGTGGAACAACAACATAAAGATGCGAAATGCACAGTGGGTACGTACGTACATGCATGCCCTTTTAAGAGAGCCTTTCTATTAGTGCTGGAAGTCATGCAGGATTGTGTTTGAGCGTTTGACTAAATTTAATCTTCTACTAGAAGTTTCTCTACAAAATTGACATTTGGATATTATATTAATTTGTTCCTCAAAAGCGAAAGTTCAAGCCATCAGCCACGTTCAAGCCGAAGAATTAATAAAGCGATGCGACTTTAACGTGTAAGTCCAACCAGATGCGTCTGGAAGGTTTCTATTTTTTGGTTGATGCGGTCAATTATCTGCGACGTTGAATTTGTTTTGAAAAATATTATGTTTAATTACAAAGTTTTTATAAATCTTTCAAAAAAAATTTTAAACAGAAAATTATTATTGTTGAATAAAAAAGTATTGTAAGACTGATATCTTAGAAAAGTAGTACTTTTATCAAGCCAAATAAAAGAAAATACACTATTCTATTTCCTAAAATTCTGTTTACTTAGTTTTGAGTAATGCCAGATGTTTGAAAAAGTCTCACTACTTTTTCTTGAAATTTAATTGGTTCAAAATTTCTTCCGTATGAATTTATAACCAATTAAGAAAATGCGGGCTAAAAACTGTGTAATTGACTCTTACTATTTTTTTTTTTTTTTTGGGACGGAATGTTGTAGCGCATTCTCTTGCTATAAGGGTAATTATTTCTTGCAATTTACTTATCTGGATAGAAAATATACAAACAAAAATTCTTTATGTTATTCAGGCCGATTTGGCCTCTTTGATTGAATGAAATGGATGACTCTCTTCTCAAAAAAAAAAAAAAGCAATTGGCTTATATATTTATTTTTACGTGTGAAAAGTTAATTAACTAATTTTTAAGATTGGCCAGAGTATAATTATATTGGTCATGTCTATTTCTATTAGTACTCTAGTGAGACCAGTGGCGGCGCCACGTTATGGTCAGGGTGTTCCTGGGAACACCCTGACCTGAAATTTATATATACTATTTTTTTTTTTTTACCCTTAAAAAAAAAAATAGGAATACCCTCAATCAAAATGAGGAACACCCTCAAATTAAAATATATATATATATATATATATATATATATATATATTTGTTCTACTTTCAAGCCAAAGAAAAAAAAAGCCCAAGAAAAAAATTCAACTAAAATCTGAAAAAAAAAAAAAAAATTTGTAATAGAGAAAAAAAAAATTTTGTAAGAGCAAAACAACGGCATCACGGCAAGCCCAACATCAAGCCCACGGAAGCCCAACACAGTACACAGATTTCTCAAACCCACGATTTCTCAACCAAAAAAAAAAAAAAGAAACCCCAACACGGCAACACAGATCAGAAACCTCAAATCAGATATCAGGATTTCAGTACATCACTAAAGCTTTTCTCAAAAATTTAAAAAAATCACTAAAGCTAAAGCCTTAAGCAAACTGCAAACCTAAAAACGAAAAATAGCAACGGCGCCTCCCGGGTACATCGCTCCACGGCTCCAGTCACTCATCAGATATCGGAGATCGCCGCCGCAGCTTTAGTCGCAGCGCAGCTCTAGTCGCATAGCCGTCGCAAATCGCCGCCTTGCCCAGGTATTTCTCTCAATCTCTCTCTTTTTCTCTCTGACTCTCTCTCTCAGCCTCTCACTCTCTTTATCTCAATCTGAAATGAATATAGGAAATAAATAAGAACATTGAACAATAGGCTATTATTTATGACTCTCTGTCTCTCCCTTTATTTATTTTGTCTTTTTGTTTGTCTGATTGTCTCATTGCCATTGGCTGTGGCTGAACCATGATTGGCTCGTTGGAGCACTCAGTATTTTTTTTTTTTTGAGCAATGAGTGACTCAGTTTAACACTTGAACTTTAATTTTTTGTCTCATTGCCATGGGCTGAACCGTGATTGGCTCATTGGCTGAAGCACTCAGTAGCTTTTTTTTTTTTGAGAAACAGAACAAGCACTTAGTTTAACACTTTAACTTTATTAATTTTTTTACTTTTTGAATTTGACATTTTGCTTTTAGCTTTGTCTGATTATTGATTTTTTTTTTTTTTTTTTTTGGGTAGAATGATTATTGATTCCTATCCGTTGGTTGGTGTGCAATGTGTTGGTGTTGAATTTTTGGTGTGTGTTATTGTGTTGGCGTTGTGTGTTGGCGTTGGACTTAGAGGCATTAATTATCTTTTAGTGTTATTATGATTTGTGAAATTGTGCTTGTGAAATTTTCTGATTGGCAGCATAACGTGCAATTAATAAACCAAAATTTAATTAATTAATAATTAATTGGAAAAATTAATTAATAAACAAAAATTAATAATTTAATTAACCAATACATTATAAAAGACAAACAAATTAAACTATATTAAGCTAAACAACAATTAATAATTTTATAATTAATGAAACAATAATATAACAAATTATAATTTATAAAAGACAAATAAATTAATGAAACAACTAAACAACAATAATTAATAATTTATGAATATTTCAAATAAACTTATAGTTTATTGTGTATTCTTTTGCTAGAATTATGGACAAATACTTGATAAGAAAACCACATACTCAAGATTCATCTCCTGTGCAAGATTCATCTCCTGTGCAAGATTCATCTTCATCTTCTAAGCGAATTCGTGTTGACTTTAACTCAGAAAATCTTCCTTCTGATCCTGGGCTACGAGAAAAGATATCATCTTATCATCCTAATAATCATGATGAAATAAGAAGATATTATTTAGCAAAAGGCACTTGTCAACCTCCTCATGAGTTTCCTGTATCATATTTTTCTGGAAAGGCCCGTTGATTTAAATCCGATTGGTATATAGGTAGAAATTGGTTGGTATAGCCAAGGATGCAGCATTTTGTTTTTATTGCTACCTATTTGGGCAAGATATTGGTAAGCAAGGAGGAGGTGAGACTTTTGTAACAAAGGGATTCAAACTTTGGAATCAGCTTATGAAGTTAGATTCCCATGTTAGAGGAGTTAATAGTGCTCATAACCAAGCTGTCAAGAAGAGTGAAGATCTACTGAAGGAAAGGCAACACATTCAAAGTGTTTTGGTTAAGCAATCAAATCAAGATAAAGCTGACTATCGGATTCAATTAAATGCAATAGTTGATTGCATAAGATTCCTTTTATGCCGGGGATTAGCTTTTCGTGGTCACGATGAATCTCAAGATTCAAGTGATAAAGGAAATTTCCTTGAGCTTCTACAATTTTTGGGGGATCACAATGAATCTATCAATGAAGTGTTGCAAAAAACTTGGAAAAATTGCAAGCTTACCCATCTTGATATTCGAAAAGATATTGTGAATACAATTGCACGTGAAACATCCAAAGCCATCATCAACGATCTTGACAATGGGTTCTTTTCAATATTAGTTGATGAGTCACGTGATATCTCAGTGAAAGAACAAATGGCCCTCGTTCTTCATTATGTGAACAAAAAAGGAATTATTATAGAGCGGTTTCTTGGTATTGTACATGTAGCAAGTACCACCGCTTTGTCACTCAAATGTGCTATTGAATGTTTACTTTGTGAACATAATTTGAGTTTATCGAAACTACGTGGGCAAGGTTATGACGGAGCTAGTAATATGCAAGGTGATATCAATGGTCTCAAAACTTTAATTTTGAAAGAGAATAAGTCAGCATTTTATGTCCATTGTTTTGCTCATCAACTTCAATTGACACTTGTTGCCGTTGCTAAAAACCACATTAACATTGCTGACTTTTTTTATGTGGTTAGTTATTTAGTAACTGTTGTTGGAGGCTCTTGTAAGAGACGAAATGCTCTTCGAGATGCACAATTTGCCAAAATTAAAGAAGATTTAGATAATGGTGTACGTAGAAGTGGGCAAGGTTTGAATCAAGAGACAAATCTTAAACGTCCTGGTGATACACGTTGGGGATCATATTATGGGACTATTCTCAACTTGATTTTGATGTTCTCTGCTACTGTTGATGTACTTGAAATTATTGAAGAAGATGGCCTCTCCGACCAAAAAGTTGAAGCTCGATCTATTATGAGGTCAATTCTATCTTTTGAATTTATTTTTGCTCTACACTTGATGAAAAATATTTTAGAGATCACAAATGAGTTGTCAATAGCATTGCAAAAAAAAAAAAAAACAAGATATAGTAAATGTTATGGATCTTGTTAAAGTGTCTAAGCAACGATTGCAAGTGATGAGAGATGATGAATGGATATCTTTATTAACTAAAGTGTCTTCATTTTGTGCTACACATGATATTCCTAGCTTGAACATGGATGATATATTTGTAGTTAGTGGGAGGCCGCGACGCAACACCCAACAAAATACAAATTTACATCACTATCGTGTTGAGCTATTCTGCACAGTCATAGATATGCAACTTCAAGAGCTTAACAATCGTTTTTCAGAGGCGAAAACCAATTTGCTACTTTGTATGGCTTGCTTGAATCCAAGTAATTCATTTGTGGCTTTTGATAAGGAAAAGTTGATACGTCTAGCAAAGTTCTATCCATCTGATTTTCCTGGGACAGATATCTTGGCACTTGACTTTCAGCTTCAGAATTTCATTTTTGATATGCGCAACAATGACCTGTTTTTAGAGCTTCAAGGAGTTAGTGAGTTTGCTGAAAAGTTAGTGAGCACAAGGAAGCATGAGACTTATCCATTAGTCTATTTGCTTGTGAAGTTAGCTTTAACCCTTCCTGTTGCTACTGCAACAGTAGAAAGAAGTTTTTCAGTAATGAAATATATAAAGAATGAACTGCGCAATCGAATGGGAGATCAGTGGATAAATAATTGCTTAATTGTGTATGTTGAAAAAGATGTAGCTTGTAGCATTGATAATGAGACTATTATGCAACGATTTCAAAATATGAAAACCCGTAGAAAGCAATTGTAAACTTTATGTATTTACATGTTTTTTTATTGTTGTTGTTGTCAATATAAAAAATTTTCTTTTTATTAGATCGTGTAATTTATACTTGTTGAGGAACACCCTGGAAAAATTTCCTGGAGTCGCCACTGAGTGAGACCCAGTTTTATATGAGTGATGTGTTCTAATGACCAACTTTTACCATGGATAATTGGGAGGGAAGTTGGACTTGAACTTGGTGCAAACAATATACCCATTGTTACAATGAGGCCTAGTCACCTTGCCTTAAATGCACCGATCGTGGGTAACTTAATTATTTAGCAATTCTAAGCTTCATGGCATGCCTTAATATGTTTAATACTTTTTATTTTTATTAATGTGAGAATAGTTTTCACATGCCATTGAACAAAAAAAAAAAAAAAATCAGTACTTCTTTGTGGGGTTTATCCAGTGTAATAGCTTATAATTTGATATGGAGAGAAATGTTAAAACAACAAAGCGATAAGAAGGTAGAAGTTATTAGGTTTATTTATTTTTTTATGCAAGGACTAAGATCAAAAGAATTTTTAATCCTAGCCCTTCAATGTGGTGTTGCATATATAGAGAGGGTTTGGATACAGCTGAAACGTGCACGTCTGCGTTTCAGCTGTTTTTTTTTTTTACTGGGATGCACATTGTTCACTATTCATTGGTCATGAACAGTAAATTTAGGCTAATAAACAATAATTTTAGGAATGAACAGTGTTTTTCATACATTAAAAATTATTTTGCTACAATATTTTTTAATTTTCAGTTTTAGTTTTCAGTTTTCAACTGTATCCAAACGGATCCATAGTGCAATAGCTCGTTCAACGGAGTGAAGACTTTTGCTTTATGGTGTAATGCCAAGGCACCGACGGTGTTGGAAAAAAAGTAGAGGCTGTCATACCATGTGAATTATTATAAAAATGGTTGGCCAATAAGTATATTATTATTATTATTATAAACTATAGAGTTTAATGGTTGACCAATAGGACATGCATTGGAAGGCCAATAAATAAGAATATTATTATTATAAACTCTATAGTTTATTATTATAAACTATAGAGTTTAATTAGGCTGAGTCGGTAAGAAGAACAACACTTTGGTTAGTAAGGTGGATAATATATATATTAATATATAGGCACGTGTAAAGTGTTAGGGATATGGTCCTAACCTAAACTCCCAATTATCTTTTCAAGGACTCTTAAGCTGCATCGGATTGGTGTGTTCCCACCTGGTATTTGCGATGATCGATGTGCCTATCATGAGGTATTTGTGACTTGCTTGGTGCATGTAGGAGATGTCATGATAGGTATTTTGTGGGATGAGAAGAGTTTTTTCTTTGTGTGCTTCATTAGACAGCTATAATCTAGCAATAAGGCTCTTGCCATGGTCAAGCAGCCAAGGCTTACTGCGTGCGTGGCAGCCATGGACGGCCTGGTTAGTTACACTTACATTACATACGAATGGACAGTCAGTTACTGTTGAAAGAGACCAGAGAAATAAGGGGTTGTTTTTGCAAGAGTATGCAATAATTTTCCACAAATAACATATAGATACACTACTGTAAAGAGACCAGAGAAATAACATATACTACTGTAACGTTTTTTTCCCCTAGAACATAACACGAAACATTTTTTTTTATTTACACGAAACGTTTTATACACACATATATAGGTTCCAATTATTCTGAGAAACTGGCATTAAAACAGGAAGTTTTATCAATAACCAACTGGACTACACATCTGATGAAGTCATGATCAGGGGTGGCCACTGGCATCCTGGGAGGTGGGGTTAGGGGCAGAGGGTGGGACCGGACCTCTTGCGAGTGGAGCAACATCTTCACCATGAACCCTTTGATCATCAGCAAAATCAATATTAGTATAAAGCAACTGCAAAAGACATCAAGAGTTTGATTAGCTATACCAAAGTAAACATGTATATAAACAATCAATTCCTAGCGTGTTCACACAACAACAACACACGTCCATTTATATAAACAGCTGATTATAAATTCAAATTTAAAAAACTTTTTAGCATAATTAATGTCAAATAATTAAGGAAGAAGAGGGAAGAGAATATTCAGAGTATGCACCAAGCTATACAACATAAAAGGTGACGAAAATAATTAAAAGAATTTCTAGGCAACAAGCTAAGACCATGTATTGCCTTAAAGAGGAAAGGGTATTGAAAAAACCTTACCGTTCAAACTCTATATTGATGTAGGAAGAAGCAGTTGATGAGTTTGCAATAGTCCCAAAAGCTGTGTTGGACAAAACCATTGTGGTGTTACAAGTTGAGTGGGCAAAAGGTAGTTGACCCATGTAATCAACAATCGTGATCAGAATTGTCTGGTTTTGATTACAAGCATCTGGTGTTGAATCACTAGTGATGCACCTCACAAAGTATTGCCTTCCACAAGCTGCACCATTGTCCCATATTCCATCACCGGCTGCTGCGAAAATGTTCCCGGATGGGAAGTGAGATGCATCGCTTCCATAACAGGCTGTGGGTAAATATGGGGAAGAATACTGGGCTGCGATTCCAACATCACCATAGGAGGTATGGCAATGGAGGAACAATGAAACCAAGAATAACTTGAGAAATAACCATTTAAGTTGTGGCTGTGACCTATTCATTTTTCTCTACTTGTGAGTGAGTAGTGACTTGGGAATTAATATTTTTGAGGGTATAAAGGGAGTGGGAAAATTAAGAAGTAGCTTCTTTTCCTAGGCTTTCTGGTATTCGATCAATAATGTTTTTCCTTAGCTTTGAAGTTAATGAGATTTGAGAGAACCAGAGACCATTTGTAATAGGGGACGTCGAGTCACACACTCATACCTCCCCAGGGCATACACGTATAGTAGCTAGGCAAGGATCCCAACACTACAAAAAACGCGAGCTATAGCCGCGTTTTTTTAGCTGCGTTTACAAAAAAACGCGGCTATACCAGACCTATGGCCGCGTTTCTAGGAAACGCGGCTATAGACCCAACCTATGGCTGTGGTTCCTGGAAAACGCGGTTTAGAATATGGCCGCGTTTATAGAAACGCAGCTATAGGTTAGGTCTAAAGCTGCGTTCGTAAGTCTAAAAACGCGGCCATAGGTCTCGCAAAAAATTATTTTTTAAAAGGATAGCCACGTTTCGTAGAAAACGCGGCTTTAGACCCGACCTATGGCCGCGTTTTCCATAAAAACGCGGCCATAGTTCCAGCCAAAAAATATATTTTACATGGACGATGTGCGCAGCCAAACAATTTTTTTTTTTTAATAAAGGAGGGCCTATAGCCGCGTTTTTAAAAACGCGGCCATAGGTCCAGCAAAAAATATTTTTTTGAAGGATGGCCGCGTTTTTCTGAAAAAACGTGGCTTTATACCCGACTTATGGCCGCGTTTCTATGGGAAACGCGGCCATAGTTCCAGAAAAATTTTTTTTCGTAGACAGCGTGTACAGCCCAACAACAATTTTTTCTATAATTGAGGGCCTATAGCCGCGTTTTTGGAAACGCGGCTATAGGTCCAGTCAAATAATATAAAAAACCCCCACTTTCCCACCTACCCCTCCGGTTTTCTTTTCTTTCTTTGCTCTTTCTTCTTCTGGGTTTCTTTAAGTTCTTTTGTTCTCTGGGTTTCCTGGGTTCTCTTCTTTTGTTCTCTCCTTTCTTTTTTTTTTTTTTTTTTTTTCTTTGGCTTCCTTCTTCACTCCAGCACAACTCTTTTTTTTTTTTTTTTTTTTTTTCTTTTTCTTTCTTCCTTCTCACTCCAGCACAACTCTTTTTTTTTTTTTTTTCTTTGTTTCTTTGCTGTTGCTACTTTTTTCTTTCTGTCCTTCTTTTTTTTCGTTCAACACAACGCACACTCTCCACCATTTTTCAAGCAAGGGAAAATGGAAAATTTCATAAGAAAAGTCAAGGCTCACTCATCTCTACTATTTGAGGTAAAAAATTTCAAATTTTTTATGGGTATTATACTTTTGCTAGAGGTTATTTGCTATTGTGTTGTGATATTGTGCCTATGTTTAAATGGGTTTGTGTTCTTGAGCTTGTTCTTGTGTTTCTGAGCTTGTGTTTTTGTGTTCCTTGAATGGATTTACTGATAAATTTGGGTTGGTTTTGTTGAATGAGATGAAATTTATGGGTTTGTATTGTTATATTTTGGAGCATGTTGTATTTCTATTGTCAATATATTGTGTTTGATTTTGAATTTTCTGGGTTTGTGTTTAAGGTTTGTGTTTAATTTTGAATTTTTTTTGTTTGAATTTTGAATTTTTGGGGGAAAAAAAACCCAGAATTTTTTTTTTTAAAAACCCAAAATTTTCTTTTTTTGTTTGAATTTTGAATTTTTGGGGGAAAAAAACCCAGAATTTTGTTTTTTTTTTTTGCGAATTTTTTTTTTTGTTTTCAAAACAAAAACCGAGAATTTTTTTTTTTGTTTTAAAAAAATTCCAGAAATTTTTTTTTTGTTTTGAAAAAAAAATAAATTTTTTTTTTTGTTTTTAAAAAACCTTATAGCCGCGGTTATAAACGCAGCTCAAAATGGGTTTAGCCGCGTTTTTAAAAACGCGGCTATAGACCCAAGCCTATAGCCGTGGTTAAAAAGCGGCTTTAGGCCTGAATCTTGAGCCGCGGTTATAAAAATACAACTCGCAGGGCTGTTGCTGCGCAGCTTAGGCCTGGTTTATAAACGCGGCTATAAAAAACGCGGCTATAGCCTATAGCCGCGTTTTTGGGGTCTATAGCCTCGTTTTTGAAACGCGGCTATAGACCCCGTTTTTTGTAGTGCAATCAAGATACTAGTGGCTGTGATCTATTCAAAATTTCCAGATTTCTAGTCAAAATTGAAATTCAATTACAACCCACCGAACTTTTATCCCTGGGTTAGTATAACATGCATTAGGATTTGGCCATCTCTTCTCAACTTTTTGGAGTATTACTTCATGAGCTGATTGCAAATTAGACTAATTTTCAGCCAACTCAACTCAATTCAACTCCCCTCAATTCAAATGGAACACAACTTTCTAGACTAGGGGGATCAGATTGGACATCATTGAATTGCATTATGGTGAGTTTGGATAACATGATTTGAGCATTTAGATTTGGATTTAAGTGATTTAAATTCAAATAACTTGTTTGGAAAGTTTTAAAAGGTAAATGATTTGGATTTGAAAATTCCACTAAGGATTCTAAACCTTTAAAATGCTTGGATTTGAAATAACTTATAAAATTAATGGATTTGAAATTAAGGTATATCAAATCTATTAAATTCAAATTCAAATCCAAAATTCAAATCTAAGTTCCTAAACGCAATCTTAATTTTTCTTTTTGAGAATCGAAGTTTGCAACTTGATTTTGTTGGTCTAGACTTCTAGTTTTTCTTTTTCCACCACTGTAATGGCTGGCTATTGCAAGAAGATCCATCAATACTCAATTTTTTGTTAATCTTGAATTATTACTTTCACACACACTTATTCCGTGGTCAAAGAGGCTTATCCAACTATTACCTTGTAGAAATAATGCAACACTGTGCTCTTGGCATTACGGCTAGGTTTGGATAGCAGGTTTTGTGTCCACATTTTGGAATTACGTTTCAGACTATTTTTTTTTTTTTTTCATTTCTGCTGCTGGGGGGACAGTGCGCAGTGCGCTCACTATGCGCGTACTATGCGCACTGTGCGCGCACTGTTCATATACTGTGCATGTACTTTTTTAGCAATTTTTTATTAAAAATGGGTCCCGTAATACTATTCACATATTTAAAAATTATTGTGCTACAGCGTTTTCAGGTTTCAGCTTTCAGTTTTCAGCTTTCAGCTTTCAGCTTTCAGCAAAACGCTTTATCCAAACGGACCCTAAAAGTGTTGAATAGGTCATATTCACGTGAATTGTGATATGACGATGACAATAAACTCATATTGCTTTCAAATCAACTTGCCAGTTGCCAGCAACCACATATATATATATATATATACACACACACACATTAAACACATTGTAATTTGTAAAAGAGCCGATATAGATGTGAAGACTTGGAGATTGCAATCGGTGAACATTAATTGCGAATCCCGAGCTAGAGTTAAGAAAGGACTAGCAGTGGCTCTCTTTGTACAGGTCACATTAAAATATGTGAAGCTGTTCTACATTGATATTGGATGCTTTATCACATTAAAAATTATTGTGCTACAGTGTTTTCAGTTTTCAGCTTTCAGCAAAACGCTATCCAAACGGACCCTAAAAGTGTTGAATAGGTCATATTCACGTGAATTGTGATATGATGATGACAATAAACTCATATTGCTTTCAAATCAACTTGCCAGTTGCCAGCAACCACATATATATATATACACACACACACACATTAAACACATTGTAATTTGTAAAAGAGCCGATATAGATGTGAAGACTTGGAGATTGCAATCGGTGAACATTAATTGCGAATCCCGAGCTAGAGTTAAGAAAGGACTAGTGGTGGCTTTCTTTGTGCAAGTCACATTAAAATATGTGAAGCTGTTCTACATTGATATTGGATGCTTTATTAGATGCATGAGAGATCGTAATGTCAATCTTACCTCACTCCAAGAGGAGTTTTTTCCTCGTTTCTTTGTGGAAATGTGAGTTTTCACTTTTCTTCATGCTCTACTGGAATTTAGAACCGTTTATATGTGAAGCAAGTATGAAGATGTTATAAATTTGTACATAGATTTGTGGTTAAAATCCACAACAACTAGGGGTTTAGGCATGCCAAGTTCCAAAGTACTATTGTTGTTGTGGATTGCTCAGCGGAACAAGTGAGAAATACAGTCTGAAAGCATTACTACTTAAAGTGAAATCATAGCACCATGTATCTACTAAAAAAGTAATGAATTATTCAATTTTAACAATTACTGGAAATTAAAAAGAATAAAATGAAAAGTTGAAATCAATTTAAGTAGCTGGATAGTCATATATTTGTATCCAACGAATAGTAACATTTGTAATTTGGAACAAAAACATTTTCATTTAAGAGAATTGAATAATAATGGGGTGCACCAACAGGTTTGCCCATGAATTATATTTAATTCTTTTATATAAAAAAAATAGAAAAATCAAATATCATAAATGATTATATGATTAAATGTGAAGACTTTTTTCGAGGATAAACGGCAGATATAAATGTGAAGATTTGGAGATTGCGATCGGTGAACATTAATTGCGAATTCAGAGCAAGAGTTAAGAAAGGACTAGCTGTGATGCCCCAATTTGATTGATTGTGTGATGTGTGTGGGTGTGTGATGACTCCCACATCGGGTATTTACTGGGTAGATATGAGCTTTATTAACAACTACAAGGAGTTTCAATTGTGACTAGTCCTTTTGAGGTATAGCGCAGATGTGACTAGCGCTTTCCTTGGGTTGTTACATATGGTATCAGAGCCGGCCCGGGAGCCCCGTGTGGGCTCAGAGACACTACTCCACAAAGTGAGCCCTAACAAGGACGTTAGGGATTTAAGTGGGGGAGATTGTGATGCCCCAATTTGATTGATTGTGTGATGTGTGTGGGTGTGTAATGAGTCCCACATTGGGGTATTTACTGGATAGATCTGGGCTTTATTAACAACTACAAGGAGTTTCAATTGTGACTAGTCTTTTTGAGGTATAGCGCAGATGTGGCTAGCGCTTTCCTTGGATCGTTATACTAGCGGTGGCTTTCTTTGTGCAGATCACATTAAAATATGTGAAGCTATTCTACATTGATATTGGATGCTTTATTAGATGCATGAGAGATCGTAATGTCAATCTTACCTCACTCCAAGAGGAGTTTTTTCCTTATTTCTTTGTAGAAATGAGTTTTCACTTTTCTTCATGCTCTTTTGGAATTTAGAACCGTTTATATGTGAAGCAATTATGAAGATGTTATAAATTTGTACATAGATTTGTGGTTAAAATCCACAACAACTAGGGCTTTGGGCATGCCAAGTTCCAAAGTACTATTGTGGTTGTGGATTGCTCGCGGGAACAAGTGAGAAATGCAGTCTGAAAGCATTACTACTTAAAGTGAAATCATAGCACCCTGAAACCTTGGATTATATTTATGGTCATGAAACGTAGAGGACATTATTTCTTTTCCCCATTCATTTAGAATTACAGTAATGCATCAGCTCAGTTTGGCACTTATAAGTCCTTCAAGTGACCCAATAAAACCTACAACTGTCACAAGAAAGCAAACAAAGCTGAATGTCCCAAGTACAATCCATTTTCTAGTCCAAAAATTCAAGGCCCCTAACAGTCCCAAGACTAAATTGAAGTACGGGAAGAGCATTGCAATTCCTGTGGTCGATATAACGTATGCAGTTCGGAAACATAGCCTGAGAAGATTCAACTGAAAACCCGGCAACAGTGGGAGTTTGAAGGTGTAGAAATTATTTACAAAGCCACTATTTGGGAATTTCTTGGCAAACCATCCTTCAACAAATGCAAAGAGTGGCTGACTATAAATCTGACAGATAAAATATGGGAAAAAGAATGTAAGAGCATCCACATCAGTATCAGTATGCGAAAAACTTTTTTCATTTTGCACATCTAAAATTTACCTTTTCTATTTTACATATTTATTTTTATAAAACACTCTCATCAGTTTGTCTATTATACACATTTATTCAAATAAAATATTCATTTCTTTACACGTTAAACAATGTAAAATATTCAAATAAAATGTTATACTTATTTCTTTACACGGTGAGGTGAGTCAAAGGTAGAGAGAGGAGAGAAAAAAAAGAATAAAGAAGTCATTTATATGGTGAATAGTAATTGTGCATATATGTACGTTTACTGTTCATTTACACAGTCATAATATATAATTATACATTTTTACAAAGGTTGATGTGGGTATTTTTTAGATTAGAATGTGTAAAATTAGTACTTTTTTCTATTTTAGAAAAAAGCACTGCCTACAATATGGAAACAAAGAAAATGGGTTTTCATATTTAAAAAAAAAATTATATATATATATATATATTGGTGGCTAAAACGAATGGGTATCAATGGTATTTATTACTTTAAAAAGTGTGATTTGACTAGGATAGAAGGTAAAGGAAAACATTTGTTTTAACGTATTAAGACTAACTAGTATGTAACTCATGCTATCGCACGGGAATGAATATAATTTAATAAACTGATAAATATATTGTATTTTATTATTTAAGTGATACTGTTGGTTTTGTTTTTTATTTATTTATTAATCATGAGTGTAATCATGTTTAAAAGACTTAGTTTATTCATGTTTAATAAAACTTAGTATTATGTAATTTTTTAACAAATATTTTTATCATAAAAAATTCTAATGAAAGCATGTTACATAGATATATATATTCAAGGTTGATTCATTCACAGTACATATAACTGTGATTAAGTTACTTTATCACAAACCATTTTTAACAAAATATTTTAATCAATTAAATGTAAATCTCATAACGTGCATCTTATAACAATATATAACAATAGAATAACATGAATCTCATAAAAAAAAATTATGAATTAAAAATCACTAAAATTATGAGCATAAAATGTAAAGACAAACAAATTAAATAGGATAAATATTAATTCCTTAAAAGAAAATTTATAATGAGTTGAGAAAACTACATAAATAATTTTTTATATTTGAAGAATAATGGGATTACAACTTCCTTTCGAAATTGGGTAGAGACTTGTGCTGATAACGTGTTATGAAAAAGAAAAGAAATATGCAACATCAATGATAGGAAAACAAAACAATTTTATAATTAAACAATAAAAATTATTGACAAAAAGGAAAGAAAATATAGGCAGATGAAAGACAATTAATATACAACATCAATCATAGGAAAACCACAAAATTATATAATTAAACAATAAAAAATTTACACAAAAATGAATGACCGTATAGGTAGATGAAAGAAAGCAGTAATCAAACTTTAGGAATGATTGGAATTCGTTTTGCAGAGCATAAACCAGGACTATGAAAATTGTAAAGACAAGTACAATCGGAATATTTGGAGAACCTCTTCTTATATAAGATACAAAAATACCCAAATACATGCATTATTGATACCAAGAGATTCTTTTGAAATTCCATGTGGAAAAGGGAGGTGAACCTGAAAATACGTGGGTGTGGAAAATAGAGGTGAACCGGAAAAGAGAGATGAACCTGAAAATACATGAGTGCAAAAAAAGGAGGTGAACCTAAAAGAAAGGGAGGTAAACCTGAAAATATGTGAGTGTAGAAAAGGGAGGTGAACCTAAAAATATAAGGGTGTGGAAAAAAAAAAAACACCAGAATTACAAATTAGACTCCAATTTCATATTTACATTGACACGTAGCACAACAATAGATTAGAATTCTAATTTAGAATTCCAATTAGAGTTTCTCTCTGTTTCATCTATTATATATATATATATATATATATATATATATATATATATATATATAGATTAAAGAGATTAAGGTCAGGGAATAAAGTCAATACAGCTTTAATATTCTCTATTCAAACCAAAAAAAGTCGAATCAATTCAAACAAGTTTTGAAGACTTCATGTCTTCATCACAAAAAAGAAAAAGAAAAAAAATGAAAGTATGTGATTTTAATTGGTCCTTAAAAAGATTAGGAAAATTCAATTAAAATCTTAGTTCTTATGGATTAAAATGGAAGGCAATTATGGCTGTGTGCAGGGCATAGGATAACTTTACAAGATAAATGTAGAATTTAGAAATTATTTTATTAATTTCTAAAGGCTAATCAACCTACCAAAAATAAGAATTTATCATAATAAAAGTAAAAACCATAGATTTATCTCTTAAAAATACAAAAAAGTTTAAAACAAAATTTGGAAAAAAAAAGGGGTAAAAAATGGAAAATTTTTTTGTCAAAGTGTTGATAAGCTGTCTGCCTGGCAGCTTCCAAATTTTTTATTTTGCAGATTTTTGTTGTGAGATTTTTTTAAAACCTTTTGTGAGATGAAAATTAAGTTCCGTAAGCTCCGGAACTTTATAAATTGGAGAATCATTAAAAAAAATAAAATAAAATAAAACGAATATTTGAAAGGATGTGCGTTTTAACTAACTTTAACTCTCGAATCTTTTTAATAAAAAGACGGAAAGCAAAATGAGGGAAAAAAGAGAGCTATTTCTTGCTTGACCACGTACTTTTTCAAGAAACACAAAAATTGAAGACGTATAAAAAAAATTTAAAAATAAATTCAAAAAGTTAAAGATTTTTTTTTTTTTTTTTTGAGAAACCGGCCTACAGAGAGGCCCAAATTAAACATTAATATTGCTAAGAT
This sequence comes from Castanopsis chinensis, assembly GCA_032878915.1. Lineage (NCBI taxonomy): Eukaryota > Viridiplantae > Streptophyta > Magnoliopsida > Fagales > Fagaceae > Castanopsis > Castanopsis chinensis. Next base: position 727,954 of record JAVQMG010000026.1, on the reverse strand, counting down.
CAGAGGTGTAAACATCAACAACATCCGGAGGAACTTCTTCCATCCAGACCACTAGAGGATTACAGAGTGATCTACGGGCCAAGCGGTGCGCAACACCATTGCCCAAGCGCTTAACATGCAGAAAAGAAATACAACTAAAATTACGGGATAGAGCGTGGATGTCTCGCAGGAGGTGCCCAAGGTCCGAGGAGAGGAGAGATTTCTCATTGATGGCGTTAATAACCACTTCAGAATCACCTTCAATCTGGACCTTGCCAAACCCCAGCTCACTAGCAAAGACGAGAGCCCTTCTTGCTGCTATCACTTCCACTGTCTCCACCGAGGTGGGCAGGGGAATTTTTTGTGACAGGGCAGCCAAAACCAAACCAGCATGGTCCCGAATGACAATGCCGAGACCTGCTGAGGATTGAGCTGAGAAAATAGCGCCGTCGAAGTTAATCTTAACCGAACCTGTAGGAGGGGGTTTCCAACGGACTGCTTGGGCTGTTCTTGAGATTTTAGCATGGACAGGACGAAGCTGTTGGAACTCATACACTAGTGCTCTGGCCTGTGCTGGGATAATCCTAAGGCCCGGACTAGCAGAATCAAAAGCAACCCTGTTTCTATTCATCCAAATAAGGGATACAGAGTTGGCAAACATCTCTACACTGCTGTGGTCCTGGAGCGCGAAGTGCACAACCTCAGAAAAGGCCGAGAGAGAAGCGGTTGTCTCCACAAGCCTAGCAAAATGAGGGCGCCACACCTCCACAAGCTTCGCGCAGGACCAGAGGGCATGAGTAATAGATTCGGGTGCCAGGTTGCAATTAGGACAAGTATTGTCTTGGAGGAGCTTTCGGCGGCAGAGATTAACCCGAGTGGGGAGAGAGTCAATGCAGGCCCGCCAGAGGAGGTTGCGAATTCTGTTTGGGACATGGAGGCACCAGATTTTCTTCCACAGCTCAGAATTATTAGAGGCAGTGGGATCACTACGATCATCCACCTCCTCCGTTTCACGCAGCAGCTTATACCCGGATTTGACCGAGTAGGTTCCATTTCGATTCCTAGGCCAAAACAGCCAGTCAGGAGTATCACATAAACTCAAAGGGATGGCTTTAATCAAACCAGCAACCCCTGGAGTGAAATTAGCATCAATGGTCTCGTCCTTCCAGCAGTGAAGTTCATGATCAATTAATTCATCTACCCGCATATTCGGATCAAGAACAAATAGAGGAGAAGACACCAACCCAGTGCTCTCACCAGGCAGCCAATGGTCCCTGAAGATGCTGATAGAGTGACCATCACCAACCCGCCATTTCATGCCCCGAAGAATGATGTCCCTACCTTTTAAGATACTTTTCCACGCATACGACCCCATGCCCTCTTTAGCATCAAAAATAGAGCCATGAGGGAAGAACTTGGCCTTGAAGACGCGACAAAAAAGGGAGTCGTGATTGGAAGCCAACCTCCAAACTTGCTTAGCCAGTAAAGCATCATTGAACTTTTGCAACTCCCGAAAACCCATACCACCCTCAGATTTGGAACGGCACAGTGTGTTCCACTTCACCCAGTGAACTTTCCTCCGAGTACCTCTTTGGCCCCACCAGAATTTTCTGATCAAAACCTCAATGTCGTGGCATAGAGTGGCAGGTAGTTTAAAACAACTCATCGCGAAAGCTGGGAGAGCCTGGATAACTGCCTTAATGAGAACTTCTCTACCACCTTGGGAGAGGAGTTTTTCCTTCCAGCCCATTAACTTAGACCACACCCTCTCTTTGATGAAGGAGAAACTTGCCTTCTTCCCTCTCCCTACAAAGGAAGGAAGGCCCAGGTATTTCTCGTATTGTCTAATCTCCGGAACACCAAGTTTATTAATGATGGCTTCCTGAGTCCCCGGATGGGTTGCTTTGCTAAAAAAGAGGGACGTTTTGTCCTTGTTAATCTTCTGGCCTGATGCCGCCTCATAATTCGAGAGAATGGTTTGGATGTGGTTGCATTCTTGGAGAGTAGCCCTGCAGAAAATGAGGCTATCGTCTGCAAAGAATAAATGCGTAAGCCTAGGCCCATTTCGACTTATTGAGATGCCCCTAATATGCCCATCACTGGCTGCCTTAACTAGCAGCGAATGCAGCCCTTCGGAGCAGAGGAGGAATAGATAGGGGGAGATAGGGTCCCCCTGTCTAATGCCTCTGGAGGGAAAAATTTTACCAGAAGGCTCACCATTGATTAGGAGAGAATAGGACACCGTAGAAATGCACATCATCATTAAGTCAACCCATTTGTCATGGAAACCCATCTTTAACATAAGCCGCTTTAGGAAAGACCATTCCACCCTATCGTATGCTTTGCTCATGTCTAGTTTCATTGCCATGAAACCCGATTTTTCAGGTTGGTGTTTCATATAATGCAAAGTTTCATAGGCCAACAAAATATTATCAGTAATGAGCTTACCGGCTTGAAAAGCACTTTGATTTTCAGAGATAATAGTAGGGAGTAGTGCATGAAGCCTATTAGCTAAAACCTTGGACACTAGTTTGTATATAACATTGCAGAGGCTAATGGGTCTGTATTCAGTGATTTTTTCTGGGCTCTTAACTTTCGGAATGAGGGTTATAAATGTATGGTTAATATCATCAGGCATGGAGCAAATAAAAAATAATGTGAGATAATGTGGTGTAATTGCACCTGGTATTGGGTATTGCACCAAATTCAAATCTGATTCTTTTTATATATATTATTTTATTCCAGGGGGAATCCACAAAGTTTGAGTAAAATGCAAAACGTACTCTTAAATTTTGAAGTGTATTTTTTTTTTTTTTTTTTTTTGGTAGTAAGTGAAAAGCCTTGACAACATCACGTCGGTTTAAGAAATAATCCATTACATGACTACTTCGAAAAGTAAAATTAGCGCCATGGCCATCAAATTGGACCTAGAAAATAAGTTCTCGTAAGCTTTATCCTAACATTCATTGAATCTGACCATTGTTATTGTTTGGGTAAGAGAAATGAGAATCATAAAGCATGGCAGTGTAGTGGGCTAGCGATATGCTTTTGCAACTTGTTTAATCACCCAATGTCAAGGACCATTAATCATTGACTAACAAGTATTCTTTTCAAATTTGGTTCAAAGGTCCAGCCGTCCAGTACCATTGTTCAATTGAGATTCATATCTAGTGCAATGCCTAGGGCGTGCAATGCCTCAACGATAGATTTAATCTAATGGCTGAAACCTTGGACACCTCACTAATTCACGCTGGCAGTCCGTGTGCCCAACTCTTTGCTAATTCAATTTTCTCTCTCCTCACTACTTCTTGCCTAAGCTTCTCATCAAATCCAAAAAAATTCGAAATATTTCTCTCTTCCACCAAACCTTTGTCTATGGCTGAATCTCCATGGTTATAACTAGCAGCCACCAAACCCCTCACCACCACTGGTGATGTTTGCCACTATGGCATTCTCCTTGTCTCTCTCTCTCTCTCTCATCTGGGTTTCTCTGTTTTCTTCTTGTGATGGGTTTAAGTTCTTGGTTGCTAAGTTTGATTTGGAAAGAATATGAAGAACAAGTTGTAAAATGAAGAACAAGTTGAAAAACATAAAGAGCATTAAGAAAATTTTTTTAATTAAAATTTTTAATTAAATAAAATTTAAGGTTTTTAATTAAATTTAATTTTTGTTTAAATTTTCTAACATGGCTTTTTAAAAAAATTAAAATGCTGTAGTGGCATTTAAAAATTGCCAAATAAATTTTTTTAATAATATTTTAATAGTCACATCAGTGTCATGTCAGCAAATAAGACATTCTGTTTGTTACGTAGGAGGTTTTCGTTAGTGAGTTGATGACATAGACTAAAATAGAATCGATTTTCTTTTTTTAGGAACGACATTAGTAACAAAATTAATTTTGAGACTAAAATGAGAATTGACTCAAAATTTAGGGACTAAAAGTGCATTTTCGCCTTAAATTTTCTTATAAGGTAACTAAAGTTTAAATTGAGAAAAAGTAAAATCAAACATGATATATCATGATTGATAAAACATAAAGTAAAAAACAAAAAATAGGACAAAAGATTTACATTCAAGATAAAACCATAGTTTTAAAAACCGATATGGTCAGTGCATCGTTTTTGTACCCGATTCTCAGTTTTTACCGGTTTTGAGATTTTTTACCAAACTAAATTGATTTCCGATTCACAATTGAACTTGTTTTACCAGCCAGTCCAGTCCTTTAAAACTATATATAAAACAAAATTTCACAACAATTATACTACATTCTTAAATTAATCTGCTAGTCTACTACCTTACACACGTACACCACAATGTGTAATCTAATTTTTTAATGCCAAATTAAGAATGTTATGAAACTAGTATGAATTTTTATTGTATCCTAGCAAGAAGAGTAGATGGTGCTCTAGACCTCAATAGGAATGAATACACGTGGGTTCTCAAAATGCAAACGATAGAAAGGAAAATGTTACTCATTTGCACAGTAGATGTTCTGCTCTTGTGCACTGTACGAAAAGTCAGTCCAATTTTCATCAAAAGCCCTACTTTAGCACTATATTTGGGCCTACAAATACGTGATTGTAGTAGTGTCATAGTGACAAGTGGATGGTAATCATGGTTCTACACCCATAAGTGGGTGGGTCCTTTAGGCTACGAGTCTATGCAACCCTTTATGACAAGGGCATGAGCCCACAGAAATAGGGACCTTTTGACTCAAACATACATAGAGACAATCTAACGCCGGAGTCATAAAAACGTGTAGAAAATTCAACAAAAATGAAGTTTTTGTTTAAATCTCTTTTCATGATACTTTGAGTCTTTTTGGAAAATACCCTGATTGATGACCAAGAAGAAAACTAAGGGATATAAAAAATACCAGAGCTGAAGAAAACAGAGGGAATGAGCTTTTGTCTTTTTCAAAAAAATAATTCAGTATTTTGTCTCATTTTTCAAACTAATTAGGAAAATGTCCTTCTTTTGAAACTCGATTTTCTAAAAATCGAGTTAAGCTCTATAATGACGTTTTTAAAGAGTTTATAGTGACGTTTTAAGGACCTATAGCAGCGTTTTAAAACTCAATATTCATGAAATCGAGTTATAGGTAAAAAAAATAAAAACAAATTGTATGTAATTCGATTTCATAAAGATAGAGTTTAAAAATGTCACTATAGGTCCTTAAAACGTTACTATAGGTTCCATAAAACGCCATTATAGAACTCCAAATTTTTTTTTTTAAAACTCGATTTTGAAAAAATCGAGTTTAAAAAAAGAGGTATTTTCTTAATTAATTTGGAAAATAAGACAAAATGCTGAATTATATTTTTGAAAAGGGCAAAACCCAATTTTGTTCCGAAGAAAACTAAGACACTATATGTCCAATGCTTGATCATCATTTGATAAAAGACTGAAGTCTTTATTATATTGAACTGGGTCAAACATTGTGCGAGCTAGAGACTGACTAAAATGTACCCGCTCGGGAAAAATGTCATTGCAAATAATGAAAGTTCACGTTGCAAATAATGAAAGATTAAACTGTATTAAAAAACCGTACAAAAGACTGCTTTTACATAAGTAAAGATATGTGTGCTACACAAGAAAGATAGTACAAAAACACATTCCGCCTCACTGTATTGAACTTATACTCTAACGATCATCAATGTCCAAATAAAAAAATCGAGAATCAAATAGCTTATTTTTATATTCTATCAATCATAGCCTAACATATGCATTTTTCTTCTTTTTATTTTTTTCTTACATAGAAACCAAAGTTTTAAAATAATAATAATAATAATTTAAAAAAAAAAAACAAACAAACATATAAAATATTGTGGGAGGTGTAAAATGGGACATTGAATATCAATTCAGAGTGAGAAAAATGATTTTTATTGGTAGGTAACTACTTATAAAACCAAAAAGGCAAAGGAAAAAATTCCAATGCAAGAAGTCGATGGATGTGTTGAAAACAGTAAAAGAGTGCTTTTTCTGCATTCTAATGACGGTTCGACCTCAAAAATCTTGAACTTTTTTTCTTTTTACGGTTCAATGAACGGTTTGGATCTGAAAACCATGATTCTAATAAAAAGTTAAAAGGTTAAAAAACCAAAAGCATATGCAATCCTATTCGCTAGTTGAGAAACAGATCGACAAACCTACAAAAAATGCCATCATGATAATAGATCAGACATACACTGAATCGCTAAAATGTGCTGAAAATTGTAACCATGCTTGAAGACATTGTGAATCGCATGCACCGACAAATCTACCCACTACTAATTAATTAATTAACTCCATCGTTGGGCATGCAATAAGAGCTTGGAGAAGGTCAATAAGCACAAATTTTTTATCTTAATTTTTTGTGGCCATTTAAAGACTCTTAATTTGCCTAGGAATTACTCATACGTATATGATATGATTTCTTAAGAATTTAGTGTTAAAATAAAAAAAAAATTGAAAGTATAATTGTAGATAAAGCAACAAATTTTAGAAAGCGTGTATGTGTGTGTGTGTGTGTATATATATATATATATCTAAGGCCTAAGTAATAAAACTAACTAAAAAGCTATTAGTTTCCTAATAAAGATAAAATGGGTGAGAGTGCAAAAGGGAGAGAAAAATAGAGAAGTATTCAATGGTATCCATATCAATCAGATACATTAATGTAAACTAGCATGTAATTCCATGCAAACGTGTGGATGGATTTAAAATTAAACACAATTTTTATCATAAAATAAAGATAATTAGTCAAATTATATTTTTAAAGTAAACATGATTAGTCACATATTAAAATTCTTACCTAAATTTAATACTACTTATGATCATTTTTTTTTTCTAATTTTTAATGAGAAAGAACGTGAGGTGATTTTGGTTTTATAGTGATCTTTATTTTATTTATTGTTTGAGAAACGTGGTGATTTTTATTGAGTATATGTGAGGTTTATTTATTTATTTTATAGTTCATTAATATTAGATTCTTAGTATTTTGCACTCATTAACTCACTTAACACAAAAATTAAAAGACTTAAGTAAACACATGGCATAAGTTTAAGTGAATAATTATGGTATAGTTTTCACATAAATTTGGACACATGACCCAAAATTGGATTATAATTTCAAATTCTAATTCAATTTTCTCTAAGTTTTACCTATTAATATATATATATATATATATAAATGACTTATAAATCTGAATTTTTTTTTAGTTATGATTATGCTTTTTATGGTTTATTATATTGCACTCATCGTTTTCTATACTAAATTAACTAATTTGGCACAAAAATTTAAAAATTTAGATTAAATGGGACACGTGACTCAAAACTAAATTCTAATTGAAATTCAATTTTTACACTAAATTAAGTCACTTGGCACAAAATTATAAAATTTAGATTAGATGAGACACATAGCACAAAATTAGATTTGAATTAAATTCCAATTTGAAATTTAATTGGATTTTCTTTTTACTTTTACTATTATTATATATATAGATTTGGTCAGAACTGTACATTAGAGGTTGCTTATTTGAAAATTGTTTACATGATTAATGCTTATCTTGTTCTTGCAAGAGTAAAATAAGAACAAATTTGGCTACATACTTTGTTGTAGCTTAAAACTATAACTTTACTTAATATCTTTTTTATTGGATTTGAATTTTAATAAATCCACCAATAGATTACATTATCTTTCTCTATCCACCATACTGGCAAAATTTTTAATAAATTAAAAATCAATATATATATTAACAATCAATTTTTTAATTGCAAGTTTTTGTACTCTAAAAAATGTGCAATCCAACTGTTTGATTTTGAATGTATGTAGAATTAATGCTAAGTTTTTGTAAAAAAAAAATTGTACCCTTAAGCTACAATTAAGTTTGCAACCAAACTTTGTCCATAACATAATAAAGAATGTAAACTCAACTGATTTGACTTCCCCTTGCAAAATGAGAATGAAAAGAGCAATATGAGTGTATAATATTATATTGTTTAGAAATATGATGAGATTAAAATGATATGATATATTTTGTAATTGTAAATTATGTTAATATTAGAAAAAATAAAATAAACCAAAAACTTTAATGCAATATCATCGTAATGTGCATCACACCAAGAGTATATCACAGCAAACTAAGTACTCTGTTAATATTGATAGGAAAAAATTAATATCTCTCAAGAAGGATTTTTTTTTTTTTTTTTGTTTTTTTTTGAAGGCCAAGAAGGATTAGATTAACCAGAGTTAATCTTTGTCAAACTTAGCACGTGTCCAAGTCAGATTTATTGATGGATGTGATTGAGTTTTCCATCCTTAACTTCCTAAGTGAAGTACTTGCACCCTAGTTGATTTTGTCAAACTCATTAGCACAGTCTGCGTCATTCTTAAAGCTTTCGTAATATTTTGGAAGATGAAAAACCAGAATTGATTTCTGCCTTGCTATCAAATTATTAATAATTAGAAATATATACTAAGAAATTTAACGATAGTTTACGGCTTGATTGGTGCATGAAAAGCTAGCCTTGGGTTGCTGCCAATAGACATCAAGGTGTGTTGCGACGTGCTTGGCGATCACGGCGTCTTGCCAGCAAGCTATTAGAGATATATTAGACATATTAGCCCAATGTAATAGGCCCAAGCCCACTCTTGATTGTACTAGTAGTCTAGGGTTTAGTCGCCTATATATATTCATGTTAGGGTTCATTGTAACACAGATTATTGTACTACACTCTTATACAATAAAGATGTAACCCTTAAGGGATTTCTCCGTGGATGTAGGCCGACAAGGCTGAACCACGTAACCCTTATGTTCTCAGTATCCTATTCTATGCTTCCCCTTCTGCATCCACTCTAGCATATACAACATGATATAACACATTGTATTGCTAATATCATATTTAACAAGGTATCATAGCCAAACTTTTTTCTTGGCATCAAACAAACATCTCTACACAGCAAAGAAGATTCTCAGGTGCACACCACCATTTGAAGTCACACATGTTGTCTACTAGATCTAGACTTCACGGCATCTCGCAGCCACTATGGCTCTATGCTATGTTAAAATCCAACAACCAAGCAAACTATGACTTAACTTTTCAAATTTGCACAAATCAAAGCTTTGCCTGATGAAACCAACAACACAGATGTGCTCCACGACCTCGCGCGACCAAAACTTAGAAATCCAGTCGCCCAAAGCCTAGCCATGCGCCTCCACTCACCGCAGTTATCTTCGGAAATCTGCCACACTCTGTTATGGATTCCTGACTTCCAGATCGTCTTCTAGGCACACGCGCCGACATATCGGCCTTTTCATCTGCCGATCTATGAAGCACGAAAATCTGGTCCTCATCCAAGCAAGCATGCGCTCTCACGTGCCACCTGTACTCTTGCCGTCAGCCACACGCACTTGTAACAGAACATGCCCCGGAGGACTCTTGCATGCGCCGAAGAACCACTGCTAACGTCATCACTCTACATCAGTAGCCACGCAATTACGTCCATGTTAGCCCTAGCCACGTCAGTGCCATGTCATAGGATGACGTCAGCTTCTCTGCAACCTGATCCGTGGACCAACTCGGACCATGGGCAGCTGACCGTTGACTTTGACCTTTTGAGTTTGACTTTTGTGTTGACCATTGACCAAAAGTTAAAATTTTTGAAAATGTCTATCTTGCTCAGTTTTTCAAGTAGATTCCAATTTTGGATTTCGTTTTTTTATTTGGAAATCCGAAATTGGCCAATTGGCATATTATTCATTGTGGTTTCTTCAAAGACATTTCCAAGGGATATTCTCATGCTTATCCAACCTCAAGCCTTCATCGAGCTTCCACCTTAAGTTTGAGGGAAGGTGTTAGAGATATATTAAACATATTAGCCCAATGTAATAGGCCCAAGCCCACTCCTGGTTGTACTAATAGTCTAGGATTTAGTCGCTTATATATACTCATGTTAAAGTTCATTATAACACAAGTTATTGTACTACATTCTTATACAATAAAGATGTAACCCTTAAGAGATTCCTCCATGAATGTAGACCGACAAGGCTGAACCACGTAACCCTCGTGTTCTCAATATCCTATTCTATGTTTCCCCTTCCGCATCCACTCTAGCATCCACAACATGGTATAACACATTGCGTTGCTAATAACATATTTAACACAAGCCATGCTAGCATAGCCAATCACCGTGGCTTGCAGAGTGGTCTGGTTAGCTAGCTATGGCGTCCTAGCAAGCCACGGTTGAAATTGAAAGAGACTAAAGAAATTAACTAAGTAATCGCATAAGCTCATGTAGTTTTGCGCTAAAGCTAGCAAAAGAATATATAACATCTGTTTTTCCAAGAGCTTGAAACGAAACAATATTAACAGCCAAAAATGGAAATAAATGTTTATAGTTTGTTTCCTTTTTACATGCACCAACAGGAAATTTTTCACCACTACTCATATAAATCAGGGGTTGCAAATTGCATCATGGGAGGTTGGATTAGGAGCTGAAGGTGGGACTAGACCTTTATCAAGTGGAACATATTGATCACCACCATGAACCTTCGGACCTGTACTCGTCTTATTGGCTACGTATTGGTCTTTGACCAATGATGAAAATGATGATGGATTCTTCCTCCCCTCCACCCCCATGTTTGGATTCAGAGGCCGAGCGTCCGATCTACAAAAACAAATGTAACATTTGGATGAAGCACACCTTATATAGAAAGTTTGTTGGAGTGTGTATACAAAAAATAGTAAACTAAAATAGAATTTTACTGTATATTTTATTAGCTACATCAGATAATTCCATTAAAATTTAAATAGAGAGGTATTAAGTTTTAGATCCTTGTAAACTAGATTGTTTAACCTAATTAATTAACCAAGTGAATACTTAGGTTCATTATTCAGAACTAGGTTAAAACAAAACAATCATATCATACAAAGCAGCAAAAAAAATAAATAACAAAACGATATGATGACCCAGGAAAACCAAACTAGTAAAAAACCTGAAGAAGATTTAACCTAGCTATCCTTAAGATAAAACAAATCCACAATGAAATAATTGAAATTTGTAAAATAGAACTTAAACCACTAACGTTCTATTACTACCTCGAGTAGAAAACTTACTATCACGACCCTATGATAGCTCTAAATCCACGGACTACTTCTTTATTTGATTTACAACAACCCCAAGTTCTCCTACTTGTGACTTTGAGACTCCACTCAACGGTTTTGGATCTTCTTGAAGGTTCTTTATGCAGCAACTAAAACCACCAACAAGTTCTTAATATCAATCTTGATCTTGATGGCTCTATGTGTGTGTATGAAGGTAAACACCTCTAAATCTCACAAAAGATTTAACACACAACTCAACAAAAACTCTAGAAAGCTTTTGGGTACAAAATCCTAGATTTACAAAAGAAGCACACTCTTCTCTCTCTGAAAAACCTTTTAAAAACATGCTTAAAGTTTTCTTTATATACTAGAAGAAGTAGATTTGAAATCCTAATCTTTTTTGGGCTTGAACTACTATTTGGACCTAATTCAATTCTGCAGATATGATTCTTGATCGATCGAGCTTTACTTTTGATCAATCGAGCTTTGCAATTTTTTACAGTAAGCTTCTGCATTCATCTTGATTCAAACTATAACAAATAAATTTTGAGCAAGCCTAAACCTAGAGTCTATATTTTGATTATGGTTTGCCAATACATCACACATTAAAGTTCTAATACATTAGTCCCTAAGGTCTTAAAACCTAACAAGAGGAAAACCAAAGATGAAATTGACTTTGCTTCATGAATTTTTGAATATGTAAACTGTTACTGATGAAAAAATGATGGTAACAATGAATTCATATTCTTTCCGATCAATACTTGGCCCTAATCACATTGTAAAAAAAAAAATATATATATATATATATATTTGTTTTGATAGAATAAAAAGTTGATATTTCCCGCATATCACACACTACACGACATATAAGCAATCTTCAAAAATTATTTAACCAAAAAAAAGAAAGAGGAAAAAGAAACTCTCTAATAGGAATTGAAGGACAACAGCAACAAGATATTTCTTATGTTGGATGCATGTATTTCTTCCCCTCATAATGGATCCACACGGCTGTAGAATTCACCCAAAGAAGATACATATATATATATATATTAAAAATTATGATATAATTCATGAACAAGAAGAAGAAGTAGAAAAAAAAAATCTAAAAACAAGAAGCTGAGAAAAACTATGTTTTAAGTACTTTTTTTTAATAAAAAATTCCATTAAAGCAATTAAAATTTTATTAACCATTAATATTTATCCCTAAATATTTACTTCTCTTTACCTTTACCCCTATTTTCCCACCGGCTAAAGGATCTAAAAAATGAACTTAGTACTACAAAGTCAAAATATTATTTTAGAGAACAATATTCTCAAAATTTAAAAAACAATTAAATACATGTTTAGATAGCTGAATGAAATCTCATCTTCCTTCACATTCTAGATACCAAAATAGCATAAAACCTAAAACCTACAACTTTAATCTAAACCCACATTTCCGATCTCCATTTTCCATCTTCTTTTCCCACATTTTCCCATCATCGATCCAGAAAGACAGTAAAAGCCAATATCGCACTATAAAAGCAATTTTCTTCAAATATAGAAGCATCTAGAGAGAATTGTACGGACAACCCAAAGTGCAATTTGTTCATTTTTTTCATCAAATCTCAAACCCAAAACCGCATAAAACCAAAAACCCTACTTTGCTTTACGTATTCCCATAATCCAAATAGACACTACTCCGCCATAACCATAATCAGAATTAAACCACACAAAAAAAATAAAAAATGAAAACCCTAAAGAGATATGCACGGAGAGGCAAGAGAGAGAAGGCCAAATGCAAGGGCGGTGAAGTTAAAGTATATTTGAGATTCATATCCTATTAGAAACAAGAAAAAAAACATTTTAAAAAAAAAAAAAAACCAAAGGAATCTTTTAGATGAACTTATAGGGCATATGGCATCTGTAATATCTAGCTATATTGGTTATATTGAAACCCAAATTAAAAAAGTTGAACATATCTTTTATCATGCTTCTTTATGAGAAGAATTTGAAACAAGATTGTGGAGTTATGCTTCAATAATGGATAAGAATGTTGAAGATGCAAAATTTCAAATATACTCCATTGCAGACTAGTCACTAGCCTAGGCAACATCTATCACATCGGACTTCAAAGGAACTTTGTCTGTAGCTGATGTAAATTATAGTTCCATAGCACTGATGAGCTTGTTTCTTTTGTTTTAGGACTTGGGTTTTTATGTTGTAACCGTTAAGGTTGGAGTTCTTGTATTTTGGTCCTATGTTTTGACAAAAATCTCTCATTCATATAAAAATAAGAAAAAGAAAACAGAGAAAGAGTATTGAAGAAACTTACTTTTGAACAGTGAAACCAAGAAGATGAGGGAGAATCACAACCAAGAAGACGAGGAACAACCATTGAAGATGCAACTGAGACCTATACACTTTTCTCCGTAATTAAGAAGAACTAACCTAGACATCAATAGGTAAAGACATTTAAGCAAAATTCACAGTGCATGTAAGCAAAAACATTTGAAGGAAATAATGAAAATTCACAAAGTAGAAGAGATTCTAAGCTCACCTTGCCAACTTTAACCTTGAATATTTGCTTCTGAGAGAAAGAGAGAGAGAATATAAAGAATGAGAATTTGTGACAAAAAGAATGGCGAATTTCTGAGTGTTTATATAGAGGTAACCGTAAAACGACGAAGTAGTGTATGAAACAGCGAGGAAGTTTGTTAAATATATTTACGGACGTGAATTATCCGCGTTTGGTCTATATTTACAGACGTGAATTATCCGTGGAGCATAGCAGATAAGATTTGTGAAAAGAAAGATATTGGAAACTATGGTTTCAGTAGCTTCATTGTTAAGAGTTGGACCTTTAATTTTAGTGGTTATAGGATCATGCACAAAGACTTTGTTGGTTTCAGTAGCTTACCACAGCATTTCCAACTTTATTTTATCTTTGACAATTATTTTGCAGCGATGTTGTTGGTTGTTACTAATAATAAATAAATAAAATTCTCTTTTGGCTTAAGATTAATATAGGTATAAGATTATAAGATCTCCACTATTTATATATAAAAAAAATATAATCTTCACTATAAAACATAAGTTCAAAAAAAAATTATATATATATATATATATATATAGATTGATAATCTCAAAGCAGTATATTGATTTTATTTAAATAAAATCACATCCAAGAGTTCGATCTAGAAGAAGAAGAAAAAAAAAAGACAAAAAACGGTAAGTATAGTCCCTATCCATCTAAACTCATCACATAATCACATATGCTTTGTTAGATTTTCTTTACTGTCACTGAATCTCTCTTTTGAGAAGTGAACAGAATTTGGCAGTCATTAGAAACAAAGAAGGAAGGTTGGCCAACTACTACAGTGAAGACATGTATAGCCAGTTGGCTGCTCTTTTACATAGAGGGAGTGGGGGTGTTAATTCTTAAGAGTAAATCTATGTATATTTTTTAATTTGTTGAAGAGGTAAATTGTAGGATTGTAAATGAACAAAGTTTTTTATTTTATTTTTTTATGAATAGTTTGAGGTTGGTTTGAAAAAAAAAAAAGTTTCTTTTTGCCTGTTTGTTTAGCAAAGAAGCCACGCTTAAGCCTAGGTTTCGATTCAATTATTAAACGCTTTAAGGTCAAACATAATAATATATTCGTGAATAATTTCATGAACACGAGAGCTTGATTTAATTATATATAATACTATATTTTTATATATATACTTGTTTAAGAATATATTTATATAGACTTAAAATTGAATTGTATAAGCTTGTAAATAAGTTTATCTGATATAAAATTATTATTTGTTATTTGTAGTTTACTGATATTATAAATTGTCACTTTACAATATAAACCGTCATATTATGGTTATTATTTGTAGTTTACTGATAATATTAACAAATTAATTATGACTTTCTTTTACCCTTATGGAGGTCCTGCAGTCTAACTAATGTTGAATTGCTAAAAAAGAAAAAAGAAGAGAGTGAAAAGCTAGTGATATGAGACAAGAACAAGATTGTATATAGGCTAGACAAGGAAGTTTATAGCCATACAGACGTCATTAATTTGGAAGCACTATCAAGAACAAGTTATAAATTCGTTGGAACCAATAAATCTCTGGCTTTACTCAAAAGAAATCTTTCAAATCAATAAAGAAAAAAACATTTAATTTTAGTGAGGAAGAATTTTGGGCTCTTAAAACTAGAACGGAATAAAGGATTATTTTAATTAGGAGATATTAATACCAATTTCTTTCATGGTTCCTTTCACCCCTGGTTAAGACTTTGTGCTTAAAATAGGATAGTTTGTGTGGTGTTAATGCGTGGTTGTGACCATAATATGGTAAACTCTCACATACACAAAAATCCCACTTGATAGATGGTATTGCTTCATAAGATAGTTTTCCTACAGAGAATTAATAACAAAATGGAACTTGGGTAAGGGTATGAATCTTATACTAACTATATTTGTTTGTAACCGATATGTGTATTTCCAAAGAGGTATATACTTGCCTATAAATACCCTTGGACATTCAGTTGGACACATACAATTTTCTCTCTATAGGGATCTGCTTGTATATTGTAATCACCATCCTAGTGGTACTGGTTACATTTACCTCGAGATTAAAGATTTGGTGCACAATCACTTTGTCAACCTCTACACCTCGTTTATCACAAAAAAAAAAAAAAAAAACCTCAGAATTAGAACATTGCCTCCTACACCCTCCCCGACCACTCTCTTTCTCTTGTTTAACCTCTGATATAGTAACTTCCATTCAAGCAACCCTAACCAAATTAGTAGAAGTCGAAAAAGCAATTATATTTTTTAAGCGTTATATAGCCATTGGACTTGATGGTTTCCACCCAACCTTCTTCCAAAATATTTAGGACAATATACAACCTTGTCCTAAAGGTCTTTAGCTAGAAAAAAGTCCCAAAGGAACTGAATTCCACCCTTTTGTACCTCATCCCGAAAGTGGGTAGACTAGAAATAGTTAACCAATTCAGACCAACCGGGTTATGGAACATCTTGTACAAGACCATCACCAATTTTTTTGTGAATAGACTCAGACTGTACGTACCTTAGTGATTTGATCCACCCCTTCAAGTGAGTTTCATCCTTGGTGAAAAGCCGTGACAACACCATGTCAGTTTAGGAAATAACCCATTCCTTAACTACTTTAAAAAGTAAACTTGGCGGCATGGCCATCAAATTTGACCTAGAAATGGTTTATGATAAACTTGAATGGAGTTTCATCAGACAAACATTGATGTTTTTTGAATTCTCCTTTGTTGGATTGAATTCATTATATATCTATGAGTAATACTATTGGCACAAATTATTTTACAACATTCTTACAAAATATTGTTGTGACCACCTTCTTACTAGTTTTTATTTAGACCCACAACTAACATCACTTTTTCATTTATCAATAACCACTTACCACATCAGAAGTTTGTAAAAAAATTTGTAACTCTAGCAATACTCTATAACTATATTTTGAAAGGTATATGTTTAACCCTAGCACTGCTCTACTGTCACACATGTTAAACATTGATTTTAATTTGGAAAGAGCAGCGATCCGATGCCGGGCTGACAGAAATAAACTTCTTAAGGATTTTTTTCTATACATGAGGGAATCATTCAAAATATTGTTCTGTCGTACTTGTTAATTGTTATAAAAAAAAATGAATAAGTTCCATTTATGATTTACTTCATGCTGGTAAATGCTATATATTGTGAGAGTTCATTTTTGTCTATGAGATATTTCAAACTTATATTATGCCACCTTTCGAATGCATCATATTAATGCATTTTAATTAGTTAATTAATGTTTCTAAAACAAAAAGTAAAATGATTAACTAATAAGCTCTCATAAGCTTTATCCTAATTCCTAACAGTTATTGAATCTGACTCTGGTTATTGTACTGGTAAGAGAAATGTGAATCATAAAGCTTGGCAGGATAGTGGGCTAGCCATTTGCTTTTGCAACTTGTTTAATGACCCAATATCAAGGCCCCTTAATCATTGCCTAATAAGTTTGCTTTTCAAATTTGGTTCGAAGGTCCAGCACCTTCGTTCAATAGCATCCAACATTCCAATTAACCTGCAGTAAGTCAGTAGGGTATTACTTAACAAAATCTATCATATATATGTCAATCTGTGTTTTTTGTTCTTATTATCATTAATAATTATATTGGTTTTTCTCTACTTTAATAAATAAATAAACCAATTATGATTAAAAGAAATTATTCTAGGTTTTCATTAGATAATATTATTTTCAGAAAAGCTAAAAGTTTTTTTTTTTTTTTAAATTAGTAAAATATCTTTTCCTTTTGCCTTTTCCCAAACACTCTCTATAAAGAGTTCGGGAATGGCCCATGATGACTAATATAATCTCGATTTTGGAAATGATTCAATATGATTACATGAAGCTTAATAAAACACTATCCAAGTTTGGGGTTTAGTGGTTAATTTGGTCTTGATGTGAGCTAGACATTGTGCTCAAATTCTAGAAAGCAACTATGTAACGTTGGTTTAGTTTAACTTAGATAAGGGATCATATGTGGATCTCCACTTGGGTCCTCTCTTATGGGTCCGTATCTAAAAGATTAGGACACTGGTTCCTTATTAAGCTCAATATAAAACGAGTTTTTGTCAAAAGGAATCATTTTCACTACATTGATGGCCGGCTTGCTGACTTCATTACTTACAATAGGCTTAACAATTAAACATCTACTAGATTATGAGGGTGCTGCAAAACAATGAGATTATTTACAATGGGTATCACTAATTTGAACTCTAGTTAAAATGGTGGGTGGATATCATGTTATCATAAACTATTGTTGAGTTGGAGTATTAATTTAAAATTTTGAAATATATCACATTATAAATACCCTTATAATTTATGATGAATAGCTATAATTAACTCTCCCTCCTTTTTGAAGGGGGTTTAAATTTAACAAATTTTTTTTTTTTTTTAACACAACGAATACTAGTTGGGGAATGATAATTTAAACTCCAGATGTTTTCGATAGAAATACCAAAAAGTACTACCGACTAGTTGAATTATAAGATTATGAGCATGAATATTAATACTAATCTCACAAATGTCTAGATTTGGATATCCTAATTTTGACATGACGAATATAATTTTGATGGTTTGAATAGTCAAATTTTAACAAGCCCATGTTCAAATTTGATAAGACCCAATTTAAAGAAATGTGGACAGACAAACTTGCCACCGTCGGGCCCAGTTCCAAATTTGTAAAAACTGGAAGTTTCATGTGCAGCTAAGTTGAGCAGTGAAGAAAATCATGCGCAACTACAAAACCCAAAAAAAATTACAAAAGATAAACGGTTGTGAAAATGAGTAGAAGTAAAAAGTGGATGGTGAATTTCATAAAAATAGGTTTTAGGTTTTATTTGTTTTGATGGAAAATATTTTTTTTAATTGAAATTTTAAAATTGTTTGATTGTTTTTAAGAAAAAGTTTTCAACAACACTTTTGAGAATTAAGTTGCATTCTTGAAAATGTTAAGGAAAATATGTTTTCTACTAATGTACCACATTTTCTCATCTCTCAACGTATATATAATAATTAAAAAAAATGAGAAGTTTAGATGAAAAATAATAAATAATGACCGGCAGTGGTGGCAGTACGCCGAAGATCAACAATGTTAGTAGGGTAGTACTCGTGCTGTTGACAACTGGGGGTAGGGATATATAGAAGTTGGCCTAATGAGTTTTTGGTGAGGAGAAAAATGTTACGATTTCAAATAAAAGCGTATATCGCTTTAAGCCCAAAGTTCTTTTATTTCATGGTCAATCAGAAATTATTTTTAGGTTGACTAACAATTTCAATCACCCTAAACTCCCATAAATGCATAAAGCATTTTTGAGAAATTAATTTCTATGTGCTTTAGAAACTAATTTCTATCGAAACAAACGGGACGTAAAATGTACATAATGCTCTTATGGATTAAGATGAATAGTTACACACTAAATTGCTAATTTTGACTCTAGTTTAGATGTCATAATGGACACTGAAAATTAGCATTGAATTATGGTGTTAATTGAAAATTTTTTAAATTTGACATCAAACATTCCTATAGTACCTCAGGATTGATGATTGCATTAACCCAAGAACCATACTTCAAAGTTTGAACAACTATTCATATTGGAGGCAAATTACCGCCTACATGTTTCCTAGCATTCGTTTGGGAGAGTTTAATTTGATCTGAAGTACAACTTTAATATCCTGCTGTGTGACACTAGTCTTTGTGTTGATGCTGGCTATTTCAGCAAGAGTTTGAAGTCTGTCTATATATAATGACTTGCTGTAGTAATTTCTTTGATATAAAATTGTTCATTCATCGAGAAAAGAATATAGAACTTTTTTTAAACTCACTTTTATTAAATTAATTTTATTTTGTCCACCAGTGGAGTGGCTGGCCATTGCTATCGGACATTCATCAATATTCAATATGTTGACAATCCTGGCCAAGCCAAGCTTTTGGCCGATCGACCTCAATGCAACCTTTTGTTTGTTTTTACAAATAAATATATAATACTATATATGTATGATGATGCCAAAGTTCACCAGTGAACTGCACAGTCCTCACAAGAGCGGAACAAGAACCTACAAACAACAAGAAAAGACCTGGTAGAGAGCACCGGTGTGGTGCCGGCCAAAAACCCTCCGAAGGTCAAGTCAGAGAACTTTCTTTCCAAAACTAGAATGCTAGAGTGGAATTAATTATGCATACCTTGGCTTGTGAGGGTTTTGGAGTATTTATAGTCGTGTGTAGTATTTTCTTTTGGGCCTAAGCGTGTAGATCAAGTGAAAAACCACAGTAATCCAAATGGGCCGCATATGGGCCACAAACGGGCTGCAACTAGGCTCCTATAAAAGGCCTCGGGGGCCCAGCGCACGTCATGTACTACACATATCGTCCATCACGAGCCCAACACGTATTTTTCATCTTCAATGTATAAAATAGAAATAAAATAAATAGATTAGAATAAGCTCATCCAAACATATTAGAAGTGCACTTTCAGAGAGGGTAGAATTTTTATCAAGTTGTTTTTCTTTGTCCACCACTGGGACGGCTGGTCATTGTGACAAGTGACGACTGCTTGGAGCTTAGGATATGCAATTATGCATCAATATGTTGATCTTTCATAAGTATATTTACTCAAGGAATTTTTTTCTTGATAATTATTTATAGATAAAATTTAATATCTCTCAAGAAAAACGTTTATCATTTGTCAAACTTCATATATATATATATATATATATATATATATATAGCACAGTCCGAGATCGATCGAGTCAGCTTAATTGATTACTGACTTTCCAATCTTTTGGATTTAAACAAGGGTCTTCTTGCTGAATATCTTCCATTCTTAACCTAATCACCACTAATTTGATTTTGCCAAATTTATCATCACAGTCCCGCGTGACTCTTTAGCTTCAGTAATATTTGGAACAACACATGTTCTTCAAATAATATAACCAGGGTTTAACTTTAACCTCAATCTTTTCAACAAAAAAGATGGCAACCAAAAAGAAAAAGGAAAACACAAGAGTTGAAGATGAAGACAATGGCTTGCTTTCTGCCTCGCTATCAAATTATTAATTAAAAGATACTAGAAAAACAATGAGCTTCTAACACCTATATATGCTATTGCAAAGCACTTATATCCATTGTTGTTGAACTTGATTCTCACTTTTTTCTTTTTCTTTTTTCTTTTTTCTTTTTTATTGTAGAAGCTCATGCTAGTTGAAAGATACTAGATAATTTGTTATTTGGAGATTAAAAAAAAATTATTTAAGTGATTTGGTTTTGAGACAATTTATTTTCTTAGGAGATTTTTTATTGCAGATCAAATGTAGGCTTTTTTTAATTGAATTTTTTTGGGATGTTATATAGAAGGGAAAGGGAAATGGTTATTATTTTCCTTTATTTAATTTTAAAAAAAAAATTAAATAGAGGAGAGGGAAATAGAAATTCCTCCTCTTTAATTGTTTGAATGTTTTTATAGATTAAAATATGAAAGAGAGGAAATGAAAAACATCGTATAAATTGATAACTATATTACCACTTTTTTTGTTCAATTTTAAGAATTAAACATCATCTTGAAGAAAACAATATAATTTACTTGAAGCAAATGCACACCACTTACATAGGGACTCGTGATGGGTAAATATATGAAAGTTTTCCATGATCTTGAGACCACAATCTTTTAAAGAGATTCTTGAATTTTTCTTATTAGAAAATGTTAATGGATGTCTTTAAGGCAATAATTAACAGTCTATTTAAAAACAGTTTTTATGGAAAAAAAAAAACAATTAATATTTTAACAATTTTTTTTCATTTCCCATAAAAATTGTGTCAAAACTTTCTTAAAATGGATTGTTAACCATTTTCCTAAGACACTTGTTAACATGACCATTTCTTATTTACTTAATTAGATGACAGCAAGTCAATTAATATGGTTGAAGTAGTTGAATTTGCTGAAAATCATTGTCAACCATTATTTGGAGATTTTTTATTGTCTTTGATGTCCCATTATTTTGTAGTAAGCTTTGGATGATTGTGTGTTATATGTATGATCATTAGATGAACAATTGTTCCCATCCATATTCTCAACCACCTTGTTTCATCTATTAGTTCCTCTTTTGTAACCTAAACTAGTTTAAGAAAGATTTAAATTCAAATTATTTAATTAATGACAAGAGATTCATTAATTAATTGATTATATTTACAATCTTTTTTGGCTTAACATATCCTGTCTTTAAGTAAATGAAATCTTTGAATTTAAATTAATTTAACCATCTTCTTATGTATGTACTTGTTATAAGAAAAAGAAGTTCCATTTACGATTTACTATTTAATTTGAATTCATTGGTTTTTCTACTAAATTTAAAACTTTGTACTATTTATTGGAAGAATAATAAGAAGTAAAATAATTTTTATTTTAGAATGATAATACCATGTGATAGGATGATAATTTTTTTTAATTATTATTATTAAAATAAAAATAATTATTATTATACTTGTGATAGGATATTATTATTAATAATTATGCCCGTTTTACATTCAACTAACAAAATTAAATATTCAAGTATAATAATAATAATTTAAAATTATTATGAAAAAAAAAACTTTTGAATGTAAGCTGCTATCATTTCCTTTTATGCCATAAAGAAAAATTGGATAAAATCTTTAACCCCTTGTATGTACTCTCCGGAGAACCTTTTATCTATCCATCCAAATTCTTGTCCATCTAAATGTACAATAAGTTAAGTTGTATTTACAACATGCCATTGAAAAAATAAAATAAAGTTAAAACTAACGTTGCAATTTTCATTATTACTTTCTTTTACTTCACATGCATATATGAACCCTTATACCTCATGCAAGCCACTTACTTGCTCCAATTTAAACAACCATCACAAGCAATTCTCAACCCATGTTCATCATATATACCATATATCACAAAGTAGCTATAATCATATTAATATGCTTAAGACCAAGAAAGAAAATGGTGTACTTGGTGACAAACCTAGTAAAGTACAACCTTTAATTTCCCATAAAAATAGTACAACACTTAATAAGTTTGCCAATTGGTTTTTACCTACGATGCCTAGACATATCAAAACGGGCTGAAATTTGCTGACTATATCCAAACCCGTCCATTTTGTTTTGAATTAAATATGGGCTAACCCATGGCCCGCAAGTTTTTTTGTGGGCCAACTCGACTAGATCTGCAGCTTGCCTATTTTTAAACTTTTTTTTTCTTAAATTTTTTTTAAAAACTATATAGTATTATGGCAAGGTGTGCTAAACTACTCTTAGGTACATAACGTTATTATAAAACGCATAATAAACTTATGTGTTCTTACAGTTCTACTCCCTATTTACTAAAAAGATAAAGAGTTAAATGAAAGGGGAAAAAAAATATACAAAAGGAATAGTAATATACTAATATCTATCTGAGTATCTAACAACATGTCCAAGTTTTATTTTTTTTGGATCCAAGTTTGTCTATTTAATATAGTATTAATAGTAATAATGCAATATATCAGAAATTGTTGAAGAAAGAACAAGATGTTTCTTTTGTCCCTTCCAGGCGATCGGAAAATAAAGAAATAGTTAATATATTCAAGATAATTACTTATTTACAAAATACCGTCTCAATTCATCCTATTTCATCCGATCCGGGATGTGATATGGTTCCGAAGGATGAACTGGATATGGACAGTTCCAATAAGATTTCATTCTTGAACAAAAATCCATTTTTTGATTTATTTCGTGACCGGAACAGGGGGGGATACACGTTACACCACGATTTTGAATCAGAAGAGAGATTTCAAGAAATGGCGGATATATTCACTCTATCAATAACCGAGCCGGATCTGTCGTATCATAAGGGATTTACCTTTTCTATTGATTCCTGCAGATTGGATCAAAAACAATTCTTGAATGAGGTATTCAACTCCAGGGATGTATAAATCGTTCTTGCATATAAAATTGTATAGAGCGTGATAGGGAATTGTCATGCAAAAATGATATTTTGAAAGACTTAATCTATATACTAAACTAATTAATAAAAATTAGACACTTGTATTTTCTCTATAATATGCTTAAAGCTTATTCTAATGTATGAGATAATTTTTGTTTTCTTAAAAGTTGGAATCTCTTGAATAATATGATTTAAAATCACTGTCGGTTTCTTTAAGGCCTACTCTCCTCTCCCCATGTGTGTGTTAAAAATATTTAGTGTTCTATTTTGTTTGTTTTAAAATGAAGGACCTCATTTTTTTTTTTTTTTTTGGAATTCATTTTTTTTAAATAAATAAATAACTTTTCTTGAAGAATATTTTTTCCAAAGTTTTGTTAGGAGACCTTTACACTTAGTTCCAGCCCTGATGGCCAATGTCTTTTTAGTTGAATTGGCATCTCCTCATGTACAAAACGTTTGGGGGTTTAAGGGGGAAAGAGTTCGAATTGCGAGGTTAGCAACATGTTATAATTATTTCTCAAAAAAAAAAAAAAAAAAAAAAAAAAAAAAAAAAACAAGTTTGGCCCTGATGACAGATGTAATGGTGATGATATAAGAAAAACTGTGGCGGTGGCTTGCATTGTTGATATAACATAGATGATATGCTGCAGCTATCAACCTATCACGACTTGTTAAGATCTTTTTTATTAATTTCCTTTTAGTAACAACTTTGCAAGTGATACATTGCGATACCATTTTGTTTGAGAAGAGGGAAATCAATATAATAAATGGAAGTATTTTTATAGAATATTCATTTTATTATCTAATTTGAAAGTTCTAATGAAAAGAATAGAAAGATCATTTAATTATTGAAAGTTTAAGTGAGGGGGAATAAAACACTTTTCCTTTAGAAATAAACTAATATTATGAAATAAAATAACAGAAATAGTAAGGTAAGATAAAGAAATCTAAAGAATAAATAAGATATTGTTGAGGCCCATTTTGGCAAGAAGGCCCAATAACAAGAAAAAGCCCAATACTATGTAAGGGAATAAGGAAGAAGAATTAACAAAGTGAGAAGAAAACTATTAAGCCCAAATGACAGAAATAATGGTCCATGGTCCTATAAAATAGTAAAAGGGCCCCAAAGAAAGCAAGCGGGCCCAAGGGGGCCCAAAGAAAGAAGTAGTAAACTCATGGGAGTTATGAAAATAGGCAAGCAAGCAAAAGTGGGCCCAAGGAGTCCAAAGGAAAAAATTAGTAAATGGGGTTGGTAGAAAGGCCAATAAACCACGAAAGTAAAAGGTATGGTAATTGGGCTGGAGAAACCCGAAAGATTTGGCAAAAACCAATGGGAATGGAGGATTGGAATGGGTCGAGGATGCCCAAAGGAACGAAACGAGCTAGGGATGCCCAAAGGAATAAAATTAGCCAATGAAGCCCTAAAATAGTATGAGAACAAGCACAACAATAGTATTGGGCCATAGGAACTGAGCAAAAGGAAAGTGTATGGCAGGCCCAACGAGCACGAGCCAAAATACAACATGGCAGAGGCAATAGGGCGGCATGGCAGAAGTGTCAGCCAACCCACAAAGGAGGCAAGGGCTGGATTGAAGAGGGAAAGGCCCATGCCCAAGCAAAACCCAGCTTAGGAAGGAAGTAAGATACAAAGAACGAAGACCCAGTGATTTATCCACGCCACAAGAGGTTAAGAATGAGTAGCAAAATATGCAGCGAAGACCAGACAAGCCCCCAAGCCATGGCAAACGCATGAACAGCAGACAAGCCATGGACTCACATGAAAATGGAGCACGCACAAGGCTCAAGCACCACTTGCTTGTACCCAGCCAATACAGGAGCGGTGGGCTTTAGGTCAGAGGAAAGAGGGTATGGTCTGGCGGTGGGAAGAAGGGGGAAGTCTATTCAGGAATTCCCGCTCAAGCTCTTTTAGGAGAAATGTCTTGCTGGGATGACATGCCACCCAAAAGAGGGAAAGATGAATTGAAATCACTAGGTGCATGCCATATGAGTTAGTAAAAGAGAATGTCCAACCCTCATCCGGAAGGGAATGCCACAAAGAGCAAGAAAATAAAACAAAACTATTTTGTCTAGGAATGGAATGTAGCTCGGCTAGCACAAGGAAGTGGTGATGGCTGAGCAGTCGACAGACCAGTTGGTGGTCTGGGAAGGACACCCATACCAGGACAAAAATAGTTAAAGGGTAAAATTATAAAACCCATCACTGCAAACAGTATAAAAAGGCCTTAGTTGTGCACTATAAAAGAAAAGATGGAGAACAATGGGAGGCAAGCACAAGAGATAAACAAAGAAAAACAAGTAAGATAAGAAGCGAGAGATAAGAAAGAAAATAGGTAACATAGAAATCCAAAAGAAAAACAGAGCGTAAGGAAGCTCAAGTGTGATAGTGGGCATGCACCAATTGGCTAATTCATTCTCTCCCTCCAATAGCCTGCTCTCTAGTAAGAATTAAAGAATTCGAGAATGAGCCATCTAGGCCCATTCTTTCAAAGTGGGCAATTTCTGTGGCAGGATTCCCCCTGTGAGATTGCTCACATTGAGGAGTGATTCCCTTCTTTGACTTAAGTCCCTTAAGAAAACAAGCACGGCAGATTAACCCTTTTTTTTAATTGATAAAGCATTAATATCGTTTTATTTTCTTTTATTGTTATTATTAACCTATTTCTGTCATATTCATATCACTGTGTTATTTCCCCTTTTACTGAGAAAATAGTTTAGTTATTGTCTTTGGCTGACAGAAAGCATTTTCTTCTTATTTTATCATATTTTACCCTCTTGCCATAACACTTTTATGACAGCATTTTCTGCCGAGGGTACGTGACCAAGATCCCAGCAAAGGGGTCCTAGCTTGTGCACAAGCTGACTTGAGGTGGGTGCCAATTTCGACTCTCCTACCCCAAAACCATTAGGTCATAACGTGACAGAAAGCAGTCCAGCCCAGAAGTGCAGAAAGGCCCACCACAAATATAAATTTTATTCTTTAAGTGGTTATCCTTATCCACACAACATTATTTTTTTGATTTGCACACAACATTATTGATTCTTGAATACATGTGTACTTTCCTTTATACTTAGTTAGCAAATTTATAAGGGTTCAAATTTGGATGGAAGGAACTCTTTAAGAATGCAATGCCAGGCATTATAGAATGTGTGTTGTTACTAAAGTTGGGATCAAGGGCACATAAGTCGTTTAGCAAGTCTGATGCTCATAATTACCCCGACCATATATGTGTGAATGTGATGACAAGAAAGTAGCACGGGTGGGTGAGAGAAGTTGTATTTCCAGTGCAAAACCAAAGGCATGCACCAAGAATACAACAAGGTAACGAGGATAAGGAACATTCTCTTGTATACTGTGTTACATCCTAAGCACTACCTTGAGCGGTATTGGTCTAGTCCTGAAATGATGTTGAGCTTGGCATCCTCATTAGTTAGTGGGCTGACAGGATAATTGAGTATTGATGTAACACCATCCGCTTGTGTAACAAATTAGAATGCATTCAAAAATTTAGGAATTAAAAAAATCTCATAAAAGTTTAAGAATAAAAAATAAACTTAAAAAATTGATAAAAACAATATTTTAACGTTGGAGATATAAGAGCATTCACATTAAACCTCTCTAATGCTAAAAATCCTATTTTTTAGCATTTTGGAGATAAAAACACCACTCCGTTAAAACTTCTAAATCTTAAATTTTTAAGATTCAAGCTACAGTGCAATCTATGTTTTTCCTAATGATTTACCTGGGTTGCCCCCAGATCGTGAGATTGAGTTCTCTATTGATCTACTTCTAGGTACTGCACCTATTTCTAAGGCACCATATAGAATGGCACCTACAGAGTTGAAAGAACTTAAGGAGCAATTGGTAGAATTGCCGGACAAGGGGTTTATTCGCCCTAATGCCTCGCCTTGGGGAACTCTAGTTTTATTTGTCAAGAAAAAGGATGGGTCTATGATATTATGTATTGATTATCGTGAGCTTAATAGAGTCACCATTAAGAATAAATATCCTTTGCCTCATATTGATGGCCTATTTGATCAGTTGCAAGGAGCACAAGTCTTTTCTAAGATTGATCTTCGTTCTGGTTACCACCAGTTGAAGATTAAGGGTAAGGATATACCAAAGACGGCCTTTCGAACTAGACATGATCATTATGAATTTTTGGTGATGCCGTTTGGAGTAACTAATGCCCCTGCTACTTTTACGAATTTGATGAATAGGGTATTTCATGAGTACTTGGATCGATTTGTCATTGTGTTCATTGATGACATTTTGATTTATTCTAAGAGTCAAAAAGAGCATGAAGAACACTTGAGGATTGTTTTACAGATTCTAAGAAAAAGGAAGTTATATGCTAAACTGAAAAAGTGTAAATTTTGGTTGAATCAAGTGGTGTTCTTGGGTCATGTGATATCTAAGGATGGAATTACGGTGGATCCTAATAAGATAGAAGCTGTGGTTAATTGGGATAGGCCTACAAATGTGAGTGAGGTTAGAAGTTTCTAGGGCCTTGCTGATTATTATAAAATATTTGTAGAGGGATTTTCCCGCATTGCAGCTCCTTTGACACAATTAACTCAAAAGAATGTTAAATTTGAGTAGAAGGAAGAATGTGAGAAGAGCTTACAAGAGCGAAAGCAAAGGTTGGTCACAGCTCCAATGTTAACTATCCCTTCAGGTACAGGGGGTTTTGTCATTTATAATGATGCTTCTCATAAGAGACTTGGTTGTGTGTTGATCAAAATGGGAAGGTGGTGGCTTATGCCTCTCGTCAGTTGAAAAATTATGAGAAAAATTACCCCACTCATGACTTGGAGTTGGCTACAGTTGTTTTTGTTTTGAAAATTTGGAGACATTATTTGTATGGGGAAAGATGCGAGATTTTCACTGATCATAAAAGTTTAAAGTATTTCTTTACCCAAAAAAAGTTAAATATGAGGCAACGGAGATGGTTGCAATTGGTTAAGGATTATGATTGTTCTATTAACTATCATCTTGGTAAGGCTAATGTTGTAACCGATGCTCTTAGTAGAAAGCCTTAAAGTTTTTTAGCTGCTTTGCTAACCACTCGAAAGGAAATTATTCGGGATCTTGAAAGGATGGAGATTGAGGTTGTTATGGGCCATTTTGAGGCCTACCTGGCTAGTTTGAGTGTTCAACCAACTTTGGTGAAAAGAATTAATTTGTCACAGGCCGATGACCCACATTTAAAGAAACTCATGGATGAGGTGTGTAGTGGAAAGAAATCTAAATTTTCTATCTCTAAGGATGGTGCTTTGAGATTTGGGAGTAGACTTTGTGTGCCAAATGATCCATTGTCTAAAAAGGAGATTCTAGAGGAGGCTCATTATTCCCCATATACAATACTTCCAGGTAGTACAAAAATGTACCATGATCTTCATAAAAACTTTTGGTGGAATAATATGAAAAGGGAGATTGCTCACTTTTTAGAGCAATGTTTAACTTGTCAGCAAGTTAAGGTGTTGCACTAACGACCCTCGGGTTTGTTGCAACCACTTCCTATTCCCCAATGGAAGTGGGAGAAAATTGCTATGGATTTTGTTTTAGGATTGCCGAGATCTCCTAAGGGTCATGATGCTATTTGGGTGATTGTTGATAGAATGACAAAATCAGCTCATTTTCTCCCTATTCGGATGAACTACTCCCTTGATCAGTCAGCTCAGTTCTATGTTAAAGAGATTGTAAGACTTCATGAAGTACCTTCTTCTATTGTTTCAGATAGAGATCCAAGGTTTACTTCTCATTTTTGGGGTGGTGTGCAAAAGGCCTTGGGTAGTAGATTGGATTTTAGCACAGCTTTTCATCCTTAGACAAATGGACAGTCTGAAAGGTCTATTCAAACTCTAAAAGATATGTTGAGAGCATGTGTTTTGTATTTTAAGGGGAGTTGGGCTAGTCACTTACCTTTGGTGGAGTTTGCTTACAATAATAGTTACCATTCAAGTATTAAAGCAGCACCTTATAAGGCTTTGTATGGAAGAAAGTGTAGATCCCCGATTTGTTGGGATGAGGTAAATATGATTCGTGATCGACTACGAGCAGCCCAAAGTAGACAAAAAAGCTATTATGAAATTAAAAGGAAGGCTTTGGAACTTGAAATTGGATATAAAGGTTTCCTACAGGTTTCACCTATGACAGGAGTAATGAGATTTGGTAAAAAGGGTAAGTTAAGCCCTAGGTTTATAGGGCCTTTTGAGGTGTTGGAGAGAGTGGGCAAAGTTGCTTATAAAATTGCCCTACCATTGGCCTTGTCAAGAATTCATAATGTTTTCCATGAGTCTATGTTAAGGAAATACATTCCTGACCCTTCACATGTTTTG
Organism: Castanopsis chinensis; assembly: GCA_032878915.1. Taxonomy (NCBI): domain Eukaryota; kingdom Viridiplantae; phylum Streptophyta; class Magnoliopsida; order Fagales; family Fagaceae; genus Castanopsis; species Castanopsis chinensis. The sequence continues at coordinate 698,013 of JAVQMG010000026.1, read as the reverse complement.
AGATATGAGTCTCTTCAGATTAGAGATGATTTATCATATGAAGAAGTTCCGGTAGAGATTTTGGACTGTAAGGAGCAAGTGTTACGCAATAGAATAATAGCTTGGGTAAAGGTGCTTTGGAAGAATCATTCGGCAAAAAAGGCATTTTGGGAGCGTGAGAATGATATGTTGTCAAGATACCCAAGCCTTTTTCAGGATCAAGGTGTGTAAAATTTTGAGGATGAAATTTTATTATAAAAGGGGAAGAATGTGACGTCCCAGTTAGTCAAAAATAAAATAAAATAAAATAAAAAGTAAAGGTCAGATTTTTTTTTTTTTGGGTTCCCACATGCCCACCTAACCCCACTACCCACCACTCATCTCACACTACCACTACATCACTTGGCCGGCCATCCTTTCTTCTTATTTTCTTTTCTTTCTTTTATTTTCTCTCATACACTCCTCTACTCACATATCTTCTCTACTTGGTACTTCCACACCACCACCACCATTTCCACCATCATTTTTCGGCAAGATCACCAGAAAATTCTTGTGAACCCATAAGCACTTTCACATCCTTTTTTGAGGTAAAAATTTCTAATCTTTTTGGTGGGTTTTACGCTTTTGCTTGAGCTTATTTTTATCTAAGCTTTAATAATGATACTCATGTGATTTATGAGCATTAGAAGTGATATTTATGTGTTTGTATGTATGGGTTTTGTATTGGTGGAATTATTTGATGAGTGGGTATATAATTTGTGCTAAAAATGGCTACTTAAGGTTAATGTATGGTAGAAATTTTAGGGTTTTTAAGTTATAACATGTGATGGTTGGAAAATTTAATTTTTCCATTGCTATTGGGTTTATTTGGAGTTAGTTGAAGTTCTAAATTTCTTATCTTTGAGGATATTGTGATTTTTGCTTTCATGGGTCTCTTAATGATGTAGTGTAAATTTTATGGAAGCTAGTCATAATTGACAGGCCACAAATGCGTTGACCCCTTGTGATAACTTAGATTAATTAATTAGCCCAGTTTTTAATTAATCAAATTAACATGCAATATCACGTGGCAGCACAAAAAAATCACCAAACTAAGTTAAGCAGCGGAAAATAAATAACACGGTGATTTGTTCACGAATGGGGAAAACCCTTATGGCAAAAACCCCACCGGGTGATTTAAGGTCACCACTCCCGAAACTCCACTATTATCACAACAAGCAGTTACAAGCAAGGAATCCCAAGTACCTCACCAACCTACAGTTGAACTCTTACCCAATACCCAATTGGACTTGTTCTGTGGTGACAGTTTCTCCTTTCAATGCACGGCTCCCAAGTACGTGACTAACCAGATGCGCGGATCCCTGTACGCGACTTACTCCTTTGCACGAATCCCAGTACGTGACTCACTCACCAACTTGAGGAAGAAGAATGTTGGCTGCAAAGTTCTTCACTTCATACACACGATGAAGATCAAGAAGCACTTGGTTACAAAACCTTAAGGCGCAAAGACGCAGTAGCTTCTTTTAGAGAGAATTAGGCTTCGGTCACCTTTTGCTTGTGTTCTCCTTATATTCTCTTATGTGACGGCCTCAAAAATATGCCTTATATATGCCTAGGGTTGTGAGAAAAGAAACCCTACACAAATACAAAAGCCTGGCCCAAAAATCAGATCTGGAAAACTGAATTCCCGTAACCTCGATAGATACCTCGATAGATAGCTCGATAGATAGCTATCTGTCCAGCAGCTATCCGCAGGTGTCCAGCAGCTATCCGCCAGGTGTCCACCAGGTGTCCAGCTTTAGTACACACTTTTTCTTCGCTTGTTTCTTGGTCCAATCTTCATGACTTTAATACTAGACTTGAACAACATGTTCTTTGAAGTATTAAACACATCCTAGATCTACCCAAATACAAGTAAAGTGCGTTTTGTCAAAGGATTAGCCAACTACATAAAATAGCGACATATGTTAACAAACTTGAACTACATATGTCCTAACAATCTCCCCCTTTGGCAATCCGTGACAAAACCACAACAAACAAATGAACATATGAGAGAAGTTATAAATCACTCAACTCATACTCACTTGTTGAATACAATAAAATCTACGCTAACACAAACTCTTGAAAAATTTTGCAAGAAGAGAGTTCATGGCATGGAAGACTTTGACAACCTGTATTTCTGAAACACGTATAAACAAAACACATCAAGGCATCTTTGTGTGAAGCAGAAATAATAGATTGCATACAAATAAAGAAACATGTGTATAAAGATAGAAAAGAAACAACACATGTAGAGATAGGTGAAGAAAACATACATCATCATATATATACCACTTGATAAATACCATGCTGTATGTAAAAATGGTCACAAGACCTAGATACATGAACAAGGAGATAAACCCTCCCTCTAACAAGATGAAACACAACTCCCCCTTACAAGGGCATGTATTTATCCCCCTAACTTGTAGAATCTTAAAGAAAGAAACCACAAATTCTCCAATTTCTCCCCCTTTTTGTCACGATTGACAGAGGGTACCGAGAAACATAAAGATGATCAAGGATAATCAAAGGGGCACAAAGAATCCATAAAAATGCATGAATGTAATGAAACAAGATGCTATGGATGACAAGATAAAAGAAACATGCAAAACATGTGAAAAACAATGCATGCAAAGAGTCTCGATCAATCGAGAGGTATCGAGGAGCTATCGAGCAGACCTCGATGGATCGAACAGCTATTGAGAAGCTATCGAGGAGACAGAAACTTTCTCGATCGATCCACCTAGCTATCGAGAGGTGTCAGATTGCGATAACATGCAACTGAAGATCTCGACAGATAAGCCAGGTATCGAGAGGTGTTGAGGATGTGTCGAGATGGCTTAAAAACAGTTTTTCAAGAAGAGAAAAACACAGATGTGAATGCAATCAAGCATGCAACTCAACCAGAGATCCAAACAACATAATAACATCTCAAAAACATCTTTCAACAAGAAAAAATGATGCACATGTATCTCAAAATACGCACACACACACTAAACAAGTCTAACCAATTTTATATTTCAAAAACAAGTTATGACAGTTTAGTGAGCATACATTAACGCATGTAAACTTTGTGATGGCCAAATCACATTGTACCTGCACATGTATCAAGAATAGCAAAGAGTGTTGCGTGTTGTGTGTGAAAACATCGCAAGATTGCATATGTGTCTCAATGTTATGACGATTTGAGATATGAGAAAATCACTTTAACTCACACACAATCATAACTGTTTGATGGGGACTATCACCTTCGAGGTACATCCTATAACTCCCACATCTCCTAGAAAACACGCTTGCAACCATATTTTAAAGCATTTTTAATCTTTTTGCTTTTTATTTCTTTGCATATTTTCTTTTAACAAGCATATCATGCATGGGCATACAAGAGAAAGAAAAGAAATACCCAATTATGTTAAGCTTTTGACATTGCACTTTTGCTATGCCGAAGCATACAGATGTCATTGACATTGCACTTTTGCTATGCCGAAGCATACAGATGTCATATTATGATTGGCGAGTAACAGTGGTGAGATGGTTATTTATACCTTTCTCTTAGGATTTTCTAGTTCAACCCGTCAAAAAGAGTGATACGAGTGTTAAGAAGAAGAGATCACTTAACCTTACTCATCACAAACAAAGAGCTACAAAACTCACTTGCTTAGTTGTGCAGAAGAATGCTCATCTAAGCTACAGGTGATACAAAGTTTAGAAAACTCTGTTTCAATGGCCATTTTAAAAGTTCACATGAACCAATGTACACAAACACACTGTTTTTGTATTTTTCAATTTTTTTTTTTTTTAAATAAAAACTAAACAACCAAACAAAAACAGACAAACAACATGAATGCATGAAAGGATGCATATGCATGAAAGGATGCATATGCATGAAGGTATGATAGAAAGGTGCAGATGCATGAAAGCATGATTTCAACAGAAGATAAGAAATCAAGCAAAGAGAGTCCTGCTTTAGATAGAAAGAATTAAAGCAGAGGACAAACAGAAAAGACAATTAAGTCTTAGGCTCCTTTCTCACCCACACAGCACGAGTCTTTGGCCGTGAAGATGAAAAGGCACGTGTCCTAGTATGTCTACTAAAGGACATAGAAGAATTAAGATTCTCCTGAAATTGAGTTAAAAAACTCAAGACTTTTAATAACTCTCCAAACAAAGGTGTAGGTCCTTGAGAGAAAACCTGTGACCGTTTGGACAATTGCTTATGAGGATACAACTTAAAGCAATTAGGACGAGTGTGTCCAGAAACACCACAATGGTGACAAACATGAGCAGTTTTAGAGCTACTCGGCTTCCTAGAAGGAGGTCTAACCTTAGAGGTTGACAGAGTCCTTAGCTTAGGACAATTTGGCCTAATATGACCAACAATATGACAATAATGACAAGTGGGAACAAATTCAGAATTTTTATTCAACCTAGGAGGAGTTTTAGACATAGGTTTAGAAACTTCAGCGTTAACATCAGATTGTTTACCTTTGTCTATCCTAGCAATATTAGCCTTTAACTCTTCATTATTCCTTTTGAATGGGGGAATATAAAAATCCTTTTCTTTTGAGTTAAGCTCAACAACAAGTTTGGCACTAGTTAATTTTTCAACTTCAGTTTTAAATTCAACTAGTTGCTCTTCCAAACTCTTAATTTTGTCCCCCTGAGATGAAATTTGATTTTTAAAATTCTCATTCAAATTAGTGGCTTCATCCAATTTTGCAATCAAATCATCCTTTTCAAGCTTGACCTTTTTAAATTTAGCTTTTAATTTTGTAGAACACTCAAGAGATTTCATACAAAAATTATAAAGCTTGCAATAGGCATCATGAATATCATCATCATCATTCAACACAAGATCATGCAAATTAAAACAATCAAGAGTTTCCATGACAACAGGAGTCAATGGATCACACATCAAAGATTAAACCCTAATCAGAGTGTGCCTGCTCTGATACCACTTGACAGGCCACAAATGCGTTGACCCTTTGTAATAACTTAGATTAATTAATTATCCCAGTTTTTAATTAATCAAATTAACATGCAATATCACGTGGCAGCACAAACAAATCACCAAACTAAGTTAAGCAGCGAAAAATAAATAACACGGTGATTTGTTCACGAATGGGGAAAACCCTTACGGCAAAAACCCGACCGGGTGATTTAAGGTCACCACTCCCGAAACTCCACTATTATCACAACAAGCAGTTACAAGCAAGGAATCCCAAGTACCTCACCAACCTACAGTTGAACTCTTACCCCAATACCCAATTGGACTTGTTCTGTAGTGACAGTTTCTCCTTTCAATGCACGGCTCCCAAGTACGTGACTAACCAGATGCGCGGATCTCAGTACGCGACTTACTCCTTTACACGAATCCCAGTACGTGACTCACTCACCAACTTGAGGAAGAAGAATGTTGGCTGCAAAGTTCTTCACTTCATACACACGATGAAGATCAAGAAGCACTTGGTTACAAAACCATAAGACGCAAAGACGCAGTAGCTTCTTTCAGAGAGAATTAGGCTTCGGTCACCTTTTGCTTGTGTTCTCCTTATATTCTCTTATGTGACTGCCTCAAAAATATGCCTTATATATGCCTAGGGTTGTGAGAAAAGAAACCCTACACAAATACAAAAGCTTGGCCCAAAAATCAGATCTGGAAAACTGAATTCCCGTAACCTCGATAGATACCTCGATCGATCGGGCAGCTGTCGAGCCTCATTAAATCTCGATAGATACCTCGATAGATAGCTCGATAGATAGCTATCTGTCCAGCAGCTATCCGCAGGTGTCCAGCAGCTATCCGCCAGGTGTCCACTAGGTGTCCAGCTTTAGTACACACTTTTTCTTCGCTTGTTTCTTGGTCCAATCTTCATGACTTTAATACTAGACTTGAACAACATGTTCTTTGAAGTATTAAACACATCCTAGATCTACCCAAATACAAGTAAAGTGCGTTTTGTCAAAGGATTAGCCAACTACATAAAATAGCGACATATGTTAACAAACTTGAACTACATATGTCCTAACAATAATATTGAAGATGATATTAAATGGGTCAACTTTATAAATTGGAGTTTATGCCTTGTGAATTAATTTGTTGAGAAACTTTGGAAGTGGAATATGTTAATATTGATGAGGTTAAATACTAGACTTGCCTAATTAAGTGTTTATTTGGTAATTCCTAAATTGTGGGTAGATACAATTTCAAGTTCTATGCTTATTGTGAAAGGTTTACTTGATATTGTGTAGGTTCTATCTAATCTCCTTGGAGCTTGGAGAATTAGGATTTTGCAGTTGAGAGGTAAGTAGTTCTTTAATGGGATTTTTAAAAAATAATCATGTTGCATAAACATTGTTTTTGGGTCAAACACATTTTGGAAAATTGTATATGGACATATGTTTTCTTAAAAGTGTTGTGTTGTGACCCTATTGTATATTACTATATATGAAAAGTGCAACATATTTGGTATTGCATTTGGGAAAATGCATGAATTGTTGATATAGAAAAATAAGCATCTTTTATTTGATCTTTGATAAAGAAATCATGGATTTTATGCTATATTAGAAAATTTAAAGATGCTTATCTTGTCTTGTTATGTGGGAAATTGATAGAACATCTCTTGACAAGAATGAAGTTGAAAACCTTACAAACTTTGTGGAAGTTAGATTATTTAAGGTTTTTTTGAAACTACCTAGATATGAACTATGTATTTCAAAGTAATATAACTTGTGAGCTTATGTGGTTTTAACACCATGCCATGTGTGATTTCCCGATGATCACCCGATTTGATTTCCATAGTCTTTATGACAACGGAATCAAATCCAGGTCAGTGCCCTTTCACTTTGGATAACGCGTTCTTCCCTGCTGCCCATGGGGGGAAGAGGTTCCTTGATTGTGTGTGAGTGAGGCTACTGCCCATGGGGACAAGAGACCACATGCAAAGGAGGTCCTATTTGACGCTCTCTCTCTGCTGCCCATGGGAAGAGAGAAAAACCTTGAGGGTATGAGTGAGGCTCTGTCCATGGGGCCAAGAGTCTGCATACCAGATAGGAAAATATCATGCCAGTTGTAAATAGGTGGATCCCCTGACCGGTCCATGTGGTAGTGTGGTATATTTGTGATAATTTATCTTATGTTAGATATTATAGCTTTGGAAATTATATTGTTGATGCTCACAGATTATAGTATATAGTTTCAAGGTAGTTATTTTGAGAAATTTTGTATTTCATTATTTAATCATCCTTGTCATATTATTATTTTTGAAAATGAAACTTGCATTTCCCCCACCCCCATTAAATACGCTACTTACTGAGTTCTGTCTCATTTCATTATTTTTATAAACTTTTCAAACTAGGTAATAATCTTTTGAAACAGCTTTTTGGTGGCTAACAGTAGTTAGACTAAGTACTGATGGAGGCTGAACTTGGAAATTGAGACATTAGATGATGTACATCTTAGAATAGACTTGACTCATTCTTTTGTATATTGTAGTGGTTGTAATTGTATTCCCACTAATGGGACAAGCTGTTGATATGTAATTGTTTATTCAGACCTCTATTCTTTTGTGACCAACGGTCCTTGTAATTAATGCTTAGAGCTCTGACTTACTTTGAGAGTATATTCAATGGAAGTATTTTGGTAATTCTTGATGTTTGTACTTGATAGGATTTATGTGGATTGAATTGTCAAAAAAGAGAGGAAAAATTTACAAGTACTTAAGACATCTTTCTCATGCTTTGGAACCTTTAAGGTTTGGGGCGTGACACAACAGCCTATTGCTTTAAATGATGATGATATGGAAGGTATAATTCAACCACACGACAATGCTTTGGTGGTTACGGCCCAGATAAATGGCTTCATAGTAAATAGGGTAATGTTAAATCAGGGGAGCGGTGCAGATATAATGTATCCCGACCTACACAAGGGGCTTGGTTTGAAGAAGGAAGACCTATCCAAGTATGATACACCATTAATGGGGTTTGACGGCCATATGGTAATTCTAGAAGGACAAATTTCACTTCCCATAAATATGGAGGGTAAGGAGGGGATAGTAACATTCATAGTGGTCGCTTCTTTCTCCCCATACACTAAGATCCTCGGAAGGCCATAGATTCATGCCATGGGGGCCGTGCCATCCACCCTGCATGTAAAGGTCAAGTTCTGCACTGAGAAGGGAATTGTCGTGATAAGGAGCAATCAACAAGTAGCCAGACAGTGCTTAGTGGCCGCAGCTAGCCAAGGAACCAGGCAAAGGGAATCAACCGAGGAAACCCCCTTATAGCAACTACAGGAACCTCGAAAGGAAACAGGGACTGGCTGTGCCAAGGAGCTGGTGAGAGTGAAGATATTGCCTGATGACAACAGGAGTTTTTTTATTGGAGTAAGTGTGAAGGACAAAGAGAGGGTAGAGATGCTAATGTTCCTCATACAAAACGTAAACGTGTTCGCCTGGAGCCCATATGAGGTACACGGGGTGGACCTCGAATTTATAGTTCACAAGCTCAACGCGAATCCCCAATGCCCTTCCAAGAAGCATAAGCCGAGGAGATCGGCTTAGGAACACGTTGAGGCTGTTAGACAAGAGGTCAAGTGGTTGAAGGAAGCCGGGGCTGTAAAGGAGATTTTCTTCCACGAGTGGCTTGCGAATACCGTGGTGGTAAAAAAGAAGAACGGTAAATGGAGGGTTTTCCTAGGCTTTACCGAACTGAACTGAGCATGCCCAAAGGATCCATTCCTGATGCCGAAGATTGATCAGCTGGTAGATGCCATATATGGGCATCCAAGAATGAGCTTTCTGGATGCTTTTCAAGGTTATCATCAGATTTCCCTAGCTATCGAGGATTAGGAAAATACTGCATTTATAACCCTTGATGCTAATTATCACTATACCGTGATGCCATTTAGGTTAAAGAACGCTGGAGCTATTTACCAACGAATGATGACGAGGATGTTCAGGGACAAGATAGGGTCAACAGTTGAGGTGTACATTGATGACATGGTGTTGAAAAGCAGACGGAAAATGCAACACATTGACGATCTTAAAAGGGTGTTCGAAGTACTTTGGCAGCACAAGCTGCGACTCAATGCCAAGTAGTGTGCTTTTGAAGTGGGGGTTAGCAAGTTCTTAGGGTATTTGATCAATAACCGAGGAATAGAAGTCAATCCCGATCAAATTCAAGCAGTAGAACGTCTTAAACCACCAAACAATCCAAAGGAAGTTTAGGTACTGATAGGCATGTTAGCTGCCCTCAGCCGTTTATTTCCAAATTTGCAAACCGTTACCGTCCATTCTACCAGCTTTTGAAGAAATGGAAATATTTCCAATAGAGCAAGGAATGTCAAAAGGCTTTCCAAGAGTTGAAGGAATATTTTGTGCAGATGCCTATATTGACAGCCCCGGAACCCGGGGAAGATTTGTTCATGTATCTGTCAGTGTCGGAACATGCCATGAGTGTCGTGCTTCTCAAGGACCAGGGAGTGCAGCAACTAGTATATTACATCAGTAAGACCCTGGTAGATGCTAAGACAAGGTATTTACCCTTGGAGAAGTTAGTATTAGCACTAGTACATGCTACACGAAAGTTGCCCTACTACTTTCAAGCTCACACTGTTACGTATTAACCGAGTATCCTCTACAGTTGTTATTAAAGAGATCTGATTTCACAAGGAGAATAGCTAAGTGGGGAACTCGGCTGGGTTCCTTTAATGTCAGAGATAGGCCCAAAAGCTCGGTGCAGGGACAGATTCTCATCGATTTCATCACGGAGTTTTTCCCTAAGGGGAAAGGAAATGGTCTGCCCTGTAAAGGTAATCCCGTCCAAGGTATCAGTGGACGGTACGCCCAGTGCATTAGGAGCTAGGGCCGGGATTGTGGTCATCATCCTAGAATGGATAAAATTGGAACATTCCTTTAGGTTAGACTTTAAAGCCTCCAACAACGAAGCCGAGTATAAGGTCCTGCTTGACGGGCTTTCAGATCTGGGTGCTAAAGAGGTAAAGATATATTCAAATTCTTGGCTGGTGGTCAATCAAGTACAGGGAAGCTTCGAGGCAAAGGATCCCTGGATGATGAAGTACTTACGGTTGGTGAAACAAACTATGGACCGCTTTTTGAGGGTCAAAGTGGTTTAGGTGTCAAGAGGGCAGAACCGGCATGCTGACTTATTAGCCATATTGGCGTCATCATCAACCGAGGAAATTCCTCAGTTAATAAAAGTGGAGTTAGTGGCAGAACTAAGTATCCATATGAAAATGAATGTTTCACAGGTGACAACAGTTGAGCCATGTTGGATGGATCCAATCATCAACTTTTAAGCCGAGGATCGTGTGCATTTTGATGAGAAAGAAGCAGAAAAATTTCGTCGGACAGCAACTCAGAATTGGTTATCAACTGATCAAATGTTGTACAGAAGATCTTTTAATGGGCCCTACTTGCAGTGTTTACACCCTAGTAAGATTAAAGAACTCCTAGTCGAGCTTCATGAAGGGGTGTGCGGCAGCCATGTGAAGGGGCATTTGTTAGCACATCGAGCAATGACCTAGGGATTTTGGTCGCCACGAATGCAGAAGGACGCTAGCAAATATGCTCAGAAATGTGAATAGTGTCAGAAGCACACCCCAACAATCCACCAACCGACAGGAAACCTGAATCCCATCAGTAGCCCTTGGCCCCTTTGTGGAATGGGGGCTAGACATCGTTGGTCCATTCCCTTGGGCAACGAGGAACCGAAGGTTTGTCCTCGTGGCCATAGATTACTTCACCAAATGGGCGAAGGTAGAGGCGTTGGTGACCATCCGTGACGTTGATGTTAAGAAGTTTGTATAGAGGAATATAGTGATGAGATTCAGGGTACCAAAATCCCTAGTATCAGATAACTGTTTGCAGTTCGATAGCAAAGCTTTCTGCAAGTTTTGTGGCAGCCTTGGTATCACGAATTAGTATTCCACCCCGGCATACCCATAGAGCAATGGCTAAGCTGAAGCCACCAACAAGACTATTGTGAAAGGGTTGAAAAGGAGGTTAGAAGGTGCCAAGGGTAGATGGGCAGAGTAGTTGCCTAGTGTTCTATGGGCATACCAACCTACCCCGAGAAGGTCCACGAGAGAAACCCCGTTCTTCCTGACGTATAGAGCAAAAGCAGTCATACCGGCAGAAGTGAACCTGTGCAGTGCCCGGGTTTCAAGATTTAGCCCTGCAGAGAATTTAGAATTGATGCTAAAACAGTTGAACTTGTTGGAGGAACATCGGGAATCCGCGACTGTTCGGTTAGCAGAGTATCAACAAAAACTAGTCCGAAGATATAACGAGAACGTGAGGAAAAGGGAGTTCGAAGCGGGGGATCTAATGCTTCGAAAGGTAGTAGGGAATACACGAGACATCAACACAGGGAAGTTGGCACCAACTTGGGAGGGGCAGTATAGAATTACCGCTATTACAAGCACAAGAGCGTGTTATTTGGAGGATTTGGCTGAGAGACCACTCCCCCAGCCATGAAATGCCCACAATCTAAAAAACATTTATCACTAGTTATCAGTACACGGGGGTACCTATTGAGTGTAGTATTATATATGCATATTGTTAATTAATACAAAAGTGATGTTTATCCATGCAGGTGTGTTCGCACTTATGATTTTGTCATTTTTAACTCATTTGCCCTGGTTAACATATGTGCAGAGGAAGGTGAAATATTCTAAGGACAGAAACCTGTCCTTGGTTTGATCTTCATCACTGAGCAGGTGGAAACCTTAGGCTAAAATATTCTAAGGACAGAAACCTATCCTCGGTTCGATCTTCATCACCGAGTAGGTGGAAACCTTACACTAAAATATTCTAAGGATAGAAACCTGTCCTCAGTTCGATCTTCATCACCAAGCAGGTGGAAACCTTACACTAAAATATTCTAAGAACGGAAATCTCCCCTCGGCTCAGTCACCCTCGCCAGGCACATGAAAGCCTAAGCGTGAAACTATATCTAAGGGCTGAAAACACCCAGCTTCCATTTTAACAAGACTAACTAAAGTGATTCAAAGATTAAAGAAATTGTCTCGTCGCCACAACCCGGCAACGTAGGTAAACCAAGTACATAACAAGTAAAATAACATAAACAAAGCCTTAATCTTTATGCTGCAGGGTCGGTAGGTTGAGGTCGGGTAGTGGGTTGTCTAGATGTCTAGGCTGTAGGGGGCGTCTGAGGTTGGATGTTCTTGGCTTCGGTACAAACGTTGCTCGTGACCTCTAGATCAACCATCTCTACATAGGAGTCAATCGCCTGTACCAGTTCCCTCATACTAGGGGTATCTTCCTCATCGATGGTGCCAGCTTAACTCTAAACCGGGGGGGAGGGGTTGGGTAGGGGATCTGCTTGGGATTAGTGGTGAATCCTCGACCATTGCTTGGAGGGTGGCCAACCATCCCTCCTCGAACCCATGATGTCGGGCTTGACACACGATAGGCTCCATAGAATTTTCAACTTCTGTGAAACCTACGTTCTACCATTTATTCTTGCAAGCTTCAAGGGATGTTTTCAGGTTAGCAATCTGATTGGCTTGGGTCAAATTTAGGCTATCTGCCGTCACCAGTTTGAGCTCAACCTCCTCTAGTTTAGCCCCCATATCCGTCAACTTGCTCTCCACCTCCAATCGAGCTTTCTCAACAACTTGTGCCTTCCTCTCAGAAATATCAATAGCTTTGCCTTCCTCCTTAGCTGTGGCCTCAACAACATCCTTCAACGCCATTTCCCGTTCAACGGCCTCGGCAGCCTATTTTAATCTCCCATCAATGACGTAAGTCATCTGCGCGGCCTGATGACATGACAATGATAAAACAATAAGTAAAGACAAGAAAAACACATATGCATTGTTACACATGAAAAAAGACGAGATAGTAAATTACAGCAATGGTGTGTCACTGCAATTGCCTAGCTAGCGACTCATCGTCACCCTCCGAGAGGAAGTAAGCATCGTCGAGCAGAAGGAGACCCTGTGCTAAGCTCTGGGCAACCTGCCCCCCTTCGTCTTGTGCCTACGTTCGTACACTAGTAGTTGCCGACAAAGGCTTGTCGCCCAATCTTAAGATAGGCGGCTAACCCGCCTCAGGCTGGGAAGAGGACGTCACATTGGTCCCGACCTGGACTACCGGTTGAGAAACACCAATCGACTCCTAGATCCTGGGCCCACCTATTACACAAGGCGGGATTTTCGATGGAGCGTCACCCGGGACGAGAGTGGTTTTCGTAGCCTCACCAGCAGGAGGAACATGACCCTTTCCTTGGGGGAGTTGAGGTGAGCCGCAAGGCTAATGCCAGACAAAAACCGATCAAGGGTCATCACTCTCTGCTTTACCATCTTCTTTGCTTGGTCGGCCTTGGCACCCAAGGGACTAATCGGCTCAGCTGCTCTTGGCTCAGCTACTGGGGCGGGGGCTTCTGGCTACTCAACGGCTACATGGACTTTATGATTTAGGGACACACACTCAGTAGACTCGTCCCTTTCTGGCGCAAGATCATCTGCGGTAGTGTAATGAGGGCCAAGGTCCCAAGCTTCACTAGTAATGAGTGTAGGCGAGAGGAAGTTTACCTGTCGAACTTCTATATATGATATGAGCTGACTATCTACTAATAGCGCATGGCTGAATGATTGTCAGGTAGTATACACTGGGTTGATGCCGAGTATCAAATGGGACGCACGGAGTTGTCCGTCATTGTGCACAATAATCTCTTATCTAAGTACAAAATTGAGATCTCGCACTTTTACAACTCGAAGATCTAGTTGAAACCTTTTTTATTCTACAACAAATCAACAAAAAAGACTGATTAGTACAATACGCAAACAACTTAGAGATGCAAATTAAAGCAAATGGGGGTTTTCAGTACCAACTAACATCACATGGCAAAAGCAAGCAAAGTAGCTCATCGGTAAGCCAATTGCCACACACTCGAACAAACTCTCCTGTCAAGTTTCTATTGGAGTCGGGCAGACAGGATATAAGCCGAACTCACATATCTCTAGTCTTTAAATAATAATCACTTGTAATTTTGCCGCATAATTTATACATAAAGTTGATGTCATGATGGTTCAATTGCAACCCAAACATTTGATTTTGTCCGTTGACACAACTAACAACTTTATAGAAATTAGGGGAAAGTTGGTCGGGGCATAGGCCATAGAACCCAAAGGTACTTATAATGAGAGGGTCCACAGGAAATCTAACACCACCCTCGAGTATGGACATCAACGGAAAGAATGCAACGTTCAAACCAGATGCCCTCTTAAGAGCGATGTCGCCCTCATGACAGTACGCAATGTCAACATCCCCTGGAACGCCAAAGGCCTCTCTAAAATTGGCCAAGGCTGCCCCAGGACTAAGGAGATGAGAAAATCCCATTTCTACACTATGGAACGAAGAAAAATTGAAAAGAGTAAAAGGTAAAGAAGACTTACTTTGGGCTTTAGAGAGTGAGGAACTGGAGTAGAGTGTTTACGCATAGGAAGAGGATGCTCGGCAAAGAAGAGATTGAAAGAGAAATGATGTAAAAGGTGAAATTGGAAACTAGGAAAGGCAATATATAGAGGTTAAGGCATTTAATGAGGCAAGAGGCGAGAAAAACCCCTCCCAACCTTTTTTGGTAACCTCCCCCACACGTGCGGGCGCAATTCATGAACCATTAGACGGTTCGCAAACCGACAGGTTATAATTACTGACGTGATAGCTTGGCACAATGCTACTTTCAAGAAGACTTCAATAATCACCTTGTTCGCGCATGAAAGGATGCTCGGTGTTCTCGGGAGACCATCATTGCCACTTAGATCACCCTTGGTTCGTCCCCGGTAATCCACCCGTTTGACTTCTAAGATAACGCTTGGCTCTTAGAATCATTGATTCATTACCAGGAGCCGAGCATGAATCAAAGGGGGGCTATTGTACGAGGTGATACTCCCCCTCAAGCCCATTGTTCATAAAAACCCATCTTAATGGTGCCACATGTGTAAAACCTTGGACTTGTTGGACCTTGGATCTTAGGACATTGTGCATAATTATGCGTACTGCTGGGCCTACGAACTCGGCCTAGGCAAGCCTTGACACCCAGCAAAGTCCAAAAATCGAGATAAAGCCATATATGACATGAACAGCAAAGGTAAGATCCTATATGGTCGGGGAATGCAATTTCCCAGGAAGGTGAGTCCCAAGATGCTCGGTATCACCTAGGAAGTATCGCTGCCAGACTGATCTCCTAACTTGGGAACCAGTTCCAATGCCACTCTCACCGCTTCCCACTCCCAACTAAACACCCACTTAAGGGTAATAACATTAGACCTCTTTTCCCACTCACCACGAAAAGTAATCATAACTCTTCCGCTAATCTTGAGCTATAATAAGAGATGAGAATGAAGAAAGAGGAGTTGGCAATTTTAAAGAGAACACTAAGAAAAGAAAGTAATCATTCTGAGAGAGAAAGGGAAAGCAATTCTGAGAGGTCTAGAGAGGAGTTGAGAAAGCAAGGGTACTTGAGTCGCTAAGTGTAAAACCACCTATAGTAGGAAATCCAAAGCCCACAATACAAATATATTGTGAGCTCAAATAGAGGTTGAGCTCAATAACCATATTTTGGTTACGCACAATTGATCTGAGAGAGAAAGGGAAAGCAATTCTGAGAGGTCTCGGGAGGAGTTAAGAAAGCAAGGGCACTTGAGTCGCTAAGCGTAGAACCACCCATAGTAGGAAATTCAAAGCCCACAATACAAATATATTGTGAGCCCAAATAGAGATTGAGCTCAATAACCATATTTTGGATACGCACGATTGATCTGAGAGAGAAAGGGAAAGCAATTCTGAGAGGTCTAGGGAGGAGTTGAGAAAGCAAGGATACTTGAGTCACTGAGCGTATAACCACCCAGAGTAGGAAATCCAAAGCCCACAATATAAATATATTGTAAGCCCAACTAAAGGTTGAGCCCAATAACCATATTTTGGGTACGCTATATATATATATATATATTGTAAGATCCAAGCAAGAAAGAGTTTAAGATGCTTGTTATGTTATTTTCTCAAATTTTTTATAGCATAAACAACTTGCGGTATTAAAGTAATTTTGAATATTTTATATCACCAGTTATTTGTTAATAGGTGTTTGACAACTTTAAAATATGAAAAGTTTTAGGTTAAATGGGTAACAACTTTAATTTTGTTAATTTTTGCTATCTAAATTACTAATAGTGATTTATCATGTTAAATTGGTAGTTTATTTGTATATTAATCAGCTACAATGTTATAATGTTTTTTTTTTCTTTCTAATTTGTGAGGCTTATGTCAAATAATTTTAAATAAGTTCTTTGAAATCACATTCAATACAAAAGAAATTTTTTTAGGGATTCTGTAAGGTTAAGGGGAGCTTAAAGATATTATAAGTTTTGGCCTCATATAATGTATTTATATTGTGAGCTTTAGTTGCTACAAGTAGTATTGTAGTAACTTAGATACGAAACTCTAGATGTAACACAAACAGCTAATGATAACGACATTCACTAATATTTGTCTTTTAATTTAATGGTATTTTGCATAATTGTTTTGCATTCATTAGATTTTATTTTCAGTAATTTTCCCGTACATCGCACAGATTGGCGACTAGTAATGAATAATAAGACATATTTCAAAACGGTAAAATTAAACTAAGTGATAGTAAATCTCCATGGACAGAATTTTCCTCCGAAATGGTTTGGCAGCCAGTTCCTCTAAAACTAAATGGCAACTCAAAAGACTATCCACACACTCTTTTAGACACACTAACAATGATCTACTTAATAGTAATGTGACTTGTTTAAATGACTAACAAAGTGTATTAAATCACATGATTCATTAAATCAAAGTTTATTTCATTTCATTTCCCTGCTTAGATCATGTTCTCCCCCAAATTAACGGCTGTAATAGGTTGAATTTGCAAGGGTTTACAGAGTTATGATCAATACCCTCCTATTAACAGGATGGCATTGTGTACATAGCATCACGTATATTATGTAAAAAATAAGTTGCCTCTCCTTCCACTTACAACAGAAGACTCCAATACATTTCCCCAGGTGTGCAGACCGAGGCCACCACCTCCCCCCACCACCTCCCCCCCATGCATTTAAGACATGTGGAAGTACCATTCAACTCAACTCATTCGGAGGTCAATTTATTGTATATTGGGAGTTTAGTTTGGGGGTGGTTTGGATCTAGTGTCTAGTGACACTAGACTCATTGAGATGGTGACACGTGTCACCATCCAACTGGGCGTAGTGCATTGAAAGCACTGGACCTAATCCGGACCCATTTAGTTTAGACCCCTTCTTTTCTAATTGGAAAAAAAAAAAAAAAAAAAAAAGCACTAGAGCATATTTGAAGTAGGAGTGATATTGGGTTGGGTCGGGTTCACTATGACCCAAAACCCGACCCAATAGAAATTAGGCTTGGCTGCTTGAAACCCGACCCGGCCCGACCCAAAAAATCGGGTCTGTAATCAAGTCGGTTTTTTGAGTCTCAGGTTGGACAATTTTTAAAATATATATATATATATATATATATTGCTAGCTGTTCATATTCCTTCACCAATCTCTTCCAAGAAGCACAATTCCTTAACGCTGAAGTACATAAACGAAAATTGTTTCTTTCAAAAGACATAATGACACTCCAAGAAACATGTTCCAAATAGGTTTCACTTAAACATTCTATGTTGGAATTCCAAACAAGTGTGCCCTTTCAACATGAGCAAAAGGAACATAACTCACCATTTGATGAGTTCACTTTGACAGATCAAGTATAATAAAGCCGACCAGATTTTTTTTTTTTTTAAAATCTAAAGCAGACCAGATTTGATGGATATGGCCTTTTATCTTAACAAAAAATATGTTATTAAGGTCAGGAAAATGATGTACAGTTTCCACAACAGAACCATCATTCAAATCTTCAAAGAAAACCCAAATCATCCAATATTATCAAAAAATCAATAATAAAACAACCTGAATTCATCAACCTGGATTCTATATGTTAAATATCAAAATGAAGGTCTTGAGGAGGATTTACAAGACCTTTCATAGGTCTGTAGAAGCAAAAGAAAAACTCAAATCATTACAAAGTATATAAGTTATGGCTCCATCCACAAGCATAAAAGAAAAGAGGCAGACATACAGGAGCAAGGTGCTTGCAATGACCACACCTGACTGGCAAAATCTCAATCCATTAGAAACTATCCGTTAACAGAGAACAAATTAAGAAGAAAAATAATTTAATTTCAATATTCACCGCCCATGGAGAAAGCAAGATCAACAGTATCTATAAAAACTAGACATTAAGAGAGAGAGAGAGAGAGAGAGAGAGATAACAATGCTTATCACGGTGCATAGAACCAGTGGCGGCGCCACGTTCATGTCAGGGTGTTCCCAGGAACACCCTGACTTGAAATTTTTTTTTTTATATATATAATAATTAAAAAAAATTTATTTGTTTACCCTCTAAAAAAATGTAGGAACACCCTCAATCAAAATGAGGAACACCCTTAGATAAAAAAAAATATTTGTTCTGCTTTCAAGCCAAAAAAATATGAACTAAAATCTAAAAAAAAAAAAAAAAATTGTAACAGGCAAGCCCACCAAGGAAAAAAAAAAACCCAATATACTGAAAACAGAAAGCCACGGATTCTTAAAAAAAAAAAAAATGATCGGTACAAGATTGATCAGTGCAAGCCCAGCAAAGCGCAAACCCATGGATTCTCAACAAATATAAATTACCCATAACCCAATCATATTTTAAACTAAAACAATTCCTAACCTAATAAGAACCTCACATCCTCACTTGAGTCACTTCTCAGCAGCGGCAACGACTCAGCAAGGAAGCAGCGATTCTCAAAAAAAAAAAAAAAGACTTGGCGAGGCAAATTTTGGTCCTTAGCAACACTGCGACAGTGATATCGGAGATTGACTTGGCCCAAACCGAAGATTGCGATATCAAACTCACAAATGTACTCCATCTCCTTCTTCTTCTTCTTCACGCAGTTCTATCTCCCATCTCAGTTCCTAAGCCATCATGTCGCATCGCCGCCAGTTGCCTTGCCGCGAATCTGTGGTCGTTCATCGACTCTAGGATTCATCACAGTACCAGCGGTCTCTCTCTCTCTCTCTCTCTCTCTCTCTCTCTCTCTCTGTGTCTGTCGGTTTAACCTGTGACCACTTTAATAATTCTTAACTTTGTTTACTGCTTTGTTTACTGCTTTTGTTGAACTTTGTTTACTGCTTTTGTCAAACTACGTGCTATACAGCTATATTGCTGATTTGTTATACTTTGGTAATTTAAACAAGGTTGAGTTTTATTTGTCGGTCTACCGATTTTCAATAAAAGGAAAAGTAAATCATGTGGCTGTAATTTCTTTACAGTGCAGTGTTTTTTTTATTTTTTGAAAGGTTTACTGTGTAGTGTTGTGTTGTTGAGTAATGGGTGAATCAATCATCCATGTGTCATGCAAAGTAAATATGATATAAGATTATAAAAAATTTTGATTATAATGAGAATAATTTTGTGTAACAAGTGGTCATCTTTGTACACTATCATTGAGCCCAAATATTAGGAAAAAAGTTTCTTATAGGACCTTTAATCCTTCCTTAACAATTGTACTCTTACCTGCACTAAAATTTCCAACTTTTTGAATCATATTGTTTTCTTCAGAAGACCTGTGCTATTACCTAATCTATTAAATATCATTATCTATGTTTTCACACTAAACGTTTGTGTTCTTGTAAATTTATATCTCTGTGGTGGGGAGTTTAATGAAATTTTTTACAAATTTTATATTCAATAGTTTTCCGTGCATCGCATGGGTTAGCGACTAGTATATATTATTTTTAATTTTTTTTAAACCCTGAAATACCTTAAAACTATACATCGAAATAGATCGATATCGAAATATTTTGTTCCACTAAACAAACCGAAATAGGATCCAAAACGGTATTCATAACATTGCTTTCAAGCAAAAAGAAAAGGCTAAAAAAAAATTGAACTAAAATCTAAAAAAGAAAAATTGTAACAAAGAATATGAGGAAAAAAAAAAATTTGTAACAGTGTAAGCTTACCCAGGAACACCCTGAAAAAAATTCCTGGAGCCGCCACTGCATAGAACTCAACCAAAACATCTTTGGTTTCATCCAAAACAACCTCACCAAAATTATCAGACCTGAGCACCACTACATTGGATGGAATTGCAGCTATCTTCACGTTAGTCCCTGCAAACAATTGATTTGATTAGAAATTTCAGGTGGTTGGGTACGCGCGCGGGAAAACATAAGAAATTTATAGTGACATTAGTTCCTGAAACTGTGACAGGGAAATTGTTAAAACCACAAAGAATGTCTAGCAATTAATGTTCTATTCTATGAGATGTGCTATGTCAAGACAGAATGATCTATTGTGACACATTCTTGAAGACGTGATAGGGAAAAGAATAATAGTATAAAAATTATGTGTAGCAACCGAAGTTCTACTATACATGTTAGGGTAACACCTGAGGACTTGTTTAAAGACAATGAAGGCAAAGCATCCACAAGCATAAAAACAAGGTCTCACAGCAAAACTATTAATTGAATTCAAAAAATTATGCAGATTCCTAAAGCCACTAATCATGATATCGTACACAACTGTATTTGGAGACAAACCGACTTCACGAAGTTCAGAAAAAAAGTTCACGGGCAATTTCCATGTCTCGCCTTTTGCAAAACCCATCAATTAGAGTGCAATATGCCATGACATCCAATTCAAGGCCCTTGCTTTTCATCTCATTCAGCATTTTCAGAGCAAGATCAATGGTATTGCTTTGAGCCAAAGGGTTTGGGTTAGGTTTTTGATATCTGGGACTTCGTAGTTTCTGAACTCTTGCTTCTTCTTTTTTCTTTGACTTTGATCTCTCTGGTTTGCTTCGTTGTTTTTGTGGTTTGTTGCTTTCTGGTTTGTGTGGTTGTTTTTGGGGGTTGTTGCTTCGTGGTTTTGTTGTTTATTGCTTCATGGTTGTTGTGTTGTTTCTCAAGGAAAGTCAGGATTTTTTTTTTTAAATAATTAGAAAATTCAAATTATTTTATTAGTTAACAACGTTTCTAAACTATTTAGGTATCAACAATTAGAGTCTGAGAGACTCGATTTCACTATAACAAATCGAGTTTTAAAGACTCGATTTCTATTAGATGCGTAGCTGATGTGGATAAAAAAATTCACGTGGAACTTGAGTCTTAGAGACTCAAGTTCCCCAACCAGAAAATGCGACCTAGTAACAAGAAAATGCAACAACCAAAGACCGGAAAATGTGCAGCAACCAGCAACCCAGCAACCAGAAAAAATGCAGCAACCAGAAAATGCAGCAACCCAAAAACCAGAAAATGCAGCAACCCAAAAAAGAAAACTCAACACAGACCCACGCAGAAAACTAGAAACCCAAAAACTAGAAAAAAAAATGCAGCAACCAGAAAATGCGCAACAACCAAAAAATGCAACAACCGAGAAAATAGAAAATGCAGCAACCCAAAAAAAAAAAATCCACACAAACCCATGTAGCAAACTAGAACAGCAACCCAGAAATCACAAGCAAACCAACCAGAAAAGAAAAAAACCCAGTTAATCAACCCAGAAAACACTAACAGACCCAGAAAACACAAACCCACAGCAGAAAATATTCCATCCAAGACAGACGAACCCAGAAAAAACAGAAAACAAATCAAGAGATAAACCAATGGCACTCGGGTGCCGAAATCGTGAATTTTGGGTTTGGATTTTTGCTGGGATTGTGATCGTGGTCGTGATTTGGGTTTGGAATTTTGAAAAATAGATTTAGATGAGGTGTTTGGATTTTTGCTTTGATTGCAATCGTGATTTGGGTTGGGATTTTAGGGGCACGGCAAATGGAGGGAAAAAAAAAAGAGAGAAAAAAAAAAGAAGGAAGAAAGTGAATAGGAAATCAGTCTAAAAGACTCGACTTTCATGTGGATTTCCACATGGGTCTTTTATTCCACGTCAGCTTTGTCAACACAGAAATCGAGTCTTTAAAACTCAATTTGCTACAATAAAATCGAGTCTAACAGACTCGAATTATTAGATACGTAAATAGTTTGGAAACGTTGCTAACTAATAAAATAGTTTGAATTTTATAGTTATTAAAAAAAAAAAATCCGGAAAGTCAAGTCCACATGGATAATTTTCCACCCAACACTGTCAGCACATAAAACTTGAGGCTCTAAGAGTATTCTTATCAAGATGGGCAAATGGTATAAATGCTAAAATTTAACCCCAAAACACCAAAAAACCAACTCCATCAAACATTTCAAATCTGAAAAATTTTGAGATACTGCTACAGTGAGATTATATCAATACAACCTCACTGTAGCACAAATGTTAAACCAAAAAATATTTTTTTATTCCTGGGGTTGAGCAATCACCTCTAGGCTGCAGGCAAATATCGGACTTTAGAAACATTTCGAGGATGGCCGAGGTGCCGTTGGAGCATTTGACGCCGCCGCAATCGACGACCGTACACATGTCGTTGGTGTTCCGGCATTGGGTCAGCAACAGTCCTCTAAAGTCATTCTTGATCGCACCGTGCGTGGCGCCGGCGAAGCAGAAGAGGCTGGTGCGGCGATGGTTTCGGATGAAGCTTTGCCATTTGGCGACGTCAGAATCCAACCTGGGGTGGGATCCGAAGGGGTAGAGCACGTCGATGTCGAAGTAGTCCCACAGTTTCCTCTCGATCAGGAGGTGCGTGATGTTGCGCATCCCCGGTATGTAGATGCAGCTGGACCCCCAGTCTTTGTCTTTGGACCGCCGGAAGTCCCATGTGATCCGACCCATCGTGATGGAGTGATCCTAGGCGTTGGATCTTCTAAAATATGGTTGGTCTTGGACCCATTTTAGCATCATCCCGTAGTGATGATTGCACTCCTCCTCGCTCGAATTCGACCACAAGTACTTCCCCACTGCAAGTCTAGCGTAGAACGGGATGTAAAACGCCATAGCCAATTCCGGCTCCATAACCCGGCATTTGTGCTATTGGATTTTGGGGTGGTTGTGGGTGGTTGGTTTTGTGGTGACTTTTGGTAGTGTGGCGCCGGTGCTGTGAGAAAGAGAGAGACAAAGGAGAGAGAAAAAATTAAAAAAAAAATTATTTAAAAATAATAAAGAAACAATATTTAAATGAAATGGTAAAAAAAATAGAAGTTTTGATATAGGTTGTATTATAAAGTGGTGTGTTATATGTTATAAAACTGGGTTTTGAGACGGTAAATGCTAAATTTTTTAAAATGCTTGATAAGAATGCTCTAATCCACTTTGAAATATTAGTTTCTTAAATAGTTTGAAAACGATATTAACTAATAAAATTGTTAACACTGCAGTGTTAAATTACAAATAAATAAAAAACTCCTCATCTAAGAGGCTTTGGGCAATCATTACATTAGCCTCTATTCTTCTTAATGGTAGAAAAAGAAAAGGGTTCAACGCAAGGACTTCCCACATTAGCATTAACCTTCCTCATTAAGTTTCCTCAGATTTTTTTTTTTAAAATAATCAAATCTCTCAAACAATTTCAATAGTTAGCCAAAGTTTGAAACTATTTTGGTATCTACCAAATCGAGTTTGTTAGACTCGATTTTGGGCCAAATTTGGAAATTAACATTAATTTCCAAACAATATAATTATAGGTACTTTTACAAAACTATATTTTTTAGTAACATCTCGAGTCTAAAAGACTCAATTTTGAGCTTATAAATCGGCCCTCAAAAACTCGATTTTCATGGTCTGATATAGATTGATGTGGCATTTTTTCCACGTGGTGTCTACCTAGAAATCGAGTCTCTAAGACTCGATTTATAATGTTTCAAAAACGCCTTTTACACCTTCTCATCAGTCAGAGAAGAAAGATAGAGAGAAAAAAAAAATCACCCACAGCACAGCAGTCACCACCACCACCTAAAATCCAACAACACCACCACTACCAAATCCATACCCATAAACCTAAACAAACAGGATTCGCCACCAGAGAAGAAAGATAGAGAAAAACAAAAAACAAAAAAACTCACCCATGACCATCGACGACACAAGGCCCACGAAGTGGATCCAAAGGCTGTGGCAACGGAGCAAAGTGGGCGACCCACGGCTAGCCACGAGCACCGATGACCACTGAAGGCCACCCACGCCCCACGACCACACATGCCCCACAACCACACACGGCACACACCAACTTGAAAGTTGAAACCTACCTACCCATGGTCCTAAGCCGATCTGAAGCCACCCACTTCGATCTTCGATCTTCAACCCATGTTTCTGCCAATCTTCGATTTTCAACCCATGTTTCTGTTTCTAGGTTTTTTTTTTTTCCTCTTTCTATTCTCTGATCTGATGAGAACTCATGTTTCTACCGATCTTCGATTTTCAACCCATGTTTTTGTTTCTGGGTTTTTTTTTTTTTTTTTCTCTTTCTATTCTCTGATCTGATGAGAAGATGTAAAGTGTATTAAGGTGTAAAGGGTTATAAATCGAGTATTAGAGACTCGATTTTCAGGTAGACACTATATGAAAAAAATGCTACATCAGATATGGTCAGACTATAAAAATCGACTTTCAAACACTCGATTTTTAGGTGCAAAATCGACTCTTTTAGACTCGAGATGTTAGTAAAAAAATACAGTATTGTAACAATGCCTACTAATTATATTGTTTAGGAAACTGTGTTAATTTTCAATTTTGGCTCTCGAATTTGGTCTTTGAAATTGCACTTGAAAATCGAGTGTTTCACACTCAAATTTCTCACAATCGAGTTCCAAATACAATTTCAAAGACCAAAATCAAGTCTAACAAACTTGATTTGGTAGATACTAAAGTAGTTTTAAATATTGGCTAATTAAAAAAATAGTTTGACTTTTATGGTTATTTAAAAAAAAAAAAAAAAAAAAAGTAGTTTCCTTCTTCTCCCGATTACCTTTTTTACGTGAAGGCTAGTGCTAAATAAATAATTTATCAAAAAAAAAAGTACAAAAGTAAATAGAGTACTGTGTGCCTGAAAACTTAAGAGTTAAGGGACAGTTCTATAGAGTTCACATTTATATTTCACATCTAAGTTCAACTGTCTTACCATTTCTTTTATTTTCCACTTTAACGAAGTGCAATTTTGTATTATTTCAAAAGAAAAAACAAGCTCCATCTAACCTACAATCTCAAAAAGGTCAATTTTTTTTTTTCTTTCACTCGCTTTTTAATTCTTCTTTTCTTATTCTATTTGTTAAGATCATGGGCTTTTGTTTTTTTTGAACTCTGTGTATTTTTTGTTGATCTTATTTGATGCTGTTGATGAAGATTGATTCTTGTTGTGCACTGTTTTCTGAATCCTCGTTTTGTGTCTATTTTTAATGGAAATTGTTGTCTTTGATTTGCTATATTGTCCTTGTTTGGAAATCAGGATTGTTTGCAGGGAAAATTACGCTGACTTCCCATAAGGTTTTTCAGTTATTACACTCATATCTCCTCTAGTTTAGAATAAGACACCACCCCTAAAGTTCATACAATTTTACACTAAGCTCCTCTAAATGGCTGAAAAAAAAGTTTTAAAAATTCCAAAAAAAAAAAAAAAAAAAGTAGTTTCCTTCTTCTCCCGATTACCTTTTTTACGTGAAGGCTAGTGCTAAATAAATAATTTATCAAAAAAAAAAGTACAAAAGTAAATAGAGTACTGTGTGCCTGAAAACTTAAGAGTTAAGGGACAGTTCTATAGAGTTCACATTTATATTTCACATCTAAGTTCAACTGTCTTACCATTTCTTTTATTTTCCACTTTAACGAAGTGCAATTTTGTATTATTTCAAAAGAAAAAACAAGCTCCATCTAACCTACAATCTCAAAAAGGTCAATTTTTTTTTCTTTCACTTGTTTTTTAATTCTTCTTTTCTTATTCTATTTGTTAAGATCATGGGCTTTTGTTTTTTTGATCTCTGTGTATTTTTTGTTGATCTTATTTGATGCTGTTGATGAAGATTGATTCTTGTTGTGCACTGTTTTTTGAATCCTCGTTGTGTGTCTATTTATAATGTAAATTGTTGTCTTGGATTTGCTATATTTTCCCTTGTATGGAAATCATGATTGTTTGCAGGGAAAATTACGCTGACTTCCCATAAGGGTTTCCAGTTATTACACTCATATCTCCTCTAGTTTAGAATAAGACACCACCCCTAAAGTTCATACAATTTTACACTAAGCTCCTCTAAATGGCTGGAAAAAAGTTTTAAAAATTAAAAAAAAAAAAAAAAAAAAAAACCTTTATAACAATATCAAATTTTTTATTAGAAGGGGTGTCAATGACAGCTTAAGTAAATAGTAAATAAGAAATTCAAAATTTTTTAAAGTCTTTCTTCAATCATCCAAGGGAGGTCAATGTAAAAAATTTGTGTAATAGTTTGCATTTCAGGGGAGGTGAGTGTCTTATTACAAACTAGAGCGGAGTTGAGTCTAATAACAAAAAAGCTTAGGGCAAGTAAGTGCAATTTCCCCATTGTTTGTATGTGGTATGTCCAATTTTTTCTAAGGATTTACTGAAAGTTGAAGAATTCAATTGTTAACAACTAAGGTCAAGCCACACCCCTTAGGACTTAGGAGTACCAGATGGTGGGCTCATTGGTCTAGGTATTGACATAAACCTTGATGTTCCAAGTTCAATACACCGCACTGTCAGTTCATGGGATTTCTGAGGTGGCTCATGGCTGGGGAGTGAAATAGTCTGGCCAAAAGTTGAGACACTACTTCCTTATATTTTTTTAAGAAAAAAAGAAAAAGCACTAAGGTTTATGCCCAGGTTGTCATTTTTAGTTTATGTTGGCTATTTTGGTTTGTTGAAGGTGGAAAGGCCATTGCCCAGCGGTTGTTGGCTAAAAAATTATATAAATCACCCGACTTAACTATTGGAGAAGTTGGCCAAGGCTCTTATAGCTCAACTAAGAGTTCAAATCTCCCCACCCCCTTTTAATTATTGAATTATCAAAAAAAAAAAAAAACTATTGGAGAAGTTTCTTAATACATTACCAATTTTTATCATCAGTGACATGAGTAATTGGATTATGGAATAAGTAACTTCATCTGAATGTCCATTACGATGGTCTGATCTGCCTAACTGTTCTGATATTTGAATTATGTAGAAGAAAATGTTACTCCTAGAGGGTGGTGATACTCCAAAGTAGTATTTATACAATCAATATGAGTTGATAAGTGAAAGCCCATTTAAGAATACAATGGTGTAGCCTCGTAATTAAATTTCACTGTGTATTGCTACACATTTTGGGCTGAAGTGTGATCTTGTTGTCTTTGCTGATGCTTTACCACTTGGCTGGAATTTGTATTGCAGTAGGTGTGAAAATTGTTCGACAGAACATGTCCCAAAACAAAGGGGATGACACTGAATACATGGCGGATGAATATGAAAGAGAAGATGTAGACAATGAGTTTCATGGTAGAGAAAGGGGTGGCTCAGAGTCTGATGTTGATGAATACGACCACTTGGTTTGTATCCCTTCTGAGATCACGTATATGCATATCTTAAGTGAAATAAATATTGTCATGTTGCCATAAGCTAGTGAAGATCATTTACAAAAAAAAAAAAAAAAAAAAAAAAAAACGAGTCTGGGTTAAAGTATTTTTCTAATGTGATGTAGCCTTTACTTAGGCTAATAAGTATATGTAATGACTTTCTGGCTCTGGTGCAGAATGGTACTACTGCTGCTCAAGCTAGAAGTGGGAAAGATATCCAGGGGATCCCTTGGGATAGGCTTAGTATCACTAGGGAGAAATACCGGCAAACTAGGCTAGAACAATACAGGAACTATGAAAACATCCCTGCTTCTGGAGAGGGGTCTCAGAAGGTAATTTTTTTTTTGTTGGGGGGGGGTTCATTTTTATATATCAAATTATTATATGACTATGTTGATAATTGTAAGTTAACTGAAGATCAATAAGGTCGTTTTTCCGTTCGTTTAAAATCCATTCAAACAGGATTGCAAAGTTACGAAGAAAGGGAGCTCATATTATGAGTTCAGGCGGAATTCAAGATCTGCGAAACCAACCATTCTTCATTTTCAGGTCAGGTGAATGAAAGTTATTGTAATAACCTGGAGGCTATTTTTTCCCTTTTCATCTTGAATTCAGTGATTTTTTTGCAATCTTGGTTGACATGAAACTGATTTGCGCCACCTTATTGATCCTCTTATTTGTGTAATTTGCTCAAATGAATTAATATCAGCTCTTTGAGTAACAATTTTGGTCACATATATTTGATAAAATGGGTTAGTTGAATTGCTGTGTTGATATGGACACCAGACACGGATATAACAAAACACAAACACACAGGCATGGAACTTTCTGTAAAATAAGACTTCTGGTATGATTGGCTGACCTACATTTTTATTGTTTGGTGATGCAGTTGAGGAACTTGGTTTGGGCTACCTCAAAGCATGATGTCTACCTTATGTCTGATTTTTCTGTCATCCATTGGTCCTCCTTAAATTGCACCAGGCAAGAAGTTCTCAATGTCTCAGGGCATGTTGCACCATCGGAGGTGGGTGCTTGGATATGATATTTGGTTTGAAAAACAGCCTTGGTTTTGTATCTTTAATGTAATTAATGTCCTTCTTTTGATCTTGAATTATGCTCTTCCATGAAATCTATCTATCTATTTTCTCCCACAGAAACTTCCTGGAAGTCTGTTGGAGGGATTTACTCAGACTCAAGTGACTTCTCTTTCTGTAAAAGAGAAGCTACTAGTTGCAGGAGGATTCCAAGGAGAACTTATTTGTAAAGTAAGTTTCATAGTATTCTGTGTGTGTTTGTATTGATAGATAAGTTGAGTTTTTGGATCGAAGGGGAGGGCGAACGGGAGATTTGAATTAGTGATCATTCACTCCATGAGGCATGGTCCTCAGCAATTTTGCTATCCTTGAGGTGTCTTCTGTAAATTTTTTCTTAAATGGTAGTCAGAGTCTCAGAGATATTACAGACTGATTAAACATTGCAGCTGCAGTTGCAGCCAACCAATGTACATGGCAACAGCACATACTTGGCTCTTGCTAGTTTTTTGTGCAATATCAATATTTTTTTTATTGGCATTCCTTGGAGTGACCTAGCAATCAAGCTGTCCTTAGTGGAATACTGGTACAAGATGAAGAAAACTTCTACAATTTGAGAATGTACTGAGATCTATTGCTAGGCATTTTGCTAAATGCTATCATCCAGTCACTCTATCCCTTTAAGAGTTATCAAATTGCATTATGAATATATCGTAAAACATTAAGGCTAAATGTTCTCCTCTTTTATTTTATTTTTCTCTAATTTGCAGCATCTGGATCGGCCTGGAGTTAGTTTTTGTTCCAGGACAACTTCTGATGACACTGCTATCACCAATGCTGTTGAGATTTATGTCAGCTCCAGGTATTTTTTTGCCCCTTGTCTTGGGGGTGGGACTGTGAACTTCCAAAACAAACCTAATCGAACTTGTATTCTTCAATTTCAGTGGTGCATTTCACTTTACAGCTTCAAATAATGATTGTGGAGTTAGAGACTTTGATATGGAGAAATTTCAACTTTCTAAGCACTTTCAATTTCCATGGCCAGTGAATGTGAGCCCCTTAGATTGTATTTTCTGGCTATTTATATCAAGAAATGGACAGTTGGTGATTCTTCGTTGTATATGCATAGATAGCATGGGTAGCAAGTTTTACAAGCTTCAAATCATATCTCATGACATACGTGCAGATGATGATAGTTTCAATTACATTTCAAATGATGCTAAAATTTTATATTTGCCTGCAACCCACACCATGGGGGTGCAACTTGATATTTCAGTGCACGCTTCAGGTCGTAGACTGAGATATGTACTAGTATGAATGTAAGTATACAGTTTTATTTATAAGAAAAAAGTAACAAAGTATTTCTATGTCATGACTTGTCCAATTAATGGAATATTGAAACAAAAAATAGTGGATGGAGGGAATGTGTTGGGATATCTGTCTTGGCAACAATGGTTTGACTTGTAAAAATGAGAATATTTTGACAAGGCTCAATTGATAGAGTCATATCACATCATTTTGATTGCCTGACCATTTATTGTATTTTTATAATCATTTGGGAGTTATTTGACTATGTTCCTGTACTTCTAGTAATTTTGTTGGACAAGAAGATAATTGTGTAAAATGATGACCGGTTCTTTGGGCCATGGTTGAGATGGTTGTGGTTTAAGATGCATTATATCTCCTTTACTGTTTACAAGTATTAATAGTTTGGATTACATGCAGAGGTTTATGAATGTGAGACACAGTAAGTATATCTTTGTTAGTCTTGGACATTGTAGATTATGGCCAAATTGCAAATTATATTGGCTAGTTCACATCACTAAGTAACAAGTGGATGATGCACCAGATTGTTTTTACATGTTCTAGTTTGCTATTTGCAGCATTCTTCAGTGAGTCCCGATGGTAAACTTCTTACAATTGTGGGAGACAACCCAGAAGGTATGCTGGTGGATTCCCAAACTGGAAAGGTACTCAGATTTGTTTCCAATCGTTTGTCAGCTAGACTTTGTAAGTATAATACATCTAGAGCTGCAGCTTTAATTGCTAAGCATATGTAATTTGAATTTTGATTGTTGTAGACGGTGATGACCTTGTGTGGGCACTTGGATTTCTCATTTGCATCAGCATGGCACCCTGATAATGTCACTCTCGCGACTGGAAATCAAGACAAAACCTGCCGGGTTTGGGATGTTCGAAATTTGTCCAAGTCAGTTGCTGTTCTGAAGGGCAACATTGGAGCAATTCGTTCTATCCGCTATTCTTCTGATGGTCAGTATATGGCAATGGCAGAGGCTGCTGACTTTGTGCATGTCTATGATGCAAAAAATGGATTTGAGGAGGAACAGGAGATTGATTTTTTTGGTGAAATAGCAGGCATATCATTTAGTCCAGACGCTGAGTCAGAGTCTCTTTTTATTGGAGTGTGGGATCGTACATATGCTAGTCTCCTTGAGTATGGCCGATGCTCCCCTGTTGCAGGAAATTCTACATGTTAGAGATATATTAACCCATTAAAATAGGCTAAGCCAAAGTCTCATGAGTAGAAGATTTGGTTTAACCCATTAAAATAGGCTAAGCCAAGTCTCATGAGTAGAAGATTTGGTTTAGCCCATTTTAATGGGCTAATATATCTCTGACACTACACAACAACAATCTGGACCATCTGAATGGAATGTATTTTCTAAAATGTAATATTGTAGAACTAAAATGTATTTCTATATAGAAAATTGCGATTGGTATGATGTTAAAATTTTTACTTAAAAGTAATTATGTTGTGGGTTCCAGTTAACTCAACTGGTAAAGTTTTTGATAGTTGTATAAGAAATCTGAGATTCTATTCTCGCCTACACCAAAAATTGATTGGTGGCTTGGTCTGATGATAAAGTGCTATCATCAAAAGGGGATGTCATATGTTAAAACTTTCAACAAAAAAAAAAAAGTAATTATGTTGAATGGAATTGTGTTACATTATTGGATAATTCATTTCTTTACCATGAAATTAATATTATTTTTATTTTTATTTTTAATAATGGCTATGGCACAAAAAAACATATTAGCTTGAGCATTAAATTAATGTTAATAAAAAACAATATAATACACTCGTGCTAATAAATTGGATATATATGTATATATATTGTAATTTTTAATAACAAATAAATTACATTAATCTGATTTTTAATTAAAGTCTTTTTTCATTCAACCCAACTCAACCCCTTCCCCCTACCTTTTTCTTCCTCTGATTACTCAACGCAGGCCTAAGATCTCCTCCAATGTGAGAAAGCTAGTCACGTCAGGGCATGCTGAAAGAGAAATAGATGTTGAAGAGGTTGAAAAAAAATTGAGCAAGAAACAACCATTATTTTTGTGTTGTCATCTCAATCCTTATTCTGCATTTTTTTCCCTTTATTATTAAATGAAAAGTAGATATGTATTTTCTATACAAATATTCTCATGTATGAGAAACTTAAAAACGCAATTTTTTTTTTAGGAAAGAACTTTTTTGGGTGCCAAAATCCAAAAAAAAAAAAAATGCAATTACTTTTCTTAAAGAGTTTTTTTTGCAAAAGTTGTATTGGGTGGGTGGGGGACCTGGGAAAACACCCTACTTCTCTTATTTCTTGAAAGTTTGAAGAAGAGTAGGTTACAATTAGCTCAACTGGTAAAGTCTTTATTGGTTGAATAAACGATTTGAGATTCAATTTCCGCCTACACCAAAAACTGATCAGTGTTTTGGTCTGATGATAAAGAGCTATTATCAGGAGCGGATGCCATAAGTTAAAACTTTCTCAAAAAAAAAAAAATTGAATTCAAAAAAATAAAGTTTGAAGAAGAGGATAGTAGAGGAATGAGAGGGAGGAAGAGGAGATATGAATGATTATCATTTCCTATTATTTAGATTTTTTTTTTTTAAATAGACAAAGTTTTGCTACAAATTTAGTTGACTACAACTTATATTAAATAAATTAAAATGACTACATATTTTGAAAAACTAACTGTTAAATTGGATATTCTTTATGTTCTTACTAGTCAAATTTTGTATTAATCATGTGTTATTTACTATTCGATTCATAAATTTATATTTTATGCATAATTTTAGATTACAAAGACTTGAAATTTAAACATTTAATTGATGATATAGTTATTGATATTTGATTTTCTGTAAATTTTGTAAACATGAAGAAAAATAGTGCAGTGGATGAAACTTGAAATATGAATTTATAACATACCTTTCAACTCTATTGAACTCACCGTTCGAATGACCTTGAAGAGACTTTGTTCATGAAAGTTAGCCACTAATTAACCATAATCATGACATTGGTGACTCCAGGATATTCTTTCAGAGGGATCAATAGTGTCTTGAGCTAGAATTTTGTTGTGTGGTTACAAATATATTGTAAAATATTCTGAAAAAATTATTAATAGTTTAAAAATATGTAAAAAAAAAAACAATAGAATGCATATAAATAAATAACTAATCATATTATTTGTCAAATTAATAATAATTTATTATAATCATATGTAATATCAATTAAATAAAAAAAAATGATAAAGAAGAATAGCAACATACCTAAGAGTAGGTCTGAGAGTAAACATTAAACTAAGGAAAATAAATAGTAACTTATATAAGATTTTGCTTTTGAAGTTTATGGATTTTTAACCACGCATGTGGTCATTCTCTTGAAATTGCAACAAACACTAAAAGGATTTTTGGACTCAAAAAACTGTAGAACACTTATCAAACTACTTGATTAGATAGAAAGAAAATATAGAAGGGAGAAAGAGAGAATGAGAAAAGAATCATAGATGTAATTACAGATCAGTTGGTAGTACAAGTGGCGTAATTTTTTGTTGATGAAATACAAAAGTGAAGAAAAAAACAATTTCATTCTACCATCAACTATAAAGTAAGCTAGAATCCAAAGGGAAGTTTTATTTATTTTTTAATAAATGAGCAATTTTAAGAGTACAAAACATTTACGCAATAAAATCTAGATGGCAAGTTATTAAAGGTATGTAAAAAAATGATGTTAGTTATGGGTTTAGATAAAAAGTCAATATATTACGACTTGTCACTTAACCTTTATTGTAAAATTATTGTGAAAATAGCACTAATATAATCATATTTCAAGTTTATTACAATTAGGTTTAAACAAAATTTATGGTTAGGGTGTTCAAAATTTTATTTTAAGGTTCAAAACAAAAAATAAAAATAAAAAAAATAAAATTTTTAAATATATATTTTTTTGGGGCAAAGCCAAGGGGTTCATTTGAACCCTCTGGGCTGGCTGTAGAGCCACCCCTGAATCATGATCATGCACAACATAGTCACAACGCAAAAGTTTTCTATTTAAGTATGGCCAATAACTATAAAGAATCGATCGAGTGGCATCATATATATATATATATATATATATATATATTTGGAGAGAGAGATTGTGGCATCATCGTGGTTTTAGTGAATTTTGGAGATTCAATTTAGGAAATCAAATAGTGTCTCCTCTCCTTAGTGTCTTTTGAAAGTTAGTGGAGCTCAAATAAGTCAATATGTCATTGTCCAAATAGGTTAGAAATCAATTAAGTAGGCGCATTGTTTTAGCCTCCCTATGGATTGCACTGAAAAGGGAAAAAAAATTGTCTGGCGGTCTTTGTGAGGGTACTATGCACGATTCACGGGATCTACAGCTACGGATTCTAACAAATTTTTCTTTAAAATTAGGCTTTACAATACTATTTACACATTTAAAAACTATTTTACTATAATATTTTCAGTTTTCAATTTTCAACAATAAATAGTATCCAAATAAATACCAATTTTTTTTTTTTAGTATACCACATTCTTAGAAAAGAAATAATGAAATGAGAACAAGTTGGCCTTTAAGAATAGAAAAGGTTGTATATATATATATATATAAAAGAAAAACACTGACGAAATTTTTGACCATAATCAGTAAAATACACGTATTGTATCATATATGATATAATTAAATATAATACACATGCTTTTTATTTTTGTTTTTATGTTTTCGGCAAAGATAGACTGTAGCTTTGCAGAGGTGAAAATCTAGAACAAAACAGCTCAAGTGGGCCACATCATTGAATACGTTAAGAGAGAGAAGTGATGATTGAGAAATTGGAAGGTTACAGATTACTCATGTCAAATGGTCTGGAAACAGGATTGGTCATTGGCTAACCAGAAAATAGTCAAAATACAGAATTTATTGAACGTGAATGTTTTTTTTTCTCTCAAAAAAAAAGTTATGTGGACCTTGGTCTAGAGTTTAACCCAACTGATATCACCTAATGTTTCTAACCAATGCATTCAGGATTTCAATCCTCCACCGCATTTAAGAGTCTTCACGTGTGCGATTCCCATGAAATATATTATAAAATATAACTGTGAGGCTCGTTATAAGAGGAAAATTGTTATTTTCGATCTTCTTGATATATTGTTAATTGGTTTGTAAAAAAGTTGACTTCATAGGTTTATGATGGCCTCAACCTATCAATCTTTTTATTTATTTATACATATATAAGATAGAAATTATATGTTAGTCTAATCTATATATATATATATATGTGTGTGTGTGTGTGTGTGTGAGGCTTTTTTCTATAGACTTGAACTCTAATTTTTACTCTTCACATCTTACAAGCACTTATACTTGTAGAGTAACCATTGCATAAAGAGTGTGCGTTAGTTTGACTTATCAATGTTAAAAAGGTAAATTCCCTACAATCAGAAGCAAGTATATGATCTTAGAATAGAGTTATTTAGCTCATTGCAAGATAATAATAGACTAAAGAAAGAGTCCAGCTCAAAGATACCATCCTAATATCCTTTGTCCCGTGTGTGTGTGTGTTTATCTTGCTCATGTTAACAAGACTAATTATGCGACCTATTTGACAAAGAAGCCCCTTAATTTAAATGTATTTAGCTTGAAGAGGTTTTAAAAGTTTGGAAACTTTTGAATACATATGATATTATACAAATTTATATAAATATGATGTTGTACAATGTTAATCAAATAAATTTTTTATCTTTTATTTTCTTTAAAAAAAAAAAAACTCTTAAGGCTAGTAAAATTAATGTGTTTTTATCATATAATTTATTAATTAATAAAATAATTAATCTATTTTAAGTGAAATTCTATTATAACTTGAAAGTGCCTCACTAATTAATAACATAAAATTTTGATAATATTGATAAAAATATATATATTGAATTATGATTTATCAATTCATTGCAAAAATAGTGGACTATCATTTGGATATACTGATTTTCTTTACTTTTTGATTTGATTCACTGGCTATAAAATGATAGGCACTGGAGCAAAGCCTTACCCACTAGTGTATAAACATGTAAATGTAATCCTGTTATAAGAAGGAAATATGACTCTGTAATTGAGTGATTAGGGAATTTTTAAAACTTTCATGTAGATTTGTCTCATGAACCTTTAGTTTTAGCCTAGAGATAGAACAGCATCAGTAGGAAGTCGTTCATTCTATTGTTTGTTTGTTTGCTTGCCTCAAACTGTTTTTTGTGCCAATTTGTGGGGCATACCTTTGGCACCTTAAATGCCAGCACCTAAAATGGTCCTAGCAATTGCCTCCACTATTCTTATTGCTGTCCAATGTACACATTGATTCTGAAACGTGAACTGTGACCATTTTCCTTCTTGTTATAGTTTGACACATATGGTATGCACAACAAATAGTTGGACTGTTTACTTGGCTGTATTAAACTGTCTGGTACTCACATTTATTTCTTTCTAACTTTATTGTTATTTCAGTACGAGGATTGTATCAAAGACTGTGATAAGGCTGTTGAAAGGGGAAGAGAGCTTAGGTCAGACTTTAAAATGATAGCAAAAGCTTTGACCAGGAAGGGAAGTGCCCTGGTTAAAATGGCAAAAACCTCAAAGGACTATGAACCTGCTATTGAGAGTTTCCAGAAGGCTCTCACTGAGCACCGCAACCCAGACACTTTGAAGAAACTTAATGATGCTGGAAAAGCAAAGAGCAGCAAGAGTACTTTGATCCAAAAGTAGCTGATGAGGAACGTGAGAATTGAAAGGTATCCCTTCTAGAACACCTCACCGATTGTTTTATTTGTTTTATACCTCATGTTGTGCTTTGTATCTCTTGATATATTTGTCAGTCCTACTCCTACAAATGGTTTCATCATGCTTTATGTTTGTGTCTTTTGATTAACTCATTTCACTCTTATTTAATTTGTATCGCATTATATTTATTCCTCTTGAATAGCAACCCTGGACTAGCTCTGAATCAATAGCACTTCCATACTTGCTATAATTTTGAAAATGCCATTCTTGACCTCTATTATGTGGGGACCATATATAGTGTATTATTGTGTGTCTAAAATATGAGGTTTTTTGTGATAGCATAGCATATTCGCGTTGCTGCACATTCTTGGAAACTACTAAGAATTTCTTCATGTCTATCTCTTGCTTGACTGCTTATCTAGGGTACATGTAGGCACTGAGTATTTCAAGCAGCAGAAATATCCAGAGGCTATTAAGCATTACACAGAGTCCTTGAAAAGGAACCCAAAAGATCCAAGGGTAATAATTATAAACCTCTGACACTCCTTTATTTGTGCTGCCAAAGTATGTTCAAGTGTTTTGTCTCAAGAAGAAGAGTAAATGCGATGGATCACTTTTTGATACACTTGCTGTCTTGCAGGCATATAGCAATAGAGCTGCATGCTACACAAAACTTGGGGCTTTACCTGAGGGATTGAAGGATGCAGAAAAGTGCATCGAGCTTGATCCAACCTTTTCCAAGGGTTATAACAGAAAAGGTGCTGTCCAGTTTTTCATGAAAGAATATGACAAAGCTTTGGAAACATATCAGGAGGGGCTGAAGCATGATGATCCTAACAACCAGGAATTGCTTGATGGTGTGAAGAGGTATGGTTCTTAACCTGACTGCTTTTGTCATTTTTGACATGGATTATGGTATAAAGCCCTTGTTTTACTGCCAAATCAAAATAATTTGCAGATGTGTAGAACAAATTAACAAGGCTAGCCGTGGAGATTCGACCCCTGATGAATTGAAGGAGAGACAGGTGTGACCTTTTTGAGACTGATTTTATGAAACCAGTTTGGGATTGTGGTCTTTACGTAAGTTTCCACCTTGCAGGCCAAGGGAATGCAGGACCCTGAAGTTCAGAACATCAGCCAAGACCCTGTTATGGTGTTATGAGACAGGTATGCTCAATTTGAATTTTTGGTCTTTTTAAGTTAAACTTGTGATCTCAAATGATTCTTTATTGTTTTCTATATAGTGTATGGAATTGCTTAAAATGCTTTGGGTGATGTATGCAGGTGTTGATCGATTTCCAGGAAAATCCCAAGGCTGCTTAAGAACACAAAGAACCCTATGGCTATGGTGATGAACAAGATCCCTCCAGAAGCTGGTTAGTGCAGGAATTGTTCAGATCAGATGAATCTGAGGGGGAAGATATAACATGGACAAAAGGCTTCTGCGTTAGTCAGATTGTACTTTGTGTGAATTAAGGGGATTATTTAAACAAACTACATATTTTGAATTGGCAAAATTTTGTGATGTCCCTCATTTTCAATTGTTTAGTGGAGGTCGTCGTTGTGTTTTATATTACGTACACATCTCTAGTTCTCAATCTCTCCCCCCACCAAAAACACACTACACATGTTTTGTATTAGGTTATCTGATTGGCTGGTTTAGCTCTTGGTTCAACTAGGTTGAGGATGTGGATATAGTATTTCACACCATTGGCTCAACCACTAATAGGCCATTGAGGAAATGGCCTAATGCCTCTAAATGGAAGAGGTCTCTTAAAATAGAATATATTATATTTATTTGTTTGATAGTGTTGCAAAATTAAAAATATAAAAAAAAGGCCTCTCACCCATAGTGCAAAAATTTGTATATTTTAATATAGAAGATTTTATCAATTGAGTTAATTAGAATCTATTACTTTTCGAAGTAGCTAATTAGAATCCATTACTTTTTAAAGTAGGTAATATTAAATTATTTATTTTACAATATATCATTCTACTATCAATTTTTTTGAGTTTTTTTGGGTCTATTTGTTATGATATCTCATTTTTACATTTTAAATTACTTTGCACACATTCTTTTACTCACACAAATTTTAAAAGACTTTAAAAATTTCATCTTAAACTACTCTACTAAACACCTTCTTAGTTGTACAAAAAAGTGGAGCTTTTTTCCATTTTACAATGTCCGACATAAATGATTTTACAACGTAAAAAATTTCTTTAATTAAGGCCTAGAAACTTAATAAATAAAATTACTCCAAAAAACACTTAATAAATAAAAATTGTTTTAAAAATATTATTCTCTTTTCGAATGATGTTCATTTCATTAAAATTTTTAAACTTCTAAAATTTTACTCTTCTTCTCTCTTTCTATCAAAATTAAAACTATAATTAATAATTTTTCCGACAGATTCCTTACTGGAGTCCCCAACATCCCCAAGCCTTACGGCTTAACCCGAGCCCCTGGCTACCAAATGGTGAACATGTAGTTGACTATACCGCTCAACATTTTAGTCATTAGACATTTCCAGGAGCTTTCTCTGCCCTCGCCAACTGTCATTCCCTAATTTGTCAGAACCTAAATTGTTGTGCTGAATAAGGCATAATAAACATTCTGAAAAGCCCTATCAATAGGAATTGTTGTAGTTCACTTCAAATGTTCACACATACTTTATGAACTGCTATTGACTTGCATTTTTTTCTTTTTTGTTTGTTTGTTTGTTTGTTTGAGTCCACTTTATGCCGAATTTAGTTAGCAACATTTTCCTCCCCATTGCTACGAACCCAAAGCATATTTTCTCGATTATGAATTTATGAATCTATGATACTGGCAAAATGTTTCCATCATAGCCTTTCCTTGTTCATTTTTGTGTAGAGTTGGACTAAGTCTAAGATTGCTTTAAAAAATGTTACAGGGTAAGTATAGGGAAAGGGAAAAAAAAAATCTCTTTCAGTCGAATTCTAAATATTAAATTGACAAAAATATATTGCTTCCTGTTCTCCAAGAGGGAGAATAAATTAAGCAGCAACTTGCTCCTTGGCAGCGCTGAGTTGATTCTGGATGTGTTGAGGGACAACATCAAACTTGGCTAATTGCATGACATAGGATGCACGGCCTTTTGTCATCCCCCGGAGTGTGCTGACATACTGGAACATCTCTGCCAGTGGGACGAGTGCATCAACCACCTGCAATAATCCCAAAACAACCAGTGAACTAAGACCCAAGAATAAAGACATAAGAAAAATGTAGATATAGCTTAGGATAAAGTGCCACTGCTTCAATCATCAGCATTCCATTTCCTGTTTTAAGGCATTAATTCATGAAAGGTCCAAGATACCACAGGAAGCCCAAACAACACATGCTGTTGCAGTCAGTTATTCCCTTGTTTTTTTAGTTGTCTTTTTCACTTACTATGCCTTAGAAGTTAGAACTTGGTATCGACAGTCTTGAGATAGATGTGTAATAAGTATACAGTTTTACAATGAAGAGTTGCAATCAATCACTATGAATGCAAGGACTAAGCAAAATTTAGTACGTGGTTATAAAGGTAGCTAGAGTTGACTGAAAAATAAGCAATACAGTAAATGCTGTAGTAAGAAAATTTTCAAAATATATGTTAATGTTAAGCAAGAGACGAGATTGTTGGACATACCTTGAGACCGCCAGGTTTGTCACCAAAGCTGTTGATCTGACCTCTCCTTGAGTTTAGATCACCAATCACATCTCCTAAATGTTCCTCAGGTGTGACAACTTCAACTTTCATAATGGGTTCAAGCATCTTTGGGGCAGCCTTCCTCATCCCTCCACGAAAAGCTCCTCTGGCTGCCAGTTGAAATGCCAGGACACTTGAATCGACATCATGGTAAGATCCATCTACTAGCACAGCACGTACATCAACAACTGGAAATCCTGCAAGCACGCCATTACTCATACACTCCTCTAATCCTTTCATCACCCCTGGAATGTACTCTCGGGGCACTGCACCTCCCTTTATTTCACTTTTGAACTCGTATCCGCTACCTGCTTCCATGGGTTCAAACCGTACAGTGATGTCAGCAAACTGACCTTGTCCACCTGACTGTTTCTTGTGCACATACTTCACTTCTGAGATTCTAGAAATACTTTCCCGGTAGTTTACTTGAGGCGCACCAACATTAGCTTCCACCTATGTAAAACAAGCAGCCCCATTATGACAATTCAAATAGGAGTTGCCAATAGAGTAAACTAGAAATCTTTACTGATCAGACAATTGGTCAAAGTGTAGATATTAACTCACATTCTTCCCCTTTGCTCTCTTTCATGGTAAGGATAATAATTCAAACTTGTGCAAACTGAACAAATGAAGAAGTAACATGATGCAAATGCATGTGCATGCATAACCATTTACACTATTATATGTTCAGGATATATATATATATATATAGGTGCTTGTGCATGTGCATGTTGATTAGAGTATTGTCCCAAAGAGGCATCTTAAAGAAGTGTATTGTGCCAGATCATGATCCTAGGTATAGAACATATGAATTTGAAAATCCAACACTTAGGTCTCAGATATAAACCTTAAACTCCCTCTTGAGTCGATCGACAATAATCTCAAGGTGCAATTCTCCCATTCCTTCAATCACTGTCTGGTTGATCTCTTCATCCCGTGAGAAGTGAAAAGAAGGGTCTTCTTGAGCAAGTTTGATTAACCCAGTTGCCATCTTATCAACATCAGCTTTAGTCTTGGGTTCAATCGCAACCTTGATCACAGGATCAGGGAAGTCCATCCGTTCAAGCACAATGGGATTCTCAGGATCGCTCAGTGTTTCACCGGTAATGGTATCTTTCAGACCAGCAAGAGCAATAATGTCACCTGTTAAAGCTACCTTAACATCCTCTCTGCTGTTTGCGTGCATTTCTAGAAGTCTACCAATCCTTTCTTTTTTGTTTTTGTTTGCATTCAGTACATAGGATCCTGCAGTCAGCTTTCCTGAATACACCCTCACAAATGTAAGGGAACCCACAAATGAATCACTCATGATCTTGAAAGCGAGTCCAGAGAATGGCTCATCATCACTTGCAGCCCTTTCAATTATCAGTTCTGGGTTCTCTGGGTCAGTCCCCTTCATTGCTGGCAAATCAACTGGAGAAGGCAAATAATCCACAACAGCATCAAGCAATGGTTGAACACCCTTATTTTTAAAAGCTGAGCCACATAATACTGGGACAAAACTGCTTGAGATGGTTCCCTTCCTTATTAATTTCTTAATGGTTTCCTCATCAGGTTCAACTCCTTCTAGATAGCTCTCCATAGCTTGATCATCTAAGTCAATTATGGTTTCTATCATCTGAGATCGATACTCTTGTGCTAGCTTTTGAAGATCTGTTGGAATATCCTCATAGACAAACTTAGCACCTAACTCTTCTCCTGACCAAACTATAGCTTTCATCTTCACAAGATCAACAACTCCCTGAAAAGTATCTTCTGAACCAATAGGTATTTGAATCACCAGTGGTTTAGCACCCAAATTTGTCACTATCATGTCTCTTGTTTGGAAAAAGTTTGCTCCAAGACGATCCATTTTATTGACAAAGCATATTCTGGGTACCCCATATTTATCAGCTTGCCTCCAAACAGTTTCAGATTGTGGTTCCACACCAGCAACGCTATCAAACAAGCATATGGTGCCATCCAATACCCTGAGAGCCCGTTCCACTTCAAGAGTGA
This sequence comes from Castanopsis chinensis, assembly GCA_032878915.1. Taxonomy (NCBI): domain Eukaryota; kingdom Viridiplantae; phylum Streptophyta; class Magnoliopsida; order Fagales; family Fagaceae; genus Castanopsis; species Castanopsis chinensis. Next base: position 655,621 of record JAVQMG010000026.1, on the reverse strand, counting down.
AGTCGACATGGCCAGGAGTATCAATAATGTTAATCCGGTGTTTGTTCCAAAATGTGGTAGTTGCAGCAGAAGTTATGGTAATCCCTCTTTCTTGTTCTTGCTCCATCCAGTCCATTGTAGCTGTTCCTTCATGTACCTCCCCTATTTTATAGTTTCTTCCTGTATAGTAAAGAATCCGTTCGGTAGTGGTTGTTTTTCCTGCATCTATGTGAGCCATAATTCCAATATTGCGATAATCATTCAATGGTACTGCACGCTTTGACTCTGGCAAGAAGACAAGAAAAATAATCTCTGTTATGTTAGCTGATACACAAAAGGTTTCACAAACCATAATGAAGAGTAATCTATATAGGCTTTTGTCACAGTATGCCATGATATAATCAATGAAACAAGCAAGAATGCATATCACTTATCCCATTATCATGTATAGAAGTTATTGCCAATGCATTGCAAAAGTAACTATTTTCTTGAGTTTTACCCAAAAAAACTATTTTCTTGAGACTTAAAATATGTGGCTGTGTTTCTAAATATCAGAACTACAAATAGTAATGACTGAAATTCATTTCATCATTTGAAAAGAGCCAAATGGTCCTATTCCACACTATATAGACACTAACTACTAGAATTTTGGAAAGTGACACAATTTGACATACATTCAAAATATCATTTCTTTGCCTTATGGGCTTATAGGAATAATAAAATCAATGGGAAAGGATATGCTCTAAAGGCCAGCAGGTGCAAAAGGCCAGCAGGTGCATTCTGGCTTGGTTTTCCTACATAATTATCCTTTTGGAAAACCAAGTAAAGGATATTTATGTAGGAACATTGCTTATAGCAGGTGAATTCTATTTCTAGTTGTTAGAACCTCTTGTTCTACAAATTAGTTGTTTAATATATTTATGTAGTTTATAGCTGCTTTCAAGTTCAATGAATGCTCACTGTCAATTTCCTTTTCTTTTTCTTTTTTTATGAATGATAAGAACTTCATTGATCAAAACACAGTACAAGAAACTGCATAAGTAGCAAACATGAACTTAAAGAGCCCAGAATAGCCAACAAAACAACAGCCAAACTTACCTTGAAAGAAAGTGAGGGCGGTAAATGAACCAAGCCGTTCATGAACAACTTGGGCTTGCCTCGATAAATATTCGTGTTTTAGCTGTTAATTTCCTCTCTTGTTCCTTCCTATGGGTTAACAGGTGCTGCAATAATGCTGCACATGTAGCTGCAAAGTTTGCTTTGAGTTCTAACTGCTCTTGTTTTTTCAATTCGGGGAACCTCCCTTCTGCTTTGTATGCAGCTTGTAAGGAGGTTTCCCCCTGATGTTTGCTCTCTGTTTTGGTTTAATGAATTGAAGTTTATCAAAAAAAAAAAAAAAAACTAATTTGTAGAACAATGAAAATTTACTTTGATTCACTTAAGCAGGAAGCAAATAAAACCGAATACAAACTAAGTAATCCAAGAATCCACTACCCATCAATTTCACAAAAATTGCCTTAAAAGTTTAACAATTTGGATAAAAGGGTACACGCAAATGACACCAAAAAATTAACTTTCAACTACTAAACTGAGAGAGTGAGAGACCTTCAGTGGCCATGGCGAAGACAGAGAAATTTCTTCTGATCTGCGAAGTGGAGGGCTTGGAAGATATTGAGTTAAGGCGCACAGTGCCATGAAACTCAGAAGAAGAAGAAGATGATTGTCGTCGAGGACGAAGACCCAGAAAGCGAGCTAGAGAGAGAGGGATTGTAGGCCTTCTTTGAGACCCATTGAAACTGAAATTGCAAGCTGAGGAAGCTGACACTCTCACTGCCTCTGCCGCCATTTTTATTTATTTATTTTTTCTGTACTGTATGACTGTGAGTGAGAGAACTTTTCTCTATTGTGGTTTTGGGCTCTCTTCTCTTCTCTTCTCTTCTGTGACTTCTGTCTCTCTTATTACGCAGTCTCTCACACTTCCATCCGGTAGTTTTGGTTTGGGGATAACGCAAACGACTATTTTGCCCTTAAAAAATTTCACACCCGCCCATTGTTTCAGAATTCAATCAGCCCACGTTTTCATAAAACATAAACTCAGACTCTCGCTCTCTCTCTCTCTCTCTCCCCTGCGCATCTGCCTCTCCTTCAATCCATTGTCACAGCAGCCCGGTACCAGTCCACACAAGGCCAAGCCTCTCTCTTTGCCATCACTGTTGCTTCCAAAGCTCCGGTGAAGCTTCAAGCTCGTCCGATTCCGACGCCGACGAAGAAGACCCATCTCGCTCTTCAACAAAAAAACTTCCTCCCTCTTTCTCGTGTGTGAAGCTGTCCCAAGTCCCTACTCTCATGGAGTAAAGGTCTCCCTCTATCTGGTACCCCTTTTCCCTCTTTCACTTCCTGTATATTTGTGTGCGTGTTTGTTATATATAAGTTTTTATTTTTTTTGGAGAATCGTTATGTATAAGATAATTTAATGGCAGTGAAGAAGAATTTCAAACAGGCAACGAAGTTTTTGGAGTCTATTTAAGTGGAATAGTTCATTTTTGAAGTGTCCCATGTAACAAAAATTACTCTTTTTCATTTTCTTTGTCCTACCTAACAAAATAGAGTATCAGTTGGCCATTTGGGTTTTATGCCAAAAATTCAATTTTTGCTTCAAGAAAACTAAACATAGAAAAATATGGGCTTTTGTTGTAAATTTGATCACTTTTCGTAAAATGAAGCTTAATTGCTTTAAACTTGAAGGTTAATTTTTTTAATCTTAATTGCTTAATTGCTGTGACGTAGGAATGGAGGATGTTCTGCCGAGCCATGTGTTTGGGAAGAAGAAGACAACAGAAGTTGCTCACTTGTAAGTACTTAAAGACTAGAATCCTTGAAATATTGATTTTACATAGTTGTATATTTGGTTTGCTATTTCGATTCTTTACAAAGATTTTAAACCTTGCTAATTCGGATTAAGATGTAGTTGATTAGAAGGAAATAGAAGCATAAGTTGGAACATTAGGCAGGTTGGATCACTCTACAATTTTCTTATCTTTTTTATCAATCTAACAATTAATGGAAGCCACTTTTATGGTGGATGGGTGGTCAAAATTGGGTAGAGTTAGTGAAACAGAGCGTGTATTGAAAGCAATGTTAGTGGATGAGTTTAGTCCTGATTGTTTGACTTTCAGTTACCTTATTGAGGGTTTTGGGAGGGCTGGTCGGATTGATGATGCTGTGGAGATTTTTGAGCACATGAAGGAGAAAGGTTGTGCCAGACACTGGAACTTACAATGCAATAATCTCAAATTTATATTAATATATGAAAAAAAGTCAGCATTGTTTCTGTAGAACCTTCAAAATGCTTGTTATTAATTCACATATAAAATGATACTTTAGTTCTCTCTCCCCCTCTTTTGCTTAGTTTGGAATTTGAATCCTAGCATGTGCATGTAATTACTAATTAAAGAAAATGTTTCTGCATCTTTGGGTAGTATAACATTCTTTCAGTTTATATTTTCTTTTGGTCTTTATTCATTTTGTAGTTCAAAAGAATGTATCTTGTTAGTTACTATCTGTTACTAGTGTATGGGACAATTAAATCAGTTGGGAACCACAGCTCATAAACACACACACACACACACTGCAAATTTTTATTGGTAAGTACAATATTGGTACACAAATTTTCAGCTTTTATTTTTAATGAAAAACATTCACTCTTCTATAATTATAATAGTTGATATTTTATACATTTGCTTGTTAATTGCAGGAATATTCTTTAATTATAAGCATATCTTTTTAATTCCAGAAACCATGTGCCATTTTTTTAATTACTAATAATCATGAATTTTTACTTGCAGAGATAATTAGCATTGAAGTCCAAGTTAGAATATATGTAGCTACACCATGAATGAAGGTTGAGGGCTCAAGGCTAAGCTGAAGCAATAGTGATAGAAAAATTTAAGTTGCTGGAGTTGAAGCCCAAATTAGAACACTAAGATTTAATTATATAAGACAATGATGAGGTCAATCTGAACCTTAGGGCTTTGTTGGGGGGGGGGGGGGGGGGAGCATGGGAAAATTTTTGTTTTCTTGAAGTTGAACTCTCTTTAGTTGTACAAGTTCATTTAATAAATAACTATAATAGAAAGGATGCGCAAAAATGTTGTTGAACCTATTTTTCTCTTTACTTTCGCACATCTTTGTTTTAGAGATTGGTATTGGTTTATTCAAATCAAGTTCTTGCAAATATTGAGAAACATCTAATGTATTTACGCCTCACATAAATTTGTGGATTCCATTTGTGGAGTCCTTTTTATGTAAGATAACTAATCACACCAAATGCACTAAATAAGGATAAGTTGGTTGAGTTTTGGGTGATTAGCCTCTAAGAATTTGAGAAAGAGAAGAATTTTGGATTGTAGTACTCCTTGATTCTTTTATTTTTCATTGATTAAATAGTAACTAAATCCAATGTCTCCAATTGCACATAATCTGATATGCTGAACTAAAAAGAAATAAAGAATTACATTTGAAGGATAATCTATTAACAAGCAGATAACTCTTCCTAAATGACTAAAAAAAATAAGGAATTACATTTGAACAATAATCTACTAACAAGCAGATACCTCTTCCTAAATAATAATAGCCTTAATTTGATAAGCCTATCAATAAACTAAGACTAATCCATCCAAATCTCTTTCTTCAATTTGACAAGCCAGCCAGCAGATGACTCCTTCAGCAGCAGCACCTATTCTGCATTGGACTCCAACCGCATTTGTTCTACATTCCAAGACTAAATAAGTCGAACCAAGACTCCTTTAACAACACCTCCAAGCAACATTGTCAAGTTTCTTTGCATCAACCTGAAGGTTAGTATACGGCAATGGCAGAGGCTGCTGACTTTTGTGCATGTCTATGATGCAAAAAATGGATATGAGAAGGAACAGGAGATTGATTTCTTTGGTGACATAGCAGGCATATCATTTAGTCCAGACGCTGAGTCAGAGTCTCTTTTTATTGGAGTGGGGGATCGTACATATGCTAGTCTCCTTGAGTATGGTCGATGCTCTCTTGTTGCAGGAAATTCATGTTAGAGATATATTAACCCATTAGAATAAGCTAGGCCAAGTCTCCTACTTCTTCCTACAAGTAAATGGTTTGGTTTAGCCCATTCTTTTTTTCTTTTTTTTTGAGAAACACACACACACACATATATATAGAAAAAGGGAGATGAGATAAGAGAATACATCCACATGCCAACAATCTAGACCCTTTAAATGGGATGTATTTTATTAAATGTAATATGGTAGAACTAAAACGTATTTCTATATAGAAAATTGCGATTGGTATGATGTTAAAACTTTTACTTAAAAAGTAATTATGTTGAATGGAATTGTGTTACATTACTGGATAATTAATTTCTTTACCATGTAATTAATATTATTTTTATTTTTAATAAGCTATAGCACAAAAATAACATATTAGCTTGAGCTTTAAATTAATGTTAATATAAAACAATATAATACACTCGCGCTAATAAATTTGGAAATATATATATATATATATATTGTAATATTTAATAACAAATAAATTACATTAATCTGATTTTTAATTAAATAGTCCTTTTTTATTCAACCCAACTCAACCCCATCCCCCTACCTTTTTCTTCCTCCGATCACTCAACGCAGGCCTAAGATCTCCTCCAATGTGAGAAAGCTAGTCACGTCAGGGCATGCTGAAATGGAAATAGACGTGGAAAAGGTTGAAAGAAAATTGAGGAGCAAGAAACAACCATTATTTTTGTGCTGTCATCTCAATCCTTATTCTGCATTTTTTTCCCTATATTATTAAATGAAAAGTAGACATATGTATTTTCTATATAATTATTCTCGTGTATGAGAAACTTAAAAACACTTTTTTTTTTAAGGAAATACCTTTTTTGGGTGCGAAAATCCAATAAAATAAAATGCAATTAATTTTCTTAAAGAGTTTTTTTTTTTTCTTTTTTTTCAAAAGTTGTATGAGGTGGGTGGGGGACCTGGGAAGACAACCCCTACTTCTCTCATTTCTTGATGGTTTGAAGAAGAGTGGGATACAGTTAGCTCAACTGGTAAAGTCTTTGATGGTTAAATAAAAGATTTGGGATTTAATTCCTGCTTGCCCCCAAAAACTGATTAGTGTCTTGGTCTGATGATAAAGAGCTATCATTAGAAGCGGATGTCATAAGTTGAAACTTTCTAAAAAAAAAATTTGAATTAAAAAAAAAAGTTTGAAGAAGAGGATAGTAGAGGAATGAGAGGAGATATGAATGATTATCATTTTCTATTATTTAGATTTTTTTTTAAATAAACAAAGTTTTGCTACAAATTTGGTTGACTACAACTTATATTAAATAAATTAAAATGACTACATATTTTGAAAAACTAATTGTTAAATTGGATATTCTTTATGTTCTTACTAGTCAAATTTTGTATAAATCAAGTGTTATTTACTATTCGATTTATACTTATATTTTATACATAATTTTAGATTACAAAAACTTGAAATTTCAACATTTAATTGATAATATAGTTATTGATATTTGATTTTCTGAAAATTTTGTAGACATGAAGAAAGATAGTGCAGTGGATGAAACTTGAAATATGAATTTATAACATGTCTTTCAACTCTATTGAACTCACCATTCGAATGACCTTGAAGAGACTTTGTTCATGAAAGTTAGCCATTAATTAACCCACAATCATGACAGTGGTGACTCCAAGATATTCTTTTAGAGAGGTCAATAGTGTCTTGAGTTAGAATTTTGTTGTGAGGAGTAAAAAATAAAATGATTAATTTTTCATTTTGTACATGCAACTGTCATATTACATACAATAATCTAATATAGTATTCTAAATAGTATACAACACAACTATATTGTAAAATAGTCTAAAAAAATTATTAATAGTTTAAAAATCTGTAGGAAAACAACAATAGAATGCATATAAATAAATAACTAATCATGATATTTGTCAAATTAATAATAATTTATTATAATCATATGTAATATCAATTAAATAAAAATATATGATAAAGAAGAATAGCAATATACCTAAGAGTAGGTCTGAGAGTACACGTTAAACTAAGGAAAATAAATAGTAACTTATATAAGATTTTGCTTTTGAAGTTTATGGATTTTTAACCACACATGTGGTCATTCTCTTGAAATTGCAGCAAGCACTAAAAGAATTTTTTGACTCGAAAAACCGTGGAACACTTATCAAACTACTTGATTAAATAGAAAGAAAATTTAGAAGGGAGAAAGAGAGAATGAAAAAAGAATCATAGATGTAATTACAGATCAGTTGGTAGTACAAATGGCGTAATCTTTTGTTGATGAAAAAGAAAATTGAAGGAAAAAAACAATTTTATTCTACCATCAACTATAAAGTAAGCCAAAATCCAAAGAGAAGTTTTATTTATTTTTTAATAAATGAGCAATTTTAAGAGTACAAAACATTTACGCAATAAAATCTAGATTGCAAGTTGTTAAAAGTATGTAAAAAAAAAAAATGATGTAATTATGAGTTTAGATAAAAAGTCAATATATTACAACTTGTCACTTAACCTTTATTGTAAAAATATTGTAAATTATATTGTGAAAATAACACTAATATGATCATATTTCAAGTTTATTTCAATTGGGTTTAAACAAAATTTAAGGTTAGGGTGTTCAAAATTTTATTTTAAGGTTCAAAACAAAAAAAAAATTAATTTTTTTTAATATATATATATATATATATATATTTTGGGGCAAAGCTAGGGGGTTCATTTGAACCCCTGGCCTGACTGTAGAGCTGCCTCTGAACCATGATCATACACAACATAGTCACAATGCAAAAATTTTTCTAAGTATGGTCAATAACTATAAAGAATCGATCAAGTGACATCATTTTTTTTTTTTTTTGGGAGAGAGAGATTGTGGCATCATCTTGGTTTTAGTGAATTTTGGAGATTCAATTTAGGAAATCAAATAGTGTCTTTTCTCCTTAGTTTCTTTTGAAAGTTAGTGGAGCTCAAAAAAGTCAATATGTCATTGTCCAAATAGGTTAGAAATCAATTAAGTAGGCACGTTGTTTTAGCCTCCGTTTGGATTGCACTGAAGTGAAAAAAAAATTGTGTTTGGTTGTTCACGTGTGGGTCTTATGCACGGTTCACGGAACCTATAAATACGAATTTCAAAAATTTTTTTTTTTAAAATTTGATCTCATAGCATTTTTTACACATTTAAAAATTAATTTTGCTACAGTGTTTTTAATTTTCAATTTTTAACAATAAATAGTATCCAAACAAACACCAAAATTTTTTTTTAAGTATACCACATTCTTAGAAAAGAAATAATGAAATGAGAACAAGTTGACCTTTAAGAATAGAAAAGGTTATATATATATATATATATATATATATATAAAAGAAAAACACCGACGAAAATTTTGACCGTAATCAGTAAAATACACGTATTGTATCATATATGATATCATTAAATATAATACACATGCTTTTTATTTTTGTTTTGATGTTTTTGGCAAAGATAGACTGTAGCTTTGCAGAGGTGAAAATCTAGAACAAAATAGCTCAAGTGGGCCACATCATTGAATACGTTAAGAGAGAGAAGTGATGATTGAGAAATTGGAAGGTTACAGATTGCTCATGTCAAATGGTCTGGAAACAGGATTGGTCATTGGCTAATCAGGAAATAGTCAAAATACAGAATTTATTGAACGTGAATGTTTTTTTTTCTCAAAAAAAAGTTATGTGGGCCTTAGTCTAGAGTTTAACCCAACTGATATCACCTAATGTTTCTAATTAATGCATTCAGGATTTCAATCCTCCACCTCAGTTAAGGGTCGGTTTAAATAGGACTTATTTTTGCTAAAATTAAAAATTAAAATTGAAAATATTGTAGTAAAATAATTTTTAAATATGTAAATAGTACCGTGAGACCCATTTTAATGAAAAAATTGCTGAAAAGTGAATTATGTGAGTCCGTAAATAGTATCATAAACAGTGAAAATATGCTAAAATGTCAGAATTATACTGTTACTGTTCATGATCAGTAGCATGAACAGTACACTTTGTCCCCCTGACGTGCGCTGCAGCAGAAGAAAAAAAAAAAGAAAAAAAAAGAAGAAGAGACAAACGCAAACGCAAACGCAAAACGCAACAGCCGAATCCAAACGCCATCTAAGAGTCTTCACGTGTGCGATTCCCATGAAATATATTATAAAATATAACTATGAGGCTCGTTATAAGAGCAAAATTGTTATTTTCGATCTTTTTGATATATTGTTAATTGGTTTGTAAAAAAGCTGACTTCATAGATATATGATTGGCCTCAACCTATCAATTTATTTATTTATATATATACATATACAATATAGGAATTCTATGTTAGTCTAATCTAAATATATATGTTTTAAATTCCCTCATGGAGTTTTGAACTTCGGCTCTTATGCCTTACAACCTACAAGCATTTATACTTGTAGAGTGAATATCACATAAAGAATGTGCGATGGTTCGACCTATCAATCTAAAAAAAAGTAGATTTCTACCATTAAAAGCAAGTATATGATTCTAGAATAGGGTTATTTAGCTCATTGCAAGATAATAAATAGACTAAAGAGAGAGTCCAGCTCAAAGATAAGATCCTAATATCCTTTGTCCAGTGTGTCTGTGTTTATCTTGCTCATGCTAACAAGACTAATTATGTGGTCTATTTGACAAAGAAGCCCCTTAATTTAAATGTATTTAGCTTGAAGTGGTTTCGAAATTTTGGAAACTTTTGAAAACATATGTATTATACAAATTTAAAAAAGTAGATTTCTACCATCAGAAGCAAGTATATGATCCTAGAATATAGTTATTTAGCTCATTGCAAGATAATAATAGACTAAAGAGAGAGTCCGGCTCAAAGATAACATCCTAATATCGTTTGTCCCGTATGTGTGTGTTTATCTTGCTCATGTTAACAAGACTAATTATGTGGCCTATTTGACAAAGAAGCCCCTTAATTTAAATGTATTTAGCTTGAAGAGGTTTCAAAAGTTTGGAAACTTTTGAATACATATGATATTGTACAAATTTATATAAATATGATGTTGTACAGTGTTAATCAAATAAATTTTTTATCTTTTATTCTCTTAAAAAAAAAAAAAAAAACTCTTAAGGCTGGTAAAATTAATGTGTTTTTATCATATAATTTATTAATTAATAAAATAACTAATCTATTTTATGTGAAATTCTATTATAACTTAAAAGTGCCTCACTAGTTAATAACATAAAATTTTGATAAAAATATATATGATAGGTATAGAATAGTTAGTAATCTTTTATCCAAAAAAGAGAAGAGCAAGGCACAATTAGTAAAAAATTGTGCACATTAAAATATTAAAAAAAATTCACTAAAAAAAAAATAATAGAAAAGAGACCAACCTGTCCTTTTCGTTCAGAAATCCAGTGGATAAAGATAAAGCGAAAAACACCCAACTTCCTTCGTTCTCTCTCCTCTCCTCCGCGATCCAATATTCCCAAACAACTTATATTGATTTTTTCAATTTGGGTTTCCTCAAAAATTAAATAATATATAAAAAAAATTAAAGCTTTTGTTATAATATATATACAATAAATTAATCTTGCTGAAGACGATGCTTTTCATTTTGTGAGAGTTTGGGATTTCCAGATCCATATAGCTTTCTCTAACCCTCAATCTCAAAAAGGTATATTTCGTTTCTTTCATTTTTTTTTAATTTAATTTAATTTTTTTTTAAGGATCATGGGGTTTTGTTGTTTGATCTCTGTTGATCTTATTAGATTCTGTTCTTGAAAGATTTATTTTTGCACTGTTTTCTGAATCCTGGGTTTGTGTCTGTTTTTAATGTAAATTATTTTCTTTGATTTGCTATATTCATTGTGCCTTATTTGATTCTGAGTTGTTGTTGTTATTATTGTTTTTTTTTTTAAATTTATTTTAATATCTAATTAAATTAGGGTTTGGTTGATTTGGTAATTAAAAGTTGGGATTAAGTATGGGATCATGATTGTTTGCATGTTTGTTGAGCTATGGTTAATTCATGTGCTTAAATTGTGGTTTATGCCCAGATAGTCATTTTTAGTTTATGCTAGCTATTTTTGTTTGTTGAAGGTGGAAGGGCCATTGCCCAGTGGTACTTATACCAAAGCATGCCTTTCTGTGTGTGTGTATATATATATATATATATATATTTATTTGTATACTGAAAGTATAGCAGAAGAGTTAATCTTTTATCTCTCCTGAATGATTATATAATTATTTAAAAAAATAAAATAAAAACCCTGAATGATTATATTATAATTGTATTAGCAATAACATGAGAAATGATTAGGATATAGAAGATAATGTTGGTGTAAGCTCCTATGTTAATATGAATTGTATATATGAATATTAATGTTAGAGGTGTTTATACTCTTGTGGATTGCTGTTTGTATTGTGACAATGGTTTGCTATGACTTTAACCCTTGCAAAGCTTGAGAAGCGTGGCCAAATGCTCGATGGTTTCAGTTAAATAGCATTTTGCCAACAATGTTGACTCATTATTTTTTTGATTAGTAAGTAATGTAATTTTATTTAAAATCAACCGTATTTTATGCTTACGATGATGAACACAAACTGTCAACAAAGTACAAAAAACTTGAAAGGAAAATCTAAGAGAAACTTGAAACTCTAAAATAGAAGAGCAATGCGTGAAACCCCAAATTCAGGACCAATCAAAAAGAGTACAAGAAAAAAAAGTTTTCAATTGATCCAAGTAGCTCTCCAACTCTTCAAAAGTGCATCTATTCTGCCTCCTTCCAAACAAGCCCACATCAAACGAGCCAGCACCATGTTCCAAATATTTGAGCCATGTTTGCCAAATAAATTTCTCCAGCTAAATGGCATAACCTACCAAATCCCAAACATCTGGAAAACATCTCCCCACAAAGCAAAAGCAATATCAGTGGATTAAAAGGTGATCCATCATTTCCCCATTGCTTTAGCATAGACAACACCAATTAACGAATGACAAACCCCTCTTTGGGAGGTTATCCAAAGTAGGAATGTTTCCCAATACTGCTGTCCACAAAAAGAACGACACCCTCTTGGGAACCTTGATGAACCAAATACCTTCGCAAGGGAAAGGAACAGTAGTAGCACCCTGAATCTCCCTGTAAAAAGACTGGGTATAAAAAATGACATTCCCATTAAGACACCATCTCATCTTATTCGCCCCTCCCCCCCTAGGATCCCAAGAATAAATGAAATCAAAGAAAGAGGAAGCAACATCCATCTCCCAATCATGAAAGGCCCTGTGAAACCTCAGGTTCCAATTTCTTGCCTCCCCATCTGGTTGAGTCCAACACATCAGAAACAAAAACATCCTTCTCTGCTGAACATTCAAATAGATTAGGGAATAGTAATTTTAAAGGGAGGTCCCCGGCCCAAAGATCACGCCAAAACTGTATATGGTTGCCCTCTCCAACATCAAAAGCCACATGCAAAGAGAATATGTTCCAACCTTCCCATACACTCCACCATAAGTTACACCCATGAGTTCCTTTGCCAACTTTAGTACACCAACCCCCCCATACTCCTCATATTTAGAGACGATCAGTTGCTGCCACAAATGGGAGACTTCATGCCCAAACCAACATAACCACTTACCAAGCAAAGCTTGGTTAAAATGCATAAATCTCCTAATCCCCAAACCCCTTGTCTCTATATGTAAACAAACCTTATCCCAAGCCACCAAGGAATATTTGAACTCCTCCGAATCCTTTCCAATCTATTAGCCAGAGACTTTTTTGATAAGTAATAAGTTTATTGATGTCAAAAAAGGGGAGCACCCTAGTACACGGAGTGTACAAAGGATGAAACAATTAAGAACAAAAATTACAAGAATCTAAGAAATCAAGAAAAGATAAAAATGATTGGTTCCACAATGCAGCCAACCAATCCATTAAAGTTCTAAAGAAAAATAGTTTCAAGTCTGATATGGAGCTCTCTTTATCTCCAAAGCATCGACTATTTCTCTCCCTTCAAAGGCACCACAATAAACAATGGGGAACTATCAACCATATATACCCATTTTGATGACAACCAAATCTGCCTTGCTAGCATGCTAGAAGCCCCATTACTGATTGTGGCATAACCCAGCTCACTCCAAACAAAACCGAGCACCATTGCCCACAGATGACAATGAAGAAAAAGATGATCAACCAATTCACCATTACACTTGCACATGTAGCACCAATCCAATATCTAAACCTTCCTTTTCCTTAAGATTGTCCATCGTTAAGCATTTCCCTAAAGCAGCAGTCCAAACAAAGAAAGCTACTCGAGAAGGAATTTTTTGTTTCCAAATGCTTTTCCAAGGAAAGGAATAGTAGTTAGAGCCCAGTAAGAGACTATAATAGTCCTTAACCATGAAGCCTTTCTTACTATTGGATTTCTAGAACATCTTTTCCTCCCCAAACCCTCTCATCGAAGTACCATATATGGTTTCCATGAAACCAGCTAGCGCCTCTAATTTCTGAGCATGCACACCCCTAAAGAAATTGACATCCCAAAACAGGGTTCCATTATCAAACTTCATAATCTCAGCCACACTAACCTCTTGATTTCGGCAAAATCGAAATAATGCAGCATAGTTGACTGCAAGAGATGTTTCGTCACACCAACGGTCTTTCCAAAATTTCACCTAGAGCCATCCCCAATATCATATAGAATGTGGCGAGAAAAACAAGGCCATCCTCGACTAATGGTTTTCCACAAGCTAATACCATATGGGCCATTAATAGGTCTAGTGCACCAGCCACCCCATTCTCAACCATATTTCACTGCTATCACTTGCCTCCAAAGGGCAGCCTTCTCCATCCCAAATCTCCATAGCCACTTTCCAAGCAAAGCTTCATTAAAAAGTCTTACCTTCCTTATCCCCAAACCACCCGAAGCAATGGGACTGTAGATAGTAGCCCGATTAACGAAATGGAATTTTGGTTCACCACCAATGCCATCCCATAAGAAATTCCTTTGAAGTTTCTTAATTCGGTTAGCCACAGCAGCAGGATTAGGAAATAAAGATAGAAAATACGTGGGTAAATTAGATAGAGTGCTTTTAATTAAAGTGACTCTACCTCTCTTGAATAGGTACAAACGTTTCCACCTTGCTAATCTTCTTTCTATCTTCTCCAAAATTGGATTCCATATTGTCTTATCCTTGATTTTAGCACCTAAGGGAAGACCTAAATATTTCATTGGAAAAGTATCTTGTTTACAGCCAAGGACAGTCAACAGTGAGTCCAAATTATGCACCATACCAACAGGAACCAACTCTGACTTGCCCATATTTATCTTTAAACCAAAAACCGGCTCAAACCAAATGAGGATCATACGGAGAAACAAAACCTGATCCAGATTAGCATCACAAAAAATTGAAGTGTCATCTGCAAAGAGGAGATGAGACACTGCCAAAGATCTTCCCTCTAAATGACCCACACCAAAGCTTGACATGTGACCATTGTGGACAGCTTTATTCAACATCCTTCCAAGGGCTTTGATAACCAAAACAAATAGCAAAGGGGACAATGGGTCACCTTGTCCCAACCGCCCTAGAATTCTCAAAAAACTTACAAGGAGAACCATTTATCAGGATAAAGAAGTGAACTGTAGATATACAAAAGAAAATCCATTGCCTCCATTTAGCAGAGAACCTACCCCATTCTAGTAACTGCATAAGAAATCCTTAGTTTGCATGATCAAAAGCCTTCTCCACATCTAATTTTCAAAGTAGCCCTGGTAAACTAGATTTCACTCTACTGTCAAGGCACTCATTGGCAATAAGCATAGGGTCAAGAATCTTCTTGTTCCTCACAAAAGCATTTTGCGAAGATGAAGTTATATCTTCCATAACCGTGTGAAGTCTAGTGGCTAAGACCTTAGCAATGATCTTATAAACCCCCCTAACAAGACTAATAGGTCGAAAATCCTTGACTTCTTTGCTGCATTTTTTTTAGGGATGAGAGTGATGAAAGTTGCATTCAAACTTTTCTCAAACTAACCTTTAGCAAAAAAATGATGAAATACCACCATAAGATCAGGTTTGAGAATTCCCCAACAAGCTTGGAAGAAGGCCATTGGAAACCCATCCGGTCCAGGCGATTTATCGCCATTAAAATTCTGAATGACATCAAAGATTTCTGCCTCCTCAAAGGGTCCATCAAGCTAATTTGCATTATCACTGGATATCCTTGGAAATACCAAGACTTTTGGGAAAGAATGAACAACTTGCTGCTCAAAGAGTATAAATTCATAAAGAATTGAGTAATACAATCAGCAATCATACCTTGATCGGAAGACAAGATTCCATCAACCATAAGGCTCTCAATACCGTTATTTCTTCTATTGGAATTAGCCATTCTATGAAAAAATTTGGTATTTGCATCCCCTCCCCTCAAGTGAAGCATCCTAGACTTTTGCCTCCAACTAATCTCTTAAAAAAGGGTGAGTTTTTCAATATTAGTACGAAGATTAACTTGTTCTAACTTTTCCTTAGTTGTTAAAGGATGAGTCTCCTCTCTAACATCCAAATCATTCAATTTGTTCCAGAGCTGCTGTTTCTTAAAAGTGACATTGCCAAATTCTGCTTCATTCCATTTTTTTAGATCCAACTTCAAAGCTGCCAATTTCTTAGTTAGTATAAAATTAGGATTTCCTTGGAACAAATAGGATTCCCACCAGGCTTTTACTTTATCAACAAAATTTTCCACCCTCTACCACATATTTTCAAAACGAAAAGTTGTTCTACCTCTCTGATGACTCCCCCCCTCCAACATAATTGGGTAGTGGTCTGAAAGTACTCTAGACAGCCTTTTTTGTGAAAATAGAGTAAAGTGATCCGCCAAGAGCGGAGAAAAAAGAAACCGATCTAATCTAGAAGCAGAGGAAGTATTGGACCAAGTATAAAGACCTCCTTCCATAGGTATATCCATCAGCCCATGTGGAGAGATAAAATTAGAAAATTTATACATTGCCTGAGTATGTCTTGCAGCCCCTAATCTTTCCGAAGGAAATCGGATTATATTAAAATCACCTCCTAGACACCATGGCACATCCCACCAACTAATCAATCTTGTCAATTCCTCTTGCATTTTCCTACGCCTCTTGTTCAAATTTGGTCCATATATACCAGTAAAAGCCCACTCAAATTGATCACCTACATTTTTAAATTTGCATGAAACAGAAAAGCGCCCTACTGCTTCCTCCACCTTTTTCACTGCCCTTTGATCCCACATCAAGACAATACCTCCAGAAGCACCTTCCGAACCCAGGTACAACCAATCTACATATGGACAGCTCCATATGCTCCTAACAATTCCTCTAGTAATCCATTCAAGTTTAGTCTCCTGCAAACACACAATATCAGGCCTCCATGCACGCAGCAAATTACGAATCTGAAGCCTCTTCTCAACCTCATTCAGTCCTCTGACATTCTAGGAAAGCATCTTCAGGTTCATTTAGGGATAGATAGAGCCCGCTCCCTATTAGTAACACTGCGCCTAGTTGAAATAGAACCATAATTGAACGAGCTAAATAGACCTTTCAGCTCTCTTATACCTTTCACTGCAGAGCTGAACAGACCTTCCAAACTAAGATTGCCTTGTAGTGCACACTTAAAGGCATTCCCTAATATGTCATTAGGTAACTACCAATTTTGCAGCAGGGAATATTATTTAGTGCAACCAAATTACTTCCCTCCCCAACAGGAACTAATTCACTTTTTCCTACATTAACTTTCAAGCCAGTAAGAGCTTCAAAACAGATTAAATCCAGTATGATATATGACAAATGTTCTCTAGAGGCATCGCAAAATAGAATGGTGTCATCTACAAATAGAAGATGTGTAATACTCACCCCCTCAGAATTATTAAGCCCCACACGAAAACCACGAATGAAGGCTTTCTCAGTTTTCTTCAATAGTCTACTACACTTCCATGACCAACAGAAATAAAAGAGGCAACAAAGGATCTCCGTGTCTCAAACCACAAGAACTACCAAAAGAGCCAGCAGGAGAGCCATTAACTAGAACAGAAAATCTAGCAGTGGATACACAAAACTTTATTGAGCTCCTCAATCTCTTCCCGAAACCAGGCATTTCCAACAGATAAAACAACATATGTTAATTCACATGATCATAAGCCTTTTCTCTATCCAGTTTAAAGATCATGCCGGAATATGACTTTTCAATTTGCTACCTAAGCACTCGTAAGCAATAAGAACTGAATCCAAAATCCGCCGTCTAGCAACAAAAGAATCTTGAGATTCAAACTGAGATTGTCCAAGACCACCCACAATCTGTTAGCCAACAACTTATACACACTTCCTACTAGGCTAATAGGCTAGAAGTCCTTGATATTCACAGCATTATGCTTCTTTGGAATCATTGCAAGGAAAGAGGCATTAAGCGATTTATTAAAAACACTGTGTCTGTAGAAGTCAGCAAAGAATGCCAAAACATCCCATTCCACCACCCTCCGACACTTTGAAAAATTTCCATAGTGAAACCATCTGGGCCTAGAGTTTTATCACCCTCCATCTCGTTCAATACCATAATGATCTCCTCCTTAGAAAACTCTCTCTCTCTCTCGACCGAAAATTGACTCATTATTATATTGCTATTTACATAAATCACCTGAGTTAACTATTGAAGAAGTTTTTAATACATTGCAAATTTTTATCATCAATGACGTGAATAATTTTTTTATGGAATAAGTTACTTTATATGAATATCCATTGTAATAGTCTGATCTTGATACTTGTCTAACAGAAAAAGTTATAGATGAGTTCACTTAAATAGTGGTGATACTCCGAAGTATTGCAGTCCTGCAATCTTTATATGATCCATATTGGTTAATTAATAGCTGATAAGTGCAATACTTAAAACCCTTTTGCAAATGCAGTGGTGTAGCTTGTAATTAGATTTCACTGTCTATTGCTACACATTTTGGGCTGAAGTGTGATCTTCTTGTCTTTGCTGATGATTTGCTATTGGAGTAGGTGTGAAATTGGTAGAAAGAACATGTCCCAATACCAAGGGGATGATGCTGAATACATGGCGGATGAATATGAAATGGAAGATGTAGATGATGAGATGGATGATGAGTTTCGTGGTAGAGACGTGGCTGGCTCAGAGTCTGATGTTGATGAATACGACCATGGGGTTTGTGTTTCTACTCATATCTCTTGTGAGATCACATACGTGTATAGCTTAAATGAATTTAAGCATGGTCATGTTGCCATATGTTAGTGTAGAATACATATTTCTTTTTAATTATTTTGGTTTTTGTTGGGTAAAAGTATATTATGAAAGTGAAGTAGCTTTTTTCTTAGATTAATGAGTACATGGAATAACTTTGTGTCTCTGGTGCAGAATAGCAAATTAGTTGATACTACTGCTGCTCAAGCTAGAAGTGGAAAAGATATCCAGGGAATCCCTTGGGATAGGCTTAGCATCACTAGGGAGAAATACCGGCAAACTAGGCTTGAACAATACAAGAACTATGAAAACATAGCTCACTCTGGAGAGGGGTCTGGGAAGGTAAAATTTTCGGGGGTTGATTTTCATTTTTATAGATCAACTTAATAATGACTGGGTTGATAATTGTGATTAAACCAAGTAAATTGATTTATCAAAAAATAAAAATTAAACGGAGTAAATTGACAAAATTATCCTTTTTCCCTATTGTTTAAAATCCATTTTAAACAGGATTGCAAAGTTACAAAGAAAGGGGGCTTATATTTTGAGTTCAGGCGGAATTCAAGATCAGTGAAATCAACCATTCTTCATTTTCAGGTCAGGTGAATGAAAGTTATTGTAATAACCTGTAGGCTATATTTTCCCTTGTCATTATGAATTCAGTGATTCTTTTTGCGATTCTGGCTGTCATAGAACTGTTTTTCCTCACCTTATTGATCCTCTTATTAGTGTAATTTGCTTGAATGAATTAATCTCATCTCTTTGAGCAACAATTCTTTGTCACACATTTGATACAACGGGTTACTTGAATTGATGTGCTGACATGGGCACCAGACAGATTAAACACACAGACACAAATGCATAACACTTTCTGGAAAATAAGACTTGTGGTATGATTGGCCAACCTTCATTTCTATTTTTTGGTGATGCAGTTGAGGAACTTGGTTTGGGCTACCTCAAAGCATGATGTCTACCTTATGTCTCATTTTTCTGTCATCCATTGGTCCTCCTTAAATTGCAGCAGGCAAGAAGTTCTCAATGTCTCAGGGCATGTTGCACCGTCAGAGGTGGGTGTTTGGGATATGATATTTGGTTTGAAAAACAACCTTGGTTTTGTATATATTTAATGTACTTAATATCCTTCTTTTGATCTTGAATTATGCTCTTCCATGAAATCTATCTATCTATTTTCTCCCACAGAAACATCCTGGAAGTCTGTTGGAGGGATTTACTCAGACTCAAGTGAGTACTCTTTCTGTAAAAGATAAGCTACTAGTTGCTGGAGGATTCCAAGGAGAACTTATTTGTAAGGTAAGTTTCATAATATTCTGTGTGTGCGTGTGTGTGTGTGTGTGTGTGTGTAGATAGATAAGTTGAGTTTTTGTCTTCAAGGGGAGGGGGAACGGGAGATTTGAACTAGCAATCCTTTGCTTCATGAGAGGCATGGTCCTCAGCAATTGTGCTATCCTTGAGTCTTTAGATTTTTTTCTTAAAAGGCAGTCAGAGATATTACAGACTGAATAAGCATTGCCACTGCAGTTGCAGTCAACCAATGTACATGGTGACAGCACATACTTGGCTTTTGATAGTTACTTGTGCAGTAACAATTTTTTTTATTGGCATTCCTTGGAGTGACCTAGCAATCAAGCTGTCCTTAAATAGAATACTGATACAATACAAAGAAAACTCTTAAATTTTGAGAATGGACTAAGGTTTTCCAGTAGGCTTTTGATAACTGTTATCATCCAGTCACTCTATCCCTTTAAGAACTATTAAGTTGCATTATGAACGTATCATAAAACATCGTGCTAAATGTATTTCTCTTTTATTTTCCTTTTCACTGGATTACAGCATCTGGATCGGCCTGGTGTTAGTTTTTGTTCCAGGACAACTTATGATGACAATGCTATCACCAATGCTGTTGAGATTTACATCAGCTCCAGGTATTTATCTGCCCCTTGTCTTGGTGGTGGAACTATGAACTTCCAAAATAAACCTAATTGAACTTGTCTTCTTCAATTTCAGTGGTGCAGTTCACTTTACAGCTTCAAATAATGATTGTGGAGTTAGAGACTTTGATATGGAGAAATTTCAACTTACGAAGCACTTCCGGTATCCTTGGCCAGTGAATGTGAGCCCCCTATATTGTATTTTCTGGCTATTTATATCAATAGTTGGACAATTTTGTAAATCTTGGTTGTAAATGTATTGATGACATGGGTACCAAGTTTCATATGCTTCACATCATATCTCATGACATGCATGCGGGTCATGTTTACCAACAACGTGGAGCCATGGATTGCAACTTAATATTCAGAATACTCTTTGGGTCATGGATTGAGATATGTACTTCGAATATAAGTATATAGTTTTACTTATTAAGAAAAAACTAAGTACTTTTATGTCATGACTTGTCTAATTAATGGGATATTGAAGCAAAAAATAGTGGATGGAGGGAATATATTGGGATATCTGTCTTGGCAACAATGGTTTGACTTGTAATGATGAGAATATTTTGCCAAGGCTCAGTTGATAGAATCATATCACATCATTTTGTTTGCCTGGCCATTTCATGCATTTTTGTTTAATACATAATCCTGCGGTAGTTATTTGGTGGCTATGTTGCCAATATTCTTATAGCTCAATTGGCACCTCTTAGTGTTTTTAATGGGGGACATCTAGGGTTTAAATCCCCGGCCCCCAACTAATAAATTATCAAAAAAAGAAGCTATTTGCTATGTTCCTATACTTCTTGTAATTCTGCTGGACAAGATGATAATTGTGTAAAATGATGACTAACTCTTTGGGGTATGGTTGAGATGGTTGTGGTTAAAGATGCATTATATCTCCTTTTCTGTTTACCAGTTTAGTAGTTTGGATTGCATGCAGAGGTTTATGAGTATGAGACATGGTAATTATATTTTTGTTAGTCTTGGCTCCATTGGGCCGCATTTGACTGGGAGAGCCAAACAACTTGATGTTGCTAGATCATGGATGAATTGCAAACTATTGCTACTTCATGTCACTAAGTAAAAAAGTGAATGCACCATATTGTTTTTACATCCTTTTGTCTGCTACTTGCAGCATACTTCTCTGAGTCCTGATGGTAAACTTCTTACAATTGTGGGAGACAACCCAGATGGTCTGCTGGTGGATTCCCAAACTGGAAAGGTACTCTTTGTTTTTAATTTTTTGTTAGCTAGACTTGTTACCATCCATCTGTTGCTGCTTTGATGGCTAAGCACGTGTAATTTGAATTTTGGTTCTTGTAGACGGTCACCACCTTGTGTGGGCACTTGGATTACTCGTTTGCATCAGCATGGCACCCTGATGGTGTCACTTTTGCAACTGGAAACCAGGACAAAACCTGCCGGGTTTGGGATGTCCGAAATTTATCCAAGTCAGTCGCTGTTCTGAAGGGCAACCTTGGAGCCATTCGATCAATACGCTATACTTCTGATGGTCAGTATATGGCAATGGCAGAGCCTGCTGACTTTGTACATGTCTATGATGCAAAAAATGGATATGAGAAGGAACAGGAGATTGATTTCTTTGGCGAAATATCTGGTGTATCATTCAGTCCAGACACAGAGTCTCTTTTTATCGGAGTGTGGGATCGTACATATGGTAGCCTCCTTGAGTATGGTAGATGCCGGAACTACTCATACCTTGATTCTCTAATTTGAGTTGAATGTGAAACCTGCAAATAAGTGTGTTAGTGTTGCTGATTACTTCTCAGCAAAATTGAAAAACCTAGTATCAAATTATGCAGGTGGAGAAGGGGGTAGTTGTATATTTGTTATGTTGTGCGATGTAGCAAAGTTGTTCTCTTTTGGTGTAAGTCTGGATGTTTATCATAAAGTGTGTAAAAGGGAGGGAATGTACAGGAGGCTAGAAGGCAACCATTGTAGCAACAAGGGAAAAGAAAACCAGTGTGTCGTAGGGTAGATGGCTGGACACTATCCTTCATGTATGTTAGAAATTACTTTATGAGAACCGAGCTTTGTGGTGCTTACCAATGATGTGGGCTGTTTTCTTTCTCATCATCCCAAATGTTGGTTCTTTCATCTCCCAATTCTGACTTTCAATATAGCTCAGAGTGTACCCCATCTTGTGGTGCTCAGAGCGTACCCCATCTTGTGGTGCTTACCAATGATGTGGGCTGTTTCCTTACTCATCATCCCAAATGTTGGTTCTTCATCTCCCAATTCTGACTTTCAATATAATAGCTCAGGGTGTTCCCCATCTTGAAGTAGGTACGCTTAGACCAGCTGAATTCCTTTTGAAGGAGCTCAGCTTTACTAACCTATTTGTATCTTGGTCTCTTGTTTTGTATGGATATATGGTTCAGAAATATTTCCTTTTCTCTATAATAAAAATGTAAGCACTGGTTTTAATCATCCAGCTGCATTATGATGCTACATGACCGTTCTTCTTATGTTCTTAGGTGTCCATGTGAACTTTTTGGTAAAAATGTATTTGTTTAAGCAAATGGAGCATGAATATCTTCGATTCTGTGCAGCGGCGAAGCATTCGTTCATTCCTGAGCTCATTTGTCACAGCTTATTCATTCCTAGTATTTTCAGCTTATTTAATTTATGTGAAACTTCTGAAGTTTTTAACACTTTTTCTTTAAGGTACATTTTTACTTCTGTTCTGTCTTAACTTATTTTTTGAGTTTAGTAAGTTGAAAATAAGCTCACGAGTCATGCATCTTGTGAGCCAATAGTTTTCCATTCACTATTTTGCAGATTGCATATACACATTGAATTGAACCATTTTCACATTGTCAATGAAAATATAAGTTACTCCAAAAGTGGAGACAATGCATTGCATTTACTGAATAGACCATTTTCACATTGTCAATGAAAATATAAGTTACTCCAAAAGTGGAGACAATGCATTGCATTTACTGAATAGAACTGCTTAAAAAGGTTACTATTTTGTTGTGTAGTGAAAGTACGATTGGAATTAGTAAACAATAGCAATGTAGGGAAAGTTATATAAAAGATTTATGAAAATGTTTGGTGATAAATTTAGAGGACTAAAGTGAAGTGGTTGAAATAGTATAATCAAAGTCACAGGAAAGGCGGTTTGCATGATGAATTGATAAAAGAGTGTTTTAGTCTTAGTCTAGTTTATTAGGTGCACCTTGACTTCTTGTTAGTGCTAATAATAAATATTACAGTGATTGTTTGTGTGAATGTGAAAGGAAGATTGGTATTCCACATCTGGTGGGCCATGATTTAGCTATGCATTTATTTATTTATTTAGCAAATAGCGGTGCATCAAATGATGTCGATGCAGAGTTGGTGACTCACTACACGCATTTAATGACATAGTACTCATCCACCAAAAGCTCCTACATCCAGCGATAATCGAAAAAAGAAAAGAAAAAAGAACTCAACAATACAAATAGAATTAGAAGATGCACACACTGGATTAGATAAATGTGAGCAGCAAATTAAGAATCACATAGCAGGAGAGACACAATTGACTATATACATTAAGAAATCCAAGAATCTGGACATCTAATCAGCAAACACAAATAGAATTAATGACAAATGGAAAATTAATGACACTTTTTAATTTTTTATTTTTGAAATGAACACCACTACCCTCAAATCTAATTAACTTGGAAATAATTTTAGTGACTTGGACCCAAAAAA
The DNA here is from genome assembly GCA_032878915.1 of Castanopsis chinensis. Taxonomy (NCBI): domain Eukaryota; kingdom Viridiplantae; phylum Streptophyta; class Magnoliopsida; order Fagales; family Fagaceae; genus Castanopsis; species Castanopsis chinensis. The sequence continues at coordinate 631,680 of JAVQMG010000026.1, read as the reverse complement.
TTGTAGCACCCTAATTTTATTTTGTATATTCTTCTCTGTTATGCAATTAAAGTCATTGCCTTAATATATTGCTTAGTTAAATGTTGAGAAGCATGGACATGGACGCATCAGGGACACTTCTACATACGTGTATATCCCTATTTTGTTAGGAATTATTTTTAATTGATTTTTTTTTTTAATTTTAGAAATATTTTTAAAAATTTTGATAGCCGTTAAGTTTAATCTAATTTTTCAAGAATTGACATATCTAGTGTAGTTTGTGTTAATGTCTGTATCCATGTTTGGAGCATTTGTGTGGGGGCAGAAGGGCTAGAATATGTTCTTGGACCTTGGGCTTGATCTGAAGGAATTAGCCTGTTCGAGGAGGTTTTAGTGGTAATAACTATACCGACTTTAAAAGCCCACAAGCAAATAGTGTGAAGGAGGTTGGTGGAAATAGCCTAAGGAGGAAGATCTCCTCGGTTATTTGAAGTGAAGGTTATACTATACACTCTGAGGTTTATAAGAAAATTCTAGGAGGTCTGGTGGATAAGGATGTGTTCCACATGAGCATAGAGAGAAGGCGTGACTAAGAAATATCTTAGAGAAAGCTGCTACCACCTCATTAAAGACCCTGCACCTACCTCTCTGGCCACATTAATGGGGAAATGACATCTGAACAGTGTTGGTCAGCCTTACAGCTATTATTTGAAGACTTCAAGTGGGTGGTGGATGAGACAAGTATCTAAATTGGTGTTTTGAGCCATACGTGGAAGATAGAGGGAAGAAGGAGGATGATATAAAAGGAAGAGAAAGACATTAGAGGAGGGGGGGCATGGAAAAAGAGAGAGAAAAACACTGTACACATCACCTTTAAGTGTAATCCATTTTAGAACAAAGAACAGCTAGATAAATCGTTCTTGGCATACGTTCGAGGAGAATTTTTGTTACATAAACATTTGGTTGCATGTGAATTGAGGATCTAACACATCATTTGTGTTATCCAATATCCATAGAACTTAGATTTTGCGTCCACTCTCTATAAATTTCATTGTATTGGGCTTTTTGGGTCTATTCCTTTCATAGTTGGGTTTGGGTGTAAATTGCGTCCTTACAATTGGCGTCGTCTGTGGGAATCTTGTGTTCTAGGGAGTGTGTGGCATTATGGTAGGCTCAAGTTCACACCATGCAGAATCGATGCGGTCCTAGTGTGAGGATTAACTCTTGCATGAAGAGCAGGAAAGAGATCGTGAAGGCAATGTGCATACGGTTCATACCAGTAAAAGTCATTCACGGGGAGGAAGCAGAGTTCCTCATGAGGAAAATGGTAAGGCCATGCAAAAGGAGATTAACCATCTGAAGAAGAAGCTACGTCGTGAGAGACAAAGGTGAACTCCCACTTCTTTTAATTCTTCTTTGTCTGAAGATTCACAGGGTAGCAATTATAAACCCAGGTCAATAACTCCTTCTAGTGAATCTTTCTGCTATGAGGAGGATTATCTTCGTGATCGTAAGGGTAAGAAGTTCTCCTCCAGGGGCTTAGGAAATGATACCATGAGCAAGGCATTACACTAGCTTTTTAAGTCAACTTCACAAGCAGGGTGGAAAAGGGGAAGCTTCCACGGCGATTCACCCAAGTTACGTTTACCATTTACAATGGACAAACAGACCCGATGGAGCACATGAGTCATTTCAATCAGAGGATGGCAGTACACTCTAAAAATGAAACATTAATGTGCAAAATCTTTCCTTCCAGTTTGGGACCTGTTGCGATAAGATGGTTTAACTGCCTAAGGATAGGTTGTATCGATTCCTACATGGAACTTACTAGGGCCTTTGGGTCTCGCTTCATCGCCTGCAGTAGAGTTCCTTGGCCTCTGGATTCATTATTGTCCATGGCCATGAAGGAAGGGGAAACCCTGAAAACATACTTCGACAGATACTGGGAGATGTTTAATGAGATCCATGGTGATTTTGACGAAGTGGCAATTAACACTTTTAAGGTTGGCCTTCCAACTGAGCATGACTTAAGGAAATCTCTGACCAAAAAGCCTGTAAGGAGTGTACGTCGGCTCATGGATCGCATTGATAAATACAAATAGGTTGAGGAGGATCAATAGCAAAGAAAGGGGAAGGCGAAGATTATCCCTCAAGAGAGGAGGGATTTCAGGTTGGACAAATACAATAACAATAGGCCCCGGAGAGATTTTGCTGGGCAACCTGGTTTAACCCCTCCTTAACAGGTATTTAATACTTTATTTCAAGAATCTGTGCAACAGGTGTTGGAGAAAATCTGACATGAACTATACTTCAAGTGGTCCAACAAGATGGTAGGGGACCCCATGAAGCGTAATCAGAACCTCCATTGCCATTATCATCAAGAGAGGGGTCATACCACTGAGAATTGCAAGACCCTATGGAGTCATTTGGAGCAGTTGGTTAAGGAGGGAAGGTTAAAGCAGTTTCTGTATCGGCCCAATGGGCAGGGAGATCATTCAGGTTTGGTAAATCAGGGTAACAATGTCTCAAGGCCTCATTTGGGTACGATCAATGTTATTCTTGCTGTTCTATGTAGGATTGGTTCTCGTCCTTTCAGGGTGATGTCTGTGGCACGAACACTTGCCAAGGAGTCTAACTTTGAGCTGAAGAGGATTAAAGGGAATGTCCCACCTACTGTGAGCTTCTCGTAAGAAGATAAGATTTGAACTACTCAACCCCATAATGATACTTTGGTGGTCATGGTGAGGATAGGGGGCTACGATGTAAAGAGGGTAATGGTGGACCAAGGCAGTGTTGCGAATATTATGCATCCTGACTTGTACAAGGGGCTGAAGTTAAGGCTGGAGGATTTGGTGTCTTATGATTCACCACTAATAAGTTTTGAAGGGAAGATTGTTATACTAATGGGCCAAATTAGATTGCTTATCTAGTTAGGTTCTGAGGTTGTGGAAGCGGATTTCATTGTAGTAGACGCCTATTCTCCCTATACGGCCATTGTTGCAAGACCTTAGCTTTATACTTTAGGTACGGTTTCTTCAACATTGCATCTGAAGGTAAAATTCCCTTTTAGAGATCAAATTGAGGAGATAGTTGGGAGTCAGTTCATGGCCAGACAATGCATGGCAGCTGCAATTCTACATCAACCTTGGCAAGAGTCATCGGCCTCGGCTGAGGGGGGCTTATAGCAATCACTATCTTCAGCCACACCCAAGGTGGCAGAAGTAAAAGAACCTGTGTGTGAGGAGTTAGAGAAGGTTCAGATCGACGACGATCTTGAAAATTCTTTCAGGTGGGAATTCAATTGCCACCTCAAGAGAAAGCAAAGTTGATTATGTTTTTGAAAAATAATGTGGATGTATTTGCGTGGAATGCTTATGAGGCCCCTGAGGTTGATCCAAATTTCATTTGTCACCATTTGAATGTGAACCCGGCTGTGGTGCCGAGGAAGCAACCACCTCGGCACTCATCTAAAGAGCATGCTGAGGCCATCAAGGAAGAAGTACTCAAGCTCAAGAAGGCTAATGCGATCAAAGAAGTGTTTTATCTAGAATGGTTGGCTCATACAGTGGTAGTGAAGAAGAAAAATGGAAAGTGGAGAGTATGTGTAGACTTCACAGATTTGAACAAAGCTTGTCCTAAAGACTCATTCCCAATGCCTCGCATAGATCAGTTGGTGGACGCTACTGTTGGGCATCTTCGGATGAGTTTTTTGGATACTTTTCAGGGTTATCATCAAATGCCCTTAACTTTGGGTGATCAGGAGAAAACAGACTTTGTCACTCCTACATGGAACTATCATTATAAAGTGATGCCTTTTGGTTTGAAGAATGCAGGGGCTACTTATCAAAGGATGATGACCAGGATGTTTGAACCACAGTTAGGAAAGACTATTGAAGTGTATGTGGATGACATGGTGGTGAAAAGCAAAATGGCTTCCCTGCATGTAGCGGATTTGAATGATACTTTTCAAACGCTAAGGAAGTACAAGTTGCGCCTTAATGCTTCCAAATGTTCTTTTAGGGTAGGATCTGGTAAGTTTTTGGGTTATATGGTAACCCACAGGAGAATTGAAGTTAACCCTGCACAGATCAAGGCAATTAATAGCTTACAACTAACTCGGAATCCTAAAGAAGTTCAAAGGTTGACAGGGATGACTGCTGCTTTCAACCGGTTTATTTCCTGGTCCACAGATAGGTGCAGGCCTTTCTTCCGGTTGCCGAATAAGTGGAAGGGGTTTGAATGGACTGAGGAATGTGCTTTAGCTTTTTAACAGCTTAAGGAGTATCTTTCGCGACCACCTATTATGTCGCGGCCAGAGGTTGATGAAGTTTTGTTCGCATATATTGCTGTGGCTGACCATGCTGTTAGCTTGGTTCTAATACGGGTTGATAACAATGTACAAAGGCCAGTTTATTACGTAAGCAAATTTTTACAAGAGGCCGAGGTACATTATTTGTCGTTGGAAAAGGAAATCCTAGATGTGGTGCACGCTACTCGTAAGCTTTCTCATTATTTTCAATCTCATACAGTTGTGGTTCTCATACAGTTTTGGTTCTCACTCAACTTCCTCTTAAATCTATACTTCGAATTATTGATTACACGAGCAAGATTGCTAAGTGGGGCACCATCTTAGGGGCTTTTGACATCAAGTATATGCCTCGCACCTCCATAAAGGGTCAAGTGCTTGCTGATTTGGTTGCGGAGTTTGCTGAGCCTTCATTAGAAGAGAATGCTAAGAGGTTGAACATAGATGAAAAATCAATTGGCATGATCTCGCGCAAGGAGCCTTTAACATGGAAAGTGTATGTCGATGGGGCAGCAAATCAAAGAAGATCTGGTATGGGACTAGTCCTAGTGTCCCCTAAAGGACTTACTTTTGAGAAGTCATTACTTTTGAGAAGTCATTGAGATTAGGATTCTCGGTCATTAGTCAGAATGGATATAGTTCAAAAAATGGGGGGAAAAACAATACAAATGTTCTCAAATTCATAGTTGGTGGTGGGCCAAGTAGAAAGGATGCTAGAGGCTAGAGATTCGAGAATGCCAGAGTATTTAACCCGAGCCAGGGATTTACAATCAAAGTTTGAATTTTTTACTTTGTTGCATGTCTCCAGAAGTATGAATACCCACGTTGATTCCTTGGCTACCCTTGCAACGTCCTCGACACCAAGCCTACCTCAGGTCATCCTTATTGAAGACTTGTGTAAGCTCTCTGGAATGAATATTGATACCATTCGGCTTCATCAAATAAGAGTAGGACCTAGTTGGATAGATCCTATAGTGTCCTTCCTTAAAGGTAATGTCTTGCCCGAAGAGAAAGTTGAGGCAGATAAAATACATAGAAAAACACCTCGATTTTGGTTATCCAAGGATCAAAAGTTGTACAAACGTTCCTTTTCAGGACCATACTTGCTGTGTATACATCCAGAAGCAACAAACTTACTTTTGGAGGAGTTGCATGAAAGGATTTGTGGAAATCATACAGGAGGAAGATCTTTAGGTCATAGAGCTCTTACCAAGGAGTATTGATGGCCCAACATGCAGAGAGAGGCACAAGATTATGCAAGAAAGTGTGACTAATGTCAGAGGTATGCTTCAAACATCCATCAACCAAGAGGTGTCTTTAATCCTTTGTCTAGTTCTTGGCCATTTGCTCAATGGGGTTTGAACATTGTAGGGTCTTTCTCAAAAGTATCAGAGAATAAGAGGTGGTTATTCGTTGGAACAGATTATTTCACTAAGTGGGTTGAAGCTGAGCCATTGTCAAATATTAGGGATGTGGATGCGAAGAAGTTTTTCTGAAAAAATATTGTCATAAGGTTTGGAATCTCTCATACTCTTATTTCAGATAATGACTTGTAATTTGATAATAAGGCCTTCAGAAGGTATTGTTGTGATCTAGGCATTACGAATAGATATTCTACTCCAGCTTATCCGTAAGGGAATAGTCAGGTCGAGGTAGTAAACAAAGTTATAGTCAGTGGGCTCAAGAAGAGACTGGATGATGCTAAAGGGAGGTGGGTGGAAGAATTGCTACATGTTTTGTGGACATATCGAACTACACCTTGAAGATCCACTAGAGAGACACCGTTCTCTATGACTTATGGAACTGAGGCTGTGATTCCCCTGAAAACTGGGTTTCTAACATTGAGAACGAGCTCTTTCATCCCAAGCAGTAATGATAATTTACTAGAAAAAAGCCTAGACCTAGTTGAGGAACGGCGAGGAAATATCATGGTTCAGCTTGCTTATTATCAGCAAAAACTCAAGCAAGGGTATGATTCTCATGTGAAGTTGCGACCACTCACACCTGGAGATTTGGTGTTAAGGAAAGTCCTAGGTACTGCTAAAAATCCAACATGGGGAAAATTGGGGTCAAACTAGGAAGGACTTATCGTATTACTTTAGTAGGGGCATAGGGGCATATTATCTGGCAGACTTAGATGAAAAATAGGAGTGTATTATCTGGCAGACTTAGATGAAAAGGTTGTACCACATCCCTAGAATGTAAATAACTTACGAATGTACTATTGTTAATGAAAGACACTTCTGCCATCTTATTTCTGTTGTCATTGTGTTGCGTTGGATATTATTTTTCTAAATTATCAAACAGAAAACTAGGAAGGACTTATTGTATTACTTCAGTAGCGGGCATAGGCGCGTATTATCTGGCAGACTTAGATTAAAAATAGGGGCGTATTATTTGGCAGACTTAGATAAAAAAGTTGTACCATGTCCCTGGAATGTAAATAACTTACAAAGGTACTATTGTTAATGAAAGGCACTTCTGCCATCTTATTTCTGTTGTCATTGTGTTGCGTTGGATATTATTTTTCTAAATTATCAAACAGAAACATGGTCATGTCTGGCTCCTCAGACCACATGCCTTGTGAAAATTGATATCTTTTTAAGTGTTAAACAGAACCTTAGTTACGTCTGGTCCTCGGGTCATCTACTTTGGAAAAATTAGCACTGCAGTTCATTTTTCTAAATTATCAAACAGAAACATGGTCATGTCTGGCTCCTCGGACCACATACCTTGTGGAAATTGATATTTTTGTTAAGTGTTAAATAGAATCTTAGTTACGTCTGATCCTCGGATCATCTACTTTAGGAAAATTAACACTTCAATTCACTTTTCTAAGTATCAAACAGAAACTTGGTCATGCCTGGCTCCTTGGACCACAGACCTTGTAGAAATTGATATTTTTGTTAAGTGTTAAATAGAACCTTAATTACGTCTAGTCCTCGGACCATCTACTTTGGGGAAATTAACATTTTTGTCCAACTTTCTAAGGATCAATCAGAGTTTTGGATATGTTTAGCTCTCGGACCACGTACTTTGGTAAGATTGATGATTTACTTCATACCTGAGTTTCACATAAGGTTTAGTTTAAGGTCATATTCCTCTTGTTTTAGGTTCATGTATATTTTTATCTACTTGACTATTTGTTGTAACATGATAAAAATTCCAACATACAGGTTATATACCAAGGGCATAACTCCATTAGATGAAATTATTTCCATAACAAATTGCTGCTATCACCGAACGCATTATTAAGACCGACGTTGTTCATTTATGCACTAAGTCATTCATATTGTATATAAGAATTGTACTAAAATAAAGAGTTAAACATTCCCAGTGAGTAAAATCTGTAAAGAATTAAAGATTGAAATCTTGAACTTGTCATTATAAATGTACGTAATGACATTGGAAGTAAAAAAAAAAAACACAGGACAAGATAACGAAAGTAAATGTATGCTATCTGGAAGCTAGGCAAAAATTGAGAGAGTCCTAGGTTGTTTAGGTCTTGGCTTTCAGTGGAGGGTCCTCTTTAGACTTTGTCTCAGCTTCCTTTGTCTTATCCTCTGCCCTTTTTGGTCCAGTTTTTTTGGATTTAGAAGACACTTCCTTGATTACTAAGGGAGCATTTGCAGATTTGGTCTCGGACAGGGTTGTACTTTGTTTGTCTTTTGCCCTAAGTGAAGGATCACCCTGGTCAGCCTTCTTGCTCAGACCCTTGTTAGTCTTCTCACCCTAGGCAGTAGCCTGGTCAGAGCGTGTAAATGCTTTAGAGAGTGGAAAAGGGCCTTGGATGGTTGAGGGTTGTGTTGGAGGCACTGATTCGAAGGCAGTTGGAGAAGGTATGGCTTCAATCACGCGGATGTTAGGGGGAATCCACATGTTCTCAGCTTTTCTCCACTCTAAAGTAGCAGGGGCCCCTGCAGCATTAAAGGTTTCCGTCCATACCTGCTAGCAATAGTCCCTACACACTTCAGCGAGCTCTTTGGCCAGCCGAGTCTCAGTCTCCTAAGCTTGAGCTAACTCACCCTCCAAGCGTAGAATTTCTTGCTGGGCGTTGGTGAGCTCCACCACTTTATTGTGGAGCTGTATACGTTGTTCCTCTACTTGGGTCTCGGCTGTTTTTAGCCCAGTCTCAGCACTCTTCCTTAGTTTCCCTTTTTCCACTAGCTTGTCAGCAGTCTCCTTCCTTTCCTTCTCGGCAAGGCCAAGAGCTTTTTCCATCTAGATCCTGGCCTTGATCTCAACATCAGCCTTGTTCCAGGCATCTTCTACCCATTTCTCCGTCACAAAAACCTCTTAGATGGCCTGTGTGGATATGGTGATCAATCGCATTGTGACAGACATAATAGAAAAGTGTGCATGAGGAAGTTTATATAAAAATGATAATAAAAATAACGAATTAGAAGTAGTTAAGTGGCACATACCAAAGCCAAATCCCTTTTTAGGGAGAGGAAGAGTTGTGGCTGCCTCAGTTGCTCCAAAGCTTCCATGTCCTTTGGCAAAAGGATAAGTTGTTCCAGAGCTTCAGCTAAGTAGTGAGCATGCCCTCTTTGGAATTCCCTTATAGAAGAGTGGCAAGGAATGGGAGCTCCATCCAACTCCAAAGAAGGTGACCAATGGGATTGAGCTTGGCGCACTTCAGCGAATTCGTGGCTATCCCTGCTCTCCACGGAGGAAGCTTGAACTTGGCCTTTTCCCGCCTTTTGTTGCTTCTGCTTCTTCTTCTGGGCCAACTCCTCTTCTTCAACCTCGTTTGCTCTTTTCTTCTTCTTGAGGTCGGGTTTAGGAAGAAGGGAGCCTGGAGGAGGGGAAGGGGGTGGAAGATTAGCGGGAACTTGAGATCCTGAAGCGCCTTTCTGGGTGGCTTGTTTGCCTCTTTTAGTAAGAAGATCCTTCAAACTTGACATTTCTTCTTCCTCTTCCTCAGAGCAACTATCTACGCTTGTGATTACTAAGCCTTTAATACCAGAGTGCTCATCGAATCTGTCCTCTTCGTCTGAGAGGGTAATAATTGGGCCATCGGTAGGTTTTTCTACTTCTTTGAGGCGGAATTGATCTATTTTCTCTTCGAGGGACAAACGTGAGGATGTGGATTCTTCTTGGATGGCTTCTACTTCGGATTGTAAGGGCGGACGAATTGCTGTTATCGAGCTTATGTAGAGAATGGTGGAGGGGTCGTCTGGCAAGTCGTACGGAGCGAGGAATCCCGTTTTTGAGATGTCTATCCTTCTACATCTTCGATCTCCCGCAATAATTGCATTGTCGATCTCTTGGAAGGTAGTTGATAGCGGTTCGTATCCCAAAATGAGATGGGCTGCTCTCACCTGCCCGTCTTCACTCATGAATACCTCGGATCCTAAGACTCTATTGAGGTTCGCGATGCTCGATAGGCTTAAGCGAGGTGACACGTGCTATTTATCTGCAAAGACATCCGAGAAGCCAAGCATAGTTAGACTAAAAATTGATATTAAATAAGGGGAAAGTAAAAATGCGATGTGAATTTCAATTATACCTGGTGTTCCCTCTTTGACTGGACAGTGAGGACCGTTGTACCATCTTCCGGAGGCGATTAAGTAGTCATCCTTCAAGCCTTTGTTAGATTTGGGAAGGCATTATATGAGTCTAATAATGTTAGACCTATACTTAAGGTAATAACCTACACCTTTAAGTTTGTGACACTTATACATGTGGACGACGTCACGCCATGTGAGGTTCAAACCCATTTGCTCGTTGAGAATGTCGACACAACCTAAGATTCTACATGTTAGGTGTACACTGGTCTGGGAATAACCTATGGTTACGTAGATATTCACTGGTTACATTCTTCATCGGAAGTGTCATTCCGCCCTCTAAAAATGCGATTATAGGAATGACAACTTGTCCTTTTTTCCTAGCGTTAGCTACGGCTTTTGGGGGACAATACTTCAAACCCACTTCCTAAGGAATGTGGTATTTGGCTCGAAAACCCTCCATACCGGCGTCAGTATCTACTAAACATTTGAATCTACCCATCTGATTGGAATAGAAGTGAAAATTTATAAGGGAAAGGGGTATAATTAGTGGCCGAGAGCTATGTCCAAGGAGTAAAAGAACTTACAAGCATAAGAACTTACGAGAGAAAGAGTTGGTGATTCTTCAAAAAACTTCTTGAGAGTTGAGAAGGTGAGGAATTCTTTAGAGCTGATTGATTTCTAGTGTAATGGGAAAGTTGTGATTTCCTAAGCGTTTTATATGAGAGACGACATCGCATGGGAGTTATCCCGCTCAAAAATTCAGGGATAAATCTAGACCGTAGAATGCACATCTCACTATTGGACGTGGGAGACAGTGCGTCACTTGGAGCAATTAATGGAGACATTATGGATTTCGAGGCGTCAAGAGCAATTTCAAAAGGAATGAAATGACATTCTCACGTGTAACAGTTTGATAAGTGTGCGAAAGCTGTGGTGTTGGGTCAAAACTTCATTTTTTCTCCTCGGATGAGATAAAGATGAATTTTTGAGGGGCTATTGTAGGGGCAGAAGGGCCAGAATATGTTCTTGGGCCTTGGGCTTGATCCGAAGGAATTAGCCTGTCCGAGGAGGTTTTAGTTGTAATAACTATACCGACTTTAAAAGCCCACAAGCAAATAGTGCGAAGGAGGTTGGTGGAAATAGTCCGCGGAGGAAGATCTCCTTAGTTTTTTGAAGTGAAGGTTATACTATACACTCTGAGGTTTATAAGGAAATTTTAAGAGGTTTGGTGGATAAGGATATGTTCCATATGAACATAGAGAGAAGGCGTGACTAAAAAATATCTTAGAGAAAGTTGCTACCACCTCATTAAAGACCCTACACCTACCTCTCTGGCCGCATTAATGGGAAAATGACATCTGAACAGTGTTGGTCAGCCTTACAGCTATTATTTGAAGACTTCAAGAGGGTGGTGGATGGGACAAGTATCTAAATTGGTGAGCTGAGCCAAATGTGGAAGATGGAGGGAAGAAGGAGGATGATATAAAAGGAAGAGAAAGACATTAGAGGAGGGGGGATGGAAAAAAAAAGAAGAGAAAAACGCTGTACACATCACCTTCATGTGTAATCCATTTTAGAACAAAGAACAGTTAGACAAATCATCCTCGGCATACGTCCCAGGAGAATTTCTGTTACATAAACATTTGGTTGCATGTGAATTGAGGATCTAGCCCATCATTTGTGTTATCCAATATCCATAGAATCTAAGTTTTAAGCCCACTGTTGGGTTTGGGTTTGGGTACAAATTGCGTTCTTACAATTTGCATTAGCTAGTGCAATAATTTTTTTGTCTATTTTAATTAGCATAATTAGCACTTGCACCAGATTACTCTCCACGTCAGATTATCTATTTTATATTATATTTTATTAAAATATTAATTTTTTAAATTATTTATCTATCTTGACATACAACAAGTCAACAACCATCATTTGCTTTTTTTCCATCATTATTGTGATACGTAAGGAAATAATAAAAAAATTAAATGCAAAATGAATAATGTGAATATAAATTTATAAGTTTGTTACAATAATCATATAAATTTACACAATTATATACTCATTAATGTAGGTAATTTTTAGATTAAATGAATAGTGTCTATTGTGGACGTGCGAGTGCTTAAATATTCAAAGAAAACAGTGTCACGTCCAATAAAGAACCGCTACAAGTAATAATGCTACGGAAAAAAACAAAAAAAAAAAAAAAGTAATAATGCTACGGAAAAAAAAAAAAAAAAAAAAAAAAAAGTAATAATGCTACGGAAATTTTTTTTTTAAAAAAAAAATCCGTTCAAATTAAGGGAATTGAACCCGACGTGAATCGAACACGCAACCTTCTGATCTGGAGTCAGACGCGCTACCATTGCGCCACGGATCCAATGTTGATATATTCTTGCAATACACATTTAATAGGCTTACATTGAGTTTACTCTGCCATAACTTCTATCGATTGAAAGAAAAAATCTCTAATCCATAAGTAACCAATCAATGAAGTCCAACTCACCTTCCACAATCCTCTCTCTCTTGATTCCCATCCTCACAATCTCTCCCACTTCCTCATGTCCACCACAATTGAACTACATGATCCTAATTCTTAAACCACACTACTACTACTACTTCTACTAGTCTAGCACACAATCTCATCTTCAATTTCTCATAATAATCTTAGCATATCTAGACCTCCCCAAATTAAACACACAAATGGCAGCCTCTTCCTCCACCTTGTTCTCCACCCCAACCTTCTCACCTACCCTCCAAAGGCACCACAATTCCCACCTCTCTCCATCCAACATATCCTTCCAAGGCCTCAAACCCCTCATCACAAGGCTCCCAAAGACCAAGTCAAGCACAGAAGTCATCACCACCACACCCAAAAGAAATGTTGTGAAGGCAGAGCTGAGTGCACCCCTTGTGATAAGCTTGAGCACAGGGCTGTCACTCTTCTTAGGAAGGTTTGTGTTCTTCAACTTCCAAAGAGAGAACGTGGCCAAACAAGTGCCTGAGCAAAACGGTATGACCCACTTCGAAGCTGGTGACACTCGCGCTAAAGAGTACGTTAGCCTCCTCAAATCCAATGACCCAGTTGGGTTTAACATCGTGGATGTCTTGGCTTGGGGTTCTATTGGTCACATAGTTGCTTATTATATCTTGGCCACCACTAGCAACGGCTATGATCCCAAGTTCTTTTGAGTGAAGAGTTTTTGTCTATTTTTCTATCTTTAGCTAGCTATGTGCCAGTGGCCCAGTGCACCCCTTTGTTGATTTCTGTTTTTTTTTTTTATCGCTCTGTAACTTTGGAATTTGTATAGCTAGTGTATGTTTTTTAGTTGGGGAGGTTATTTAATTTCTTTGTAATGTTGTTTTTAGTTTCATTTTCATGTTTGATTTTTATATTTGGGTTTGCATGCATGGAGGAGATAATTGGTTAAGGGTTGTGCTTTTACGTCATCTTTTACCTATTTGCTGTATAATTGATCTCTTATCAAGAATAAAATTTCAAAATCTAAAGCATCATCTATGGTTTATCTGTACTTTAGATCATAAATTCACAAGAGAGAAACGCAATCTTCTCTTTGAAGAAAATGGCACAGGCAGAGAGAGGCTCTCCCTGTGCCTTGTGTGGCTTTGGATCGATCTATATTTCGCAATGAAACATTTTTAACCACGGATACTTCAAAATGACAAAATGGTAGGTATAGCCATGTCGGACGCATGTTTAACTCAGACACGTTGGGATACTCTTGTACTTGAGGAAAATATAGTATTATGTTTATTTGAAAAAAATTCATTTGATTTTAGATACTTTTTTTTGAAGATTTTTTATTTAAAAATTTATAAATAAAATGTGCCCAAAAAAAGTCTTTAAAATATACTATTTCTTAATTATGATATCAAACCTAAAAAATATAAATAAGATTTTGATAGATGTCTAGTATTGCCTTATTCTTTATTCCTAATAACATTAGGGAGCCTCACTCAGTCTCCTAGCTTGCCATAGCTTGAAGTCTGTAGCTAGATTGGCAGCCCGAGTGCCAATACATCATTGCTGGTTTTCTTCTGTTGGTCAGTATCGTTTGTAATATATACTGTTGTATGCTTTTTCCCTTGAATTGTGTGGAAAAAAGTCTCCTAGCTTGCCCTCATGACTTCGAACAGCTTTGGGTTCAAAGATCAAATTGGTTCTTCACACTTGAAAGGAAAATTCTCAAATTTACATATAATGATATGCCAAGTAACATATAAGAAAAACTCTAGTGAGCAATTAACCCACGATTGAAATGCAATTTCTTTTTGCTTCTAGGGGTGGACATGCGCGCGCACACACATATCTATATTAATAGCCAAAACTCAAATAAAATCCAATTAGATTTTAATTGGATTATCAATTTTGCACATGTTCTATTTAATTTTTAATTTTATAAAAGTGAATTATTGAATGTAAAAATTAAAGAGTTCAAACTAATTAGATTCTAAATTAGATTTCAATTAGAGTTCATTTTTTCGCCATGTGTCTATTTATTTTTTTATTATTTATGGCAAGTGAATTATTGAGTGAAAAAACCAAAGAGTATAAATCCAATTAAATCCTAAATCATATATATAATTAGTATGTGCGGGGATAAAAGGCCCAAGATGCGTTTTTGGGCCATGAGCTTAGTCTGATGATGTTTACTTGTCCGAGGATGGATTGATGGTAATAAGGATGTCAAACTTAAAGGCCCACAAGCAAACTATGGCGGAAGAGGTAGTCCGAGGACGTTTACTTGTTTGAGGATGGTTTAATGGTAATAAGGATGTCAAACTTAAAGTCCCACGAGCGAACTGTGGCGGAAGAGGTTAATAGAAATAATCTGAGCAGAGGTATCCGACTAAGTGAAGTAAGGGTCGGATGGTATGTCATTTTGACTAGAATGATCTTTTAGGAGGTCTTGTAGATGGAAATATGTTTCATGGAAGCACAGAGAGTAGGAATAGTTAGGAAATATCTTAGAGAAAGCTGCTACTATCGCATTGAATACTCTGTACCTAAGTCTCTGTCCGTATTAATGAGGAAGTGATATTTGAACAGTGATTTTCAGCCTTACAACTATTATCTAAAGACATTAGGAACGGGCTGTTGGGACAAATATCCATGTTAGCAGTCTATATCTACACATGGAAAGCAAGAATGAAGGGGGAGAGGAAGTATAAGAAGGAAGAAGGTCTCGCAGAAAGGGAGATCGAAAAAGAGAAAGAGAAAACATTGTAGATTAAATATTTGTACTCAATCGTTAAGAGGTAAGAAATATAAGAATCTACTCCTTGGCTTGAGTCTGAGGACAACTTTGTTCATACAAACTGACTCATCCTTATCATTTAGTAATTTTTGGGTCTTTGTTGTCACCGTTGTAACTCATTAGAAACAAAACTTCTAACTTATTCTCTATAAATTTATTGTTTTGGACTCTTTAAGCCTATATTCTTCCTCTTGTTAGGCTTAGGTACAAATTGCGACCTTACAGTAAGGAACCCATGCTTTTGCATGGAAATAATGAATTCTAGTGGTACTATTGATATTAGCTTGGGTTATTAAATATATGGAACAATTTGACTAATATATTTGGAGGTACTAAAATAGTTTTTTCTTGCAATTTTCATGATATTAATTACGCCAAGTTCCTCATTACATTGGTTTTACGTATATAATTTTGAAAATCACTATTGAATTTACATATACAATATCAATTTACAATTATTGTCTATGAAATTCTACTAAATACACACAAAATAAAATAATAAATTGGTCAAATAATATCTCTTAAATTGAATGGGGATAGATGTATGAGATCGTTCAGCTCAATTACAATTTGTTAAGTTCAATATCTTCGCATACAAATATCTGAATCGACACTGTATAAAAAATATGCTCATTAGTTTAGAGAAAAATAATAACAAAAATCTAAATAATTTAATTTTTATGGAAAACTAACAAAAGCAAAATCCAATTTTGATTCTAATTGAATTTTCACTAAACTATGGTTTAATATATATATATATATATATAATTAAGTTTTTTATTGTTTATTTATATTGGACTCATCATTTTTGTGTGTACCTAGATTATGGATGTTGGGCTCAATTTTTATTTGGGCTCACAATCTATTTGGATTGTGGGTTTTGTATTTCCTACTATGGGTGGTTCTGTACTCGACAACTCATGTACCCTTGTTTTCTCAACTCTTCTCTAAACCTCACAGAATTGCTTCATTTTCCTCTCAGAATGATCACTCTCTTTTCCTAGTGTTCTCCCTCAAGATTGCCAACTCCTTTTTCCTTGTTCCCCTCTCTTATTTATAGCTCAAGATTAGTGGAAGAGTTATGATCTACTTCGTGGTGAGTGGGAAATGAGGTCCAATGTTATCATTTTTAAGTGGGTGTTCAGTTTGGAGTGGGAGGCGGTAAGAGTAGCATTGGAATTGGTTCCCACGTCAGAAGATTTGCCAGGTAGCGATGCTCCCTAAGCAATACCGAGCATCTTGGGACTCACCTTCCTGGGAAATTGCGTTTCCCTACCAGGTAGGGTCTCAACTTCGTTGTTCATGCCGTAATGGCTCCATTACGGTTCCTGGTCTTTGGATGGGTGACAAGGCTTGCCTGGACCAAGTTCGTAGGCCCAACAGAACACACATTGATGCATGATGTTCCAAGACCTGAGGCCCAACAAGTCCAAGGCCTAGTACACGTGGCATTATCATGATGGATTTTATGAACAATGGGCCTAAGGGGAAGTAACACCCCGTGCAGTTTTCTACATTAAATTTACTTATTTGGCACAATTTTTTTTTTTTTAAACTTAGATTATATATATGAAACACGTGGCGTAAGATTGAATTCTAATTGAATCCAATTTTTACACTAAATTAACTCACTTGATACAAAAATTTAGAACATAGATTAGATGAAATACGTGGCGTAAAATTAGACTTTAAGAGTCCATTCAGTTGGAGGAGTGGAAAAGTAGGAGGATGAAAAATATTTAGTTTTCCCTCTTGTGTGTTCGGTTGGAAAGGTGAAAAAGTAAGAGGGTAGAAAACTCTTTTGTTCGATTGGAGAGAAAAATGGAAGGATGAAAAATATAATTTATATAAATTGACTATTATACCCTTGTTACATAATATGTAATAAATAGATTTATTTGTACTCATTATACAATATAAAATTTATCACATCATACATAAAAATTTTTATTATTATAATGTAAAAATTAGATTAGGTCACATTGAAAAAAAAAAAAAGAGAGAGAAAAGAATGTTCAGGTAATGTTGAAAAAAAAAAAAAAAAAAAACGTTGAAGATCAGGTCACGTTGAAAAAAAAAAGATAAGAGAATGTTTCAGGTCACGATGAGAGAGAGAGAGAGAGAGAGAGAGAGAGAGAGAGAGGAGAGAACATTAAAAAAAAAAAGGTGGAAAGATGGTATTTTTGTAAAAGTACTACCAGAACACTTTTCTCTCCAGGTTTTCCTTTCGATTTGGAAGAAAAAAAAAATGTGGCATCGGAGAGAAAACTTTCTCCCCGGTTTTCTCTCATTCCTATTTTCCTTCTCCAAACAAACAGTGGAAAACAGTATTTTCCACTCTATTTTCCATTCTCCCTATTTTTCACCCAAATAGACGAACCCTAATTGAATTCCAATTAGATTTTCTCTTAGCTTTACCTATTAATATATATTAGCTTGTAACTCTATACATATGTATGAATATACTTAAAGATATATAATAAGTATGAGTGTGTATGGGTCGAATTAAGGGGATTTTTTGACCTAACCCACCATGATAGGTAAAAAAAAATTCAACCCAACCCAACCCAACCCACATGGGTTAGGTTGAACCCATGGGTTGGATAAATTTTTAATTTTTAATTATTATTATTATTAAATTAAGTAGAAAAAATATAAATATAAATATATTTAAAAAACCCAAAAATTAGTATCAATGTAACTACTTAAAGGTAAACAACACTAATAACTAAACAACAATATATCAATGTAGTTTATTAGGGTTTGTGTGAACTAATTGGCTTTTAAATAGGATAGGAAGAGCTACTTTTTAAAAAAAAAAATATTAATTATATAATATATTTTAAATATGTATATATTAAATATATGGGTGGGTTGGGTTGGGTTGGGTTTGGCGGGTTTGGAATTTTATGACCCAAACCCAATCTGACCAGCTATCAAAAAAAATTTTGTAACCCAACCCAACCTACCAAGCCCTAAAAACCGACCCAACCAGACGGGTTGGGTTGGGTTGGATCAGTTTTGGCAGGTTGGCTGCACACCCTAGCAATAAGATGCATAATATAATTCCTACATATATATAATTTAAATATTATTGATAGTCATTTTTATATTTTGTTAACTCTTTAAAAAATCTTGTAAAAATATTATTATGTATAAAATGTAAACTGTCCATATTTATAAATTAATGTGAAGCATTTTTTTTTTAAGACTCATTTATTCTAGATTCTTTAGTTTTGTACTTAATAACTTACTTGGATGAATATTTATGATATTGTCCTACATTTGATTCTAAAATTAAGAAATAAAACTCTATAAAAATAAATAACTTAGGAAGTTAGGACACATGATGCAAAATTGGATTTTAATTTTAAATTCTAATTTGAGTTTCTTTCAGCTCCACCTATTATTAAATAATATATAGACTAGCTTGTAACCCGGTACATACGCATGGATATACTTAAAAATATACAATGAGATGCACAATATAATTGAAATACTATTAATAGTCATTTTTATATTTTGTTAACTCTTGTTAGAAATGCTATAAGCATGTGGATAATAATTGTTGTATTGAGATTTAGTTAGTTAGTTATAATTCTAAGCATGCTAATCACATTTAGTACATGTTGGAATTATTAATGCACATGGTTAATCACATTTAGCACATGTTGGAATTATTAATGCACATGAGGAATAATAGAACCAATAGGATGAGGCCAAATAGGTCAATGAGATTAGAGCTAGTTTCCTATAAATACATGATTGTAATCCAATATGAGATATGAATTGAAGAATAAACTAACTTCTTAGTGCATAAGTACATCTCTCTCTCTCTCTCTCTCTCTCTCTTAATCTCTCTCTTTCTCTATGGAGGGTGACTACCTCAAATTAAGTCAATTTCCCTACAATTCTCGTCAATCCTTTTATAATTCTTATCCATCCCCATTAGGAACTATCGGGTTCCTAACAACTCTTTAAAAAATTTTGTAAGGATATTGTTAGGTATAAAATGTAAATTGTCCATTTTTTATTATTATTGTGAAACACTTTTTTTTTTTTTTTTTTAAGATTTACTTAAATGAATATTTATGATTTAGTCCCACATTTGATTCTAAAATTAAGAAATAAAACATTTTGAGATAAATAATTTAGGAAACATGGAGTAAATTGGAACTCTAATTTGGAATTATAATATGAGTTTCTCTCAACTTCACCTATTATTATATATATAAATATATAGACTAGTATGTAATCCTATGCATATGCATGCCTATATTTAAAACCAATCACAATATATATATATATATATATATATATATATATATAATATTTAAAATCAAATTGGATTTAGACTATTCTATTTCTACACCCAATAATTCACTTGCCACCAAAATTAAAAAAATTAGATGACACATGGTACAAAATTGAATTTCAATTAAAATTCAATTTAAAATTTAATTGAATTTAGACTTTTTGATTTTTACACCTAATAATTCACTTGACATACAAATTTAAAAATTAGATAAGACACATGGCACAAAATTATATTATAATTTAGAATTTAATTAGATTTTCTCTCAACTTTGGCTATTAATATATATATGTGTGCGCACCCAAAGGCAGCGTATGAACCTAGAAGACGTTGGGCTCACAATCTATTTGTATAGTGGGCTTTTGGCGTTTCCTGCTATGGGGTGATTCCTCGTTGTGGTACCCTTGTGTTTTTGTCTTCTTCCTTCTCCTTCTTTTCTTCTCTTCTTTTCCTCCCTCTCTCTCTCTCTCCTTCTTCACCACCCCTTTTTCTGATGTTCCCTTTCCTATTTATAGCTGCAGCGGGCTGGTCTAGTGGATGGGGAGGTCCAATGTCATCCTCTGTAAGTGGTGAGCAATTATGAGCGAAAGAAGGGGACGATGGTGGCATCGGAATTTGGTTCCATTGTCACGTAGTTTCACGGCAGGGAAACTTCCGAGGTGTGCGGGGGTATACGGCACGGCATCACGGGCCTTTGGCCGGCAAGGCCGAAAAGACCTCGGGCATCAGATGCAAACGACACGTGGATTGTTCTGCCGGCCATACCTAAGGTGAATTCGCTTTTAACCCTCGGGCACTTCATACAGGCTAGGTCGGTCTTAGGTGAGGCCTTTTTAAACTGATTGGTGCCGGGACTCATGAGGAGATGGTCGTTCTCTAGGGTCGAACGGATATGGGGCCTGGCCCGCTAGCGCAGTTGTACTCATGGGCTTGAGGATGGTGGGCCTGGGGGTTCGATGCCCGTACATTAGCCCCCCCTTGGTTCATGCACGGCGCTCGGTGATGAACCAAGGAAACCGAGGCACAGGGTTGGCTGAAACCCGTCCACTCTTTGTGTGCGGGGGGTTAGTGGCTGCTGTGGACTGGCAAGGGTCAGCTCTGTGGCAGACGGTCATTTCCGTAATGATGAGCCTCTAGTTAGCGAATCGTCAGAAGATAAAAAGGCTAACGGTTCGTAATCCGTGAGCGCGTGTAAGCGGTTTTCCCAAAGGGATTGGGGAGTTCTCTTTTCCCGCCTTTCCTTTCATTTAATGCCCCTGAGCCTATATAATCCTCCTTTCAAGCTTTTATTTCACTTTTTGCGCATCCATTCCACAATTTCTCTGCCGAGCATTCTTTGTGTGAAAAAAACTTCTCCAGTTCTCTGCTTCTTTAGAGTTCCAAGTAAGTGCGTTTACTTCTTTTCCTTTCTTTTTCTGCTTCCTACCTTATTTTATACCTTTAGAAATGGGTTTCTCCCACCTTCTGGCCCCTGGGACGGCCTTGGCCAATTTTAGAAGGACCTTTGGCGTCCCTAATGACGTTGATATTGCGTTCTGGAAGGAGGGTGATATTGCCCTTGAGCGGGCAATCAGTCGGAACGTCGTCTTCATTCCACTGATGGCCATATTAGAGGGGGGCGTTAGGTTCCCTTTAGACCCTCTTATTGTGAGTACTTTAGGGTTCTACGGCTTGTGCCCCGACCAGCTTCCTCCCAACTTTTATAGGGTCGTTAGTTGCGTCAGCCGTCTAAATCAGTTGTACGGACTACACCTAAACCATCACGATATCAATTTCATGTACAAACTGTGCGGGAGTTTTTCCAAGGGCTATTACCTAAAGACTAGGGATACCCGAGTCCGGCTGATATCCTGCTTGCCGGACTCGAATAGAAATTCTGCTGGGGAGTTTGTCAGGGTGAGCGGCAACTGGCTCGCCGAGGGGCTGCAATGCCCGCATACTCCTCGTGACGTTGGTCGGTACTGTGACCCTTCATTTGTTTTCAAATTTGTGTTTTCATGGCTTGTTTAACTAACAGTTATATATTTTAGAAATGTTTGCTTTAAAAAAAGTGTTAGCTAATACTATGTATAATTTAAATTTCTTCTAAAAAATGTATAATTGTGATTATTTTTAATTGTGTCTGTGCATATACACGAGACTATACACTAGTATATTAAATATACAAAACATAAATACTATGTATAATTTAAATTTCTTCTAAAAAATGTATAATTGTGATTGTAAGGACACAATTTAGCCTGAACCCACAGTCAAAAGGGGGTGGGCCTGAAAGGCCTTTTATAATAAAATTTGTAGAGAGTGGGCTTGAAATCTAGATTCTAGTGATGTTAGATAACAAAAATGATGGGCTTTGATCACAATGATACACACAGGGAACTGTTTATATAAAAGACTCTTCTCCTCAGATACAGGTCGATGATGAATTATATTACTTCTTCCTAAGATAGATTACAATAATGGATAGTGAGGTATAGAGTCCTTTTTTCTCTCCTTCTTTTGATCTCCTTTGCTGAAGGTCCCTTCTTCCTTTTATATCCCTTCCTTCTTCTCCTCTTCATCCTTCATGTCAAGGTTAGATTACTGGTTTAGATACTTGTCCCATCCACCTCCCCTGAAGTCTTTGGAGACAGGAGCCAAGCTAAACTCTGATGCTCAGGTCTCACTTCCCCATTAATGTGGCCAGAGTTGTAGTTGCAGATCATTCAATGTAGGGCGGTGGTAACAACTTTATTCTAGATATTCCACCGCCCTTCTTCTTATCTTTCACATTTGCCATGTTTACCCTTACATATAGGAATTTCTAAAACATTGCCTGTGGATGTTAATCAGCTCTTTACCTACCTCGGCTTTACATGGCCAAGGACATAATATTCCTCAGACCATCTTCTTGGACATACTTGTTCGGGTATTACCTCTCTACTATTTAGTATTGCTTTAAGAGTTGATATTTATACATCTTCGAATCATTCAGTGTCCTCGGATTGAACCTTTAGCCCAAAGAATATTCTTGGGCCACCTCACACATATTCTTGGGCCCAATGACCCTACAATGATTATTTTTAATTATATCTATGCATATACATGAGGCTATACACTAGTATATTAAATATACAAAACATATTATTATTATTATTATTATTATTATTATTATTATTATTATTATTTGAACAAGATTGGCAATGCCTCAATTAATAGAATATTATCAAACAAATCTTGCAAAACAAATAGGTAAATGTTTTAAACAGCAAAAAGAATGAGAGATTTACTTACATTTAAATGATTTAATTTGAGAATGAGCAATTTAGACCCGGTTTAATAGCTTATGTCAATTTAAAGTTAATTCTAGAAATTAAGCCTAGTTATTAATCTGATTAACCGATTGATATATACATTGATAGATAAACAACTTAACAATAACAATCCCAATCCTAGTCAACAAACAAGCACCTATAAGAATACCAAAGTGTTTATGGAGAGAAAAATTCGAGAACCAGGGAAAAAAAAACTCCATAGTACCATAGGTATTTAGCACCAAATGATTCACTAGTCAAGAATAGTTGCAGTACATATCATTTACAGAACCCTTTAAGTTAAGTAATGAGTCAATTATCACAAAATCTGCAAGTCAAGCTTGTTAAATTACTGATTGTCTCAAAAATTGAATAGATATGGTAAATTTAATTATTTAACCACACAATTCTAACACTCTCCCTCACGTGTGGGCTAAAAATGAGATTTTAAATGGAAGATAGAGTGGAGAAGATAAGGTTTGAACTTAGGATTTCAAGCTCTAATATCGTATTAAATTATCAATTGTACAAAAAACTTAAGCTATTGAGATATGGTAAATTTAATAATTTAACTACACAATTCTAACAAAACTTTTGGAAGAATTGGTAATTTAACATGATATCAGAGTAAGAAATCTTGAGTTCAACCCTTGCTTTTACTCTACGTACCTCTCATTTAAAATGTTAAAAGTCTCATATGTTAGACCCTACTTATTGAGGGGAGGTTAAGGCCTATACGTGAGAAGGAGTGTTAGAATTATTTTTAAGTGATTAAATTCACCGTTTTCTAATAATTTAAACTTTTATGAGAATTGGTAATTTAACAGAGCTATCAACCACATGATCAAGTCTTCTTAATCACTTTAAGGTCTCTTGAAGATTTGAGATTGTTTTCCCATGATTCCCAAGCTCCAAACAACACCAAGAACTAAGGATTCTTTGTGTGTGATTGCTTTAATCTCCTCTCCTGTCATAGTAATTGATAATTGGAGAGGGAGTTCTTTTAATCTCCTCTCCTGTCATAGTAATTGATAATTGGAGAGGGAGAAGATAGAGAGAATGGGAGGGTTTTAACTCTCATAGTTAAGGTCTCTCTCTCACTCTTCAATATAGGAATTAAAATTCTTAATTTTGTGGGAAATGAGAGATATATAAGGCTAAGGGTTGGTATGGAAGAGAAATTCAGAACTGAATTCTCTCATGTCATTTCCACGACAAAATTTCAAATGTCTAATCTTTTCTCTTAGTTATCTTGACATAATGAATTTCGGTTGAGCAAAATTTTGTAGCCTGCAACTTTGGATTTCTCTGCACTTGACCTCTTCATCCCATTAAAAATTAGAACCCACAACAGTACAAAATTACAATGTAGAATTGAAATCCACATTACATTTTCAATTGGCACTGAAAATGCCAAAATACTAAGGGTCCTAACAAATTACAAAATTACTACAACGGGAATATGTTAATATTCTCAATTGAACTCCTAAGTAAATATTAGAGAAATATCTACTAAAAATCCTTATTCATTATGTTACGTCTACACCTAGACCCTAGAAATAAAAATAACCGAAGTTGATTTGTCCGAGAGATTGGATCCATTTTAATCCCATTCTCTCAATTTTTAATAAGGTTCTTTCTAAATTCTTTGGTATGGTTATTTCTACTAAACTTGCTCTTAAAGTTGTGGAACTTTTCCTACCATTTTAATTTAAAACTTTTTCCTCAAAAAAAAAAAAAAAAAAGAAATGCTCCTACTAATTAAAATTTTTTTAACAGGTTAAAGATATCTTCCCATGTTGCTCGTTTTTTTAAAGCCACTCCATTGCCAATTTTTATTTTGTAAAAGCGTGTACATGATTTTTTTTTTTTTTGGTTTGGAGGTAAACACAAAGCTTATAGAAACAAAACAAGTATGATTCAACCAAGGTGGAGAAATGCTTATGACAATGACAGTTATGACAATATGACCTACCTACTAAGCGGCATGGGTGAAGCATGAAAAAAAAAAAAATTGTTCCAATATGTGTACTAAATTTTTTGCTCAAGCAATTAAGTTTTTTCAACCTTTTAAAGCAACCAAATAAAATAAAATAAAATAAAAACCAAAAAAATGAAAAAACACTAACAAATAGTATATTAAAATGACGCTTTAAACAAAAAACAAAATCATTGCGACTTAACCAAACGATATCGTAATACATAACAAGTTGCATAATTGTGGAGATGTTTGATACATGGTTGTCAAAATCCTGATCTGGATCTTACGATCCTACGATTTTACGATTCCACCTGTCCAAAACGATCTAAATCTTTCAAGGATCTTAGCGATCATTCAGGATCGTACGATTCTGACGATTCCAAACAATCTTGGTTTTTTGTAATCTTCCTTAACTTGACAGAAGACTCAGTTAGACCCAAATAAAAAATAACATCCTAATAAACCAAGTTTTGCTATTCTAATGTAGAGAGATAAAATTTTAGTTGAACCAAACGAAAAATAACATCCTAATAGAGTGTCATATTTTGAGATTTTTGGTCTCTTTAAATGATACTTACAAATGGATGTAATAATGTATGGTAATTACATCAAATGGATGCAAATTTTTTGTATGAATGTATAATTTATGTGATTATTTAACATACTAATTTTTTTTCTTAAATAATGTAGAATCTTACGATTCACGATCCAATCTTACGATCCATGATCTTACCTACCTCTCACGATCTTATGTAAGATCCCGATTTTGATAACCTTGGTTTGATATATGAATTGATGTCGTTACTCATTAACACAAATGCACAGTTTCAGACAACATAATTTGATGGCATTGTCCAATGGCTATGTACACGTTGTGATAGCTTATATAGATTAGCTGTTAGTTTGTTAGAGTTTGCATCATAATTATAATTATAATTATTAGACTATGTTGTGAAAAATAGAGTAGATCTCATTAGTTAATTAAGATTTGTAAAATATCATTTTCACTTTTCAAGCAAGAAAAATTTACTTTCACCAAAAGTTAAGGCCCCGTTAGTTAACAGTGTTTAAACAATGAAAAGTATTTTTTAAACACCACAACATGTATTTCACACATTTTTTTACTCATATATTTTCACAAAATGTCAACAATGTTACTAAAAATTTCTTACCAATTGGGCCCTAAATTTCTTCTTCAAGCTACACCAATACCATTAAGTTATCAATCAAATATATATTCACTTTTTATTTTTGTGGTAAAAAGTGAAATAGAGTTTTGAATGTATCTTAACTTAAAATTAAAATTTAAAATAATATCTTGATCTCTAAACTTTTTTTTTTCTTGAATTGATCTTGAAACTTAAAAGTACTTCAAATGTTTTTTAGGTTGGGTTTGAATAGAGCTGAAACTCACTTTCAGTTGAGTCTGCGTCTAACTCAGTGGATCTCGTGTATTGTTCACAGGACTCATAAATATTATATTTAATAAAATTTTCATTAAAGTTAAGTCTCATTTTATTATTTATATATTTAAAAATAATTTTATTACAATATTTTTAATTTTTAACAGTATCTAAATAGACTTAAGCAAATTTAAATCGGTGAAACTCCCTTTAACATAGTGGTCCCTAAACCTAATTCACAATTGAAAAGAAAAAAAAGCATGTAGTTCAAAGTTTAAACAGAGAGAAGAGTACTTTTTATCTGTCATTAGAAGTGTGCAGACAAAGTAATTAATTGATCCATACGTGTCATTCTTGTGAAGGATCGGGATCTTTCTAATCTTCTTACTGTCATTTCACTTTTATGCTCATTCTACTTATTATTGGACCGCCATTGCCCCAGAAATGTAACACGTCTTCCATATTTTTCTAGTCCTAAATTCTTTGTTTCTCAACCAAAAAAAAATATATAATATAATATAATAATAATTTTTTGATAGAATAATAATAATAATTAGCTCAAAATAAAAAAGTCACCATCTTTACTTACTTTACCCTTCTTAAACCAATCTGGTCTTTCCTTATTTTACACCCAACATCAACAAGACAACAACAATTTTAAATAAAAAAAAAAGACTTTGGTTTTATCATCATATTATATAGATATACATAGTCGTATAGGAGTAATAATCTAATATTGTTATCTATTATTGATAAGCTGGTAATTGGTATGTTCAGGTAGGAGTAGAAAATCCATCTTTTGCTTCTTTTACCTATATCTCTGTGACCAAAAATGTCGACCCATTATCACCATGTGTCCGAGGACCCAACTACACCAACACCAACAAGTACTGAGAACCCTTCAGTTATTTCAGTTCAGCTTCAACAACAGCAGCAACAACAGCCTCTCAGTGAGAGTTCAAATGGGCAATTATCAGCCCCCACAACCACAAAGTCTTATCCTTTAGCCACGGCTTCCTATGAGGAAGTGGCTCAAAGTTTGGACCTTTTCTGGGAAAAGCTCCAAGCTTTTCACCAATCCTTTGGAACCAAATTCGTGTAAGTTTGTTTCTCCTTTTAACTGATTTGTGTCCTGGTTTTGTTTATTTTCTCAGATGGGTTCTTGTTTTTTTGTTTTCTGGTTCAGTTAATGAGCTGGGTTCTTGTGCTTTCGCTATGTAGTTTCAATTTTAAACGACATATGTTTTAAGCTCGTTGTGCCCTCTTACCATGTTGCCATGATCTATTTGTATATGTGGATTCTCATTCCTTAAAAAAAAAAAAAATTAGCCCTTGATGTTGAAGTACAGTATACATAAGATCTAACCGTATTAAAATTTTCAAGTTGTTTAGTGACTATAAGTATGTTGCCCTTTCCTGTGTGTAATATTTTCAAGATCTGTGTTTGAACAAGCACCATTTTCTGTTAGGCCATGTAATAATGATCTTATTGTATTAAATTTTTCCAGTTCTTTCTTGACCAAAATATGTTGCCCTTTCCTCTTATCTCCAACTTTTGAAGATTTGTGATTGGACAAGCATCAAAATTAATATATACTTTGTTTTTGAAATTACTGGGGTTTAACTCAAGGAACTAGTTAAGATTTAATATATATATATATATATGTGTGTGTGTGTGTGTGTGTGTGTGTGTGTGTGTGTGTATTGTACCAGCATCTTGGATATGGCAAATGTAATTTTGATATTGCATAAGAAATTAGGACCAATGGCTTTCTCTCTCTCTGTCTTCCATATGTTTGAAATATCTGTAAAAATTCTACTCTTGAAAAATAGTCATGCCATGTTGTGCCAATCTTTGCATTGCACTGAGTTATCATCATAGTTACAAATGAGCAAAATTAGAAATCAATATAAAGTTGAATTAGTTCTATATGGAATCCTATATCTTCTTTGTGGATTGTGTTAAAGACCTCTCTAGTTTAGTAATTGCTGAATAATTTGGTCCTTTAAAATTCTCTTCTTTTTCTGCCATTCAGGAAGTGTGACCTGCTCTTACCTTAAATATCTGAATGCAACCCCACCACACTACCCACCCCCCAACCCCCCCCTGGCGGGAACACCCCATATATAAACTAGTTTTCTTTTTCTGAAAAGAAAAAAACCAGTTTTGTTGGAGTGGTTGATGCTGCTTACAGTGGGACTGCCATTTGACGAGTGGTTTATTCTTTTTTATTTATATTTTTTTCCCTGCCCTTTTATAGCACAAGTTCTGGAACATTGTTAGAAATTGATGATTTCACAACATGGCAAAGAAATGGTTAATTCTTTTGTTGCATCTCTTGCTACAGCTTCTTGGTGTTATTCTCTGGGCATAAACGACTAAAAGCTATGAACAAGTGAAATGGTGGAAAATGGTCTTGTAATTTTCCATTGAAGAAAGACATATTAAAGAAGAAGTGTTTTTCATGGGCTTTAATATGTGAATCCACAATAGGTTACAAATTACGGGATACTAAATATTTGCTTCTATAAGAACGTGATTAGGTGAATGATATTTCTACCTTCATTCTTTAAATGAAGTAAAGGACCTACCTCCATTGGCTATTAAATATAATCATATAAAGCTAGTTGAGTTTGTAAAAATCCTTCTGTTCCAAGATTTTTTGGTCTACTGATGAATGTAATTAAATATGTATTGGTTTTATTATACTCTTCTGTAATGATTCTATTATGTATTGTAAACCTCTCCCCACCTGCTAGCAGCATACCCTGTTTCCTTTCTGTATGCTTGCCTAAACTTCTAGGAACACATTGTAGAGTGTAGGAAATACAGTAAATGGATTGGGAAGTGATTGATGTTCTTCTATGCCTTTTGCTTGTATAGGGTTCCTACCGTAGGAGGAAAGGGGTTAGATCTATATCGCCTCTTTGTAGAAGTCACATCTCGTGGTGGCCTTGAAAAGGTATATTTCCTTTTTTCCTGTGTTGTAATTAGATTCTATTTGCAGTAATAAATTTGAGACAGAAACTGGTGTCAAAAAAAATGTTCAGTGTTCATAACCTTATATTTTATTGATTTGACCAAAGTATGCTGTCAAGTGTGGTTTTCTTCTGATAATACCTGCACTGACTTCCTTTTTGTGTTTCTCAAAAAAAAAAAAAAAAAAAAAAAGACTTCATTTTTGTTTTGGTTTTTTTTTTTTTTTTTAATTTTTAAATTTTCCTTTTAAAAGAAATTTAATTGTGATGAAGGGGGCTGTGCTTACTGCTGACTGTGATGCTGGGATGACTTGAAACTTTAACTTGTCCCAATCAAAGTCCTAAGTTAGTATACAGATTTTTGAATGGGTGCAACTTGATCCATATCATAGTTTATTAATCTTGAGGATATTTTTACATTCATATTTTCTGATTTCCGAGATTTTTTTTTGTTTTAATATATATATATATATATATATTTTATAAATTTAAACTCTCTTGAACTTGTTGCAGGTAATTAGAGATCGTAAATGGAAAGAAGTAATTGTCGCATTCAATTTCCCATCGACAATCACCAGTGCATCATTTGTCTTGCGCAAGTACTATCTATCGTTGCTTTATCACTTCGAGCAGGTCTACTACTTCCACAAGAAAGTCCCTCCAAACTCAGTGTCTGGTAATAGGCATGATTCCTGATTTATCAAATTAAGTTGCTTCAAGTTTTTCATATGGGTTAGGTAATCATTTTCATTATTTTATGCTTTCAGATCCTGTAAGCAGAAACCTGGTCAATGGCTCAGCTACACTTGAGGAAGGTGCTGCTAGGAACGAGTTGCCAGGTCAGGACAAGTACACCTTCCAATTTCTGGTGTTTGGCTCTATTGTGTTGGTTATGATTATATCACTAATATTCATATTTGTCTTTGTTAAGGTTCTCTTCTAAATAGCATATTTAGTTTCTTACTTCTGACACTAGTTATTGAGGATTAAATTAGTACAGTTTGTTCTTTTGCCTTCTCTAGGAGCTTATTGATGCCATATTTGTTGGTGGTTATACTCAATCTTATTCAGATATGTTGCAACAAATAATTGTGACATTAAATTTAGTGGGTCTTACAATGCTGAAATTTTTTTAATGATTGATTTTGAATCATGAGATCTAACAATGCTATTTCTAAGTGTTGTACAAATTTTGTTTGAAAAATTTATGATGAATTTAATTAGATGGCCTAAGATATTTGATGAAATGGCCTTTGGCATTGATTTTAGTGTGTGCGGCACTGCTGGGCATGTTTCATGGTCAAGTTACAAGGCTCAAATTCAAATCACTCCTTTTCTGTAACTTTCCTCCCATGTCTGCAGGTCCAGATTGCACTTTGGAGCATGATAGTTTTTTAGATTACCTCTTATTTGCAAAGTTTAGAATTTCTTTGGAGAACCTTTTAAGCTTTGAAGTAGAATTGCTTTTTTTCATCATTTCAAGTTAAATAGTTGAGTACAGAAACTCATTATTAGCGATTGAGCTTGTACAATGCCCCTTTGCACTAACTTCATTAAATTGTAATTAAGAAAGTTAATCAGCTGTAGAAATTTTAATAGGGAAGCTGTCTGTGAAATTTGTAAACTTGCCCTGAGAAGTTCTTACATTTGTTAACACCCTGCATCACAATTCCCATTTTGAGCATTATGCCTATGTGATATGGTTTTTCAAGTGGTTGGTTATATGTTAGCATGTTTTGCTGCAATAAAGATCTATGCTATCTGTCTTATATGCAGCTTCTCCAATACTATCACCCGGCTGTTCGGTGACTGGAACAATTGATGGAAAATTTGACAGTGGATATCTGATTACTGTAAACCTGGGTGCCGAGCAACTGAAAGGTGTCTTGTACCATATTCCTCTTAATGTTTCTAACAATTCTTATTCTTTGACCAAGCCTACTCGCCGGAGCCGAAAGAGATCCAGGTTGGCATTACGTGATCCCTCTCGGCCCAAATCAAACAGGAGTGGTTACAATTTCTTTTTTGCTGAGCATTATGCCAGGCTAAAGCCTTTATACTACGGGCAAGAGAAAGCCATTAGCAAGAAGATTGGGGTCCTTTGGACGAATCTCACAGAAGCTGAAAAACAGGTACGTATCGTTATTTCCTCTCCCTCCCTCCCTCTCTCTCTCTCTCTCTCTCTCTCTCTCTCTCTCTCTCTTTTGGCCATACTGATGTCTGACTTGCCAGATGGATTTCTTAATGATTAGTGACATGTCTATAGGGTAGTATAAAACATTGGTAAAAGTTTTACACTTATGCCGCATGCTCTTGTTATAGCATGTCATTCCATACTGATTTTTGTCAAAATGTATGTTCTGTGTGTTGACAACATATATGTCTACTCTAACATTTTAGTTGCAACCATGCAGGTTTATCAGGAGAAAGGGTTGAGAGACAAGGAAAGATACAAGACGGAAATGTTGGAGTACAAATCTTCCTACGATTCAACACCTCATTAGTCTCCATCTTAGGTCATATTGCCACCCATTTTTTAGGACTGCATTCTCCTCTCAGCTTGTGTTGTTGTTGTAGTTGTTTGTTAATCTTGCCCAATTTCTCTCAATATTTCTTTACAAAGACTACCCCACAGTGTACACCTTTCAAAAACCGTGGGAGATCAAAGAGGGCAGCTCTGTAACATAACTAGCAATATTTATTATAAGTTTTGATTTGGTAGAACACAAATTTCATCACCCTACTTGATTTGGAATTGCTACTAGGAAAAGAATTGTGTTAAACGTTTAAAGATTGGAACTTTACATCTGTAGTTCCACAACACTTTAACTCGAACCCATCTAGACCCCTTCATATCTTTCTCACTGCAATCTTTGCTTCTCTTTTGTACCTAATTATCCAATTCAATCTCGGAAGAAAGTCACTCTTATAACAGTTGTACCATGTCACTAGTGTAATACTGTAATGATCAGAGGAAGTATCTCTTATAACAGTTATACCGTGCAACTCATGTAACAACCCAATGAGTGAATGTTTATACTCCTGTCAGAATTGAGTCCACCAACTTCTGACATGGTATTCACTCATTAAATTGTTACATGGATGACTTGGTACAACTGTTACAAGAGATACTTTCTCCAAGCAGACCCTTAACCCTTCTTTTCCTTGAAATCATTGTGGTTTGGCAGCCAGCTACGGCTTCATAAAGATAGCACCTTGCTGCATCAACCAAATATACATGTTGTGTTTCCTTGGGCTTTTTTGTTCTCAAATTGTGAATTTTAACACGAGAGTGGAGGTGGAGCTTTCTCTATGGTTAACCAAATGAATGTCTGTCTTCTAAAGGTTTCGTCTCATCACTCTTTATGGCTCCTAGTCTTTGGAGTTTTGGACCCAAAAAGGCCGCTCTTAACTGTTTTTGTTGCCTTTTGGGAAGGTGTCATTCTGTCCGCAAAAGTCAAAACATCCCGTTTGTCTTTGTTCAGAGTGTTTTGGACCTATTGTACTAATAAACCATTTTTATATGGTAACTGGACTGTCCGTTAGCAATTATAAAGTGCTCTATACGACCAATGTTGTTATAATAAGATGCCAATGGCCCTGTGGTATTGCCTGATTTTCCGAGAAATAGAACACGGGTTTAAATTTTCTGTCTTCCTTTTTGAAAGTGGGTAATCGTACCCAGTGCATAAATCTCTAATTTTTGTACAATTTTGAAGAGATGATTTGTTGGTAATCTTATTTACAATCTCTAATAGTTATATAAGAGATTTGAGATTCAATCTCAGCCTACATCAAAAACTGATTAGTATCTTAGTCTGATGATAAAAGTTATCTGATTTAATGTGTCTTAGTCTGATAATAAAAAGTTATCATCAATAACGGACGTCATATGTTGAAATTCTCTAAAAACAAATCTTTTTTAAGAATTTGATTATTATATTTTAACTTAATAATTCTTATTATAATAAGATGGAAGCATCTACAAAAATGAGGTAAATTTTGGAATATATTTTTTAATCAAATCTATCAATTAATAATAATAGAAATGGGACCATACCAAATCAGTATAAGTAAGAATCCGAATCCGGATCCAGATCCTTACGTTCCCTCTGATGTAATTAGCAGTTCTCCAGAATGGAACCTTTATATTTTGTACATGGATCGATTGGACTGAGTATTGAATTAAACTTCTCTAATTTCATAAATTTCTTCTATTTAATATTATGAAAAGAAAATGTCATGCAAACAAAATGCTTTCTACAAAAGTATTATACAAACAAGGCGTGAGCGTGAATATATTATTTATGCTTTGAGTAATATATCACCCCACCTCATGTAATTGATTTACCAACAAAATGTTTTTTAAGACTCGTTTTCTATTCTTTTTTGCTTACTTATTACAACAAGCGGGAGATTGGTACACTAGCTTTTCAGAATAGCCTCATTGAGTTTGACAAATTGGTATTTTACATTGCATCACTATATTTTCTCTTTCTTGCTTTTTTATTTTATTATTATACTAATATTTTAACGTACTTTGATTATATGGT
The DNA here is from genome assembly GCA_032878915.1 of Castanopsis chinensis. Taxonomy (NCBI): domain Eukaryota; kingdom Viridiplantae; phylum Streptophyta; class Magnoliopsida; order Fagales; family Fagaceae; genus Castanopsis; species Castanopsis chinensis. The sequence goes on along the minus strand of JAVQMG010000026.1, from coordinate 598,085 downwards.
AAAGTTTTTTTTTTAAATGTAGAAGAATATATCACCAAGGTAATTGAATTGTCTAGTGAAATTGTGAAGAGACTTGAAATGTAGTGTGTTGTTTGCAGTAGTTGTGGCCATATCAGTGTCAAAAATTTAAATTGTAACTTATGTCATGATATTTTTAACAAAAACATATATGTTCAATTCTCATTATCCCCTTTATATTATTGTAACTAAATCATAAAATAAATAAAAAATAGTGGAAACTAAAAAGTGTTATTTATATTTATGTTCAATTGTTTCTCAGAAAATTTATTTAAAAAAAAAACCACTATTTTTGAACTTATCACGAATTTTTATGAATTTTATAACAAATTTCATTTGCAGCATATATAGGTTGTACGAGTAATTCCATTTCACTTATCTCCTTTACATATAACCAAGTTGCAGTGCTGTTTCATAGGAATTAAAGGCCATCAAAATTTCGGTGGGCATATAAACCACCAAAAAAAAAAAAGGTTCTTACATAATAACTTTTTGTTGGAGGCGATGATATTGAAGAAGAAATAGAAAAAGAAAAATAGACAGCGGAACAAAAAATTTAGTAAGGAATATGAGTATAATAGTACGTACCCTACCGTGAATCACTCCCTAATTTTATAGAAGTTGTATAATAATGGGGTAAAATGTCCAAACTCATTTGTTAGACTTGGCCATCTCATCACCTCCATCCATGTTAATATTAAAATGAACATAAAAAAATGTCAACGTTGAAGGTTTTAGCGGATTTGGTGGCATTTTTCCACTAATTAAACTAAAAGTGTATTTGGATACAGTTTATTACTAAAAATTAAAAATATTATAGCAAAATAATTTTTAAATATGTGAATAGCATCTTGAGACCTATTTTTAATGAAAATTTTATTGTAACAGAGGTTTGTGGGTCCCGTAAACCATGCACGAGACCCATTGTTTAAGCGCCTAACGCCCAAATGCAGATGCCAGATGCTATCCAAACACAGCCTAAGCAGTTGTGTTGATCAATACAAAAACCAATGATATCTCTTTTCTAAATCGATTAAATTGAGCTAAAGGTGTGTTTGTTTGGAGATGAAATAGAGCGAATGAAAAATTTTGAAGAGAAAATGGGAAGAATAATTTTTTTGAGTGTGTTTGATCAGGTGAAAAGGAAAGAAAATAAATAGTAGAGTTCAAATATTTTCTCTTCAGGTCCACCAAAAAGTTTTCTGTCCGCGTGCAATTGCACATGGCCTCATTCACGTTGCCTTTCTTCAAACTTTTTTTTTCCTCCTGAATGTTGCCTGCCCCCTTCTTCTTTTTTTTTTGTTTTCTTTTGATTTACTAGGCATGCATGTCCAGTATTCTCTCTCTCTCTGTCTCTCCTGGACGGTGCCTACCTCTTCTTTTTTTTTCTTTTGATTTACTAGGCAGGCTTGTCCAGTATTTCTTCTTCTTCTTTTTGGCTCTTTTTGTGTTTTTTTTGTTTTGTTTTTAGATGTGATTTTTTTATGGACATGATTTTTATTTTTAAATAAATTTAGGTGATTGATTTTTTTTTGGTTGTTTATCACTTTTTTTATTTTAATTGGGCATCATTTTTTAACAAGGATATATGTGTAAATTTATACAAATTTACTTTTTTCATCCCTCCATTTTTCCACTCCTAACCAAACAATAAAGAGAGAAATTAAAATATTTTTTTATCCTCCTACTTTTTCATTCTTTCACAATTTTCTATCATTCCACTTTTTCACCCCTCTAACCAAACCGATCCTATGAGTCTTGTATCTTTTTTTTGAGAAAAACACACATAAGTGACAGGTAAAAAGGCTTCTAATATAAAAGTACATTACAAACTCCTTTTAAAAGCCATGATAACTTTTAAAAGGAGGATGAACCGATGAAGCCATAGTTTTAAAAGCCAAAATAGTCAAAAAATCGAAATTAGGTCCGGTAAGGTTCCTGATTTTTACCAAGTTATTATTGGTTTCTAGTTTATACCGAACCAAACTATGGTCCAGTTCTCATTTAACCCGGTCTGTCTGGTTTCTAAAATTATAAATGAGGGAAATTATATTACACACAACACACTCTTTTAAGAAATGTGTGACAATTACCCTTTTTTTTAAAAAAACTAAATTGGTACATTTTGATGTTTCTAATGGAGATATAGTTCAATGCTTAATGTAATGATATAATTGAATTTAATTGGAGAATCTTAGATACTTTTTTTTTTTTTTTTTTACAGAGTTTCACCTTATGATATCCACTCCTGATGATAACTCTTTATCATCAGATCAGGACACCAATCAATTTTTGGTGTAAGTAGAGATTGAATCCTAAATTTCTTATTCAACTATCAGAGACTTTACCAATTGAGAATTTTAGATACTACACATAGAGAATTATACCTAAGTTTTCTTAATAGTGAGAACTAGTATTCAAATCATTCGCTCCTTTTAAGGGGATAAAAATTAAGGTGTAATTTTCTTTTTCATCCTAAATTATATCCCAAATTACGTTTTACACCATAAACTTTCAGAATGCACAGTTAACACCATAAACTATAACTTGTGTTATATTTTGCACCCACCATCAATTCTGATATTATCTTGGATAGATAACCAAAGCTTAATTAGGAGTGCAAAGTGTAATCGAGAATATAATTTAGAGTGATAAAAATATAATTTCTCTTTTGTTTTGAAGAGATTGCAAAGAGAACGAATTGGGTCCTTTCACGTGGTGTCGTCCAAAATAATGGCAAAATTAACGGCAATGTGCAAAATGTAACACATGTTGTAGTTTAGGGTGTTAATCATGCATTTTGAAAAATTAAAATGTATTTGGGGTATAATTTAAGGTGGTAAAGTGTAATTTTTCAAAAACTAAAAATCTTTATGGAGAGAGAGAGAGAGAGAGAGAGAGAGAGAGAGAGAGAGCCTAACGTTTAAGAGCAATGTCTTAAATTATGAATAATGTTGTTCTTGAATATGGCATGCATTTAACTAATTCTTTAGAAACTACCGCACACCCTTGGCATGATGGTCACTCTACAGGTATAAGTGATTGTGGGGTGTGGGGGGCAAGGGCCGAGATCCAAGTCTTCGGGAAGAAGTTTCACACACATATATACTTAGATTAAGCTAAAGTAGAAATTCTATCTTATATCAAAAAATAAAAAATAAAAGAACTAATTCTGTAGTATGAGTATACGTTAGCAATTGTTATGATGAGTGTTAGGAGTTAGGACTTTATAATGCTTTCAACATTGGATTGATATAAACATTTTTTGCAATTAATCTACATAGTCTTTTTTTTTTTTTTTTGAGAATGTACATAGTCTTTCTTTTGATTGTGAATTTCGATTCTTTACAAAAAGAAAATTCATCTTTTTCTACGGTCTAATAGTTTAAGACTAATTGAGAAAGGTCCGACTAGTAATGTCAATGGACAATTGAGTTTTTGTTATAATTTTTATTTCCTGGTTGTTCAATTCTATTAAATCGATTGGAATTATAAGTGTTGAAAGGTGTTTAATAAGTAGATTGAGCAGGCAAAGAATGATGACATAAAAAATTAGGTTAATTTTCCTTCTCAATTTTATTTTTATTGTTATCAATAGTTTCAAGATTCAAATTCTTTGGATTTCCAAGGGTACTCCACCAAATGGATTTCCTTAAATCTTAACCATTTTTTAATGATTTAATGGTTTAGATTTTGTCATGTCAGCATTCTACTAACAATAATCTTAATTGTTTTGTTTGCAATATTATTATATTATTATTTTAAAAGTATTATTAGTGGAATACTGACATGAAAGATTCTAGACTCTTAAATCATAAAAGAATGGTTTGGATTTAAGGAAATTTCTTGGTAGAGTGCCTTAGGAAATTTAGAGGATTTGTATCCATAGTTTCATGGACAACAACTCATAATTTGATATGAAATTTCTTCTTATCCAATAATCTGATATGTAACTTCTTATCTAATAAAAATGTTTTTGAATATATGCAACCTTCACAAAGAAAGATAATTATTACTTATCCAATAAGCAACATCTATAAGGGTTTTTAGTTGTCTTTCCCTCTTATTTAAAATAAATAATTGCTTATTAATAGAGAATATTATTTAATGGCAGCATGCCAAAGTTCAGAATATAATTAAGGATTATAAAAGTTCTATGACATTATCCTCAATTTTTGTTGTAATTGAGAAAAAAAAAAAAAAAGCATGGTTTGATAAATAAGTAGCATGCTTAAAAACACACATCTCAAAAAGAAAAAGAAAAAAAAAAGGTATGAAGGTCTTATTTAGTACATTTTGTTATATATAAGACAAAATAGAATCTAAATTTAATATATTTCATTCATTCAGAACATAGAAAGTAAAAACGTGATGAAGTCATCTCAATAAATAAATGGCATGATAAGTTAAGATGTATTCCATCTTGTATCATACTCATTTTTTTTGCCTATGACCTGTCTTTTTTATGAGTCATGAAATTTTACACCCAAACATTACATGAAATTAAGAAAATGGTACCATTTATTCATTCCAAACCAATAATAAATATTTACATGATGGCCGTGTCACTGTCAATAAATGTAATTTCATGCATATGACCAATTAAGGGTTTGATAAGATTTTTTTTTTTTTTTCCTTTGTAATATTTGCAAAGTCTTTCTTTTAGACTACTACATTTTTTTTTTTTGAAGAAAATTTTAGAGTATTACATATACTATTAGTTTGGATAATGTTTAACTAATTGCTAAGTGTTAAATACTTAGTATTCTAAAAAAAAAAAATTGTAAAGTGTTGAACTTGTTAATATCTATGAATTAGATGATGTACCTAGGATAGGAAGATGCACATCACAAACACAACGTTAGTGCACCCTTATAATGCTGGGGGCAAAATTGGAAAAAGAAGAATGATAGAGAGAGTAGAGAGGTTGAAAAGGTTAAGAAATAGTAGCGTGTGAAGCACGTAGCATATATATATAATAAATAAAGATAAAGATTAAAGAGGCTGTGGAAATTTCCTTCCTTTGTACTGTAGTTTGTTAATAGCGAAATTAGAGGGGAATTAAAATGGGTAGTAATGAATAGAGATACCGATAAGCACGGGTTTTAAAACACCAATCGCCTCTTTATAGAATACGATTCCGACTCCTTATTTTTCTCCTCCAATTTCAATCCCAACACTATATGCTACCACTATAACCTAACAAAATAAAACTTCAGAAAAAGAAATATAATAAACCTTTTTTTTTTTTTTTGGCTCTTCAGAAAATCTCGGGTATTTAATGCGTATATTTGCAAATGGAGATTCTAGGCACTTGCCGTACTTCTCAAGTAAAATCAAAATAAAAATAAAAGGTAAAGTAATTTTATTTATTTTTTTTGCATAATTTTCACAATCACTTTTATGGTTTATTACCCATCATCACAAAAAGTTGTGTGGTAGACCAATTGAAAAAAATCAATAAACTCTTTTTCTTAACAAAATTTATTTTATAATAAAAAAATTAAGAAAAATATTTTCTCCATACATGTTGAAAGAAGAAATAAGGAGTAAATTAAAGGAGGGAGGTACGTAGGAGCTCAGTAATAGGACAAGCGAAGTGGTAGCACTGCACTGGTGGGAGAGTGAAGGAGGAGTGGTAAACTGGTAGGTGTAGGTGATGGTGGAGGCGTGAATAAGTGTGTGACTCATAATAATAATAATCATATTCTCTCTAAATAGTAGTAAATACAGAAGGCCAAGAAGGCCAAGGTAGTTTTGGTTTGGTTTGGTTTGGGGGTATATAGGAATAGGAAAAGGAGTATTTATTTAGGAGAGTTGGAGCTAGGAGGTTCTGAAAAACGGAATAAGAGGCAAAGCGACGAGGAACGTGCTGCTGATGCTGAGTCTGCTCACATTCACTCACTCTCACACTCACAATACAGTCTCTTGACACTCTATTTTTTCCAACTTCATTCAATACTTTTACCCAAACCCTTCCCTTCCCTTCCCTTCCCGTCTTTCTCTCTTCTTTCTTCTTCTTCTTCTTCTTCTTCTTCCTCTTCTCTTCTTTTCTTTTTTGATATATTTTGAGCTGAATTTCTTATTTTTCTGATTTGTGAGCTCGATTTCCTTAGGTGGGTCCTCGGATCCTTCTAGGAAAAACAACAACCCTTTAACCAAACAAAAAAAAAAAAAGAAAAAGAAAAAGAAAAGAAAGTCGGTTTTTTTGCGGGGTTACTTAAGCTAGCTATCCCAACTCTTTTTCATCTGAATTGTTTTTGTTTTTCTGCTTCTTCTCGAAGTCGTACCCTTTTTTTCAATAGTCTCACCCTTTTTTTTTTTGTTATCACAATCACCATCACTATCCCAACACCACTCAGAGAGAGAGATAGAAAGAGAAAGCTCAGCTGGGTCTTGTGCATATCATTCTTTTGTAGCTGAGCTAATGGATAATAATCAAGAAAGTCAGATTCACGGTGGTGATGATCTGGAGGAAGACAACGTGGTCACACCAAGGGTTTTGAAGGAGGAGGAGAAGAACGATAATAAGGTTTCGGCTGAGAAAAACGTAAAGCTTTGCTTTAAGCTCCTCAAGCTCAAGTATCCAAATACTGAGTCTTTTTTACAACAACATCCTCCTCCTCCTCCAAAAGAAGAGTTGTTGGTGTCGTCGCCGTCGCCGTCGCCGTCACTGTCTCCTACTACTCGCATCTGCAATATTTGTAACAGAGGCTTTGGCTCTGGTAAAGCCCTCGGTGGTCACATGAGAATGCATGTTCAAGCCAGAAACAAAGAGCTCCTTGAAAAGTTGAATAATGCAACCACCGCTAATACTACCCATGATATTATTGTCAAGACCCATGAAAGCTTTTCTATCATGGAAGAAGGTGAACCCACTTGCTACGTTTGTAAGAAGACCTTCTTGTCCATGAAATCCCTGTTTGGCCACATGAGATCTCACCCTGAAAGGGATTGGAGGGGAATTCAACCACCGACAACTACTCCAACTGATCACAAATATTACAACAATTGCAGCTCCTCATCTTCACTGTCACTATCTGATGAAAAGCTTGATGCTTTCCCTGTAATCACTGCAACCACCTCGGAGGAGGTTTTTGTTGATTTATCAGAGTCTTTATCGAGTTGGAGGGTGACCGGTAAGAGAGGCCGGAAAAGCACTGATTCAGCTAATGATTCTGGTCTTCCGCTTGATGTAGATGAGGATGCTGTATTTGGTCTTATGACGCTGGCTAATGTTGATCCTAGGCAAGCATCTAATAAGTCTGACCCCACTTACTGCAATTCAACGATGGACGCAAGGAAGAAGCTAAGGGTTGATGAAGGTCGGAGCAGCCGTGAAGTTCTACACAATAAGATTGAGGAGGCCAAAGGGAAAGGAAAGCCTGTGGTAGAAGAAGGAACTGCTCTAGAGGTACCACTGTTTATGAAATGGAATTTATTTGGGTATGAAGAAGAATCACCTAGAGAATACTATAGACACAATTCTAATGACAGTAGTGAGCTTGATTTTGCTGATAAAACTGTGGGAGAGACGATGATGATGAGCAGTAAGAGGAAGACAAGGAAGGTTAAATTAGTAGAGTTGGAAGCACTTGGTGGTGATCAGAGTCAGAAACAAGTTTATTCTGTGACACCCAATCGATACATATGCAGTCTTTGTAATAGATCATTCCCAACCCACCAAGCTTTGGGTGGTCATAGGTCCAGCCACAACAAAGTGAAGTACATACAACAGCAGACTTTGGATGAATCTGTGTCAGCAGATGACTCAGCTGCTGAGAATTATGGACATTATGCCAACCCCACTACTACTACTACTCAAATGGATGAAGAAGCTGTACTAGGACCAACCACACACCAATGCAAGATTTGTGACAGAATTTTCCCAACTGGTCAGGCGCTAGGGGGTCACAAGAGGTGTCATTGGAATGGCACTGTGGAAATGCAATCCAGTCAAGTCACATCCCCAGAAGGAGAAGCCAAAGCTCAATCCAGTCAAGCAACATCTCCAGAAGAAGCTAGTCAGACTGGTAGAAGGAATTTGGAATTTGATCTCAATGAGCTACCAGCTATGGAGGTTGAAGAAGGTATCGTTGAGTCAATCTATATGGCTGCAGCCTGAACATTATGCAACAGCAGCAGCTTCTGGTTATATAACTATTCATTTAGCTAGTCAAAACAATTTCAGTCAGTGATCATTTTAGGAACCTAGTTACAGATATGTCAGAAGCTCAATTTTTTAGCTTTCTGGTAGTTCTGTGAGCTTTTTTTAGTCCGTTTCTTGTTAGGCTCTAGTAAACTAAACTCTCATTAATCAAGACAGTTGCGGAGGAACCCTCTTGGTTCTTTCAAGTTTTCTCTAGTGGGGTCTTTAAGAGCTTGTCATTTTGTGCTTATTTTCTTCATAGGAAAGATCCAAAAGTGCTTTGTGTCTTTCTTTAGGGTGGTGAAAATGTAAAGAATATGATCATGACATTAGTTAATTTGGTTATTTCTCTCCACTTTTTTACTCATTAGTACTTATCTCTTGGTATTCAACTATTCATCACTTTGTTCTATTTAATTCCTTGATTATCAATTGGGTCGAATGCTAGCTTGAATTTATATGGATTTTTGAGTGCCAATTGGCATTCTAACCTCTACAGAAGTTTGTCTTCTAAAATATATTTGCGTGTTACTGTATTGACTTGTTTATAGGAAAATGTGAGGCCAAGAAAATAGCACTAAAAGTAGTGGAGGTCCAGAACAGAAAGCGCCGTTTTGCTGGACTGAGAAAAAGAAGCAAATTAAAAAGTCAAGAGACTTCTCTACCCCAAGAGAAACCTCACCCTGTGTGTGACTTAGCTTGCAAGAATAAACACCTTTTGCTTTATGAATTTCAGCTTATATGAGAGAAACATCAAACATGGGAGTTTCTCAAAGCAACTTGTTTGGGAGTATGGAACTTCCACAAAGACCACTTGTGGGGTCATTTGAAGGGTCCTGCTAGACTGATAAAGATGTATAGGATCATCTTCCATATATTATTAATTGTTATGATACTTAACAATGAATAAGAAGAAACTATGGCCTACTCTAAATAATTACTTAGAAAAACACAACTGCTTAATTAAGTATATCCTTATCACCCTTTAGCATTCAGGTTCCTCTTCACCTCTAGCTAGCTTGGTCTCTCTCTCTCTGCTCAATTCAGTCATTTATGACTAGGTCGGCAAATCAAAAACATAGAGAGTACCGGGTCACAAGGCGGCTAGATTCAGATTCAATGATTTAAGTTCCTAAAGTGAGCGGTATATTGACTTGTACACACCGAAATCATCAATTCATGAATGGTAGGAGACTAGGAGTAATTGTTATATGACTAAATACGTATGTACATACATACATAAAAATGTAATGTTGTATTAAGATCTTTTTTCATTTGTTTTTTTTTTTTTTTTTTAACAATAGAGATCATTTTGAGGGAAGAATTAGTTTTTTATAATTAGTTATTAAGACGCATGCGATTAATTTTTTGGTACATTGTATTCATTTTAAATGATATTGTATCACGTCATATACTATAAAATGAAAGCAGCACACACTTCTTTTAGGAATATTAAATGACCTAATTTATTTAATGTGCCAGTTCATTGCTACAAAAGTCCAAGTTTCCATCCATTTTCGTTGCCCTTTTTTCTTTTAGGAATATTAAAAAAACAAACAAACAATCATCAAGTCCCATTTATCGCATGGCAATTCAAATTTTGCAAAACATGGCATCATAAATTTTGCCTCCTTTTCTTCATTCTTATTGTGTGTGTGGCAATACGAAATATTTTTCCAAATCTCCAACAAAGCTCCACTTCCCAAGAAAATTCTAGTATGAAGAATCTTTAGGCGTGGTGTGTAAGTCCCTCTATATCTCAAGAGAAGGTATTTGATATCAAATGATATCATGTCAATACAAGGTCGATCCAACAAAATTTGGGAACTAAAGCAGAAATTTTATATGAAGCCTTTTTATATGTAAATATTAATTAAATAAATTTATATAATACTAATTAAATTAAGACTAATTTGATGTAAATACAGAAATTGATGAATAATAATAACTTTGGACCTTTACAAATGGAGATGGGACCTTTTTTTAATAAATAAAAAAAAAAAGTACCAATTATTTTAAAAAATGTTATATTTTTATAAAATTTTGGGCTTTTACAAATGGAGATGGGCTTTTTTTTAGTAGAGAATTTTTTTTTTTTTGGTTGTGGGGCCTTAGGCCTAGGCCTAAGTTGCCTATACCTTGAGCCGACATTGTGTCAATGGTATCAAAATCTAATAAGTGTGAAACATGTCAGTAAAAAATAACTATTTTACTAATAAAAAATTTATTAGTGAAGTAGTTATTTTTACACACATGTCTCTCATTTATATCATTTGATACAAAATATTTTTTTTGTAAATGTGAGATGGGCATGTGTTATCTTGTAAAGCGAAGTGTCGTTGGTCGTCCATTTATCTCTAAGGCCGGATAGCTGGTGCTAGATGGGTAGTACATAGTTAAATGTGTGCTGATTAATTAGTCATTTGGTCAACCCTTTCGAAAGACTAGACCCTGTCAGAAGACTAGAGGCCTGGTTGGTTTAAGGGTAAGGAGAGAAAGTAGAGGAGAATATAATAGAGTTAGCTGAAAATAAACTAATTTATGGTCAAAACTACTCTACTCCCCTCCCTCCCCCTCAATCCAAATAAACCATAAATTCTACCGGTCATCTTGCTTTGTAGAAATGAAAATGCTCAAAGATCCACACACTTCACAAAAAAATTGCAATTAATTTATATCTCTTATTCTAATTTGCTTTTAGGTGTTTTGTCTAATGCAATTATGTGATTTCTTTTTTAGGAATTATAAGATTATTTTTTAAAAATATATTTCTCTTGGAATTGGAGGACTTGGGAAGATGTTTCAATTTGTTTTTCTTTTGATAACAAGAAACAGTGTAACATTTTTGTGACACCAACAAGACTTGGAAATTCAAATGGCTGACAACCACAAGGATGACAAGTCTTTAAATATTTACAATGATTTGAACCCTCCTCATTTACTATTACTGTGTCTAACTGTCTATCGATTTGTGAATAACATGTGTGGGAAAAATAAATAGGTAAACTAATATTATATAAGGTAGTACATAGTCTCAATTTATATAAGAAAATGATAGCTCACCTGTTTTCTTGATACATTCTCGTGATCAAGTGAAAGCAGCACTTTCTATACGATCGTTTTTGACTTCATGTTCATTACCACCTCTCTCACGCCATATTCTTAACTCCTGGATAGTACTTTGCTTCATGCTCATTCAAGTTTTTGAGTTCATGGCTTCAATGCTTTTATGGGCTTTGTACCTAATAGAAAATCCTTCTTGATTATTTAATAGTAAGATTATACTATGTATTCAATGCAAATATTCTGCTTCATGTTCATGGAATTCATTTTATGTACAGTACGTGTGATATTAATGAAATATTGCAGGAGGTACATTTTTTTTTGACATCGTATCATTGAAGCTTGATCTTCTTGGGGCTGATTCAATTCTTTTGAAGAGCAATGAGTACAGTTTCCATGTGTGCACATTTACATATTCGAAACAATTTATATTATTCACATTTAACAAAACTGAATTATTAATATTTATAAAAATAAAAATAAAAAAATTGAGGAATGAAAAAGTCATGCTGCCTGGAAAGTCAAGTGGTCCATTTTGTTAAGTCATATATCATGTGCACAATTAATTGGCATCACCGTAAAATGTAAAGCATGGTCAAATTGCATTTATTATTTCCATTAATTTTATATAATTCTTGAATTAGGGTAGAAGGCAAAACAAAAGCATCGATCCCTCTCAATGAAATTGTCTACTCTTGTATACTTTTCCATCTATCACTTATCTTCTGACATGTAATACATTAACCTTTACACACCTGATGAAAAAAATTGGTGTATTGGAAATGTCAATAATTTGGCTATGCCTTAAACTACGATTAAATAATTAAGACGATCATAACAAAAATTGGACATGTCTTATATATTATGGAGGTTGGGTTCAAGTTACACCTAGTGTAATTCTATTACACCACTCAATATTTTTTAATTGGATACGAATATTGACAAATTCACTGTTAGATTACATTATCTTCGTATATTCTTCATGCTTGCAAAATTTCAAGGTAATAAAAAATTAATAATCATGTCATCAATCAATTGTTAAAATTCAAATTTTTGTAGTTTAAAATAATGCATAAAAGATGAATTTATAGATCAAATGGTAAATAGCATCCGATTGATATGAAAATTGGCATGCATGTTAATAACATATAAAACATGTAATTCAACGGTTGGATTTTTTAAATATTAATTCAATAACAAGTTATTGAGTGGTGTAACATTGCTGAAAGTTACACTAGGTATAACTTGAACCCAACTCATATTATGGCTTTCAAATGATTAAATTTGAATATATGATCAATTGGTTACACAAATACATGTGATTTTTTATACTCCAATATGGTAAAAGTAATTTCATATTTTCTTTCAATGAATTTCCCTTTTACCAAAAAAAAAAAAAAAAAAAAAAGTAATTTCATATATACACACTCAAACAGCTATTTCCCTTTAAACTAAAATATAGCATTAGTATTTCCAGATGTACACACTAATTAAACTGTCACGAATTCATGACGAATCACAAGTTCCCTCTGACATGGAATCAAATTCCTTAATCTATATCCAATCAGAAAGAAAAAAAAAAAAAAAAAAACCCTTAACCTATAATAAGTAAATGGTTAATTAGAAGGTGGGAGTCATGGCTGAGATTGTGACATGAGATAGCCAAAGGTAATATGACAAACTCTTATTTCGATTACCAAAAAAAAAAAACTCTTATTTCTATATAGAGATTTGTCCAAATTTTGTATTTTATGTGGCATTTGGACTTGTTAAGTCTTTTTTTTTTTTTTTTTTTTTTTCATTTGATTTGGCTTAAAAGTCTAATTAAACTGATTGTCTGAAACACGTGTGATGTTTATATGGATTTTCTGAAATTCCATGGCTTGAGTTTTTACTTTTTACTATAAGTTATGGTGATGATTATTTTCTTATCATAGTTCTCTAATAAATAACCACTTGGTTGTAACATGTATTTACACGTAAAAACATTCAATAATAGTGATATGACGATGATGTGTTCTTATCATGAGTGACATGTTAAAAGTTTTGTAGCTCATTTAACACCTTTTAATATTTTCAATAGAGGTATTTAAGATTCAAAATTCATCTCCTACCATTATAATTTATAACTATCCAATTTATAAAACTCTTAATTGGTATCATTACAAGGCGTGAGCATAGATAATAATAATAAGGGAAAAACCAATTGCACACAGGGTATGTGCAAATACATTGCCCTAATAATATATGATATATTTGGTACATTAACTTAAATACATGTTTTTAATTTTTAAATAATATTAAATATATTTTTATATATTTTTTACTCATATATTTTTTAAAAAATTAAAAATTATTGTTTAAATACAAATACGAGAAGGCCATAATAGCAAAAACTCCCCGCACAATTTTTTTTTATTTTTTGTGTTCTCCCATTTAGATTTGAGATATTGACGATTAGACGTGTTGGGCAGGCAAAGGTAATGGGAAGTGGTCAATTCTAACTGCCATGTCAGTTGCAAATCTTTCAGTTGGTGGGCTTAGTGATGCAATATTGGGCCCCACCTTTGGGTCTTCATTCTTTTAAGTGGTTTACTCAGGAATCAGGAGCATCTCGATGACTATTTCTTTTTCTTTTCTTTTTTTTTTAGAAAATCTTGATGACTATTTCGATAATTCTAATAAAATAGTATTGGGCCTAAGACCAAACCAAACTTCTCAGACTTAAAATATAGGCTAATGATGAGACTTTTCATTTTTAAACCCCACCCCCCAAAAAAAAAAAAGAAATTAAAATCATTTCAAGTTGAGAATTTTTTTAATGAGAAAAAAAGCATGTATTAAGAACTAAGAAGTAAGGCTTACAGTAGCCACCAAGGGAGGTTTGGCTTAGTTGAGTATGGTTTGTTCGTTCTGTTTAATACGCTCAGGTTCAATTTTCGTTATTATTAAACTTTTGTTGGTGGGTATCCTTAGTGATAAGGTGTACTCATAAATGTGAGGCGACTCTCACACAGACGGGCTCTCGTTTCTAACTGGTGCCCTGTTCGGAGTGTAATATAACCATAAATCCACCATTTTTCTCTTAAAAAAAAAAAAAAAAAAAGGCTTACAGTAACCGTACAAGAAAAAACTAGCGTGTGAAAAGTGAAAACCCAGAAATATATAATAAACTTAAATGGGCAGAAGCATTTGCAATCCTAAATAATCAAACTCTAAAATGCTTCCTTGTTTTTGGCTGGGAATACAAAGTGTTTCTTAACAAATAAAATATCGTCAATGATGATGAGTCTTAGCTTTCTGCTAGCATCTAATGCATATCTTAGAACCACCTTCAACAAACAATCAATCTGCTCACAACCAACTCTTTTTCCTACAACAAAGCTCAAATAATAATTACTTTTGACCATAGTTCTGCAGGGTTGAATTTTGGAATGATTTCTACTAGTCCCAAAGCAACTTCCCCTTGCCACTCTCTTTAAAGTTACTTAAAACTATTAACCCATTTGCACTGCTGTTTAGGTGAGTCATCTTTGCTGCTATCATTCTGCATGATTGACATATAAGGTTTTTACAAGTAAAGAGTTCCAAAAACTTGATTATTTCTTGGTTTTGGTTTTAAAACTTCAGATCCAAGGATTCCAATGATCTTCCAAAACATCAATCTCATTTCCAAATCCAATACTGTCCACACACAAAAAAAAAAAAGAACAAAGAAAGGCATTCTTATTAGGTCCATCGGGAAAAATAGTTGAAGTGGTCTTTCTAACCAATAAAATGACGTTACTTATGTAGATATGTGAGTTATTTTCTCTCTCAATGCAATAAATAAAAAATAAAAAATCACTAGATAATGTCATATTTACGTAAATAATAATATTTTATTAGTTAGAAGAATTAGTTCAGTTGGGCCTAATAATTTTTCCATGGGTGGAGCTTCCATGGTAAATGTGGTCAACAAGCGCGTATGGTAAAGAGTTATTAACTAAAAAGATCTCGTGTTCAGTTGGCATGCAGTTGCTAAAACTAATTTTTATGTGGGTTTAGTCGGAGCTTGTATCCATGGCAACAAAAAAAAACATGTGATTAAATATTGAATTCGTTGATAATGATTTGGATAATTGATTATAACTTGCATATGTTACTAGTTTGAGAAAAATATAAAGTAATAATATTTTATTTTGTAAAAACTTGGCCCCAAGTGTGGGAGGGAAGGCCAGGTTGAAGATACACATACAACTCCTTCTCAAGCTCTCAGCTCTCCACAAAGGCTTTAGCTTCACCGATTCCCATCATCCTCATCCACAAACTCTCACCGATTCATCAACCTCCTCACCGCCGCCGCCACCGAAGCTCCCGCACCATCGCCGACCCGATTCATCACTTCGAAGCCCAGCTCATCTCTGCCGAAGCCGCCGCTTCCTTCCGCAGCCCATTGCTTTGGTTTTCCGCCGATCTCAGGTATCACTCTATTCTTCTCTCTTCTTCTTCTTCTTCTTT
Organism: Castanopsis chinensis; assembly: GCA_032878915.1. Classification (NCBI taxonomy): domain Eukaryota; kingdom Viridiplantae; phylum Streptophyta; class Magnoliopsida; order Fagales; family Fagaceae; genus Castanopsis; species Castanopsis chinensis. Next base: position 582,355 of record JAVQMG010000026.1, on the reverse strand, counting down.
TTTTTCAATGATTTTTGCGATATGATTTGTGGTTAAGACTTATTACGAGTTAAGATATGTGGTTTGTGGTATCTGAGATTTTGAGTAGTGATTTGGGTATTTGTTAAATTCGTGATTAAAATGGTGTGGTTTGTTTGTTTACTCTGTTCTGGTATCCTTGCAACCCCAAGTCCGTGATGAGATCCTTGTAAGTGATTTGGTTGTGTTATCTTCGTTTGTGAGGCTTTAAGTCACTTAATTGCATGTCAATCAAATGGGTATGTTGGGGGAAATTCGGTGTAATTTGAACTTTTTTGACTGGGTTTTTATCAAAATGTTTAGTTAGTTTAAACATTTTGGTTGGCTGCTGAGAAAATGCTGGTAAAGGGGAAATTTAGGCACTCAGTTTACAGTTTTATGGTTATATACTCAATTTTAAGGAATGTCTTTTGATTGCAAGGGGTCAGGGTAGTTGAGAAGGGTCAGGATTAATGCAAGCAGCTGTATTACTTAAAAATTAATGTTTTTTAAAAAATAATGTTGTTATACTAGACGATAATAGGCTATCATGACGATTGAGAATTTTTTTTTTGTCAAAAGATAAATTTGTATATATAGAATTTGGGGTTAAAACAAAATATTATTGTTACACTAGATGATTGTTTGCTATCATGATGATTGAGAAATTGTTTGAGTCGAAAAAAAAAAAATTGTATAAGTATAATTTGGGGTTAAAAAAAAATCACTTGTTAACACTAGACGATTATTTGCTATAATGTGATGACGTTGGTGGTGGTGGGGGCGGAGGCGTTAGTGGCAGCAGAAGCGGTTGCGGTGGTTGTGATTGTTGTTTATTGTAATGGATATATTATTTTATTGTAATAGATATATTATTTTATTGTGATGTTTATATTATTTTATTGTGTTGAAAGCTAAAATAGACTCATTGCTGCTGGATGTTTTGTAAAGTGAGTAGGTAAAATAGATAAAGTAATTTTTTTTGGGGCTAAATAGCTAAAAAAAATAGCACCACTATTGTGGATGCTGAAACTGTGTGTTAAGAAAACGATTTCCGTCTTAAATATATGTTAGTGTTCCACACACACACTCTCTCTCTCTCTCTCTCTAGCACAATCAATCACTCTTGGTCTAAGATTTGTGAAATTCTGCTGCCCCAAATTTTTTTTTGGTTCACCACAAATTCAAGGTAAAAATTGAAAAAATATATAATTTTTCTGTTACTAATCTGTTCATTGTAAACATTTGGGCTTTGATTATTAGGGGATTGCATCATGAATTTCTTTGAATTAGACTCAAATTGTTAAATTTTGTTGTTATTTTTCAATTAAAAATTGAGGCTTTTCAATGTTTGGTGAGTTAGGGTTTGCAATAGCTACTATGGGGAGTTAAATGCTGATTAAATTATGGTTAGGGTTAGAGTTAGGCATTTCATTCACCAGCTGTCATGATTTGTGTAATTGTCTTTTATCTTATTATTTGGTTGCAGGTTGCTTGCTTTAGTGTTTGTGTTGTGCAACAATCCTAAGTTTGCATGTTGTTGCTGTTGAGGCATAGACAAAATTTCATGATGAATATACGTTGCTTTCAAAGGAGCTTCTCTGCTGCTTCTCTGGCCCCAGTACAGCTTCCATCTCCAATGTATGACACACTTTATGCCCTTTACTTTTATACACTATGTCCCATTTCATTAACTCCTCCTTGTCTCTCTGGTTACTGTTGAATATTTTGTTCACAACCAGTCCCAAGCCCGGAAAAAGGAGTAGGGTTGATGTCCAACGTAAAAAATTTAGTTACTCTATTATGAATGGATCCACTACAGATACACATTGGGCCTTCCCTCCTATGTAGAAACGAATACAACCAGTCCGTTGAAGGTCCATTGCTGACCCCATAATTTTGGAACTAAGGCTCGGTTGTTTTGTACCATTTCATTATTGGGGATACATTTGAACATTGGCTTTATCAGTATTCTATGGGGCTTGATTGAGTCTGTTATGCATATGTTCTATTGTTGGGATATGTCTTTCTAAACTTTATTATCTACATCAATAATGTGAAAACATTTTTTTTTTTTTTTTTTGGTTTTTAGGGAAACCCATTTATGGTATATATTACCTAATGAGGTGAAGAATTCAAGCCTTCTTAATCAATATTTGGAAATTCTATCACCATGTGAGAAAGAAAATGTTTTCCGTATGCGTGGAGATCAGCTCCAAAGAAGAGCCCTGCTTGCCCGTGCATTGGTTCGCACTACCATTGCAAGATGTAGGTCCTTTTTTGCTTAATACTTTTATCATTTGTTCTTCTTGTTAAATTTCATTAATAATTCTTACATTTAGGTTGTCGCCATTGAGGTCAAATATGGTGAAGTGTTTCTTACATGTACATTGTAGAGTCCATGGTTTTGTTGTCGTACGCAACAAAATTGTTTATTTCAACCCTGGTCTAGATTAGTTGTACTGACAGGCATATTTTTTAGTCTGAATGTGGCACAAAGTGGATGGCAACCTAGGCTTTGCTTTATAAAGATTTTGAGCTATATACATGTATGTACAAAGCTTTTTTTAGTTATTTAAATGCTAACCATGTCGTTTTGTTTGATTACTTGACTATCTACTCTTTTGTTATAAGAAGTTTTCTTATTTCAAATTTTGTAGAATATGTTGCATAGAGAGGTTGGTGTATATTTAAACAAATTTTGTTTGTTACTAGATCGGACAAATAGTCAAGTTGAACCAAGATCCTTGAAGTTTAAGAAGAATATATATGGGAAGCCTGAGGTGAGTTTGTTTTCTGACCATTGATGTACAATAAGACTTTGTTCTCTACTTTTTTTTGTACTTTCCTTGCTTTCCTTATTAGCATATCTCTTTAAAGCTCATTTCTCATATTTGTTTCTGATAGCATATGTGAATAGGTGGAGTGGCAAGATGTTGATGGCTCACACCTACCACCATTGCATTTCAACATTTCACACACTTCTTCTATAATAGCTTGTGGGGTGACCGTGAATTCAGCAGTAAGTTTTTTGTATATTAATGGGCCACTTATAACTTCTGCATGTGTGATCATTATATTCTGTTCTGATTTTGTTTGATGTATTTATTGAATTATCTATTGTGTTGAAGAAACGGCAAATTTAAGCTGACATGATTTGCTTTTCCTATTGTAGATTGGTATTGATGTGGAAGAGAAGCAACGGAAGTTGAAGAATAATGTCTTAGCATTTGCTCGAAGGTACTTTTCTCCTTATGAAGTGGGACTTTTAACTGCCATTTCAGACCCTGAATGTCAGCGTCAGGAGTTTATAAAATTATGGACTCTCAAGGTGAGTTAGGTTGTGTGAATATTGATATGCATCAAGTACCTTCAGTTCATTGTTATAGATGGATGAAAATCTAATAAATCCTAATAATGAGTTTCGTGGTAGCTTCTGCAGCAAATGCATGGTATGTTATGAAGTTTGGTAGCAGTAAATTTTGTTTACATTGCTAGAAGACCATTCCATCTTCAAGCAGTAATTCTAGTGATATGTCTTTTCATTAAGGAAAAAAAACAGTAGATCTAGTAGAAAAATTAATGTGTTCTTAACTTGTTAGGAAGTTTTACTCTATTATGGAAAGTTCAATGAAGGGTGCTCAGCAGAAGTTTCACCTTTAAAGGAATAGGATTGAATACCTATATTCCTTATAAAAATAAAAATAAAAAGTAGAAACAACGCTCTTGAGTTGTGACACGCTTGAAATATATTTCAAATTTCTTTGGATTTCGTAAAGATGCATGTGGATAAATTCTTCCGGAAATTTTGTGTATTATCATTATCATCATTTGTGATCATCATCTTCTTCTTCTTCTTCTTTCACAAACATATGCCTGTGTTTCATTATGTTGGGCTCAGATATGTTGGCCTGTCCAGCTTGATTACCAGGTTTTCTTTTTATGTGACTATACTATATGAATTTTTCTTTCTATGTATTTAGTTTAAAAAAAAAAACAATAGATATCAGACAAAAGAAAGAAGAATCTAAAAGATTGTCCTAGAATTTACATGCTTTATAGGAAATAATGCAAAGCAGTATGGATTTGAACAGTTGGATATACTGGAGTATGCATACACTTCTACATGAACTCAACAACCAAAATGATAGGATGATTGAGCTTTGCAGCCAATGAGCACTGGCTCAAAGGGCACCTCTTCATAGGTTAAAGACTGATTGTGTGTGTGTAAAATACCACCAAAAAAGAAAAAAAGAAGATTGAGCTTTGAGAGTTGAATGTAATGTTTCTTTTCATAGAGCTGTTTTATTAATGTTATGGATCACACTTTCAGGAGGCATATGTGAAAGCATTGGGGAGGGGCTTCTCAGCTGCACCTTTTAAAGCCTTTACCATTCGATTTAGGACTGCTACACAAGGACATCTTTCTGAGCGTAGAGATTCTGAGGTATCTGACTGAAATTAAGACAAGCTTAATTGAAAATTTTCAAAGCATTCAAAGATAGTATTCTACTCAATAGGAAATTCAATCTGAACTTTTTTTACATAAGACGTTGTGGTGGCTTTGAGATTGTTTAGGTAGATGTTGGGATATTATTGTAGGATATGTCATTCCTTTCATCCTTATCGATTGAGTGTTTCATACAATTATTAATTTTCTTCCCCCTTCCCGCCCCCCCCCCTCTCCACCCCCGCCCCAACTCCTCCAAACACATACATTTTTAGATATTGGGAAGTAAATTCTCATAAAATGTTATATGAAACATAAATTGCATAAACCTTTTTTCCTCAAAGAAGTTTCTGAAATCTCTTTTGGTTTTTATTATGCTGTCAGGCATTTGATGTAGTTGTTGATTCTTTTGATGATCCCAAGAACCTGACAAGCAATTGGCAATTTGCTCTCTTAGAATTGGCTGGTTCTCATTATGCTGCCATTTGCATTGAAGGGGATAGAATCACTGAAGGTAAGAATCTGAGTTTTCTGAGTAATATAAAATAACTTGCAAGTGTGGGTACATTTTTATATCGCTATTTGCAGGCAATGGGACCCGCCCAATGAAATTGACAGTGCGGAGAACCATTCCATTTGTTGAAGATGAATGTGTTTCTGGAACTGATGCGGTGGTAGCAATAGTTGGCTTAACTTAAGAATCATAAATGATTAATGGTTTTCATTGTGAACTCAGCTCTCTGACCTTTCCAAATTGTGTTTTTAAAGCAATTGGAAAGTATAACTTAACAGTATTATTATTCACTCTCAGCAATGCACCTCTGCTTTGCCTGGGAATAAAAAATCAGATTTTGCCAAAAAAAAAAATGTCTATTGTATATTCATTTTAAATTTAAAGACCAATTCCTTGCATCAACTCTGAAATTTTTGTCTATGCAGAAATATAATATTCTTATGTTGGTTCCTTTAATTATCAGTTATCCATGCCTATTAACTATTTTATTTGAAAAAAAAAAAAGGATTGCAGCATGAGCTGTCTTCTCTATATGCCATCATAGTTAACCATCTCTCATAGAGCATAGAGGATTAGGAAACATCAAACATGGTAAAATAAGGTGCTTCATTGGTGATTAAAACACCTGAATCTTTCCCACATAACATTTAAATAACATTAGGGGACTTCTAGCACGAAATGAACCAATGGCATCCGTGATGTGCGGTATTATGCAGTTTGAGCTAACGTCATTATACAAGTTAGGATAGCCACTTTGAGGCTCTTGCAACCCCTGAAGCCATGGTTTGCCTTATGTTGCAGGAATTTTTTATTATTATTTATTTTCAATTAAAAAAGAAAAGAATATTCTGTTAAAGATTGGATAGGATATGGTTCAGCAATTGTACAAATAACAAGTAGGATTTGCTGAGATATTGCTTATTGCTGAAAATTATAAACATTGTAGTAAAATAATTTTTAAATATGTAAATAGTATTATGAAGCTCAATTTTAAAGTAAAATTTTCTAAATTTCATGCTTGCGGCTCTCAGGAACAGTTCATATAACTCACACAAAAAAAACACAGAGGCGCACGTCCCTTGGTTTTAGTGCAATCCAAACATGTTCTTGAAACGTTTGGAATACTTTAAGGGGTTGGTATAATTTGTCCTATTATAATTAACACAAAAAAGGCCAAGAAAGATAAAGAGAAGTATCATTTTTTTTTTTGCCGACTTCATGTTCCATCACTGCGTGCATGAGAAAAAATACGTGGACCCAACATTATATTTCCTTGCAGGACGGAAAAATATATCATGCATCCATTACATGAGTGGCTCTTACGTGGGTTGGACCCCAAGCCTCAATCAAGCATGTGCACATGCTACGCCACAAATAATCACCAACCAACTCAACATAACATCACTTGCACTTTCCTTCTATTTCTGTCTGCAACACATGCATCTCTCCACACACAAACATGCAAGCACACATGATGCCCTGCCTCCCATTAATACACACACATATTTACAAACAGAGATCCATTCCAGCCAGCTGAAAATTAGTATTGAATTTGTATGGAAATTGTAATTTTGTGACGCTCTTCTCAACAAAAAAATCAGCACAATAAAGAGTTACAAAATGTGCATAATTTGACATTAAACCATTCGTACAACCGCACCTACCCCAACTCAACAGAGGATGAAAAAGTTTGCACAACAACAATGAACCTTAACATTCAAATATTTGCCCTAGAGATTTTCAGATTACACAAAGAGGAAAAGGAAAAAAGACCTACTGTTCAGACTTATGTGGGTACAACCACCCCAGAACGAGGCGAAAACTGCAATACAAAAAGCCAAAACATCGTAACAAGCAATATCAACTGTACGAAAAAACACGACGTAACCTTATACATCCTCCCCTGCATCTTCAAAACCTCTTCAGCTCCTATGATTTCTCCACAACATTTCTCTAATGCAACTGCTTGTTTTTGAAGCATTGTGGCCTTGCTTTCTGCTTCTCCAAGCTTGTTCAGAACCTGTGCTTGCTCCCCAGCCAGAGCTTTTTGTTCTTCTATGATTGTCAACTGATCACTAGCAGCAACCTTCATTTTCTGTATTGTCTTTGATATTGCCAGATACTCAACCTCAGCTTCAATCTTTTGCTTGAAGAGACCCTCAAGCTCAGTCTGTGTCTCTCTATGTTTTTCCTCCTGGGTGCTTCCTGATTCCTCCCTTGGTGACTTGCTATTGTTTATAGTGGCTTCGAGTTCAGCTATCCTGACGTCCTTTGTCTCAAGCATAGTCCTTGCCTCCTCCAATTTGCTTTCAAAAAGTTTTACATTCTTTGTCAAGCTTAATACTTGGGCTTCCAAGGAAGTCAAAGCAGTTTGTCTAATCTTTTCAGATCCCAGCTGGTTGGATGAGTTTGGTATGTAGTTCTCTGGATCAGTAGTAGTGAAATCTGCTGGTATGCTACTTCCCTTGTTTGAAACGTCAGTGGGTGATGTAGGTACGTTTCCGATCTCCCTGAAATTCTGAACTTCTGCAAGAGTACAACACAAACCCATTTAAACTTAAAATCTTCAATTTGTAACAGAACTGCCATTGCCTAAATTGTCATTAAGAACCATTTCACAGATAACAGGCACGAGGAACTTCAGCAGAAAACATGATGTGATTTCAAACAAATAATGAGGCACAAATTACAAAGTTTTTAAAAATTTATTCCCAGGTCATGGCCTGTACAAATTAAATGCTATGCCCACCATTCACTTCATACCAGAAATGCATTGATGGCTAAAGATTTGGGCTTAGCAGAAAGAAATGGTGAACCCCATAGTAAATGAGAGGGTGCAGGACCTTTCTCTCAATAGTGCTTTTAAGGGCCCACTATTCCCTAACGCTTCTCCCCGTGGATAAGCAAGGCCCTGGTAGCGTGGGTCCACCACTAGAAAAATTAATTAGTAGATCGGCTAGAAAAATCAATGGTCAATACTCATGGGATGGGATCAGAACCCCAGTAAAAGCTAGTATACCAAGTATGTGAAAGAAAACCTGACCTTTCATTCTTTAAATATCATGCAGTATATCTAATTGTTCTAACCTTCAAAAAATTTATTTGCTTCTTCTAATTTTCCTCTCTCTCTTCTTTCCTTACCCAAATTCCTGCAATATTCTCCTCCACTTCTTCACTCATCCATTTCCTCTTGCATCTATCTCCTCCTTGTGCATTAAGCACAAAACTTAGGTTCCTTGCAATGGCCATTTGCCTATGATTGGAGCCCCAATGCAAATCACTTATTTTGGTACCAGAGCCGCAACTTACATCAACTTAGTAAAAAAAAAAGTCCAAATATCATATCAAGCCACCTATCTATACTCTTCACAAACCCCTCTAAAAATTCCCTCTTGCTCAGGGATGTCTTTCCAATTTTCTCCCCCAATTTCTCCCCGCAAAACCAAGAGTCAGCCTAACCCACAATCCAGCCAATCACCACCACCTAATATATCTAATCCCTTTTATCACTGGGTCCACATACATCAAATAACAACCTGAGCCCAAAATATACACCAAATTCTTAGTAACCTGAATTTAACACAAATTTGAAGTCTTTCACAAATCATTGCCACCTTCTCAATAAAACCAGAATCTTTCATCCAAAGCAAATCTTGACAAGCCCCCCATATCTAGCTCTGGCATCCAACATCTGCTACAACTTCCAAATGTTCATTTATGTCATTCGTAAATCAAACATCCTCTCTTGTAGTTTCCACGAGGGACTAAAGAAAAGGTCTCTACTAGAGGGCAAATAGTGATCACAAATTCCATTGTAAAAATTTTATTATGGTTTAACCATGAAGTCTACCATCCATCCAAGTTCACTCTCTGCCCTTCCTAACAATTTAATGCAATTTGCCTAACTATATATGTAGTCCAAAGACATTTTTGCCTCCCATCCAACTGATCACCACCTGTCAATCTACTCTAATCCTCCCTCAGATTTAGTCACAAACAACTAAATCCCTTCTCATGCAACAAAAAGAACTTGGGCATATGTTCAATTGAATTCCCCAAACATATGAGCTCTACACTAAATTGATCCCCCAGAATTTGTTATACAGACAAACCGAACAAGGTGGATAGGATAAACTTTTTGCAGATTTGAAAAGAGATGCAACCATGATCACATATAATACATACTCTAGCATGATCTGTTACGAAATGATAACAATTTTTTTTTCCCGGTATCAAAATTTTCATTGCTCACTTCTATTGCAAACAACAGTAAATGAGTAGAAAAGAAACTTTGTAAAAAAAAAAAAAATGTGGTACAATATATGTTAGGCAACTTCAGCTGGGATCATAAAATCTAAGAGTGACCAAACCAATATAAACATTAACTCATAGGACACTGTACATGATTGCAAAGGGCAAGGTTATTATTGTACATTAGTAACAAAGCATTGTAATATTGCTTATCAAAGTTGTCAACTTGTCATAAGAAGAAAAAACAAACCTTTTTCCAGAGCCTCTTGCACAGACTGGAGGCTAAAGATAGACTCAACAAAAGCATCTTGATCTGTGAAGGGCCGATGGTTCTCCCTTTTTTCTTCCTTAGCCTCCCAAGATAAGTGTGCAGCCAAATCATCTTGTTGAATTTCCTGATTAAACTGTTGCTCACTTGGGAGAGCTTCATCACTATTTTCCCCATCATAATTCATTGGCCTTCCACTTTGTTTTCCGTTACTAGTCGCACCCTGCACAAAGACAAAATTGGAGCTTCTTGAGTCAGATTCCATGCTGGAATGAGAGTTTTCCTTCTCAATTTTGACCCTTTCTCCTCGAGCCTTCTTACTGCCTTCAATCCGTCCCTTTCCTTGCTGACTCTTTTGAGGTGAATTACCTGAACTCTTCCCACTAATATTCTTCATCCTATTCTTCTCCCGTGGATGTCCCAACACTGCAGGCAGATCATACTTCATCTTCGGAGCACTGGCTGCTGTGGAAGACTTGCTACTCCAATCCTCACTGTTCTCCGAATCTGTACCCGCAGCAAAAGCAGCCCCAGCTGCAAACCTAGAATCCGAAGTAGAACCATGGGTTGCAAACCCGTCAGTTCTAAATACATTTGCAGATCCTACAGAACCCTCACTATTTTGCTTGATCTCAATAGGGATATGCTGAGCTTTAGTAGGATTCGCAGCACCAGACAAACCCCGCTTCAAAATTTTACTAGTATCTATACTTGGACTTACATCCTTAGCAAACTCTCTCCTAATTCTCCTCCATTTCTTCAAGCCATATCCTTTTTTTGTGGGAGGCGACCCCCCACCAGGAGATTTAGCATCTAGTGGGGGTGAATTCAAAGGTTGTTCACTTTCAAAATATTTCCTTTCTGTATCTATTACCAATGCATTATTAGCACTAGAATTTTGACCAGAAACCAACTTATCAATCTCATTAGGACAAGACCCATTATTACTTATCTCATTGTCATCATCATGGGGCATTCTTTCTTGGGTTACTTCATTATCTTCCACAGATTCAAGAACTGAACTTTCACTCTCCAAATCCATAACAAATAACCAACCCACCAAAATTCAGTCAGATCAAGATCAAGAAGAAGAACTTTCATTCCATCTAATGGTCCAAATCTAGAAAAGTTTAACCGAATAAAGGAAAAAAGAAAAACAGAGAAAGATCAACCTCTATTATAACCAAATTTGAGACGAAAAATAATAAAATTCCAATCCAAAATTAACTGGGTATAAGTTGATTTATTAGTTTAAGCACAATTAAAAGTGGAAAAAAGAATAACTGGATTGAAAGCTAACAACTTTATAATGAAACTCTGAAACTGTACATTCGATTGACATGAATGAAATGGATGATTGAATTGAATTGAAATGAAAGAATCTAAGAGAGAGAGAGAGAGAGAGAATAATGAGAAGGCACGTACCATAATATTATGACTGTCCCCCATAAATGAAGGGTTTGTAGAGAGAAATCCAAGGACACGGATTGGAAACCCTAAAATTTGGTTGGATTTGCAGTTTTATAGCCTTTGAAGTTATTGCCAATATTCTAACATTTATTACAACGAAAGGTAAAATTACTATTTTTTTTGTTGTTGTAAGAAAAGAAAAACCAAACATGAACGTGGTAGAGATGGAGATGGGCCCACATTAACGTCCACGTATGCGTATGTGTATGTGTATGTGGGGACAATACTGACCATTCCACCTGGAACACAACCACATATGACAGTGTCAGATCCAACTACTTCTCAATTTTACCAAATCACCCTCCATCTCCATCCCTATTACATTATATGTATAGCTTTATGTACAAGGACTTTTTATCCAAAAATAGATATATGTGTGTAAAAGGACTTTCATTTTTTTATTTTAAAATGGGATAGGAGGCCCATCATTCATGGTTGCCTTCTAGTTTTTAACTTCATGGGCCTGCTTCTGTGGTTTAGGTATTGTCTTCTGTGAGTTCTATCTGCCCAACCTTTTTTTTTTAATGAAATTTATGTGGCCGACTTGGTGATAAAGACATGTGGAAGGATTAGCTAATTAATTAAATGTAACTTGGGAATAATGCTTGTCTTGATTCTTTTTTTTTTAGTATATAACTAGTCGCAGACTCATACAATATGTAAAAATAAATATTATTTTATATTATAATATAGTGTATATTTTTTCTTTAAATTTTTTTGAAGATAATTTGTTTTCCCCAAAAATTTAACAATTTCTATTCTATCCAATTAGGTCTACTTCAGTCCAATTTTGTCCACTCGATCCAATTCGGTCCGCTCGATCAATTTCAGTCTCCTTTTAGTCCATTTTAGACTAATTGGGGTTTAAATTGTTTTATTTTTATTCTTGTTGTAGGTTTTCATTTCAAGTTTAGCTCTAAAATTCTTCTTTTTTCCCCCCCCCCCCTAAATTTTTGGGTTGAAAAGTATGAAATTTTATTATATTTGGGCTAAACTCTTTCGTCTTGAGTTAACAAATACAAAGAAAATAATAAAATAGAGATTAGAAATTAGAAATATGAGCCCTAAAAATGCAATAAAAGTGATCAATATTCAAAAGTCTTATTTGGACCACATTGGTTCTATTCAATCCATTATGTCTCATAGGTCCAATTTGGTCATATTCGGTTCAGTTTGTCCACTAAAGTTCAATTCCATTCGATTCAGTCCACTTCGGTCCATTCAGTTTACATTAGTCCTATTATGTCCTACTCTGTCAATTCAGTCCACTTTGGTTCTATTTGCTTCTATTCGGTTCAATCTATCCACTTTGATCTACTTCAATCCTATTGGGGCTATTTGGTCGACTTTTTCCTATTCGGTCCATTTTGTACACTTTGGTTCTATTCGGTCCATTTTGTCCACTTCGGTTCTATTTGGTCCATTCGGTCCAACTTGTTCCTATTCAGTCCTATGCTGTCAATTTGGTTCACTTTATTCCATTTGGTCCATTCAAATTACTTCAATTCATTTTGGTCCACTTCAATCTACTTTTGTGCACTTACATAATAGGAAAAGACATGTTTGGGTTGAAAGCACCTAATCTAAATCTAAATTTATTTTATATATATATATATATCAAACTTATAATATCTAAAATCTTAAGTATAGCATTTATTGTTATTATGCTTTTATTAAGTTTCATTAATGAAGCATTTCAGTCTACTTCAATACTGATAAATTTAAGTGAAAATATTTTTAAATATAAAAGTTATGAATATACAAATGTAATTTTTAAGGCAATTATTCATTTGTTTTAACGTCGTTAATTTAAAATGAATTGCATGATGTTGATTTTACATTTCATCAGTATGTGTGTGTGTGTATAATTTTTTTAAAAAATAAATTATTCAAATTATTCATTCAAACTACTCCTCAATTTTACCAAATTACCCTCCATCTCCATCCCTATTACATTATATGTATAGCTTTATGTACAAGGACTTTTTATCCAAAAGAATATATATATATATATATATATATATATGTGTGTGTGTGTGTGTGTGTGTGTGTGTGTGTGTGTGTGTAGAAAAGGACTTTCATTTTTTAATTTTAAAATGGGATAGGAGGCCCATCATTCATGGTTGCCTTCTAGTTTTTAACTTCATGGGCCTGCTTCTGTGGTTTAGGTATTGTCTTCTATGAGTTCTATCTGCCCAACCTTTTTTTTTAATGAAATTTATGTGGCCGACTTGGTGATAAAGACTTGCGGAAGGATTAGCTAATTAATTAAATGTAACTTGGGAATAATGCTTGTCTTGATTCTCTTTTTTTTTTTTTTTTAAGTATATAACTAGTCGCAGACTCATACAATATGTAAAAATAAATATTATTTTATATTATAATATAGTGTATATTTTTTCTCTAAATTTTTTTGAAGATAATTTGTTTTCTCCAAAAATTCTACAATTTCTATTCTATCTAATTAGGTCTACTTCAGTCCAATTTCATCCACTTGATCCAATTCGGTCCACTTGATTCATTTTAGTCCCCTTTCAGTCCATTTTAGACAAATTGGGGTTTAAATTGATTTTTTTTTTTTTTTTTTGTAGGTTTTCATTTCAAGTTTAGCTCTAAAATTCTTTTTTTTTTCCTTAATTTTTGGGTTGAAAAGTATGAAATTTTATTATATTTGGGCTGAACTCTTTAGTCTTGAGTTAACAAATACAAAGAAAATAATAAAATAGAGATTAGAAATTAGAAATATGAGCCCTAAAAATGCAATAAAAGTGATCAATATTCAAAAGCTTTATTCGGACCACGTTGGTTTCATTCAATCCATTATGTCCAATTTGGTTCATTTTGTCCACTAAAGTTCTATTCCATTCGATTTAGTCCACATTGGTCCTATTCTGTCATACTCTGTCCATTCAGTCCACTTTGGTTCTATTTACTGCTATTCGGTCCAATCTGTCCACTTTGATCCACTTCAGTCCTATCGGGGCTATTTAGTCTACTTAGTCCTATACGGTCCATTCTGTACACTTTGGTTTTATTCGGTCCATTATGTTCACTTCGGTCCTATTTGGTCCATTCGGTCCCACTTGTTTCTATTCGGTCCTATGCTGTCAATTTGGTTCACTTTATTCCATTTGGTCCAATTTGGTCCATTCAAATTACTTCAATTCCTCTTGGTCCACTTCAATCTACTTTTGTGCACTTACATAATGGGAAAATACATGTTTGGGTTGAAAACACCTAATCTAAATCTAAATTTATTTAATATATATATATATATATATATATATATCAAACTTATAATATCTAAAATCTTAAGCATAACATTTATTGTTGTTATGATTTTATTAAGTTGCATTAATGAAGCATTTCAGTCTACTTCGATACAAATAAATTTAAGTGAAAATATTTTTAAACATAAAGTCTATGAAAATACAAATATAATTTTCAAGGCAATTATACATTTATTTTAACGTCATTAATTTTAAATGAATTGCATGAGGTTGATTGTACATTTCAGCAATATATATGTGTGTGTAATTTTAAAAAAAAATAAATTATTCATTCTCTGGAAAAAAAATTATCATGATAATTAAAACTCATATCAAACTTATACTGAATATGTATAATTTATTCTCTAAATTTTATTATAAAGAGAGAGACTACTTGTGATTGGAAACTAAAAAATATAACACCAAACGTATGAACCCAAAATATAGTTTTAAAAATCACAATGATTAATCAATATAAAGTAAAGTTGCATGAAAGAATAAAAAATCAAGAGAAATAAAATAACCACTTTTCAAAAGAGAATGTGAGAGAGAATAATAAAGAATTTATAGAAAATAATATAAGAAGAAAAAAAGTAAAAATGAAAAATATAGTAATAAACACCAAATTATCCTAGTCATGTTATATTATGTAATAAAATAACATTATATTCTTATATACTATTTTTATACTGCAATATGGTAACGTCTATGAAATCAAAAGGAATAAAAAAGATAACAACTTAAAACCACAAAACTTAATCACATCAACCCAATTAGTAGAGTTCCAAATAATACAAAAATTCATCAACCAAACATAGATATGCAAGAAAAATATTTATATAAAAAAATTCCACAAAAAATGAAGGAAAAAATGAGAGAGAGAGAGAGAGAGAGAGAGAGAGAGAGAGAGAGAGAAATAACATTTTGTGTGTGGAAAATGAGAGAAAGAAAGAAATTTCTGTGTGTGAAAAAACTATGAATAAAATGGAAAAAAGAATTGTAAATGTATAGTAAGAGGAGTGGAATAAGAAAAGTAAAAAAATAAAGGAATATAAAGGAATAGAAGAAAAGTGATATTAAGGTAGATAGTAGTGGGGAGATTAAAAGGTAAAAAGGGAGAAGAAAAAGTTAGAGAAAGTTTAACAAAAAGTTGGGAAATTAGGAAGAAAAAAAAAGAATTAAAAATAAGAGAGAGAGAACGTTGAAAATGGGTAGATGATATGGCCGTTGATGTGGTTCAACAAAAATATAGCAATAATAAATGATACGCTTTAACTTTTAGAGATATATAGATTTATAAGGAAGTGATGTCCTAACTTTTGGCTAAATTATTTCACTTCTTATAAATGAGACACTCCAAAAATCTTATGGATTGATAATGTGGTGGATGAAACTTAGGATTCCAGTCTTCTAGGATTACAACACATCCTTAAAATCTATTGAGCCCCGCTACCTGGATATCCCCAAATAAACTTTTGATCTTTAAGATTGAATAATTATTCACTACTCACTTGCAACGAACGAGTCTTACTAAATAAATTTGTGATGAAGTCTATTGATCATTTGAGATATGAGATTATTATTTATGCAGCATTGAATAATTTTATTTTAGTAAATTGCATAAAAATAGTTCAAACTTCAAAGTTTATGCTATATTTCAGAATAGGTCTCAAGTTTTTAATTTTTTCAACTAAAGTCTTAAACTTGCGAAACCACCTCAATTTCAAACCCTTGTTCATTTATATTATTCTAGGAAGTAGCAGAACAAAAAAGGCGAAAGTGTAAATAAAGTTGTCTTTTTTCACCGAGGTAAGCAATTTCAATTTTATAACAATCAAACTTTTCTCTCTCACAGAATGGAGTTTTCTTTCTCTATCCATCCTGTTTTTCTTTGCTTGGTTACTTACTGCCCATAATAAAGGTAATAAATAATAGAAATAGAGAAAGACTTCAAATTGAATGATTTCATAATTTTGGAACTACATTTGATAAAATAAAAATCCTAAGGCCTAAATTGAAACAAGGGAGGTACTCTGAAGTCCGAACATTTTATTTTATTTTATTTTTGGAACGTAATCTCCCCTTTTCTTTTTAACACGCCTGGGCCAAATCGAAAATCTTCATTACATGAATGATTGGCAACAACACTATTGGAAATTCCAGAGGCACTTTTAATTCCAAGAAAACTCCATAACCATGACCTTTCATATCATATCAGTATGTTTCTTATTGTTCTACTTATCAATATGCCACCAAATTAACAGGTGACACTTGTCACTAAAATTGTGACACTAATAAGGGTCCCAAAGACTGCCTATATAGGTTAGACGATAGATATGACATTCATTGTCAATTTGTACTCAACAACAACGACGGGGCATGTGTTCCAAACCAAACCACCATAATGGCATTCATAAATTCACAGGAACCGACCCTTGAGACTTGAGAGCCATTCTCATTTTTCATTAGTCATTACTCTTGAGTCAGAAGTTACCAATCCATTCACCAAAATCACCCTCATTGAAGGGAAAGTTCATGTTCATGTTGGACTTCAGAAGGATCGGTTGGATTCCCAAAAATCCAATTAGAAGAGTTAATACACCTCTCCAACTTAATCCAAACTCAATGGTCATCAAGATTAATTTTAATTGGAAAATGCTAATGGATGCTCTTAGAGCATAGTTAATAATCCATTTAAAAAGAGTTTTTATGGAAAATGAAAAATAAACTAATGTTTTGAGAGTTTTTTTCATTTCCTATAAAAATGGTATAAACAATTTTTTAAAATAGATTATTAACCATTGTTCTAAAAGCACTCGTTAGCATGACCTATTTTAATTAGAAGAGTTACATCCTCTGAAACACCAACTAGTTGTTTTGTGTGCGGAGATAATGCGATAATTACAATGGGGGAGGTGGCATTTGAATTTGGATGTTTCTAAGGAAGTGTCATTTTTTTTGGTAATCAAGGAAGTGTGAGTTGTGCTATATATAAGACTCTTAGCCAACACTAGGTAATTATTACAATGATGTTATAAGGAAAATAGCAAATACAAATGAATATGGATTTTTTTTTTTTTTTTTATGGATGTTCCAAAATAATATATGTATATACTTGTTTACCAAAAAGTGCATTCTTCCATTCAGAGAAAAAAAAAATTGTTCATTTACGATTCTTTAGAGTTCTTAAGGTTACTCCACTATCCTATACATCCATTATAAATTGAAGTAAGTGTAAGGGTACAAAGTAAGCCTTAAGCCCAAATGCGTGACTGGGCCGGCTCAAGTGGCCTACACAATAGAATTTGTAGAGAGTGGGCTCAAAGCCTAAACTTCATGGGGTTCTAGAAAGCTATAGCGTATGGACTTAGTTCGCTACTGACGTGCAACGAGCGGATGGAGCGACTTTTCCTCTTCTCGGACGTGGGCCGAGGAGCTTATATCCTGGCTTCCCTTCTGTTATCTGGGAGGAGAGAGAATGAGTCTTCTTTTTAGGAGAAAAAATCCAGATCCCCTTCCAATGGTTTCCCTTTCTCTATTTATACTTCCCATTCCTGATTCCCATCTGTCTTTTCCCTGAAAACGCTCCCCAATACATATAAAGCTGACCACCGTCCCCTCAGAAGTCATTTCTCCATTAATGCGGCCAGGCGGGTAGGTGAAAGGCCTTTAATGCGGTGGCAGCAACTTTATGCAGTGCACGTCCCACTTGTCCCCCTCCTCGGCATCCTATTGAAGCTTAGGACGACTCGCTGAGCTTGAGGAGCTCTTCCTCGGACGTCGTGCTACACTCTTCGGTCCCTAACCCTGCTGTCCGAGAAGAAGCTCTCCT
Organism: Castanopsis chinensis; assembly: GCA_032878915.1. NCBI lineage: Eukaryota > Viridiplantae > Streptophyta > Magnoliopsida > Fagales > Fagaceae > Castanopsis > Castanopsis chinensis. The sequence continues at coordinate 564,304 of JAVQMG010000026.1, read as the reverse complement.
CGGATCCTCCCCCAACTGGCTGACGGCCTGGCGGGCCTTTGGGCCCCCATTTTAGGAGGCCCTATTCTTAACTCACGGTCCCTTTGGCGGAGTCCACATTCTCGGACCAGGCTCGAGGCCCATATGGTGTTTTGACACCTTTACTCCCCACAGTAAGTATATTAGATTTTGTTTCGTCATTATATTCAAATCAATTTCAATGGTCAATATTTTGGTGTGTATATATATATATATATATATATATATATATATTATTGATGACAATTGATGCAAGCGATTTTGCATATTTTATCACATAGACTTTACAAATTGATTTTTTTTTTTTTTTTGGGGAAGAATTGATTACGTTTAAACAATACAAAGGACAAATTAAAAATTTTATTTATTATGTTATTGATGTGATACCAATCACATTCATTATCATGTTAATTTTTAAGTTTATATAAAAATGTATATTACTTTTCTATCTATGACATAATAAAATTTAATTTGCTTATTTCAAAAGGGATGGACATGTTTTTAGAAACTTCACAACGAAGGAAAAAGATGCTACGTACAGTGATTGTAATATAAAATCTTAAACTAAAAAAGAAGAAGAGAAGAGGAAAACACCTGTTTAAGTTATGGATTGTGAGATGTGATGCACTCATGCACACTGCACACTGCACACTGCACACATGTTTATGTTATGGGTTTATATTACGTTTTTGTAAGTTACTATGGTGGTGGAGGGACATTTAAGGGTCACATCCTCTCCCAGTGGCAGTGGCAGTAGCAGTGGCTGCAAAAAGCAACCAAATTATTTGTAATTCATCACAACAAACCAACAATGAATTGGACATTAGGATCCCTCAACTCAACTCCCTTTAATTGCTCTTGCACTTTCTCATAACCTATCCAAAAATCACTTTGAGTTTGAGCACCCGATTTTAAATTATCGTCCATTTTTTTCTTGGAAATCAACCAATACAGGAGAAAAAAAAAAGCCCATGTACGTTGTCCAAGCTTGTAAAACTTGTCTCGCAACATGCATGTACAAGTAGCAATCTGAGAGCAAAAGCCTTGCCTATGCAATTAAAGTAGGCTTTGTTTGTTCATCCTTCAAGTATGTTTTTATACTTCTGGTCTGAAAGAATGAAAGTGTGGTTATATTATAAACTCCTAAGTTTCCATTTAAGAGAGAGAGAGAGAGAGAGAGAGGAGAGAGAGAGAGAGAGAGGGTTAAGTTTGTATATTCATTTATTGATGATGTACCCCAATTAATTAATCCGCTTATTTTAAAAAATTGTGTTAGTGTATAATGGTGAGTCGCTCAATGATATTGTCTAATTCTCTGAAAGTAGTGCTTTGAGTCTATGGCACAACATTTTTATAACAAAGCCTAATTAGCAAGTAACTATTAATCATTTGAACTTATCCTTAACGTCATTTTTTTTTTCTATCATTAACAATTTGCTATCTCGAGACCTTGTTGTGAAATATTGTCCCCACAGCTTTTTTGTTTTCCCCCTCCCAATAGAGATAATACATCTATGTCCCATGCCGCCACCTGCCAACCAAATTATTTGTTTGCCAGTACTCACTTCACTAGTAAGCTGATTAGAAAAATCAAAGAGCACATGCAAAAAGAATAATGTAATTATGTGGCAATTAAAGAAGCTGCAGACTCATCTGCCTATTTAAATTATGCATAATATGTAGTACATGGTTTCGACTTTCAACACAATGCTAATGCTGGTGGGACTATAAGAATTCTATCCGATTAATTGAATATTAGTTAAAAATGCAGTAGCTAGTTCATTTGCATTATGGCCTTTCCTAGGACTTTTCCCTGCCAATGATGTTACATTAAATTGGAGATTCCACAGTTACGTAATCAATGTATGTATGCTAATAATGCCACCTTTATTAAATTAGTGCTTGCCTCTTTATCTCTTTCTCCATCATTTTTCTCCCTGAAAACATCAATATGATACTAGTTTGTAATACTGTAATAAGCAGTAGGGGTTGATTGTATTGGTGGAACAGACACTTTTGGTTTTGATTGAAGCAGCTTTTGCTAGTTGCAGCTGTGTGAAGTTTAAAATCAATTGGAAGTTGCACAGATTGACAGATAAGTACATATATTAATTATTTAATATAATTGCAAAAGATAAGATAAACAAGAGAAAGAGGAAGAATTTTTTGAAGGAAAGGTAGTAATATGCTTTAAGGAGGAGGACGAGGGAAGACAGGGACATTGGCCCCAGGGTGGGTGATCGAGGATTGCCACATTATCTAACTCACCACTGCTTTCCAGATTAGCTTAACCATTACAAAACAAACCAATAAGACATTTGTTTTTCCTTAGTTTACTGAGCTTATAAAATAGTAAACTGGAAAAAAGTGCAAATATATATATATATATATATATATATATATTTTTGAAATAGTATTTTTATTTATATAAGCTAAAAAAAAGTTGTGTTAAAGGAACCCCAATCTATGTAAATAATTAACAGACAACTTGAAGCCAATTTAAAAATTTTGAAGGAACCAAAAAAGATGGGAAGAGGAAGAAGAACATTATGATGTTCTTGTAAATAGGTTATGCTGTTCTTGTAAATAGGGATAATTCTTACATGCTCCGAGAACAATGCTCCCTCCTCTCACATGAGAGATGGCTCTATGGTAGGACTCACGTGTGAGGTCCACCCCTCATGTGAGAGGGGAGCATTGCTCCCACCTAAGTTTTTTTCCTGTAAATAGAGGTGGTGGAAATCTATAAGTATTTGAATTCAAAATGAGGCACAGGTAGTGAGATAATGGACAATAGAACTTGAAATAACGTTCAGATTCAAACAAAACACGTGTAACAAACTCCATCACCTTCAGTTAAACATGTCCCTAAGTTTTCTCTCTATTTTTTTGACTTCAAATTTGTTTAAAACTTAACCATAAGATAAGAATACCCGTTTAGCCCCAACAGCGGCTAGAACTAAGTAACTAAAAAAATAGCACAGTGAGTGAGTTCTACTAATTTACAAACTTAAAAGTTAAAACAGAAAAAAAAATATATATATATTGTAATTTGCTCAGTCTTTTTAGAATACTAATATTCTCCTTGTTTATAATATCGATAGTAATTGTTCAGTCTTCAGTTGGACTAGTCTTTGGCTCAATTTCCGGTGCAAATAGTTAAAATATGTCAGATGACTACACAATGTACAAATGCAGAGCAAAAAACCTGACTTTGCACATTATATAATACAATAGACAGATACGTGATAGATCTTGTATTTTTTTTGAATTTCTAATCCAATAATATGAAACTAAAACCTTACTACTATAAAACACATTACCAACAAAGCTCTGAGTTATGGTTCCTCTCCCAATGCCCTTTCCTCTGAGTCCTTTCTGACCAATCTTTGGCTTCTGTGTCAAGTGAGAACCCATGTTATATTTAGATTTGAGAGAAATTAAAATGTACAACACATAAAACAAAAAGAAATTGCCCGAGCCCAAGACATTATTAAATTGATACTATTGAAATAGTACATCATTAACACTTATCAACTCCTTTTCAAGCATTTCTTCAATATAATATGTTCAAAACATCACAGATCCAACCCATATTTCAAATTCCCAGCCTCAGTACAGCTTGTTTTTGAGAGAGAGAGAAAGAGAGATATGGGTTCTCAGGAGTTGCAGCAAAGGAGGGCCTCCCTCTTAGCCTCAAGTGAAACAAAGAAAGGTAAATTCAATGACACCTCTATAGTTTCATGATGCTTTCTCTTTTGTTTGTTTGTTTGTTTTATTTTTTCTTCTTCTTTTGGTTTCTGACACGTATATTCATTTCATAATTATTGCAAAGATCAAAGAAACAACTTATCTTGTTTTCCACATTCTTTGTATCTAATGCTCATATACGGCCTCCATTGTCTCAGGGCCTAAACTTGAATGCTTCCTGTCTACACAAAGTGATTATTAGATGCCAATAGAAGATTATATGAATCTTAATGTTCTGTCCTATTGAGTTATTAGTGTTCTTGGTCAAATCTACTCCAACTGCAGAAGTAGAAAAAAGGCTCTAGTTCTGACCATAGAGAGGGCCACAAGAGGAAGTGATATACTCATATCACGTGCAAATTTCTGCTGTTTGAGTTTTTATTTACTGTTGCATTCATCTTCTGGCAGAGACGCACATAATTGTATCTGCCAGCAAAATTTGGAGCAAAAGAATCCACAGCGAATGGTCAGGTCAGTTGGTCAGGTCTTTGGTTCTTTCTCAGCTGAAAATGGATCTTAATGAAAAACCAGTGATGATATCATGCTGAAGTCTACGCCAATATTCAAGTACAGAGAAGAAAGTAGTGCAGTAGTACTACTGTGTAGCAGTGAAATCAAATAACATTGTGTGAAAGTTTGAAACTTTGTTCACCTCCCCAAAGTGAGATCCATCTACAACAGCAAAAACATAAAAGAGTACAAATGGAAGAGGTGGCATTAAAATCTACTAAACTTGCTCAACAGACCCCAGATGTCTCAATGACTACAGTCACAGGCACCATGATTTCCAGTGGCCTTACCATCAAGATAGCAAGTTGTTCAGGTAAAACAAGAGAGACTTTGACTACTACTCCCTCTCCCTCTGGCTCTAGTTCAGATTTGCCTTCTCCAAATATAAAGAACTCAATAGAATCATCCCCATACAACTCTCCCTCTCTTATTTCCCCACCTTCATCAGCATTTGTTTCAGCCTTGCAATCACCTTATATATCTCCAAGGGCCATGATTATGAATCCAAAACCCCAAGAAAACCCAACTCCCCAAGACAACAACCCGACTCCCCTTATACTTTCATCACCACTAATCTCACAGTCAGATGACATTCCAAGCAGTTCCTACACACCCCCATCTGACCAATATGAATTTTCAGATGACCCAGCTGACTCAAAGCTCAAATTTTTGACCTGTGACCCTGCAGCTCCTCCACGCATCTCATTTTCTTTCCCAGTTCCTCGGATATCCTTTGCCAAAGGACAAGTCTCTCCTGCTTCCAATGCCAAACTCAGGAGCTGTGATGTTTATGTTGGTTTTCATGGTCAAAATCCAAACTTGGTGCGTTTCTCTAAGTGGATTAAGTCTGAGCTTGAGCTTCAGGGAATTGCTTGCTTTATTGCAGACAGAGCAAAATACTCTGATACTCAAAGCCATGAGATTGCTGACCGAGTTATCTGCTCTGCCACTTATGGGGTTGTGATTGTTACTAATTTTAGCTTTCTTAACCATCTCAGTTTGGAAGAGATCAGGTTCTTTGCTCAGAAGAAGAACCTTATCCCACTCTTCTTTGACACTGGCCCTGCTGAGATTGTGGGTCTTCTCAACTGCAATTCCATTGATAAAGAATGTAAAGAGGCAATTGATGGACTTATCAAGTCCAATGAATTCAAGCTGGAAGCCAGTGAGGGTAACTGGAGAAGCTGTGTCTCAAAAGCTGCTGCTATTTTAAGAGCAAAGCTTGGTAGAAAGAGTGTGGCTGAGAGAGATGTAGTAGTAGAAGGATTTGAAGAGCTACCCTTTTCAAGAAACAGGTTTTTTGTTGGAAGAGAAAAGGAGATTTCAGAGATTGAAACTCTCTTATTTGGATGTGGGGAGTGTCAGGAGCAAGATTGTTCTTTGCAGGCCATCAAAGGAGGTGAAGCCAGTGGCCAATCTGAAGGCCTGGCAGATGAGGAAAGTGATGTGGTTATAAGTAGAGGAGGGAGGTATATTAGTTTGGAGATGGGAAACAGCAAAGAACCAACTTTAGAGGCTTGGGTTGAACCGGTTTTAGGAAGGAATTCATTCAAGAGGTCTAATAATAAGTACAAAAAGTCCAAGAGTGGGAACTACAAGAGCTTAGGCAGCAATGTAATTTGCATAAATGGGGATGCTGGCATTGGCAAAACTGAGCTTGCACTGGAATTTGCTTATAGGTATTCACAGAGGTATAAGATGGTTTTGTGGGTAGGTGGGGAAGCTAGATACTTTAGGCAAAACATATTGAATCTGTCTCTCAATCTAGGATTGGATGTAAGTGCTGATGTTGAAAAGGAAAGGGGGCGCATCAGGAGCTTTGAGGAACAAGAATTTGAAGCTTTTAAGAGAGTCAAGAGGGAACTATTCCGGGACATGCCATACTTACTGATTATTGATAATCTTGAGACTGAGAAAGAGTGGTGGGAAGGGAAGGATTTGCATGATTTGATCCCAAGGAACACTGGAGGGTCCCATGTGATTATTACAACGAGACTATCCAAGGTGATGAATTTTGATGCAATGCAACTTTTACCATTGCCTTTGTCTGATGCAATGGTTTTGATAAGAGGAAGAAGGAAGAAAGACTATCCAGCTGATGAGTTAGAGTTTCTGCGGAAATTTGATGAGAAGTTGGGAAGGTTGAGTTTTGGCTTGTGGTTGATTGGTTCACTACTGTCTGAGCTTGCAATTGGTCCTGCTGCTCTTTTTGAAGCTATAAACCAGGTGCAACTCAATGAAGGTTCTCCTTGCTCTAATATAAGCATCACTGAGGAACAGTATTGTAAGAACAATCCTTTCCTCATGAAGGCACTACACTTCTGCTTTGCAGTCTTACAGCAAACTAATGGTAGAAGGAACCTTCTTGCCTCAAGAATGCTTCTAGTTGGTGGTTGGTTTGCCCCGGCACCCATTTCATCAAGTTTATTAGCAACTGCTGCTAACAATATGCCTGCCTTAGGAAACCGGTTGAAGAAGTGGACCAGCTGTCTGGCTCTCACATTTGGTTGCTGCACTGGTTGTTTAGCATCACAAACTTGGAAGAGTGAAGAAGATTCCGCCCTCATTTTGGTTAAATTGGGACTAGCACGAAGAGCCAACAAGCAGTCTGGATGTTGGATCCAAATCCATCCCATAGCACAGGTATTTGCAAAAAGAAAAGAAGGGTTACAAGCTGCCAAGGCCACAGTTCAAAGTCTGAGGAGAGCAGGCAATCCATTGATAAACTCGGACCATTTATGGGCTTCTGCATTCCTTGTCTTTGGATTCAAATCTGAACCTCCACTGGTCCAATTAAAGGCAACAGACATGGTTTTCTACATCAAAAGAACAGCACTCCCTCTAGCATTTCACGCGTTCACAACTTTCTCAAGGTGTAACTCAGCATTGGAGCTATTAAAGGTGTGCACAAGTGTACTTGAAGAAGTAGAGAAATCATTTGTCTCTCAAATACAAGATTGGTGTCATGGCTCACTTTGTTGGAAGAACAAGTTGCAAGGTAATCAAAGGGTGGATGAATATGTGTGGCAGGATGTGACATTGTTGAAGGCTACATTACTTGAAACTAGAGCGAAGTTGCTGTTGAGAGGTGGACATTTTGACAGTGGTGAAGACCTATGCAGGACTTGTATTAGTATCAGAACAGTGATGCTTGGACATAACCATGTCCAAACCTTGGCTGCTCAAGAGACTTTAGCCAAGTTAGTGAGAATGAGGAGCAAAATATGATCTACTCTTCCATCAAAACAATGAATCCTATGTTTTGGGGAACTCAGTTTTGTTTACATTGTAATCATGTATTAGTCAGATGTATAATTACTAAATTTCCTTATAAATTTCTTTTAGCACTGTCCATTAAAATGACCCTTGCAATGAAACTTGTAAGATTAAAGAGTATGAATATGCTTATACTTTATAAATTATAATCATTCTTCCAAGTATCAATTAGTATATTATTTTTTCAATTGACTTAGAAGGCATTTGATTAATTAAGGATAACTAGCCGAGTACCCACACAATGTGCAATGTATTTTGTTAGTTTTCTCCAATATTTCAATAATTTTACTTCTAAAAAATTGTAAGATTTAGTATTCTATTTTCTCAACAAAGCATAAAGACAATGAGAGAGGTGTCATAATTTGATCATACTATATGTGTTTACAAATTTAAAAATTACATGATATTGTGATTGATAAAGATAAGCTAGTTTCATGTCTTCTAAAAAATGCAAAAATCATTTTGATAAATAAAAATAAAAATAAAAATATCCTTCAATAATTAAAAAAAAAAAAAAAAAAACTAATGTGAACCACACCACATCAATACTTTATAGAAAACATGAGGGTTTTTTTTTTTTTTTGGTGGTTTAGCAAGAGGGAGAAAATACTAAAATAGAATAGAATTTAATAATTTATTGTAATAAATAAGAGGGAACACTAAAACATGCTATATTAATTAAGTAAGATGACCACTATGTACCATTGGCACAATGGTTACTCCACAAATATAAGTGTTTGTAGGGTGTGGGAGTAAAGACCGAAGTTAAAGTCTAAAGAATGAAATTTCACACACATATATATTTAGATTAGGTTAAAGAAGAATTTCTATCTTGTATAAAAAAAATTAATTTTTTTTAAGTAAGATTTTTTTTTTTTTTACTGTTAAATTGCTTAGAGATCTACAATAGATAACATGTGTAACTTTTGTAGGGTGTGGAGGTAAAGACCGGAGTTAAAGTCTAAAGAATGAAGTTTCACACACATATATATTTAGATTAGGCTAAAGAAGAATTTCTATCTTATATAAAAAAAAATTAATTTTTTTAAAGTAAGATGGTTTTTTTTTTTTTTTTTTTTTTTACTTTTAAATTGCTTAGAGATCTACAATAGATAACATGTGTAACTTTTGTAAAATTACACCAGGTATATAATTGATTGTGTTATTAATTTTTTTTCTTTTGTTGGACCTTGTTTACAATGGGGCAAAAGTAACTAAATTTGTGCAAATATGTCATATTTGTAATAAATTTTTTATCATATAAAATTTAGAAGACTGATATCAAAATTTTATTATACTAATAATTAATGAATCACTTAAAATAATTAATATAAAATATTTTTTTTTACCATATAAATCTTAGAAAACTAATAACAAAATTTCATTATAGTTAAATAATTAATAAAAAAATATTTATTTATTATATTAATTATATTTATTGAGTAAAGTTGTAGTTTTAAACTACAATAAATTTTGTAGTTAAAATTTGTCCCCAAAAAAAAAAAAAAAAAGGTCATTTTCGGGTGTTTGTTTGTTTAAACTTTCAACTTTCAACTTACAAGAATTAGAAAACAAGCAAGTGCAAATTATGAAGATAGAAAACGACTGTCGTTGACTACGTTGGTAATGGACCTAATGGTATTGTAGTGGGTTTGTTGTGGTGGTCCATGAAAAATGTTTAGGCTTTTGACCCAGAAGTGAGAGTAGTAAGTAGTAGGACTGGTTGGTTTACTTTTCTTCATGGTTCTAATTGGGCTTCCACAATCTATTATTAGGGCCTCTCTCCAATTAAAGTGTCCTTATCTTATGGACTAGTTAGTACAAACTTTCAAATACAATTGACTCCTGTGGGGACCCCATAGCCTACAATTTAAGATACGGTTATCTATTGCTAGCTAGCTAGCTATACATTACATTTGCATGCAATGAACATGAACCTCTTCTTTCTTTTTCTGTATTCTAAATGCATGCAATGAACCTACCTGGGTCCTGGGGATCAATCAGAAAGAAGGGCCATGAAAACCTGGCTACCAATCACAAAGTCAAAAACTACTAAAATGCAGCTCATTGTTGATATATAGCACCACTCATTTTCTCAACAACAAATACAAAAACCACCATTGAGGTTTGAGTTAATACTACATGCTACTAAGATTTTTTTTTTTTTTTTTCTATAAACAAAAATATTCATTATACTTCCTATGCACAACCAATACTTAATAATATTTGAAAGTTCCTGCTATTATAAGTATGGTTATAAAACAAGACAAATCGAATTGAGTATTAAAAATTTAGACTTATTATTCAATTTTTAAAAATAAAAAAAAATGAAAAAAAAGTTATCCAAATTTATAGTCATTAGGAATGTATTTAAATCCAACATTGTTCACTATTGACTACAATATACATGAGTGACTAATACAACTTAGTACCAAAGAAGTCATTATGCATGCTACTATTCATTTTGCTTTAGGATCTTCTCAAGAAAAAAGAAGAAGAAGAAGAAGAAGAAGAAGAAGAAAGACTTTGCTTTTAGTTTCTACTAGAATATTAACACTTCTCCAATGTTCAGAACATCTGCCTTGAATTCATATAGGTAAAATAATTTTCTTTTCCTACTCTAAAAAGTTTCTAATTCAGAGAATATTGGATGTTTTGTAACCAATGGTACGTATTGTTGTGGACACGGAAATATCCTAGATAAAATGCAAATTGTACACATAATCTTTCCTGGGGGCAGAAGGGAAGAAATGGGAGGGTAATATGGCTATAAATGAACTGAGACATTTATGAACAATTTGAACTCTATTATGAGAGAAACATGTTTATGTTTGTTTATTTAACAAATGAGCCAAGTTAAAATTTAAATTAGGCTCAATTATTAAACAAGCCTAGCTTGAACATAATAATGTGCTTGTGAACATACTGGCAAGTATGGGGCTTGATTAAAGTTGATATAATATTATATATTTATATGTATAAATGTATAAAATATACTTATATAGGCTTGAGATTATATTCTATAATTTTGTAAATAAGTTCATAAGATATCAAATTATTATTTGTAATTTATTGATAATATAAATAGTTTATTTTGTAATAAAATTATATATATCTGTGAGGACCCGAAGACCCGAAAGATGACGTGTCCCGAGGACTGGCAAGTGTCCCAAAGAAAAACCTACTCGGGTCGGAGCCCGAGGACCCGAGGAACCGTGAACGGATGGTGTAGACCATCACAAATATCTGGAGACATTGAATGCTATAGACAGGCTTCCTTAACTGTAATAAATGTGGAAACAGCAGCCTTACTTCCAGCATTAATGATGAAGTGACCTGAACAGGAAAGTGGATTTCTAGATATTTTACCATAAGTGCTTTCTGTAAAAAGGAGTTACAAGTGTCACCAAGTAAGGGGGGGAGGGAAATGAGATGTGAGGTGGAGATGATATGGATCTAAGGTATAAATAAGATGGGAAGGGACATGGTAAAGGGAGTGGCAAAAAGAAGATAGAAAAGGGGAAAAGAAAATAGTAGCATCCAATTAAGGGAAAGAAGAAAAGGAAGGAATAGGGGTAGAACAAGATAAACACATAAGGATAGAAAGGACCTCGGGACTGGCATGGTTCACTGTTGTATGGTTTCCCCTCTACAAATTTCATTGTTTTGGGCCGTGATTCTGAGCGGACCTTAGCTTTGTGAAGCCCAAGGGTGGATTTCAGTCTTTGGACCGCTACAGCAGATTCAGGACCTTACAATTGGCGCCGTCTGTGGGGACAACAAAGTAGAGCGTGCTGTCTGGAGGACCAATGGCAAGTTTAAATCAAGAGAGGGAGGAGTCATTAGGTTCGCAGAACGAAAATCACCAGAGAATTGGTACGCCAAGTGTGGTAGTGGAGTCACGTCCTAATGGGCAAGAACGGGGAAGACTATCAGCTACGTCTGACCGGACCTCTCGGGACGAGGAGGTGCGAAAAATGCAGTCAGAAATAGATCGCCTGCGAAGAAAGTTAAAACGGAAGCGAAAGGCTAGGCGAAGTTCCCCCTCTTCGTCCAGTGATTGTCCAGAGGCCGATGAGGAGGAAGGCGATGGCCGGGAGTCCGAGTCTTCCACGGACAAAACTCGTCCCAGTACGAGCGTATTTGATCGGGTTAAAGGTGGTGGAGATAAGCATGTTGGGGGGTGGTCATACCAGGGCACGGGGAATGATGCTATGAGTAAGGCCTTAAGGCAGATTTCCAAATCCCCATTCGCGAGGTGGATAAACCGGGCAAGGTTGCCTCATAGGTTCTCGCAGCCCACCTTTGCCATTTATAACGGAAGAACTGATCCCGTGGAACATGTGAGCCATTTTAACCAAAAGATGGCAGTCCATTCACGCAATGAGGCGCTGATGTGTAAGGTATTCCCGTCCAGTTTGGGACCGGTGGCCATGAGATGGTTTGATGCTTTGAAGGAAGGATCGTTAGGATCCTATGAGGAACTAACAAAAGCGTTTGGCGCACGGTTTATGACATGTAGCAGGGTGCCGAGGCCTTTAGATGCTTTGCTGTCAATGGCCATGAGAGAAGGCGAGACTCTCAAAACATATTCAGATAGATACTGGGAGACATACAATGAGATTGATGGGGACGTGGAAGATGTTGCAGTGAGGACCTTCAAGGTGGGACTCCCGACCGATCATGGCTTAAGAAAATCTCTGGTGATGAAAACGGCGGTGAATATGCGCCAACTCATGGATCGCATTGATAAGTATAAACGGGTAGAGGAAGATCAGATGCGAAGTAAGAGTAAGGCAAGACAGTTCCCCGAGAAGAAGGATTCGAGGGGTGGGGGTTACCAGGGCAATCAGCCCAGGAGAGATTTTGTGGGACACCCACCAGCATCTAGGGCTCCCATGGTTAACGCCTTATTCAAAGAGCCGGTGCATCAGATATTGGAGAAAATACGGGATGAACCTTATTTCCGTTGGCCTAATAGGATGAATGGAGACCCGTCCGAGCGAAACCAGAACCTCCATTGTCATTATCACCAGGATAATGGGCACACCACGGAACAGTGTAGAACGTTACGGGACCATTTGAACCAATTGGCCAGGGCGGGAAAGATCAATCATTTCTTGGTGCAGCCGGGGGGGCAAGTCCAGCGTAGTGGAGGGGCCCGGCCTGACAATGTTGCTCGGCCGGCCTTGGGAACTATCAATGTAATCTTAGCCAAACCAAGGGGGGAAGGCACCACTTCTTTTCGGGTCATGTCCGTACAGAATAGCATGGAAGGTGGTGCCGAGTGTTTGGACAACTGCAGCAGCAAAAAGATGAGGTTGGCCCCAACTCCTGTTTTGGGATTCTCCGAGGAAGATAAAGAGGGGACTATTCAACCACACGACGATGCCTTGGTAGTCACCGTTAGAATCGGTGGATTCGATGTCAAGCGGGTCCTGGTGGATGAAGGAAGCGGAGCTGAGATTATGTATCCCGATCTGTTCGATGGCTTGGGATTGAAGGCCGAGGACCTCAAGACATATGATTCTCCATTAATAGGCTTTGATGGGAAAACAGTTGTTCCCCAGGGAACGATTACTTTGCCTGTTCGGGTGGGGGAAGAGGAAGTACAGGTTAACTTCATAGTTATCAAGGCCTATTCGCCCTACACTGCAATATTAGCTCGGCCGTGGCTGCATTCTATGGGCGCGGTATCATCTACTTTACACGTGAGGGTTAAATACCCCACAGGTGGGCAGGTGGGGGTATTGTTAGGCAATCAGCTGACAGCCAGGCAGTGCCTTGTAATGGCAATCACCAAGACATCCGGGGTTAAAGAAGAAGAGATAGGTCAGGGGACCTTGTAGCAATCAAAGAATCCTGTTGGGGAAGGAAGTGCCTCAGGGATGGAAGTTACCACCGATGACCTTCAGGAGATCTCAATAGGAGAAGGTGGGAGGCATTTCCACGTGGGTTCTCAGTTGCCTGATGCCGAAAAAGAAAAGTTATTGGAATTCTTAAATGCAAATATTGATGTTTTTGCTTGGACAACATACGATGTACCTGGAATTGATCCAGAGTTTATCTGTCATCGTTTAAATGTTGATCCCAGGGCCGTTCCCCGTAAGCAACCTCCTCGGCGCATGTCCTGTGAACATGCCGATGCTGTGCGGGAAGAATTAAACCAGCTGAAGCTGGCTGGAGCCGTTAAAGAGGTTTTTTACCCCGAGTGGCTCGCCAACACAGTAGTGGTCAAAAAGAAAAGCGGCAAGTGGCGAGTTTGTGTAGACTTCACCGACCTGAACAAGGTCTGTCCGAAGGATCCGTTTCCCATTCCCAGGATTGATCAGCTAGTGGATGCTACTGTAGGGCACCCTCGGATGAGTTTTTTGGATGCATTCCAGGGATACCACCAGATTCCCATGTCATTGTCTGACCAGGAAAAAACAGCTTTTCGAGCTCCTAGCGGAAATTATCATTATCGGGTAATGCATTTTGGTCTTAAGAATGCAGGATCAACTTATCAAAGGATGGTGACCCGAATGTTTGAAGGACAGCTGGGACGAAATATGGAGGCCTATATTGACGATATGGTGATAAAAAGTAAGAGGGCAGTAGACCACTTGGAGGATTTGGAGGAGACTTGTTCGGTGTTAAGAAGGCATCGGCTGCGCTTGAATGCTTCAAAATGTTCCTTCGGGGTCAGCTCGGGAAAGTTCCTCGGGTATATGATCACTCACCGTGGGATTGAAGTTAATCCCAACCAGATTAAAGCGATTATGGACTTGCATCCACCGCGAAATCCCAAGGAGGTGCAAAAACTCACTGGGATGGCTGCAGCCCTAAACAGGTTCATCTCCCGGTCCGCGGACAGGTGCAGGCCATTTTATCAACTCTTACACAAGTGGAAGAACTTTCAGTGGACGGACGATTGCGTCCGGGCTTTTGCCGATTTGAAGCAATATCTCGCTAGTCCGCCGATACTATCCCGACCCGAGAAAGAAGAGGTGTTGTATGCCTATTTGGCAGTCACGGAATATGCTGTTAGCCTAGTATTGATGCGCAGCGTCGATGGGATTCAAAGCCCGGTGTATTATATTAGTAAGTCTCTACAGGAAGCAGAAACGCATTATTTACCTCTGGAGAAAGCAATCTTGGCAGTTGTGCATGCCACGAGAAAACTCCCCCACAATTTTCAAGCTCACACCGTAGTCGTGCTCACACAATTGCCATTGCAGGCTCTTATGAGGAAATCAGACTATACGGGTCGAGTCGCGAAGTGGGCAACCAGATTGGGGGCGTATGATGTCAAGTACATGCCCCGCACTGCTATCAAGGGGCAAGTCCTTGCCGATTTTGTTGCTGAATTTACAGATGCTAACTTGCAGCAGGATAAGATGATCCTCGCCATCACGACGATGGCGCCCGATTTGACTCATCCGTGGGAAATTTATACGGATGGAGCATCTAACCGGAAAGGATCAGGCGTGGGCATTGTGTTGGTTACTCCGGAGAAGTTGGTCATAGAAAGGTCATTGAGGTTGGGATTCGCTGCCACCAATAACGAAGCCGAGTACGAGGCAGTTTTGGCTGGAGCGAAGTTAGTAAAACATTTGGGAGGAGAGGTGGTGAAACTCTTCAGCGATTCCCGACTAATTGTTGGGCACATCAAAGGAGATTTTGAGGCTCGGGATGAAAGAATGCAGAAATACCTTGAGAAGGTGAAGGCCGTGTTGTGTCTATTCAAAACGGTTACGGTTGAACAAATTCCCAGAGGGCAGAATGCTCATGCCGACTCATTGGCTATGCTAGCCACTTCCTTGGGGTCGAAGCTCCCTCGGGTGGTCTTGGTTGAGGACATGATGACGTCTAGTCTTGATAACACGCCGCAACCGGGATTCATAGTATCCACGTAGGACCGAGCTGGATGGATCCAGTGGTGACTTATTTAAAGCAGGGAATATTGCCCGAGGACAAGATGGCTGCGGAAAAAGTACGCCGAGCAGCTCCTCGGTACTGGCTGTCAGAAGGGCAAAAACTATACAAACGGTCGTACTCGGGACCGTACCTGCTGTGTGTACATCCGGAGGCCGTAGAGTCCATATTGGAAGAGTTGCACGAGGGCACGTGTGGAAGCCACACTGGGGGGAGATCCCTGGCACATCGGGCTCTGACCCAAGGATATTGGTGGCCGAATATGCAAAAAACCGCCCAAGACTATGTTAAAAAGTGTGATCAGTGTCAACGATACGCTCCAAACATGCACCAACCTGGGGGTGTCCTAAATCCGCTTTCTAGCCCATGGCCCTTTGCCCAGTGGGGCTTGGACATTGTTGGACCATTTCCTCGGGCCCCTGGGAACCGAAGATGGCTCCTCGTTGGTACGGATTATTTCACTAAATGGATAGAGGCTGAACCTTTGGCTAGTATTAGGGATGTTGATGCAAAGAAATTCGTATGGAAAAATATAGTAACAAGGTTCGGAATCCCCCACACGTTAATATCGGACAATGGGCTTCAGTTTGACAGCAAAGCCTTTCGTAGGTACTGCGGGACGATGGGCATAAGAAATGGGTATTCGACGCCAGCATACCCACAAGGGAATGGTCAGGCGGAGGCTTCTAATAAGGTCATCCTGGCCGGGATAAAGAAAAGGTTGGATGATGTCAAAGGCAAGTGGGTGGAAGAATTGCCCCATGTGCTATGAACTTACCGCACCACACCCCGGAGGTCAACCGGGGAAACCCCCTTTTCAATGACATATGGAATGGAGGCAGTAATCCCTCTGGAATCCGTTCAGCCAACGTTGAGGACAGAACAGTATGGAGTGGAGGAGAATAACCGGTCGTTGCTAGATAGTCTGGACACCATACAGGAGAGGAGGGAGATAGCCAGCGTAAGGTTGGCCAATTATCAGCAGAAGCTTAAACAAACGTATGACAAGGGGGTGAAATCAAGACCCCTAGTACCCGGGGACTTGGTGCTGAAAAAAGTAATGGGGGCAACGAAAAACCCAGCGTGGGGAAAGCTAGGGCCAAATTGGGAAGGACCCTATAGAATTACATCTGTTGCTGGGATTGGGGCTTACCGCCTGGAAGACTTGGATGAGAAAGTTGTACCTCGTCCGTGGAATGTAAATAACTAACGGCGTTATTATTATTAGTAATGAAAAAGTAGCTGTTTTTGTGGAGAACAATCCATACCTATTACTTTCTGTTTGTGTCTACGGGAGGAGTAATAAAATCTTTGAGTGTTAAACTGAACCTAGCACTTGCTTGGCTCCTCGGGTCACGGGTCTAGGGAAAATTAACATCATGCAAAAATCTTTGAGTGTTAAACTGAACCTAGCACTTGCTTGGCTCCTCGGGCCTCGGGTCTAGGCAAAATTAACATCATGCAAAAATCTTTGAGTGTTAAACTGAACCTAGTACTTGACTGGTTCCTCGGGCCACGGGTCTAGGGAAAATTAACATCGTGCAAAAATCTTTGAGTGTTAAACTGAACCTAGTACTTGACTGGCTCCTCGGGCCACGGGTTTAGGTAAAATTAACATCGTGCAAAAATCTTTGAGTGTTAAACTGAACCTAGTACTTGACTGGCTCCTCGGGCCACGGGTTTAGGGAAAATTAACATCGTGCGAAAATCTTTGAGTGTTAAACTGAACCTAGCACTTGCTTGGCTCCTTGGGCCACGGGTCTAGGAAAAATTAACGTCATGATGAAATTATCTAAGTGTTGAAACGAATCGAGGACTTGTGTGGCTCCTTGGGCCATAAGCCTAGGGAAACATAACATCATGGTAAAATTATTTAAGTGTTGATGCTACCTGATTAGCTAAAAGTTGTCTAGGGGAAATTGCTGCGATCATGGAATCCTTTAAACGCTAGAGTTAAATTTAAGCGCAAGCACGGCCTAAACCCCGTTATAATGGCCAGGCCGATTTAAAGGGCTGTTGCGGGATATTAATGTAATGTGGGTCAACATTTCAAAAAAAAAAAAGATAAATAGAGACACTCACAAGAACGGATTCAAGGCAGTAAAGGCAAGAAATGTAATGGCACCAACGTACAGTAAGAAATATATGAAATAAGTGAGAAGTACAAACGACCTTGCATGTCATTAAATCTAAACAAAAATTTTGTTAAAATATAAGAGAATTCCCATCCACTGTTCTTTTTCCAAAACAAGGTTACAATTATAAAGGATGTCCTATTACAGAAGACAACAAAAAACTAAGACAAGCGCTTCAAGTAGAAGACTGTTTATCTTCATGCTCCTTTGTTTCTTTTTCCTTCTGCTTATCTTTTTTCTTCCTCTTTGTCAACGCTATCTCGGCCACCTCTTCCTCGTCCTCCACAGCAATCACCTCGGGCGGGGATGGGAGAGTTTGTGTTTTGTCTTGACCCGGGGAGGCGAGAGGTTGGGGATCTTGCTCTGGAGGGAGGGCCGAAGGTGAATGAACGGGACTGGGATCCACCTGAGGCGCTAGTTGCAGGGCGGGCGGGTAAAGAATGTTGCTCGGATCACGAAGTTCCGAGTCAGCAGGGACTCCTGCCGCGTCCAGAGCATAACCCCAAACCTCTGAGCAAAAGGTACGGGCCACGCCTCGGAGCTGAGCCGTGAGGCTCTCCGACGCCCTCTTCATCCCGGCGTCATAAGCAGCTTGTTCTGCCTCAGCCTTCTCCTGCTCCTTGGCTTCCAGTTGTTGGGTAACTTGCTTCAGCTCAACGACTGTAAGCGCAAGGCGATTTTGGGCACTTTTCTGTGCCTCTAGGGCAACATTGGCCTGCCTCTCAAAACCTTCAAGAGCAGCTTCAGCATTCTTGTGCGCCTTTTCCACCTCAGTAAGTTTGCCCAAGGTATCCTTTAGTTTTTGTTCCGCCTCGGATTGGGCCTTCACCGCAACCTCTGTGTTGTGTTCAGCCTTTCGACTTAAGTCCAAATAGTGATCCACCCATTCCTCGGCCATGAAGGATGCCTGGACGGCCTGCAAGAAACATGTGTTAAGCTTAAATTGGTGGATAAAGAGAAGGAGCAGATACCAAAAGTAGGTTCGTGGGATTGTGAGAGGGGTGTACCTTAGCTAGGTCCTGCTTCAACGAAAGAAAGACCTCCCTTTTCCGGAAGGATCGCAACTCGGCCATGTCCTCAGGGAGACATAGGGCCTTCTCCAAACACTCCGCTACCAACCTGGAGCTCCCTTTTTGCGGGTCTCTAAGGTTGGCATCGTCGAGAACGGGCTTCCCGGTACTAAGAGTGAAAGACGGACGCCAAGCGGAAGGCCTTTTGGTCTGGTCAGCCCCCATATCTTTTGAAGTCCCTGCATGGCTAGACTTCTTGGAATGGCTTTTACTCACTCGGGCCTCCTTGGTAGGGGGTTCGGTGACTTCCCCTTCCTCGGGTTCGACCGAGTGTTTGCTCCCTTGCCCTTTCTTTCTTTTTCTCTCTACCCCATCCACGTGTGCCGGTTGAGATATTGCCGGCGTGATAGGGCGGGGAGGAACGGCCACGGCTGGTGTGGAACCCCCGGCGTGGGCTTGCAAGAGGGCGAGTAAGTCAGGCTCCCTCTCCTCGAATCCCATTGCACCGGAAGAGTGGACTGCAGAAGAGCTGGAAGCGTCCGGGCGATGAAAGACTTCAAAATCTTTGTCACGCACCTCTACCCGTTGAGGTTCAGGCGATTCCTCCCTAGCCTTCTCTTCGGCGACCACGGGGGATGCCCGAGGACAAACGAGCTGAGCTGTTAAGGATGCGGTAAGCTGGGCGTCCTGCGTTCCTCGAGGTGGGGGTCCAGCCGGTAGAAATCCAGGTAGGGCAACGTTTATTTGCGCTAGACGTGAATCCCTAGCCCGGATTACGTTCTTTGGGCTTTGAAAACGTTTGGTGGACGGTTTGTAGCCGAGGATGACGTGAGCCGCTCTTAGTTGTCCGTCTGTGTGAAGGAAGATCTCCGACCTGAGGATGCGATTTAGATCTGTGAAGTTCACCAGGTGTTTGGCTGGCGCGGTGTGGTGCTCGTCTGCCATAGAATACATGCATCGTTTGT
Source organism: Castanopsis chinensis (assembly GCA_032878915.1). Classification (NCBI taxonomy): domain Eukaryota; kingdom Viridiplantae; phylum Streptophyta; class Magnoliopsida; order Fagales; family Fagaceae; genus Castanopsis; species Castanopsis chinensis. The sequence goes on along the minus strand of JAVQMG010000026.1, from coordinate 544,723 downwards.
AAGATGGCAAAAAAAAAAAAAAAAAAAAAAACCTAGCGTTTTTTTCTTTTCATCCTCGGGAGTACTACCTGGCTCCCCCTCTTGAGTGGGGCAGTGCAACCCGTCATGCCAATTACCGGACACGATGAGAAAATCTTCATCCATGCCCTTGCTCGAATCGGGCAAACATGAAATCAACCTAACTGCGGCCACCCTACACTTCATATAGAATTTAGTTTTTTCCCCCTTTTGACATTTGTATATCCAATTAACATCGTGCCACGTCAAATTGGTCCCTAGTTTTTTGTTTAAAGCATCCACGCATCCTAAAATCCTAAGGACATTATTAGAGCATTGGTACGGGGTCAATCTATAGTTTAAAAGGAAGTCTCGGGTCACCCTACCCATGGGAATCTCCATACCGCCCTCAATGAAAGCGATCATCGGGATCACTACTGACCCGGGGGGTCGGGATGACAATAGCCATTCCCCCTCTTCACAGTGTTTTATTTCTACATCATCGGGAATCCTATATTGGGCCTTGAACTTGGCTTTCGCTTCGTCAGTATCGACTAACTTAGCATATCTACCCATTGAGTTGTACGAAGAATAAAAAAAAAAAAAGAGAGAAAACCAATAAAGTTGAGTAACAAGGGAGGACTAGCGAGAGTACTAACACACCTCTTAGAAAACGCTCTTTGTGCTCCTCGGGAGGTTTCTTTCTTCAGAATGCAAAAGTGAACTTCAGAAAGCTCATGGCCATATTTATACAGCGGTGAAAAAGGCGCGGTCTTTTTCCCGCTCAGTAAAAAGTAAATCCATACCGTACGTTTTTGATCACGCCGTAGAATGTGGACAGACACGAAGCCGCCTGACGCCATAAATGACTAATCGCGGATACCGAAGCGCCAGGGACGTGCCTTAGTACATGAAAAGACACCTACACGTGGGGAACTGTTTGGCACGTAAGTAGCAAATCCAGTGGATTAAAACTTATCCTACGATCGAAGATCATTGGCATAAGTTTTAAGGGGCTATTGTGAGGACCCGAAGACCCAAAAGATGACGTGTCCCGAGGACTGGCAAGTGTCCCAAAGAAAAACCTACTCGGGTCGGAGCCCGAGGACCCGAGGAACCGTGAACGGATGGTGTAGACCATCACAAATATCTGGAGACATTGAATGCTATAGACAGGCTTCCTTAACTGTAATAAATGTGGAAACAGCAGCCTTACTTCCAGCATTAATGATGAAGTGACCTGAACAGGAAAGTGGATTTCTAGATATTTTACCATAAGTGCTTTCTGTAAAAAGGAGTTACAAGTGTCACCAAGTAAGGGGGGGAGGGAAATGAGATGTGAGGTGGAGATGATATGGATCTAAGGTATAAATAAGATGGGAAGGGACATGGTAAAGGGAGTGGCAAAAAGAAGATAGAAAAGGGGAAAAGAAAATAGTAGCATCCAATTAAGGGAAAGAAGAAAAGGAAGGAATAGGGGTAGAACAAGATAAACACATAAGGATAGAAAGGACCTCGGGACTGGCATGGTTCACTGTTGTATGGTTTCCCCTCTACAAATTTCATTGTTTTGGGCCGTGATTCTGAGCGGACCTTAGCTTTGTGAAGCCCAAGGGTGGATTTCAGTCTTTGGACCGCTACAGCAGATTCAGGACCTTACAATATCATTTTATCAATACATTTTATTACGTTTATAAACAAAAATAATTCTATCTAATTAATTCAAAAATAATAATTTTGACTATAATTTAGTTATTAATTATTAAAATATATTTAGTCTTAGCATTTGTTATACACTAGTGTGCAGCCCCTTGTATATGTACATGTACATGTACAATTAAAAACAATCACAATTAGTTTTCAAAAAAAAAATCACAATTATACAGTTTATGCAAATTATACATTTTTTTTTTTTTTGAGAAGATGTTCAAATCATACATGATATTAGCTTACATTTTTTTTTTATTTTATAAATCATACATTTAAAATAAGTAATAGCTTGTCATTATATATATATATATATATATATATATAAAATTTATAATTTAATTAGTTTTAGACTCTTCGGTTTTTGCACCGAATAATTCACTTACCACGAAAATTATAAACTTAGATGGACACGTGATGGAAAATTGGACTCTATTTGAAATCCAATTTAGAATTTAATTGGATTTGGACTCTTCGATTTTTACACTCAATAATTCAATTGGCACAAAATTAAAAATTAAATGGGACATGTTGCGCAAAATTGAGAATTTAATTAAAATCTAATTGGATTTTATCTAAATTTGGGCTATTAATATATATATATATATATATATATATATATATATTTGGAAAAAGAGTAGGTTAATAAAGTAGCTTGTGAAAAATCGTGAGCTTATTCGATATAAAAATGAATAAAACTTAAACATGTAACTAGTTTAATTATAAACTCTAGCTCAATTCGTATTCAAAACAAAATTAAATGAATAATTATGAACTTTTAATAGTCGCCTTAGTTATGCTCATTTACAATTCTAAAAGAAATGAGAAAAAGTATTGGGGTTCTCTCCCTCCTGGTAAGCAAAATTCACAATATTAGCTTTAGGACGTGCACGACCAAATTAACATGGTTGAAAGAGGGTAGGACTGAAATTTGAAAACTTTATTCTTAATGCTTGCTACAAAGTGCAAAACTTTTTCATATATCATACATATTGAACCTTAATTTTTTTTATGGCAAAAGTGATATTAGGGAACCTGTAGTGCCCATAGGCCCAAGACACGTATTGGGCCGGCCCAAAGGCTCTCACAAGGAGGAAAGTCCAATCCCATATCATGAATGGTCTGAGGACTTGATAAGTCCCGCCTACGAAGTCACGTGATAAAGCAAAGTGCCATACACGAGCAGAACACCTCGGAACATGATGTCCGAGAACTACCAAGTCCTCGGCAACATATTGCCGAGGACGAGGCGAGTGACCTGACAGCTCAAGGGCATTCGTACTGAAAACCTTGGATGCAGACATTGAGAGAACGAGAAGAAGGGATAAAGGGAAGTGACAGACAAATATCAAAGAAAAAGCTGCTACCATCGCATTGAAAGCTCTACACCTACCTCTCTGGCCGTATTAATGAGGAAGTGACGCCTGAACATTGAAATTCAACCTCACACTTACCGCCAGAGACTTTGGTAAGAAGGAATGATGGAACAAGTATCCAAAAAGAGGATCTGGACCACACGTGGAAGGAAGGAGAAAAAATGCAGGCCTATAAAGGGCGAAGGAACAAGAAACAGAGGGGGGGGGAGAGACATAGACACACACTTCAGAGAGAACTTGTAAGGAAACACCAAGGATTGTCCTCGGCACCAATATATAAAAAAATATTTCATCCATATATGAGACGTGCGCATGTGTTCTGTAATTTAATCCAAATTTTACGTTATCTACCGTCCAAAAACCTAGATTAGAAGTCCACTCTCTATAAATTCATTGTCTAGGGCTCATTGGGCTGGTTCGAAAGTGCAACTTTGATCCAGCAAGATTTGTGTCCTTACAGAACCTATTACAGACTAATGTGTGAACTAGTTTAAAACACAAAATAAAAAATAAGAAAGTATTTTTTTTTTTATGAACAGTAAGTAATTTATTTATTATGTTGTTGATGTGCCACAAATTACATTCATAGTCATATTAGTTTATTACTATTTTGTAATATCTTTAATGTTTTTGCTTATGTTTTTGTTTTTAGTGGTTTTTTTTTTTGGGTATAAGAATGTTAAAACTGCAATGGATATCATATATGCATCCAATATCTCCAATTTTCTCATAATTTCTCACTCATTTAGACTCCAATATCCCTTAATAATATTTGGCTGCTGGAAGATATAAATTTGACTTTTTGAGGCCCTTTAGGCCCAAGTCTGATGCGAACTCCAGCGACCCTTAGGACCATGCCTAGCGGACCCAAAAAAAAGATTTCAAGGGTGATGCCAAGTGTACAATTTGCTCGAATCTAAACCATGTTTATGTTCCAACTTCCAAACATTGGGTAAAAATGCACGATTAAAGAACCTTAATTTTTAAACTATGTCACCAAGCAAACTTATTTTCCAACTATATGACTAAATACAACTTTTTTTAAACTTGAAATTGTTGGTGCTGAGTTCCAGCCGGAATTTTTATGCATATTTTTCCATTTAGATATTTGAAAATTTTGCACAAAACTCAACACAGCTAATGTCGAGTTCCAAGAAAAACTTGATATCAGCATTGTCGAGTTTTAAAATAGGGGTATTTTGCTATGTAGTTTGAAAAAATAGTTGTTTGGCGACATAGTTAAAAAACTTAATGCTAAATAACCATTTTCCCCCAAACATTGTCTTGTCTCATTAATCAACTTGCAATATGTACCTTTAAAAAAAAAAAACCATAAGTGCTTATGGGATATGGGGGGCAAAGGCCAGAGTTAAAGTCTTCAAGAGAAAGTTTCACACACATATACACTTAGATTAGAAATTCTATCTTGTATAAAACAAAAAAACAAACAAACAAACAAACGAACAAACAATAATCCGAAAGTGATTGGCAACAGCTAACAAGCCTTGAAGGGATAGTCTCTACTCGCTATCTTTAAAATAAGTAATCCTAGAGCTCGATAATCAAGCGCCCTTAGAACTCAATATAAATGCCTAAGAAATGTTTTTGCCATTGCAAGAGACTTTAGCCAAGTTAGTGAGGATAAGGAGCAAAATATGATGTACTCTTCCATTAAAACAATGAATCCGATGTTTTGGGGAACTCAGTTTTGTTTACATTATAATCATGTATTAATTAGATGTATAATTACTAAATTTCCTTATAAATTTCTTTTAACACTGTCCATTCAAATGACCCTTGCAATGAAACTAGTAAGATCAAAGAGTATGAATATGCTTATACTTTATAAATTATAATCATTCTTGCAAGTATCAATTAGAAAGTATATTATGTCAATGCCTTGTAAGAGCATCACCATCAGCTGTTTGAAAAAAAAAAGAGCAATTTTGACACACCAAAAAAGCCTACTTTATTATTTTACCACATCATTTTACAATATCTCATTCATCAAATGTTCTATCCTTCAATTTTATACATTAAAATAATATTTACTACACATTAAAATAATATATTAACTCCTCCTTATCATCATCATTAACAACAACAACGACACAACTACCACTGCCGCAACAATGGCCACTAAAAACCACTGTCGTAGCAACATCGATAGTCACCAACGGCACAAACCCACATCCATCAACACCACCTAAAAATTAAAAAAAAAAAAAAAAAAAAAACACAACCAGAGAGATCGGCACAAACCCACATCCCAAACCCATTATCACTCAAGTTAAACGAGTTGTAGAACAAACCCGACGAGAATGAAATGATATCAAAGGTGTTCAATTCTATAACCTTGAACTCCTCCACCTTAACCTCCTCGTTTTAGAAATTCACTTCCTTGTACCCTTTCTTAAACCACAGGTCCCTCATCATCTTATCAATGGTGATCCTCTTCTCGAGATTCGTGTCCAAAAGCTGAGACAAGAACCATTTCAGATCCGAGGAAAACCACTTCGGACACCGGTACTCTCCTTTGTAAATCTTCTTGTACATCGCCATCAGATTTTCGGCGCCACGTAAGCAGACATGCCGCGTAGAGTGTGTAAGAGCTCGTTGGCACCACGTAATGGCGAGAGGGAGATGAGAATGCCAGACATAGAGAGAGAGAGAGAGAGAGAGAGAGAGAGAGAGAGAGAGAGAGAGATGTGTTGCAGACGAAGAGAGAGATATCTGATGGGAGGAGAGAGAAAAACTAATTAAATAAGCCAAAATATTTTTGGCATTGATGTCCGTATTGACTCAAATTTTTTGAGATTTGGAATACTTAATGAGGGTTGATTTTTGGTGTTTGGTGTGCCAAATGCGAAATATTTGGCATTTGGCACACCTGATGGTGATGCTCTAAGAAGGTATTATAGTTATAGAAATAATGAAAGGAAAAGAGAGAGAATAATGAATATTTTGAATGAAATAATCAATCTGACGTTCTTTCTGAGGTTGAGGCAGGGGGTTCTAGCGTGGTTTCTCGAAGGTTGACTGGATATTCTGGGGTTGATAAGTTTGTAATGAAAATCCCAAATAACAAGGTTGGTCTAGTAATTGGCAAAGGAGCAGAAACAATTAAAAATATGCAAGTTGATACTGGAGCTCATATTCAAGTGATACCATTGCATTTACCCCTGGTGATACATCGACTGAAAAAGACATTACAGTGGGACCAGCGAGTAAATTGAGACTGCTACAGTTGGTCAACGAAGTCATCAGTGAGGTATGTTGGTTAATGCCAGTTTGCAGATTTGGCCTTGACTATAGACTCTTGGCTTGTCATGTGCTTAATTAAAATTTTTTAGTGATGAAAAGCTTTTCTTATGAGAAAGATGTGTTTCTATTTTATGTTGCATCTTGAAAAAAATAATTCTCATTGTGCACTCTTGACTTAGAAGGCATTTGATTAATTAAGGATAACTAGCCGAGTTTCCAAACAATGTGCAATGTGCAATGTATTTTGTTAGTTTTCTCCAATATTTCAATAATTTTACTTCTAAAAAATTGTAATATTTAGTATTCTATCTTCTAAACAAAGAATAAAGACAATGAGAGAGGTGTAATAATTTGATCATATTATATGTGTTTACAAATTTAAAAATTACATGATATTGTGACTGATAAAGATAAGCTAGTTTCATGCCTACTAAAAAAATGCAAATATCATTTTGATAAATTAAATAAAAATATCCTTCAATAATTTAAAAAAAAAATTAATGTGAACCATGCCACATCAACACTTTATAAAATTTTTGTAAAATTGTTTGTGTTTTTAGCATTAATCTTCTTTTAAATATGGTAAGAGGAATCCATGGATTAAGAACACATGAGTTTTTTTTTTAGTGGTTTAGCAAGAGGGAGAAAATACTAAAATAGAATAGAATTTTATAATTTATTGTAATAAATAAGAGAGAACACTAAAACATACTATATTAATTAAGTAAGATGACCACCACGTACCTTTGGTACAATGGTCACTCTACAAATATAAGTGTTTATAAGGTGTAGGGGTAAAGATCGGAGTTAAAGTCTACAGAAAGGAGTTTCACACACATATACACTTAGATTAGGTTAGAGAATAATTTCTATCTTATATAAAAAAAATTAAATTTTTTTTAGGGTAAGATGGTGTTTTTTTTTTTACTGTTAAATTGCTTAGAGATCTATAGTAGAGAACATGTGTAACTTTTGTAAAATTACACCGGGTATATTCTTGATTTTGTGTTGTTAATTCTTTTTTTTTTCTTTTGTTGGACGTTGTTTACATGGTGGCAAAAGCAACTAAATTTGTGCAAGAATGTCATATTTGTAATCAATTTTTAATCATATAAATCTTAGAAAACTAATATCAAATTTTCATTATACTAATAATTAATGAATCACTTAAAGAATTAATAATATATATATATATATATATTTATATATATTTTACCATATAAATCTTAGAAAACTGATAACACAATTTCATTATACTTAAATAATTAATGAACTACTTAAAATAATTAATAAAAAAAATATTTATTTATCATATTAATTATATTTATTGAGTAAAGTTGTAGTTTTAAACTACAACCAATTTTATAATTAAAATTTGTCCCAAAAAAAAAAAAAAATACAGCGGTCGCTTTGGGGTGTTTGTTTGTATAAACTTTCAACTTACAAGAATTAGAAAATACGCAAGTGCAAATTATGAAGATGGAAAACGACTTTCGTTGACTACGACCAAGATGTTGGTAATGGCCCTAATTGTATTGTAGTGGGTTGTGTGAAAAATATTTAGGCTTTTGACCCAGAAGTAAGTTGTAGGACTGGTTGGTTTAATTTTCTTCATGATGCTAATTGGGCTTCGACTTTCTATTATTAGGGCCTGTGGATGCTCTCCAACAAATGTGTCCTTATCTTATGGGCTAGTTAGTACAAGCTTCCAAATACAATTGTCTCTTGTTGGGACTTGGGACCCATAGCCTACAATTTAGGACACGGTTATCTTATTGCTAGCTAGCTAGCTATACATTACATTTACATGCAATGAACATGAACCTCTTCTTTCTTTTTCTTTATATCAAATACATGCAATGAACCTAACTGGGTCCTGAGGATCATTAGGAAGAAGGAACGTGAAAACCTGGCTACCAATCACAAAGTCAAAATCTACTAAATGTACCTCATTGTTGATATATAGCACCACTCATTTTCTCTAGAGTAACATTTTCCTTAATCCCAAATTATTATTGAGTCAAATACAAAAACCACCATTGAGGTTTGAGTTAATACTGCATGCTACTAAGATTTTTTTTTAATAAAAAAAGAATTTCATTATACTCCTTATGCACAACCATTATTTAATACTATTTGAAAGTTCCTGCTATTGTAAGTATTTTTATAAAACAAGACGAATCGAATCGAGCATTAAAATTTTAAATTTATTCATTCAATTTTTAAAAATGAAAAAAAAATACTTCATGTCAAAGAAAAAAAAATTATCCAAATTTATAGTCTTTAGGAATGTATTAAAATCCAACATTGTTCACTATTGATTACAATATAGGTGAGTGACTAATACAACTTAGTACCAAAGAAGTCATATATGTAAAATAATTTTCTTTTTCTACTCAATGGCAGCTCCAGGAATTTTTTTTAGAGTAGTCATTAAGAAACTTAAATTAAACAAAATTTAATAAAAATAAAACTTGAATATATTAACTTAAAAAATCTCATATACATAAAGTTTAAAATTTTCTTCTACAATTTTCTTCTACGAGTTTTTCATATTTGAAATTATTGTATGATAGCTTCATTTTTAATGCTATCAGTTATATTTTTTTCAATACACACAACCAAATACTTATTAAACTACTGATATCCCATTTAATTACCAAAATCTTATTTAAATAAGTAACAATATAAAAAAAATGCATCATCCTTTTTTATGATATGTTCCAACCAATATTTTTTATTCTTTAAACTAATCAGAATTAAATCAATGCAATGCTCCACTAATTTATATTTTAGGGAAATCATGGTTAAGACTTTGACAAAAACATCTTTGTAAATATGCTCTATTTATTTTCTCCTCATCATTAGGATGAAAAGATGAGACATAATCTCATAGCCTAAGATTTGAAAGAATATTATTCAAGTGAATATGAATTTGCTTAGAAGATAAATTTTGCAATAAAAGTGAATTCCTTATAAGAATTTTTTCAATAGTGCTAACAAAAGAATAAAGGGTAAACTATAAGCTCATTCAAAACATTCAACTTAGGCATATTAAACCGTTACATTAATCATGCTTAATAAAGTATTGAAGCATTATTTTAGTTCATATGTGTATATACAAGATGTATCACATAAATCCAATAAATTCAGCTAAAGACTAAAGTAAGCACTAACCAACTAGCTATTAGAACATATGCATTTTTTTATATATAAAAATATCGATTTAAAAATATGTCTTTTGAAGAAATAATATAAAATATCACAATTAAACATTTGATTTGATTTTTTAGGCTAATTTTTTTGTTTGGACAATATTTGAGAAATTTTATTTCCACAAAATTTTCACATCCTGGTTGGCAATTGTTATTGGTTCTAATTTATATATCACTGAAATTGTTTTTTTGTTTACTAGTAATAACCTACTCCTTAGGATTTTTTTGTAAAAATGTTATGAATATAGCATTTTTTGGTTCAATCTTTAACAGACCAAAATTTACGAGAGGTCAAATTTTATTTTTAATGAACTCAAATTTTTATTTAGGATGTTCAAGTTTTTTTTAAGGTGATCAAGTTCTTTTTTTTTTTTTTTTTTTTTTCTAGGGAGGTGAATAACCCATATTAATTTAAAATTCTTTTTTAAGGTCTCTCTCTCTCTCTCTCTCTCTCTCTCTCTCTCTCTCTCTCTCTCTCTCTCTCTCTCTCTCTCTCTCTCTCTCTCTCTCTCTCTCTCTCTCTCTCTCTCTCTCTCTCTCTCTCTCTCTCTCTCTCAAGTTCAAGGTGGTAATGTGACCATCCTAAATCATACATAGCGCCGCCCCTGTTCCTACTCTACAAAGTTTCAAATTCAGAGAATATTGAATGTTTAGTAACCAGCGGTATGTAATGTTATGGACAAGGAAATATCCCAAATAAAATGTAATTTGTACACATAATCTTTCCTAGGGGTAGAAGGGAAGATATAGGAAGGGAATATGGATGTAATTGAACTAAGTTATTTGTGAAAAATTTGAACTCTACTATGAGAGAAACATGTTTATGTTTGTTTATTTAACAAATGAGCCAAATTCAAGTTTAAATTAGGCTCAATTATTAAACAAGCCTAGCTTGAACATAATAATGTGCTCATGAACAAACTGGAGAGTATGGGGCTTGATTAAAGTTTATCTAATGTTATATATTTATATGTATAAATGTCTAAAATATACTTATATAGGCTTGAGATTAAATTTTATAATTTTGTAAATAAGTTCATAAGATATCAAATTATTATATATTTGTAATTTATTGATAATATAAATAGTCTATTTTGTAATAAAATTATATATATAATTTTATCAATACACTTTATTAAGTTTATAAACAAAAATAATTCTATCTAATTAATTCAAAAAATATAATTTCAACTATAATTTAGTTAATAATTATTAATACATATTTGTGGAAGGGTAAAAAAAATTTAGTCTTAGCATTTATTATACACCAGTGTGTAACTTCGTGCATATGCACATATACAATTAAAAACAATCACAATTATACAATTCAAATTATACATTTTTTTGAGAAAATGTTTAAATTATACATGATATTAGCTTACAGTTTTTATAAACCATACATTTCTAAAATATATAATGGTTTCTCATTATATATATATATATATGATTTATAATTTAATTAGTTTTAGACTTTTTTATTTTTGCACCCAATAATTCACTTACCACAAAAATTAAAAACTTAGTTGGACACGTGGCGGAAAGTTGGACTGCTATTGAATTCCAATTTAGAATCTAATTGGATTTGGACTCTTTGATTTTTACATTCAATAATTCATTTGGCACAAAATTAAAAATTAAATGGGATATGTGGCGCAAAATTGAGAATTTAATTAAAATATATATATATATATGTATATATATATATATAGATGGAAAAAGTATAGGTTAATAAAGTAGTTCGTGAACAATCATGAGCTTGTTCGATATGAAAATGAATAAAACTTAAATATGTAATCTAGTTTAATAATAAGCCTGAGCTGGGCTCATATTCAAAACAAAATTAAATGAACAATTATGAACTTTTAATAGTTGCCTCCGTTAGGCTCATTTACAATTCTAAAAAGAAATGAGAAAAACTGTTGGGGTTCTCTCCTTTATGGTAAGCAAAATTCACAATATTAGCTTTAGGATGTGCACGACCAAATTAACATGGTTGAAAGAGGGTAGGACTGAAATTTGAAAACTTTATTCTTAATGCTTGCTACAAAGTGCAAAACTTTTTCATAAATCATACATATTGAACCTTAATTTTTTTTTTTTTATGGCAAAAGTGATATTAGGGAAACTATTACAGACTAATGTGTGAACTAGTTTAAAACACAAAATAAAAAATAAGTAAGTAATTTATTTATTATGTTGTTGATGTGTCACAAATTACATTCATAGTCATATTAGTTTATTACTATTTTGTAATATCTTTAATGTTTTTGCTTTTGTTTTTGTTTTTAGTGTTTTTTTTTTTTTTTTGGTATAAGAATGTTAAAATTGCAATGGAAATCATATATGCATCGAATATCTCCAATTTTCTCATCATTTCTTGCTCTTTTAGACTATAATATCCCTTAATAATATTTGGCTACCGGAAAATATAAGTTTGACTTTTTAAGGGCCTTTAGGCTTGAGTCTGATGCGAGCTCAAGCGACCCTTAGGCCTCGCTTGAGAGGAGGGAATGGAATGGAATGGAATGGAAATGAATGAAAAGAATACTTTTAGAATATTCTTCTCTTCCTTTGTTTGGGAGTTTTAATGGAGGGAATGGAAAGTCCATTCCTTCGTTTGGGAGTTTAAGTGGGAGGGAATGGAATGGATAGGAGGGAATACTCATTCCTCTCTATTCTCTTAAAACCTCAAATTTTCATTCCCCTCGAAATTGGGAGGAATGAGAGGGAATGGAATTAGATTTAATGAATTTTTTATTAAAACTCCCAAAATACCCCTATTTATTCAACCATTTATTTTAAAACAGGGGTCTAATAGTAATATTGCAATAAAATAATTCCATTCCATTCCCTCTATGTTACTCCCAAACAAGATTACTTACATTCCATTCATTTTAATTCCTTTCCATTCTTTTATTTTAAAACATCTAATCAAGGTTACTTAATTCCATTCTATTCTTTTCCCTTATGATTATTTCATTCCATTCCATTCTTTTCTATTCCCTTATGATTATTTCATTCCATTCCATTCCCTTCCCTTATGAACTTCCAAGCGGAGCCTTAGGGGCATGCCTAGCGGACCCAAAGAGAGATTTCAAGGCTAATGCCAAGTGTACAAGTTGCTCGAATTGAAACCATGTTTATGTTCCAAACATTGGGTAAAAATGGTTAAATAAACTTAATTTTTAAACTATGTAAGCAAATAGACCTATTTTTGAACTATATGACAAAATAAAACTTTTTTGAAACTTGACATTGCTGATGTCGAGTTCTAGGAAAAAAGTTTTATGCATATTTTTTCACTTGAACATTTGAAAATTTTGCACAAAACTCAACATTGCTAATGTCGAGTTCCAAGCAAAACTCGATATCAACATTATTGAGTTTCAAAATAGGGTTGTGTGGCCACATAGTTAAAAAAATTAAGGCTAAATAACAATTTTCCCCCAAGCATTGTCCAATCTCATTAATCAGCCTGCAATATGTACCTTCAAAAAGAAAGAGAGAAAAAAACAATAATTTGCAATATGTACAAAACACACCACGATGGGTATGCTCAGATGAAAGTGATTACAACAAGCCTTGAAGGGATAGTTTCTAATCGCTATCTTTAAAATAAGTAATCCTGGAGCTCGATAATCAAGATCCCTTAGAACTCAATATAAATGCCTAAGAAAAGTATTTACCCATCAAGTTAGAATTTATTAATCTGACCAACTATCACTCATTTTGCATTTAATGTTGAATGACAAAACTCCGTACACTCAACCTAACTAAGAGACTGTTGTATTGTCAAGAGTTCTTCACTTCCACAATTAAAAAAAAGTCATGTTCACAAATAAAAACACTTCACACATTTAAATTTCTAGTTCAAAAGATATAACAATGACTTGGGAATAGGGTGTTCAAATTTTGCATGGTTGGGAATTGGGGGATTCTGAGAATTCCAATATCAAAAAATACAATGCTTTATCTACCCAGTACCCAATAATAGTCACTACGTTCTACAGCTACTACTCCTGACTTGAGTGTTGGTAAAATTCAGAGAGGTAATGCGTAATGGTAATTAGGTGATCTAGAAAGGAAGAATCTTGAATTTTGACTATGAATTAGCGTAAAAAGCACAAATCAATTGAGTATTGATGATAGGATTGATGATAAGACCCCAACGCAGCAACATATATATATATATATATATATATATATATATATTATATTGTTTATCCAAATCTCATTCTCTTTATTTATTCCCGATTTTAGAAAAGTTGTACTAAAATGTTTAATTATATATATATATATATATACACACACATATATGTATGTATGGAATAGAGGAGCAGTTTTTGCCATTGTGTTAAAAGGGGCCAAGTTTTCATCCATGTGAGGGGATCGATATATACATATATGTAGTGACTAAAATTATATTATTATTATTATTATTATGGGGGGAGTTAGGTCTGTCTGTACACTGTAGTATTATAGCAAGGGTAAGTGTAACTATTAAGGGACTGGTCAATGTAATCATAATTATTATAAGAGACTTATTATTATGACATGAGAGAGAACAAATACTCTTCCCCACTTTTTTCATTATAAGTTAAAAACTTTTGAAAGGGGCAAAAGAATAAAGTGAGGAAGAGGGAAGAAAGGACAAGAGGTGGCCCACATTTGCACAATTAATTAGAGAATTCGTTTTTGTAAAATTTAAATAATAAAATAAAATAAAATAAAGAGTGTTTTGAATTCCAAGTGTCCAGCTTTCACCATGCAAAATGTACATCCCCCCACGTTCCATCCATTTTGCCTAATTGTTTATTTATTTATTTATTACTAATTAACAAATAAAAAAAATTTGCTTTAATTATGGTTATTAAGAAAGTTTGTTTTTATAATCAAGCAATAATTAGAGTAGAGAGCGCATGCAGCAAAATAGGGAGTGGCAGTAGTAGTATAGTTAATCAAAAAGATATATACTATATTGCCAACCTAACTGCTATTTTTTGTATTTCTTTTTGTTGTTTTTCTATTTGTTTTATTTTGTTTGTTTTGTACCTATGCTTCTTTTTGAGTACTCTTTGTCTTTGACCATTCTTTATCTCTCTCTCTCTCTCTCTCTCTCTCTCTCTCTCTCATATCACTGCTTTCTTTAACGGCTATATAATATATATGATATCTCATGGTCAGCCAGGCGTCCATGCATGCTACCTTCTGATGAGTTCTGAACACACACACACACATATGGCTAGCCTTTTCTTCTTCTTCTTTGCATTCTAAGATCCAACCAAATCGATCATTCACAAATAAACGAGTATAAAAAGAAAAAAGAAAAAAAAATAACTCAAAGTAGAAGTAAAAACTACAGAGAAACTCTTCAACGAGTTTTGGGTTCCTAATGGGGTCCTTCTTCCCGATGCATTTGTCTTTGCAGACCCCACATTACACTCTCTCAGTCTGCACTGTACACACACACACATATATAATATGGTGGAGCCTCTCATATATGATATTTCTCTCAGCACAAATAACGAGACACATAAAATATCAAAGAAAACTAAGAAGAAGAAGAAGAAGAAGAAGAAAAAAAAAAAAAGATCAATATGGACTATATATGGCAGTCCATCATGACTGTACGTGCATAATCTGCATGTATTTATATATATGGCTCACGAATTTATCTACTCCCTTCAAATGTGAACGTTGTATATATTTTCTTCTTTCTTTCATTTTTCATTTTTCATTTTCTTTTCTTACTAAATATATATAGTTACATATTTTGTTTTTACTGCATGATGTTAATTATATATAGCATGATCTTATGTGCGTATAAAATAGCATGCCCAAAAGCTAATTATAAAAATATATATAACATGATCTTATGTGTGTATCTAAACTAAAGCACCGGCTGCTTGTACTCGAAATACAATCATCCTTGTCACTGATCTGTACTGTCGAGAACCATGCATAACACTGACCCTTGTTTGTGAAAGTGCTATATCATCACTGATCACTGGAGCCATTAATCCATTTATTCTAGGAAACAGCTAGCTACCAAGTTGATTTCAACAAGACAACTAAAACACTGATACCCCCCACCAACACAAGCAGAATTAAAATAACTGTAAATCTGACATGTTAAGAACTAAAGATATCAGCATTCTTCTCATCAACTTGATATTAATATAGGTTTACCGAGACGAAAGGTCAAAAGTAACTTCCAGATTCAGAATCTTTCTAATGTGTTGTTAACCCCCATCATTCTAGTTGAATTTTTCTGCTTTGTTATTTGAACAAATACAAAGGAAAAGAAGCACAAGATTTTATGGTCTGAATTGCCTCTAACATCCAAAGGTAAATATTTGTAGATGATGATTGATTTTGAAGGCCAATTAATAAAAGTATTGCTATAAAATTAGAAGGTTAGAACTTAGAACACATTAAAGACAAAGGAGCAGCTCTAACAAAATAAAATTAACAAAAAACAGACAAAATACATCTTCTCAAAAGGAACGCTCAACTCCATTGACTTCAAGCTAAGGTTCCTTGTCAACTATTATTCATGGATTTGCTTATACATTTTCTAGTCTCCGGGAAGATTTAAGATTTGCCTAAGCAAGAAGCCTCATAAGCTGTGTAATATTTGGACCTGACACACAGTACACTAAAATATATACGAACTCAAGCTGAGAGATTTCAACAGCTAAACTTGTGCAGGTACCATCTTTGATTGATCAACCACCTTTATTTTTGTTATCCCCAAAAGTTTCAGCCAATCAGTAATCTATGAGCAGCTCAAGATTTCATTATAAGATTGAAGCAAAACCTGCTATCATGCCAGGTATGAAAATGCCCCATCACAAACAAAAAATCGCCAACTATGACAAGCTTGGAGAATTATATAGTGCAGACCTCAGATGACCCGTTGAAGGAGATGCAGAAAAAAAAGGGCCTCGTTGCAGCACCCCAGAACCTTCTGAAGTACAACTCCACCTAGCAGGACTTGCATTAGCTCCTCTGGAGGGGATTGCATGAGAGGTGGCATTATGCACCACTGGTAATTCATTGAGAAGAGAAGGGTCCTGCGACTGATAATAAGAGAATGGATTCGGATGCCTTGAGTTATAGTTTGGAACAACTGGAATTGCAATGCCTGCAGATGAAATAACCTGCCTTTCCCTCAACCCTCCAGGATACTTGGAGACATCAGTGGCCAAATCGGCTTCACCATCCGGAATGTCATCAAGGATGATAATCTCTTTAGTCGCATCGGCAGCAGAATGAGCAATCATCTGCTGGCAGTGATCAGGCGAAACTGTTATAAATTTTTCCATATTGTATGTGGATGCTCCAACTGGTCTGCTCTTGGATTTATTTTGTTGAGCTGCTGGCATGGTACTGTGATGACCTTTATACTCATGAGGCTCCATGGAAGCAATAAAACCACCATCCTTACAGTGGTCCGGAAACAAGCCTGCTGGTCCTCGTGCAAATGTTTGTGGTGTTTTCAGTGTAATCTGGCTTCTAAAACTGTTTGGCAACCTTCCATCAAAACATTGCCCCGCCAAATTATGTGGATCCTGACCTACTTGAGGGACCATATGATGATAGGAATGATAGACCTGATTTTGCATATTTACAGGAGAGACCTCAGAAAATGTTGGAAACCTTGAAGTTAGGTGATTGATTTGGGAACGTGGTTGGGCCTGACCAAGTGGCACTGATGCATCTTCATCTTTGTTGACCACCATCAAATTCTTCCCCATGAGCCTGAGTACAGGATTAGAAGCAGAAGTACATGGAGAATCACAACTTCCGCGACCTGGAAACTTCACTCCCGCATCTGGAGAACCCTTCAAAGGAAGGGGACCTGCAGAGGACTTTGTGATGGGGGGAACAACCTTTTCAGATTTTGAACTTGCAGAACTGTTCAGAGAAAACATTTCAGACCTTGCATCTGAATTTCCAGGTCTTGTGTTCATACTGCAACCCATTTGCTTTCCCATGGTGGGTGTTGTCATGGAAACTATGGCCCTTCGTTTTAATAGTTGTGAATCTTGAAAATTTAAAGCAATACCTTGAGAAGTTCTCTCCTTCCTTTGGCAACAGCATGGCTCATCACCTTTGATGCTGAGAGGTCCCTTTTCAATAGAAATCTTATTAACTCTACAATTCTCCCCATCAAAAGTAACCCTTTCTACTATTGCACTGTTTGTCCGTTGAACCACTGCAGCACTTTCTACTGAAGGCTCAATGCCAGCACCAGAGAAGCCTGACCTTATCTTGTCTTGAACTGATTGAGGTCCTATAGATGATAATGGTTCACAATACTTCTGATCATATTCAGCCGCTGTGGGATTGGAGATGGTTGATGTCGCAGAAATAGGAGAATCTGATGAATCCCCATCAATGAAATCATGCTGATCTTGAGAAGATTGAACCCGGCTTGTGGTTAATGATGAGTTCCCTTGAAGATCTTCTGAGCCCATATCCCCTCCAGGACTTGGCAAAAATGATCCTGGTGGCCCTGGAATGGGAATTGGATCTACCTCTACAAAAAAGTTTGCCTGCCCAATTTCAGAATCCATTTCCTCCCCTATATGAACATTTTGCCCAATCAAGCCATTTCCCACTTCAGCACTGCAATATATCTCCTGTCCATCAATAAAACTTGGATCTGTTGGACATGTTGATGCTTCAGCTGCACACAAGGGACCTTTATAATGATCAATAGATCGGACAGAGGACCGGGTCTCAGAACAATTTCCCAGCTTATGTTGTAGTTCAGAATCCACAGATTTACACAAACTTGTAACAGTCTCCCCAACGGTGTCATTGGTAGCTGGTTCCATGACAACATCCTGCCCATGGACCCAAACCTGCTTTTGAGCAAATTCTGAGCCATCATCATCTTTGTCCAGAAAATCATCCCCAGCTCTATCAGAAGAATTTATGTTTTCATCCTCATCATATCCATGACATTGAGGAGCTAACTGTGAACTCTTCAAAGCCATAGCTTCCTCCCTTTGAGATATACTTAGTGCTCTATCTTGTTTGATTTTTAGTACAGTGCTACTACCAATAGACACCATGTTAGATATCTCCTCTCTTCCAGACTGATTTTCAATTTGATTGTGCATCAAATCATATTGCTGATCGGCTTGATCAGAATACCAGGCCGCAAACTCTTCGTCAATTTCTGGCATCAAATGCGCTTGAGAATTCCTAAGGACGGAACAATTCTTGATCACATCTGGTCTGGTTTCAGTCACAGATGATCCACTTCTGAAAGCCAACACAGTTTTCCTTAACGAGGAGAGTTTCTTGGCTTTTGATGATAGGGAATGAAAACTCCTAGATGAATTTGTGCTAGCATCAGGAGGACTATCAGAATTCTGATTTGGTCCTGCAGCAATATCATCCAACTTGCTGCTCAACAAACATACACAATTTCCTGTAGACTTTGGACGTGTCAACATACAACCTTCACACACAGAATTGCTGTCTTTGCTCAACTGGTTGACATTTCTCTTCATTGGTTGAAGGGAACTCTCAAGATTGTCACTGCTCCTGGCTCCATACAAAGGACTTCCCACTCTCTTTCTCCCAGGAGATCGCTCCTTGTCACTAACTCGGGCTTCACAAAATGGGTTCTTCATTCTCTCAGTGTTTTCAGGAGAATAAATTGGATTTTGTGACACATTTGAAGGTTTAGAGGCCTGACTTCTCTCCGCAGGAGAATCACGAAAACAAAATTGATCACTCTCAAATAGAGGTTGATGATCGTCTTTTCTATTGATCTTTTTTGCAACTACAGTTCTTTTGGAGCATACCCATTGTCTTACATGTCCAGAATCATTGGGTTTAAATTGCTTCTGTATTTGATGTTCATTCCTCTCGCACCTTTCTTCCTCTCCATGATAAACTCCTTGGTCCCCATAAATCTGTTAAACAACATATCAAAAACCAGATACAGCTGAATGCTAAGGCTTCAAATAATGCAACAAAAAGGTGACAACAACTTGTAATAGAAGTGGAAAATGAATTACAGGAATTATTTTCTAAAAAAGAGTGTCTTAAGGAGAAAAAAAAGGTTCAAGTACTTTTATTGCTATAGCATTTAGTTCGCCTAAAAAAAAAGCACCAAGCATATTGATCCAAGCCTATAGAGAAGAATGTAATATAGTTTTTAGTCATGTAGCATGTGTAACCTTTTTTATGGCATCAAAACATAAAATACAAATCAGTTGGTGAGATATACACTCAAACTTGTAATTTACATTCTGAGGCATACCACTGGGTGTAGATATTTCTTTTTAGTCTCTAAAGTGAATAAAAGCAGTCAATGAAGATATGCAAAAGTCACTCAGGAAGAAAGGGGAAACATGCTTATAAACAGAAAGCAAAGAGTGGTGTACCTGAGTAGAATGGCCCTTGTGAGAGAAATTTTTTTTGCTTTGAGTAGCAAGTTTAAGATACTTGTGATGTTTGTTTCCCCGACGCTTTTTCTTTTTGGATGGAAGGTATTTGGTTCCTTTACCTCCTTTAGAAGGTTTCCTTGGTCCAAGATCCTCCACCACTTTAGACACCGATGGTGCATCATTAAACTTGGATAAAATTCTAAGTTTGGTGCCATTGGAATCAATATAGACTGCACCTACATCACCAGCATCCGGTGCATTAACTGGCAACATTCTTTGCTTCCTCCCTTCAGCAGGCATATCAGACTTGTCATTATCCCGAGAAGGCAAGGTTGCAACTGTGGCCCAGTTCGTACCATTTCTTCTATCAAGCTCTTCTAGTGTGCACCTTGCAGCCGTAGTATAGATATCCACCATTAATTTTGTCTTCCTTGGCTTAATCCTATGCCTGGTTAGTTTAGAATCAGCCATCCACTTGGGAGTTGACTCCACAGAAAGGCATTGATCAATGTGAGCATTCAAGGTGGTGTTGGAAGATGACGAGAAAATTTTGCAAACAGGGCATATCTTTGAAGCCATTGTTAATTCTGACACAGTAGTACAATTTGAAGTGATGTCTTCAGTGGAGCTACGATCAGAGTTGGCACCAAATTTCACAACCAATCTGCACTTCTTACCAGAGGATCTAATTGTGCTTTCAGTCTTGTGGGGTGGAGGAACAATACCTGCAGCTTCTTCAACTTCAACTGAGGCTTCAGGCAAAGTATGATCAGTTTCTAAGGATGAAATAGATGGCCTATTAGCGGGAAGTGACTCTATATCATCAGATTGAGAAACACTTGTAGTTGTAGATGGGAAATCATTTTCTCCTTCAAACCTACATGAAGTTGTCTCTATGCAATCTTCTTCTGCTGGCTTCTGGTTCAATTGGGTGTTGTTGGACGAGTCTAATAAAACTGCATCATCATCATCATCATCATCACCAGGCCCAGCTGGCTCTCCTTCAAAATTGCTTAAGTTTTTATCTTTATTCTCAACTGTACAACTTTCAACCGTACATCTCTTAAAGGATTGATTCCTCACTTTATCAAGAGTCTGAAATGGTGGCAGCACATCCTTCACGCCATGTTTCAAGCAAAGTTGCAGGTTTTCAGAAGAGAAAGGCCAACTGGTCTCAATATCCTTGCTTCGAGCCTTAAAAACATAATCTCTGCATGTGTACAATACCATTATTTTTTGTTAATCGTTTAGTGACGTGTAGTAAGTAATCAAGTTACTCTAAAAATCTCAGAAGCTCAAAGAATCAATTCCACAGGTATACGTGTCTGACTAGCTAGGGACAGAAACCAATGGAAAATGAAACACTTTTAGACCCTTATTATGTTATGTATTGTATGTTAACTCAAGAAAGAGAATCATGGACCATTTTGAACAGTGAAATCTTGAAGAAACGGCCAAGAATTGCCCAAAGTGATGAAGGAGATTCCACGATCTAGTGAGCTCAAGAAAACTCTCAAGCTTGCAGCTTGATATGCTTAGAAGGAACAAGTACAGATTGCAAGTGGGTACCAAGTATCAAGCAAAGGAGACATGAAATCACCAGTAACATCAAGCAAGAAAAGGGACTAAATATATAGTTAATAACTCAATTTAATTAGGCGGATAAAAGTTTAGGGATGAGCCACGAAGAGGCGTAAAAGTCAGGTGGAATTAAAAGTCTTTGAACAAGTTCATTAACCAAAGCAAAGTAAAATTGCCACCAAAGATAAAAAATAGAGACAAAATGGATATTATGAGTCAGGCCCCATGTTGGACTGAGCTAGAAGCAACTTGTAAACTCTGGATCTGACTCAACAAAGCTCTTTAGTCTTAAAACGGGAAAACTTTTGAGAGATCAGCACTAAAGATAGGAAACGAAGCAGTTGAGAGAGAGAGAGAGAGAGAGTAGTGACAAAAACAATCAAAGCAGAAAAAGAAAAGAGAGAGATTACCTTATGGAGAATTTGGGAATTGGAGTTTCAGCTAATAGGGCTGGCTTGGACAGATCTACCTCTGGCAAGGCAAGCTTATGAGAAGCCCTCTCATCATTACTAGTATTCAGTTGTGGTAAATCACAAGAGCATGAGGGATCTGGTGGAAGTTTTGCAATGGATAACATCTGATGAACAGCTTCTCTCTTCTTGTGCTGTTTCTCCAACAGTCACAAGCTCTATTACTATCTCTACCTCTGGGCCTTATCTTTAACTTAGACTTCAGCATATATAACAACAATAGCCCTTTATTTCTCTCTCTCTCTCTCTCTTCTTCTTCTTTTTTTTTTTTTTTTTTTCACTTTCTCACTCACTCCTTACACTCCAAACCCCACCACAAAGCCACCAACACAAAGCAGCAGAAGCAGCAATAACACCACCACCAACTGTAAGTGTTGAAATCAAACAATCCCACTTGAATCTTTTTCATCCATCTGAGCCTGCAAGAGAAATATTAGAGAAAGAGCATAA
Organism: Castanopsis chinensis; assembly: GCA_032878915.1. Classification (NCBI taxonomy): domain Eukaryota; kingdom Viridiplantae; phylum Streptophyta; class Magnoliopsida; order Fagales; family Fagaceae; genus Castanopsis; species Castanopsis chinensis. Next base: position 522,248 of record JAVQMG010000026.1, on the reverse strand, counting down.
GTTTGAGTTTGAGGAAAGACCCAGAAGAACAAGGCTGACTGGGAGGCTCTAAACCCCTCCAGAACGTTATTTTATGTGATGGGAATGAGTGAATTTGAAGCATCCAAGTTGATTCACCAAAATTTGTGGAAACCCAAGTGATCAAGCAAAGAACAGAATATAAGACCACAAAGCAAAGATATGACGTTCAACTCCAAAGTCATCCAGTGTTATTTTATGTGGAAAATACCCAGAAGCAAAGTTTTCAAAATTGAATCTTTTAGACTCTACAATCTACTACAGCAAACTTGAACAATCCAGTAAATCCTTTTAAGCAAGAGATCGTATGATACAACATGAGAGATTTAAAAGTTTAGTCAAAGAAGATATCCCACAAACACAGTGAGAAAAAGTAATAAGGAATATGGAACTCAAACTCAAAATCTGAAGCAGCATAGAAAGAGATTTATGAAGTATTAAATAAGAAATCCCAAATCTTTGGTCGTCTAAGCGTGTGAATGAACAGTGAAACTGACCCTAAATAAAGATATCCAGTGTAAAACCAAGACCGCAAAACCAGATTCATTTTCTCTTTTCTTCACAGTGACTACATGAGTCTGTCAAAGTAATGAAGCCACTTAGAAATCACAGGCACAAAAAGAGATCATGAAATCACACTGAAACTTTGGTATTCAAGCTGAAAAAAGAAGAACAAGGAAAACCCAGAAAGCAAATCTAAAAGATAATAGCAAAGGAAACAACTTTAGTAACAAAAGAGAAGGACAAACCCAGGAAATGAAAGAAAATCCAAAGCAGATTATACATATATACACAGACCTCGTGGTTTTGAAGCTGTTTTCTGAGATGGGATGTGGTTTTTGACAGAAAATGGGAGAGAAATGAAGTCCTAGAAACTAATAAACAAACAAAAGAATAGGGAGAGAGAGAGAGAGGAGAGAGAGAGAAACAGCACCACCCACTCACACATCAAAAGGGCATCAGGTTCTTTCTCACTCCACCAAAAAGCAAGTTTGTACCATTAATCACCACGATTCACCCCCCATCTGTGAATATGCGATGAGAGACTTGAAGAAAGATAGAGAAAGTAAGAGAGAGACAGAGAGAGAAAGAGACAGACAGAGAGAGAGAGTGTGTGTTTGTATTTGTGTAATTGTGTTTGTGTGTGTTTTTCTTTTTCTTATTATTACAAAAATACCTTATACAAAAGCTGTCCTATCCTATACCTACCCTACAAGCCCATATTTTCTTCCATTCTTTATTCTTGATTTTTTTTCATGGGTAGTGATTGTGAGGGGCTGTGAGAGAGAGGGTGGCCTTTTGCCTTTGCCTTAAATGTCGGTTTTAGGTCCTTACTTTGTTATGAATACCAAACTCCGTTGCCCATGTCATGTTGCCTTACTACACGACAAAAACTCTCTCCATGTGTTGACATTTATCACCACCAGGCACCAAGGAAAATCAATTACCCCAACCAAAATACTTTTCTAATGTTAAAGATTTGATTAATGTTAGAAAGAAAGTATTCTCTGATGCTTGTTGCTTGATAAAAGCAACGGGAGCTACTGTGAGATTTTCCTGAGATGAGTTGAATGATAAGCTTTTTCTTTCCCTGAGTTGAGTTGAGTTGATTGATAAGCTTTTACCTGAGAGTTGTTGTTGATGATAAAGCTACGTACATTACAGGCCACAACTTTTCTCTTCCTGGTGTGTTTATAATTATTATAGGTAATCTTTATTAGTTCTTGTAATTTAACTAATTATTCTTAATTACTTCCCTTTTGGTTCGATGCTATCAAATGTCTTTAACTATGAAGTGAAACTTATTGTTATTTACTGCTCAAATGTTTCTGGTACTTTCAGTTGAATGAAATCTCCTTTCCACCAAAAACTTATTAGTTATATCTTTTGGAATTCCAATCCTGGTTTGAGATCCTTTTTAACTCCCTTATATCATTTTACCAATAACCTAAGTGGATGGGAAAAAAAATGGTAGTCAATAAGTTTTTCTTTTGTATTTTTTCGAGAGTATGTCAATTATGTTACTTAAATACTAGTAACCAAGTTTTTTCTGGGTAATGTTTTAAGGATTCCTTAACTAAGTTAAATACTAATTTCTTTTTTCTGGTTAATGGTAGTCAATAACTAAGTTTTTCTTTTTTTATAATTTTATGATCATGGAGAGGAAATTTAAACTTTATTTGTGGAAAGCACCAAAAAGTATCAACTAATTTACAAGACAATTGACTTCAAGTTAACCTTAAAACTCTAGAAAATAAAAGTTCTTAATATATAATTTTATCTTAACGATTATGAAACTTTTTTTTTTTTTGTAGCATACCTATCTAAAATTAATTGTTAATCCATTTTTTTTTTTTGTATTTTTAGATAAAAAAAAAATTGTGGAAGATGAGGGAGTTGAGATTCAAACATAGACATAAGACAACACAAAAGATATCACTATCAACGACCCTATTTATTAGATAATGGTTAAAATTATCTATATATGGTACATACATACATATATGTGTGTGTGTATATATAAAATAATATGTGGAAGATGAGAGAGATGAGATTCGAACCATAACCTTTAAAAAAAAAATACTAAGTATTTTAATACATACAAAAGACAATATAAAAGATATCACTATTAACAATCCTATTTATTAGATAATGGTTAAAATTATCTATATATGGTACATACATACATGTGTGTGTGTGTGTGTGCGCGCGCGTGTAACTTTGTATATATAAAATAAAAAGTGGAAGATGAAGGAGGTGAGATTGAACCATACACTTTTTTTTAGAATATTAAGTATTTTAATACACACAAGAGACAATATAAAAGAGATCACTATAAACGACCCTATTTATTAGATAATGGTTAAAATTATCTATATATATGGTACATATATATTATCATAATAAGGGTTTACTGTAAAATTTTCCTAATATTATTAATTAGTCTCCTTTTATATGTATGAGCAAATTTTACCAATGTCTTTTGAGGTTTCATGAAATGACACTTTCACCCTCCTTAAAATGTACGTTTAAGAAAATGACACTCAATTTGTCTATTGAGATTTATAAAAATTTAATAGATAAATCCATACGTTCTCAAATTGTTATTTTAAATAAAGGAATAATTCATTAGAAAAGTAACTGTATAAGAGGTTATGAACTTATATATTGCACACACAAAAAAGTCACTTTTGGAAACGTTTGGAGGGAATTTTCATTTTGTGAAAATTCAAGGGAGATGGATGTCATTCATCCCATATATAAAATATTAATTTGATTTATAGAATTACAAATAGCATTTAACTGGTTTAGTTTAAACTGAAATAGAACTTTCCGTAGACAAAATAATCAAAGACTGAAAAATTATGATTAAATCATTAATTAAAAAATTATGATTAAATAGGTTCTCTTAAAAAATGTAATTAAATTAGGTAAACTCTCTTCTTTATAAATATTAATTGTTGTTGAAACTTTCAAGAATTACATGCTTTGCATGTAAAATTATATATATATATATATATATATATATATATATATATTCAGAATTTGTTTTCAAGGAGGCCAAGCTAAGAATATCCATAGTTTTTTTAATATAAAAAATAAAATACATATTTGTATAATATATAATTAAAGAATGTATTTAATAATGTAACATGATTTATTATATGTATTATTTCTTGCATATATAATATAAGATAATTCCATCAAGTTGGTTTATATAACTGAAGACAAATATTTTCTTTGATTAAGTCATATGTTATTATTCTTTAAGTTATATAATCACAATTAATATCCTTTAAACCTTTTTTTTTAAATAAGATAGGATTTGAACTCTATCGCATTCACTTTAAATATATTTTAATGGTACTAAGGTCCCCGTGTATTGAAACAACCCAAAAGTAAGAAAGAATTATGATTAACTAATTTCATTGAAAACTTTTTGATTTTGTGCGCTATAGAGAGATCAGGAATAAATTAAATGCTTCAAAACGAAGAACGGGAACAGCACGGGAGAAAATTTTGCAATCATTGGCGCAAAAGTTAGCATAGAAACGAAATTGAAGGCAAATTTGCTTCCAGCATTACCCCCTTTAAGCCCAAATTGCCCTTCCAAAACGATCCACTTAAGTTTTATATATATATATATATATATATATATATATATATATATAGATATAGGTGTGTGTTTCTCAAATAAAAAAAGTTATATATATATATATATATCATAAAGTCCATTTTTTAGATTGACAACCATGAATAAGCATAACAGTTTAGAACTTAGTTTATCGAGTTAGATTTACATCGGACTATATTTAATAAGATAACTCAAGTACCAAATAGTGAAAGACTCAAGATTGCAGAAATTGGACTGTATTTCTGCTGCATTTCGACTGCAACTTGATAGGTCGAATTCCACTTATCTCGACCAAAGAACTGCATGTCTCAACCGATTGATACTTAGGCAGAATTCTCAGCTTCTTTTCTCAATCATTTGATTTAGGGTTTTGGGTACAACTCAAGTATATATAAATACAAACTCTAGAGCACATTTTTACACACACAAGAGGCTAGTGTTTCTGTACACAAATCTGAAATTTTTCAAGCTCTCTTAAAGCATAAACTGAAGACTACTTGCATACATAAAATCTAGTGATAAAGTGAAATTGTTGCAATTAGTTAACTACAGTTATTAGTAAATCTTTGAGAATGCTTGAAGTCAGGAACATGGGAGTTCATGTGTAACAGTCTAGAATAGAAAATTCTGTGTAAGAATGGCAATGAGTCGGGTTCAAGGTAAGTTTTTTTATGCCCAAACCCGCCCCATGGGTCCACCCCTAAAACCCGAACTTGCCTTGTTTAATAAACGAGTTTTTTTAACCCCCAAACCTGCTCCATCGGGCCCTGCGGCCCCCGCCCAACCTCAAGGCCCAATTCTAAGTCCCTGAAAGGCCTAAACTGTGGCCCAATTTTTTTTTTTTTTTAAATCAATAGCATTTGACAGCAAAATCACACGAATTTAAAACAATTTTCATTTCAAATTTATCATTTTCCCCTTCAAAATCACAATCCCAAATACAGAAATTCTAAATACATAATCTTCAAAATAAATTTGACAATGAAATAATACATAAAAACTGTAAACCCAAATACAGAAATTCTAAATGCATAACCCAAATATATAAAAATCCTTCATTTTTCCTTTTATACCAACACAAAACTACAACTGATCTGCACTTTACAAACCCGTTGTTTTAGCCCCTCCAAAAAAAAAAACCACAACACACTTGGAAAACCCAACAAAAATCCCTCCTTTTTCCAATCAAGGTGAGGTGAGGGAGGCAGGGAGGAAGGATCATGTTCGTGGCAAGGTGTAGGAGTGGCAGTGCAGTGAAGGAGGGAGGAAGGATTGGTGTTTGTGGCGAGGTGGAGGATTGGCGGTAAGGAGGCAGCAAGGATGGACTAGTGAGGTGGAGGAGGGAATGGTGACGCCAAGGTGGAGGAGGACGGCAGCAGCAAGGGAGAGTGAGAGTGAAAGAGAGGGATGCTGCTGAAACTTAAGAATGAGTGATGAGAATGAAGGATTAGGATTAGGGTTAGAGATAGTTAGGGCCTGCTTGGTTTAAAATTTACCATCACTCAATTTGCATCACTTGATTCTCATCACTCATCACTCATCACTTAAAATACCTCAATTTTCTATACTCATTGTTTGGCACCTTAACTCATATCAGTTTTCAACTTCAAAACCATGGGACCCACACACTAGTGATACTACTGTTACTACCTCCGCCTTTAACAAAAAAAATATCTTCCTCCTTACTTCTCCCATCCTCTCACCTTCATTTCTTTGACTCTCCCTCTTTCCTATCAAATTTTTTTGTCTATTTCTCTTTCTCTGTCTCTCCCCTCTTCCCTCTATATTTGATTTTTTTTTCCCACTCTTATTTGTTTTTTTCTCTCTTCTCTGCTCCTTTCTCAGCTGTTTTTGGTTGGTTTGAATCGATGGTAATTGGGTTTAAAGTGGTGGGTTGTTTCAGTGGTGGGTTCGGATTAGTGATGATGGGTTGATCAGGTTTTTGGGGCTGGGTTACGGTGGAGATCGAGTTTGAGATTAGGTTTTTGGGGCTGGGTTACGGTGGAGATCGGTTGGTGTTTCGGTGGTGTGGATCGGGTTATGGGTCACGGCGTTGCTTGAATCGGTTAGGGCTGGGTTACGATGGAGATCGCTTGGTGTTTCGGTGGTGTGGAATGGGTTATGGGTCACGACATTGCTTGAATCAGTTGGGGCTGGGTTACGGTGGAAATCGATTGGTGTTTCAATGGTGTGGATCGACGCTGGGTTTATTGTGGTGGTGCTTGCAACACAGAAGCTATGGAAATCGGTTGGGGCTGGGTTAAATCGGTTGGGGCTGGTTTTGTGTTTCGGTGGTGTGGATCGGCGGTTGGTTTTGTGGGTTGATTTTGGTGTTTTTGCGGTGGCTGAGTTTCAATTTCACGGTGGTTGTTGGTGGTGCTGGGTTTGTTGTGGTGGTGCTTGCAACGTTAATGTAAAACAGCCTCTGAACGGTCATGACAACACAGAAGAAATGGGCCCCACAAAGTCCAAAAATTTACCCTTGTACCTCTGAGTTTTGTATCTCAGTTTTTGAAAACACCATTTTGGTGTTTTCAGTTTTCATCACTCTCACTCAAAATTTTTGAGTTTGAGTGATAGAAAACAAGACTAGGAAATCAAGCCAAACAGCCAAACTGGTATAGGTCTCACATTTTTTCATCACTGAGTTATGAGTTTTGAGTGATATCACTAAAAACAAGCCTAAACCAAACAAGCTCTTAGTATTTATAGCTAAGGTTTTTAAAATTTTTTAATATAATATATGTATACGGGTTGGGTTTCTAAAAGCCAAACCCGCCCTCTTTGCTTCGCAGTCGGGTTTTACCTAACCCATTAGGGTCAGGTTAAGCAATTTTTGCCATCCCTAAGTCTATGATCTCGAAGTTAGGTGTGGTCATGCCAGTAAATACTAAATGAGATAGCAGTAGATTTAGGGTTAAGTTTATTGTACAAATTTCAATTATATTTTGGTGGATATGTTACTTTGAGATATTTTTTTTTTTTTTTTTACTGTGAAACAGTTGTTTTATTGATTTTCCTGAATCATTAATATTGTGTTATATGTGATTTATACTTGTATGATATTTTAATTAATTTGATCTAGAGCATAAATAAATAATTAATTGGTTAAAAGTTGATTAATTTTGTAACAACTGGGGCCTAAAACTCTAACAAACACTTAGGTCAGTTAAAAACTTCACATCTTATATATTTATTTAAAAACTTCTAAATTGTCACATAGCTCAATTTGGAAGTTTTAAATCATAATGGAATAACCATTGATTATAACACATACATGAAGTAGACTACAATACTTGTCACTCACAATTATTCAACTTTCTTCTTCCTTTTTATTTTTGGTGGGAAGGGTTAAAATATTCAACTTTATTCATGTCCCGTACGGTGCTCCCCACAACCTTATTAATGTGTGTATGTGTATATATATCTATATATAAAAGTATCAAACTGTTGTAGATTTCATTAAAAAGATTGGTCCGCGTTGGTGATATCAAAGTTTTTTCATAACTAAAATGCAAGCTTATTGTATCTAATCATATTCAAGGTGTAGGAACATTCATAATGGTGAAGTTAAAATTTGAGTTTTTAGAATTTCAAAAAACTTACTTTATCTATTTTCACACACCATTTCATAGCTGGTGCTATGTTAACTCTCTTCTTCTTCTTCTTCTTCTCTTTTTTTCTTTTTTTTTTCTTTTTTTTTTACATCTAAGCCAAACATTACTCATTTTTTTATTAATTTCTCTCTCTCTTCCTCTCTACCACAAAACCCCAGCAAATCCACACAATCGGCCACAAAAACCCAACACCACCAGCCACCGCCACCGCTACCACTACTACTAGGCAAAAAACGACATTAAACCAAGCAACTCACAATTGGCCACAAAATCCATCACAACCGTACCCGCAACCGGCCACAAAACTCATCACCACCATACCTACAACCAGCCACAAAGCCCAATCAATGAAGATTGGAGGAAGATAAAAAATAAAAAAAATAAAAAAGGGAAAGGAAAGGAAAGGATGAAGGACTATGAACGACACAATCAGCCTAGAAAGAGAAAAGGAGAAAATAATGAGAGAGAGAGAGAGAGAACATAGTATTTTAATTAAAATATGGAGGAAGGAGAATAAAATATTAATATGTGTTTACCTTTGAGCTACAATAGATTGCCATAAATGGTAGTTTATTATAGTTCATTTGCTAAAAAATAAGCAATATCACTTTCATTACAACTTCATTTTTGTTATGTGAGCTGTTAAATATGGAAATTTGACAACATCATTGTGAATGCTCTAAGTACAGTAATTCTATTTCTAATTGAGCAAGTATTGTAATCCTTAGTTAGTCTCTATATAGTTTAGGATTTAGTCTACTTTTACATATACACACAATATAATTTTAAACCTATGATATTCGCTTCATTATAAATGTTCTTTACTATTATGCTAAGACATCAATAGATTTTTTTATGATGTAAACAAGATTCAAACCCAAATATTTTATTTGACCACAAAACACTTTACCAATTGAACTAACTGAATCCCACAAAATTTAGTCTACTATAAATACTATTCAATGTGTTCATTTTAATATATAGAAATTAATAGTAAAGATGTAGTTATCAAATGCTGTTCTCTATAAATGAGGTCTCTAAGATTGAACTCTCTCTCTCTCTCTCTCTCTCCATATATTTTCTTATACACTTTATCATGTATGATGATTTGGTTTTCTAAAAAAAAGTTATGTATGATGCTTCTAACATGATATCAAAACTATGTAAAGAAAAAACTTATTCACGGTAATTTTTTTATTACTAATAATATTATTGTCAAAGTTATGTATGATACTTTTCTAATATGATATCAAAACGATATATATTTCAACCACTATATTCAACTAGTGTGTAGCCCTATGCATATATACCGATACCATAAAAAATTTACAATTATACGATTCAAATTAAAATTTTTTTGAGAAAAAGTTCAAATTGTATATGGTATTATGTTACACTTTTTTTAAAACATACATTTCTAAAATATGTAATGGTTTCTCATTATATATATAATTTATAATTTAATTTTTCCTCATAAAAAAAAGATTTAGAATTTAATTGGTTTTAGACACTTTGGTTTTTGCACCCAATAATTCACTTACTACAAAAATTAAAAACTCAGATGGACATGTGGCAAAAAATTAGACTTGAATTGAAATTTAATTTAGAATCTAATTGGATTTGGACTCTTCAATTTTTACACTCAATAATTCACTTAGCACTAAATTAAAAATTAAACATGACACGTGGCACAAAATTAATAATCTAATTAAATTTTAATTGAATTTTCTCTAAGTTTTGGCTATTAATATATATACTAATTAAGATAATTATCTTACAATTGTATCATATAAACATAAGTTCCCGTGTTAGTTTTTTATTTTATGATAATAAAAAAAACATTAGAAATTTCCAAATGTTAAAAATAAAAGATGAAAGAAACGGAAAGTGATATTCTCAACAAATCGACAAACTGTCCATGAATATTGGTTTATTGAACAAGAAGTAGTACATGCAAGAGCTAGGCCAGGCACAAATAACATTGTATAAGTTGTTTCTGGAATCATTTATGCATCAATTGCTACAATGTCCACTTTCCACAAACCAATAATCTCAATATATGGTCTAGAATCTAGTCTACTAATAACGAAATATGCACGTAGTAACAAAACAACTATAAATGGGAAAGAAAACTCGTACACTCACTCGTCTCAATCTCTCATACTGTACGTAGTATCTCCTCTCGAAGCAAATCTTTATTTATTTATTTATTTGAGAAACCTTTCGAAGCAAATCTAATTAACATTTTCCAAGGTCGAACTTTGTGCTAATAGTGGAGCCTATATATTGGTTTAATTAACTTACTTTCTCAACATTATTTATTCATTCAAAATTCAAACTTCAAACTTCAAAACACAATAAGGTATTGGCACTTTTACATAGATGCCCTCCCTTTTCACTTATTTGCACAAGCTCGCACATATTTTGTAATTATGCATATTTCCACTGATTTCTATTCCTTTATCCTTATGTGTAAAAGGAAATTTTGAATTTTTTTGGGTACGTAACTTGATTTAACTATATTTTACAGCTAGTCTTAACTCCATGGTAATACATGGAAATGATGGTTTTAGAATAATTTTATTACCATCCTACGATTAAAAAGAATCAAGGATTCATATCCAATGTGATTACCCCCATCAAATGTTATGTATTTGTTAGTTACGTCTTTCGACTTTGGTATGACTTGCTACTAAGTTTATCCAATTTTACGATTGATTAGTCAAGATTCAAATTACTACTGGTATGTTTGGATGGCATGATTTGAGCAGTAATTAAATTTGGATTTGGGTGATTAAAATTCAAATAACTTGTTTGAGAAGTTTGAAAAGGGTCAAAGATTTGGATTTGACAAATCTACCAAGAATTGTAAACCTTTAAAATGCTTGGATTTGAAATAACCCCTAAAATCAATGGATTTAAAATCAAGGCACATTTCAAATCTATTAATTTAAAATCCAAATCCAAATTCAAGTTCCCAAATGCAATTGTAATGATCTTGTACCTTGAGCCTCCAACTCCTCCTAGTCACAACTCACAATCTCAATTTCAATGGAAGCTTTCTGTGGAACTAAATTTCAAATCTTGATACAAAGCCCGCTCGTGCCTGTCCCCTTGAAACCCACTTGACTTAGTTCCTTAATGAAGCATTTTGAACTTCTTCTTTGACTTCTTCAACCTCAATAACTCAAGTACTTACAACTCAAGAACTATATATAAAAAGAATTTATTGCAATTATATTTAAAATTTTAACACGAAATCCCCCCCTACTAGTATTTAATAAGAAGTTAGGCTCATGAATTTTCAAATTTTGGTCTTTAATATCCAAACCATCTGTCAATTTTCACCTCATTATTGTTATTGCTTGCAATAATGGATGAGCACTTTGAACAATAGATTTATAGTAAAATATGTGAAACATTCTAAAATGAAAATGAGTAAGGAAATTTTTAGGTCTAATAAATTGTATGTTGGCAATCCATGACAAAAAGATTAAGTCTTATTGGTTTTTGAGTTTAAGATGAAGATCCAAGATCTGTTGAAGAAAAACATATATGTTTCCTAAATCTTGAGACTTGATCAAGCAATCAAGATTTAATCTCAACAACTCTTTGATTAAGTAAGAATTAAAAATTCGAAATTTAACTTGATGCGATTTTTTTTAAGTCAGTTGTACAAGTGGGGTTTTGTAACCCTAACACAGAGCCTATACAAAGGCCCACTAAGCATGACTTTTAAGAGATTGCAGGGCAGAAAAATGTGTCATTCAAAGAGAATTTCTCCCCCTATTCAACCCATGAGTTCTGAAACAAATAGAGATTTATCTTTCATGGTGTTGTTGTTGTGCTATAGGGTCAGTTTCACATTCAATAAAGTATGTTATAGAACAGTATGTGAATTCAAAATTGCATTTGATAACGACAATAAATACTAGAAGCAAATTAGAATAGAGTTATTCTATTCAGTAAAACTTCAACTCTATTATTGGATTAGTTTTTCATTAGGGCTGGTGTAAGCCAACATTGTAGCTTTTACTATAACTTTACACAATATTGTGTGATTACATTAACCAAGGCATTGAACATAATTGGACTAAATGATATACTTGGCAAAATAATTGATTAATTTGGCACAATCGGGGACTAAGTCTAAATTCACTAACATAAATTGTAGGATATTAATTTTTTTTTTTTTTGTTTTAATTTTAGGATATAATTAGTTCAGATTTTCATTATTAGTTTATAATAAAGTTTGCATAACAACTGTTGTTGCTCAACAAATTCAAGCAATATTGGATTTGAACTACGACAAGATGTCTATGTGCCGATTATCAAGCACATCGTGTACTATTGATTATGTGCTATTTAGAATAGAACTTCATTGTTATTCAAAAAATAAAAGACCATGACAGACCCCACTAGCCATTAATGCAACAGGAAGAATGATCAACTTCAAAGAAAATCCCATTGGAAAAAAAGATAGAAATATTAAATAATGCTATAGTATTAATGAGACCTAACAAAACCGAAAAAAAAAAGTTTATTATTAATGATTTACGTAACTTCAAGTCAAAAATTATTTTTTCCCATACTTGGTGATTGGTTGGTTTACATAACCAAACTCTGGAAGATCGTTGAGGAAAAAAAAAAAAAAAACGAAGAGAAAATTACACTTGTAAAATTTCTACCCTAGATAGTTTAGGTTATAGTGTCCTACAAATTTTTAACTTGTTTGATTAACATTCTAAATTGAGAAAATTGTATTAGTATCTAAATTAACCATGAAAATAAGACGTAAATGGACACATGTGACCCCCCACACATGCCACCCAAGTGACCCAACATTCTCATTCATGCATAATGACAAAACCATTCTTATTAGTTTCTTACAATGAAATGACACTAGTATATTGATACAATTTTTTCAAATTACGATGTAATAAATAAAAAATTAATAGTTTTGGGAGGCATTAAAATCGAAACGAAAGTTTATGATGAAAAACAATTGAATTTACTGGACAAAAAATGACAAAATTCAAAATTTCAGCGCAGATGGAATTTTTTTTTTTTTGTTTAAATCAAAATCAAAATCAAAACTATACCCCAACTTGATGTTGTGTAATGAAACCCTTCCTGGCCCCTACCCGACACGGACCCAAAGATTTTTCCTAGAAATTATAAAAAATATATAGCAATTTTATTTTAAAGCAGTTGTAGGTATTAAATAAAATAAAATAAAAAGAAACTTGTATAATAATTGAAATATCTTAAGCTAAAATGCTTGCCACTTTGGCTGATCCCCCTGGAGAGATCCAGAGAGAGAGAGAGAGAGAAAAGAAAAAGAAATATTAGTGTTAAAAAGTAGTTCATCAACTTGATGACGTTTTAAGAATTCCAAAGTATTATAAATAAGTGAAGCAATGGTGTATAAAATCAACAAGCTAGCTAGGCAATAGCTAGGCAATAAGATAAGGATGGAAAATTGAAAGCTAGTTGTAACTAATATATATTGGGTAAAAAGGGGTAGGCCAGCTTTTAAATCCACTACGTGCTTTAAGCAAACTTGATGAGTATTTTGAGTTAATCAAGTAGTTTAGATTTTAATTAATTAGTGTTATGGTAATGGTAATGGTAGCCAGCCACTTTATTTTATTAAGTTACAAGTTGGCAGCAGGAAGCCAAATATTGGCAGGCCATTCCAAAATCCAAAGTCCAAAGCCCTATAACATGCTTCAAAGTTGTGTTCAAAATCAAATACATACATGTGTTAACTTAATTAAAAATATATAAAAATTAATTAATATATTACACTTACAGTAGTAGAGCTATATATCAAAATGTAGCAGACCCAATTAACCTGTCCCCAGATCCTCATGATCTACCATATATTGCATTTATTTTGCATATATATGACATAAATTTAATTAGTGAGACTCGCAATTATGTGAGAGGGAGAATACGCATTTATGGTACTCTGAGAATACCCAATAATTACCCTTGTGGCATGCCCTCTAACACCAACTCTGAGAACAAGTTCATCAATTCTAAAAACTAAATTAGACAATATCAATCATCACTAGGTATTATTGCTGAAAAATAAGACTCTTCACATAATAATAATCTAATGCGAATGTCAACGTCCTCTCCTTCCCCTTTTTTTTCCCCTTTTTTCTCCTTATATCATGTGATGTATTAGAAATGTATGCATTAAAATAATTAATTTAACATTGTCTTTTTTTTAATACAAGATAGAATTTCTACTCTAACCTAATCTAAGTATATATTTGTGTGAAGCTCCCTCTTGGAATTAATTTAACATTGTTACTCAAACGCTATGCTTGGGAGTTTTTTAAAAAAATGGAATTAAATAGAATTAATAATTCATAAAGAAATGAATTAAATGGAAGGGAAATGGATAATTCATGGTGTATTTTCTACTCTGTTTGAGGGTTTATAATATAATGAATGGAAAAAAAATTTTAATATGCAATTTTACTATTATACCATTCATCTTTTATTGATTTTTTCCCCTCAAAATATGAATAAAAATTTCATTTTACCTTTATTTCATTAGGTAAATGAATGTTCATCTCATTAATTTCAAAAATCTCTTTAATTTCAAAAATCTCTATTAGGTAAATGAATGTTATTCAAAAATCTCTTTAATTTCAATCCTAAATAAAGTGTAAGTGAATCTCTATTATCAAAGTTTCAAAAAGTTTAAAAAAAATACTATTAGATGAAAAATCTATTTCCATGAGTTTTAGAATTTTTTTTTTTTTAAAAAAGACAATTTTATTATGTATTTTATATATTTTTATAATCTATTATAATCTTTTTTAATAATAATAATAATAAAAAAAGCCAAGTCTTATGCATGCCAATATAAGTACTTGTATCAAATGATTTTTTCATGTAGGTGACTCGTTATAAGTATATTAAAATCATTAACATAATTTACTTTAAGTGAAATTCTATTATCATAGTTTAAAAAAAAAAAAAAAAAAAAAAAAAAAAAAAAAAAAAAAAACTACTCTAATTATAACTCAATTATTAGAACGGTCAAGAAGTTTAAAAAGAGCTTCATTGTTTTAAATAATTTTATTTTTATTAATATATCATAATTTTTAGTTTTTTAAATATTTATTTACTAAAAAAAACGTAGTCTTATACAATGTGCACTCGCCATACAATTTAAAGTAAATTTTGTGATTGCGTTCTAAATATTGTACGTGATTACACCAAATAACTCAACACAATTATTACACGTAGTATGACAAACTTTCAACATGTAGTGCACCATGAATGCATTAAATTTTTTTTCATAATTCACTTGGAGTAAAAAAAATTTCCCGAAATTTCATTATTTGTTTTATTTTAATTATCTACCGTAATTTTTTGTATTAACAATAAAAATTAGATTTTTACATGTTGGATTTGCACTGTATGGATCAATATAATGGTTACACTTTTTGTGATGTGTTTTCATCCTTTGGCACTTTATAAAGGAAAATTTTTAAGAATTCATATGAGAGGAGGATACACAGTATGGATAAATACAATAATTTCTCATTCATCCTCTTTATAAAGGAATTTTTAATAATGAACATTCATAATGAATGAAATTAATAAATAGACCCCACTAAGAACGTGAGAGGGAGAAACGTTATTTTCCGTACTTCCAAAGTACCATCAAATGCGTACTCCTCCTCTTACATAACGGTAGATCATATTAGTTAAATTTATGGTAAAACCCACAATCCATGTGAGAAGAATGGAGAGTATATATTTATGATACTATCAGAATATTCAATAATGATTTTCCACCTAAGCATTCCTCCATTATAAATACATTGAAATTGCTAACATATTTTTTCCTAAGTCAAACTCCATTACCAAAGTTTTCAGAAATTTATGATACTACTCCAATTAAGATTAAAATTTCAAAAAAGATAAAAAGTGTCTCATTATCTATACGAATAATAATGTATTATGATGTGAGCTAGGGACTTTACAGCTAGCCTATCAGTGACAAGCTGAAAATGAAGATCTCTGAATGCTTGAAAATGAAATGGAATGACTCAACCTATCAAAAAAAAAAGAAAAAAAAAACAAGAAATGGAATGACTCAAATGACATCACCCGAAGCACTACAATGCCCAAATTAGTAACTTGACTAAGGAGGAAAGCAAGGAGCATGCATTAATAGCAATTGTTCCAGCCATTATGGTATTGAGATTGTGCATTTATAGGCTTGATGATAGCACAAAGTTACACTGTAATTTGAGCAATTACCTTGTTTGTGGTTTGAATACACATTGAATTTTGCACTGCGAGGTGTTAGGAACCCAGTTGTTCTTAATAGAACTGGATAGGAATTATAAGGGAATTAATGAGAATTGTAGGAAAATTGACTTAATTTAAGGTAGTCACCCTTTATAGAGAGAGAGAGAGAGAGGGAGAGAGAGAGAGAGATTCACTAATGCACTAAAAAGTTGGTTTATTCCTCAATTGATATTTAATATTGAATTACAATAATGTATTTATAGTGGACTAGCTCTAATGTTATTGGCTCACATGGCTCAAGATAATTGATTATTTAATTCAATATGTGCTCTATGAATTAAGTCACGTGTTAAATGAGATACATGTGCTCAAATCCTAACTAAATCATCCCAATTCTAATCTCAACCAACTAGCTAACTACCTAATTAAAGGAATTATTTCATATTCCTAACACGAGAGGAGAAATTATTAGGTCCACCGAGAGAACTGTTGATGTAATCCTCCCAACCAATGAGATAGTGTTATTTATGCAAATGTGTGAGTGAGCTTCCTAATCAACACAAAGAATAAAAAATAAAAATTACCAGATGATGTCATATCTGTATAAATAAGAGCATTTTATTAGTTAGGAGGTCAAAAATGACCACGTTAACAGTCCTCCTGGTGGACTTAATAATTCTTCGAGCGAGGGAAATTATGGTAATTGCCTTGATTATGGAGAGAATACTGGCTTTCGGCCATTATTTTCTAGTGGATATAACTTATGCATCGTATATATCTTGTTTCCCTTTTGAGTATCATGCGCATCCAAAATAGCTTGTTTGGTCGCTAGGTTATCTCATCGGTTTAACAGTGCTTCCTTGTTTTGTGATGATGAGGTCATTCATACAATTAAGCCCAATTATTTGAATCCTTTTAGTTGACAATATAGTTGGATGATATATTTTTCATCATATTATATATTTTAAAAAAAATTTGCTCGTATATTATGTGATTTGTGGAAATGAAAGTGAGGTAAATTTGTTGATTTGAGATATGAATATTTATTAATTGGTGTGAGTGTTAATATTAGTTATTAATTGTAAGAGAAAACATTCCTTATGTAATATTTGATTTGATTTTAAAAGAAAAAAGAAAAGAAAAGTAGAAAAAAGGAATGAAAAATAGCATCCAAAGCAGGGTAAAAGAAAGAAAAGAAAAGAAGAAAAATAGAGTAATATGTAATAGAAATAATTGAAAGTTAAGTAGTAATTAGGGCATCTTAATCTTAATAATTAAATAATGGAGGTCGTTAAACACAAACGAACAAACTGAAACGTGAATCATGAGGATTGACTGAGGAGCACAAAACCAATTTGGGGAAGAGAAGTGAGAAGAGTGAAGAGAGGGGTAATAAATAGTGAAGCAGCAAGTTTGACCATGAAAGCGATATGACAGTTAATGTTGGAATGGGTGGGTCCTGACACACTCATAGTCGTAGGCCTATATGCTATGCTTAAAAATTTAATAAAAACATTATACCTTTTTTTTTTTTTTTTTTTGTAAACAAACATTAAAACATTATACTTATTATTATTATTATTTTTTTTGGTGAAAGGCGATTCAACATTATACTTTTTTTTTTTGGTGAACAACGGAAATATAAAACACTAACTATCCAAAATGGTCAAGGTAGCAGTGTTAGCAGCAGTAATTCTGCTATAATACATACCATGCATATCTGCATTTACAAGATTAATAACATCCTCCGAAGGAGGGTAATCAAAAATAATCAAATCTTCCATTTGTGATGCACCCCTTTTAGCCATAGCATCAGCACAAAAGTTTGCTTCTCTAAAAGCATGTTTGACCCTGCTTTGAGGAAAATTCCTTAAAAGCAATCTGCAATCAGCAAGAATAGGTGAGAAAGAAGTATTAGTTTCTTGGTTAGAATGTAAAATATCAACAATAGTTTTTGCATCTAGTTCCACTATAATATTTTGTACACCTAGCTACGTTGCTACGTTCAGCCCATCTCTTAGAGCCCAGCATTCAGCCATTATGCTTGTCGCACAACCAATAGATTCAACATTATACTTACTACTACTATATAATTCTAGAAAATATAGAAAATAATATATTGGACTCTCTCTCTCTCTCTCTCTAAATAATAAGGAGGAGGAGGGGCCACGTGTACGGAGTTTAATGTGGTATGACCTTTACCTTCGCCTTTGCCTTTGCCTTTTCTTTTTTCCTTTCTATTTTCTAACTTCTGCTCCTCCTCCTTATAAACTCACCACCACGTTTCGCAATCTTTGCAAAAAAAAAATCTTTTATTTTATATTTTATATTTTATGCTACTTTTCTGCTATTTGCTATTGGATTTGATCTTTTTTAGGCCCAAACAACACCGCACCAGACCAGACCCGTGCACTCCTTTCATTCATCATTTATGAATAAGGGCAGTTTTTTTTATCTCAAACTCATATTTTTACTTTTTAAATAATATTACACATATTTTTATAAATTTTTTCACTCATATATATTTCAAAAAACTACAAAAAAATTATCTCAAACTACTCTACCGAACACCCTTAAATAATCAAATCAATCTCTCTCTTTTTTCTTCTCCTACGGTAAATTGTCCTATATGTTATAGATTTACTAATTACCAGAATCCATCATCACACTATGCAAAATCCATTTTATTCACTTGTTCCATCAATCATGACAATATTTACTTTTTACTACTAGCATCAACAAGTCTGTCTCGTCCCAAATAGAGCCACCACTGAGGTAATACATACAATCACATTATTATTTGTTTATTACCTAAACTCACTAACAGATAAGTCCTCCACCAAACCCCATGTCTAGTTACTGCAAAGCAACTGTTTCATTTTTAATCATATCAACATCTACATCTTTCTAGGCAACTTTGACAATTTGGTCAATTGTCACTTTGTTTTGACAAAGATTTTTAACATCTTCTGCTGCACATGTACAGGGCCCAAACAATGTGTTTCATACTGAGATTTGGAATGCAAATGAGGTGTTTATTACAAGTACAGGGAAGGCAGTAGAATATGAATGGATAGAATAGATGATGACGATGATGATGAAGATGATGCAGGTCATTTTCGAGGATGTTTTGCTTAACGTGATGGTGCAGCTTATTTCCTGTACGAAACGTCAAACCACACCTAGCAATATCAATAGCATTTTGGGCACCAGACAATGACATGTAACAATACTGTGTCGCTTCCTTCCTTCCCTGCCTCTCTATATCCTGTACCAAATAACCCTCTCTCTCTCTCTCTCTCAATTGAGATTATAAAAAAAAAAAAACACTTTTCTACAAGTAATTACAAAGTAAAATCATACTGGAAAGAGTCATCGACCTTAAATGGCCAACTTCCCACTAAATAAAAATGATAATGCATACATGAAACAACTTTGCAAGTTTGTAAATCTCAAACGAGAAATGATAAGTGTCATTTTAATACGTAGTTTATTAGCTGATCTGGGCAGCTATATATAATTATATCTTGTTTGAAGATTATAAATGTCCCATATATTTCCCAAGTACTATTATTCATGAGTCTTTGTTGATCCGCACATGGATCCTGGATGGACTGACTTATTATAATTTTATAAATATCACTCAACTCAACCTCAACCTCAACCTCAACCTCAACCTCAAACTTCAAACCAAGCTCTGCATCTGCTTGACTATTAAAGCTAACTTCGAGTTTCACGTGAGCCCAACAATTATTAACCTGGGCTTTTACTCATGATGAGCCTGCAGCCCACTACTTGCGTTGCATTTGCATAAGCACAAGGAACGGCTTCCTGATGCCCAGATCGGGCATTATTTTTTCATCTTTACATTCTCCAATTGAATTCATTTACGTTGTTGTTGCATTCACCAATAATATATTGAATTTTAATATCCTTAAAAAAGGAAAGACAATTTTTATTATATTATTAAGGAAAATGCTTCTCATAAAAAAAAAATTGCTAAAAAATGTCCTTATAACAATGATTAATAATCCATTTAAAGAAAGTTTTTATGAAAAAAAAAAAATTAATGTTTTGACCGCTTTTTTTATTTTTATAAAAGTAATATCAAAACTTTCCTAAAATAGATTGTCAACCACTTACCTAAGGCAGCTGTTGCCCTGTTAGAATGGCGCATTATGTGTTGACCTCCCATTCAAGTAAAACTATATATAAAATTACATCTATATATAACCCTATTCCCTACAGAAGGTGTTGGCAGTGCCACCGGCAAAGGTTACTATACTGTCAGACTCTCAATTTCTTCTTATTTCTATGTATGTATGTTCAAATACTAGTAACATTTACTATTTTCTCAGTCATTCAAGATTATCCCAGTGCAAATTTCCTCTTGAATTCTGGAAATAAATATAACGGACAAGTGAAGCAGATGTAGAAGCAGGTTGTCAGAAGTCAGAATTTACACACACACACACACACACACACACACACACACACATTCCCATATTCTCAAACTGTCTGTGTTGGACAAGCGGAGCGGAGACACTCATGCATACGTATCTCTTCAATGAGTTAGAAAGAAACATTTTCTTTGGTTATAAATATGTTTTTAAAGATTTTGGTTTTGATTTTTTTTAATCAAAAGATTTTCTTTTTTAAAAAAAAATACAAGATTTTGTTAATTATTATGTATTTTGAAAACTTAAAAATATATATAATATAAGGCTACAAAATAAATAATATCCCCAAAAATATATAAAAATTAATAATTATATCCCCACTGCATCTCCCTAATATCATAAACACCTGAAACATATCTAAAATTTTTATAAGGGAAAAAAAAAATGAAACAAACACTTTAAACAAAACCATGACTCAAAAAACAAAACCTTAGTAAAATGTAAATTTTCTCTGCTTAATATCTAAAATACTGAAAACGTATCTCAAAATTTATCAAATTCCAAATCTGCTCTCCCTAATATCAAACACAAAAAGATCTATCCAAATATTTTATAAAAAAAAAGTGGGGGAAAAAATGAAACAAATACACCCAATGAAACCACAATTCGAAAGAAAAAAAGGAAAAAAATAACATCAAAATCCAAACTTTATCTCCCTATTATATCAAAAATACAAAACATTTACCTAAAAATTTTATAAATTGAAGAGAAAAAAAAAATGAAACAAAGACTTTCAGGACTCAAAACCCAACAAAATCAAGATTCAAAAACAAAACCCCAAAAAAAAAAAAAAAAACCCAAATTCTTAACTTTTTCTCTCTAATATCTAAAACACAAAAATACTAAAAAATGTATCTAAAAAAGTATTGGAACATGGCCCTGCTTAATGGTTGAACCATAAAACAAACTTGACATTTATAAAGTTACTATTGATTCAAGTATACCATTATGTACTCAGCAACCCAAGAAAGAAGAAAAAAAAGGTTATGCCAGTATGCAAGAACAACTACAAAGATACTTATGTATTAGTAAGTGCAAGTTTAATTGCAAAATAATAATAATAATAATAAATCTTGTCAAATTATTATCTAGGAAATCGCAGCAAAATACATCGTGAATTAATAATTAATGCTAACAAAAGCTACAGGTTGAGAATAAGTATTAGATCTCAAAACAACCCACCACCCACCATAATATATAGATAGTCTCTATAGGCTAGGAAAAAAGAGAATTTAGAAAGTAGAGCCCATTATGACAGATATTCTGAGCACCACCTTAATCTCTCATGTAAATTATACAAAAAACCAAATATGAAATGATAATATTAGTAAAAAATAAACATAAAATAATTTCAAATGATGCTTTGGTAACATTATATTGTTAAAATAGCAACTAACAACAATAACAACACACACACACCAAAAAAAAAAAACCCAATTAAATAAAAGGAAAACATTAGTGAACAAAAAAAAAAAAAAAAAATTACACTTTACCACCCTAAACTATACCCTAGATTACACTTTGCACTCTAAACTTTTTGGATGCACATTTTACACCCTAAACTATGAGTTTGCATGTGACTCTTGCTTAAGTGAAACATGGTCCAAAGACCCAAATGCTCCTCTTCCAACCCAACAACAAGCCACTTTCTCTCTCTAAACTATTCCACTGTTTTTGGCCACACACCATCACAGCCACCAATTTACGGGCATGAGATCTGCAATTAGAACCCACATATTGTTGGCCGTCTCACAGCCAAAAACCAGATCAAAAACACAAATTCATAGGGGTACAAAATCATAAACAGAAATTTGGACCAACCCATACAAGATCCACAAACACAAATCTCATTCAATCTATCACCAAGATCTGCTGTGAAAGCGAGAGAGAGAAAGCGAGGAGCTAAATCATACACAACCATAACCCAAACCGAATCAGAATCAGGACCCAAAAAAACCCAAACCGAATCAGAATCAGGACCCAAAAAAACCCAAATCGGAGAGAGAGAGAGAGAGGAGCGAATCATTCACAACCAAAACCCAACTCGGATTTGAATTTGGACCTAAACAAACCTAAATCGGATATGAATTGCAACCAAAACAAAACCTAAATCGGAGCTAGCAACCATCACTCACTAACATCTGCAACCCAGCCACCGTACCACCCTCAAAGTCCACTGATCTGCGCATGCAAGAGACCCAAAACACCAAGTCGCATGTGAGAGAGAGGGACTGCCTGAGACCGTGATCTGTGTAGAAGACGTGAGGAGGTTCTTTTGAGTTTTGACTTGGAAGAGGGCATTTAGGTCTTTTGACTTGCTGTTACTTAGGCAATAGTCACGTGCTAGTCACATGATTGAGCTTTCCGTCCAATATAACAGAAAATTTTAGTACGGGGTGTAAAGTGTAACAAATGTCATAATTTTGGATACAACGTGTAATCTAGGATATAATTTAGGGTGGAAAAGAGTAATTCCCCCCCCCCCCCCCCCTAAACCCCAAAAAAAAAAAGAAGGTTATAGGAGCAATACAAAATCCATTAAAACAGAAACAAAATCGAAGAAATAGAGTGAGTGTTGAACTTTTTTTTTGGGTTGTTGGCAATACATGGAATGAATAGGAGAGAGAGATGCAAAAAGGGTAGCATTAAGAAATTTATATGGAAATTAAGATGGAAGAGGAAAAATTGCAGGAAGAATGAAGTTAGTGATAAATAACCGCCGCCCGCCGGGGGGGGGGGGGGGGGGGGGAGAGAAGAATAAAAAATGAGGAAAGGAAAGGTTAGAGTTATGAAGGAGAAAACTGAATTTGGCATCAAAAGGGATAGAATTTTGAGAAGCCATATATTGCCGCACAAAAAAAAGGGAAAAATTGCTAGGAAAAAGTATTGATGATGTGGTGCAACAGGAGTTTTGTAAAATTAAATGCAACACTTCTACTATATGTATAGATGTGTGCCCATCTTAAACACCATAAAAGGGTCGTATCTCTCCAAAGATATTTTAGAATCTATCTAGGTATGTCAAGAGCTTGCAACTTAACTGGCACTTCCTAATGTTTTCAATGGAGATATCTAGGGTTCAAAGCTCTCCTCCCTTTCGTATTTATTTGGAAAAAATAAAACATAAACTTCTATCTAGACAAGTACCAAACAAGAAACACATCACCAAATGATTCTATAACTCCCAGGTGTTTAAAATGGAAATGAAATCACTCAAGACATTAGCATATTGGAAACTCTAATGGAAATTAAATTGCAATCAAAGCTTTTGAAACCCTCAAGCAAATTGTTCTCAAAAAAAATTTCACCTCATAAAACTTATCAAAAAAAATTTTCTCCTCATAGTAATTCAAAACATAATGACCAAATGACATTCATTTTAAGGCCAATTTAATAATCACAGCCTATTATGGAAACATCAAGGAGTTGATATGATACATGTTCCATTACAACTCAATATAAGGACTAAGATGTGTCAAAGCCCTACAGGATCCAAAAAATTTGCATAAAAATCAGCAAATTTAGTGTGAAAGGACTAATTATGTGACTTTTGAAGGGTCACAACCCCACAACTTAGAAAACGAAAAAGTTCTCTAATCATTGAAGCAATGTCCAATTGTCGCCTATACTAAGAGTAAAAGTAGATTATAATCTATGATCATCTAATCTGTTCATGTTATATCTGAATGCAGGGTAAGCGAGGCAGACAAGTAAAAGATGTAGTTTTAACAACTTTTCTAAGAAACAAGATTTAACTTTTCTGATACACAATGAAGTACTACAGCCAAATTGAACACAAGCATTTGGCATCTGTAAAATCCCTATTAGAAGAAGACATCTAATGGCAACTCTTAAATGAAGAAGAAGCAAACAGTTGCATTTTGATAGAGCTAACGATCCCAGCAATCAATACTAAGCGTACCAAGTCATATTTCCTGAGGAGATCGAGCCCGCTGGATCAGAAGGGCTTCTCATACCCCTGTTGTGGTGGCTGCTCCCAGGCTGGCAAAAAGCCTACAGTTTAACCATAAAGGGTTCAGAAGAAAGCAGAAAACTTCGTTCACCAAAAAAGAAAAAACATATTTACTGTTCATATCTCAACAGCAAGTTACATGAATATAGTGAGGGTAAAATACAATTTAAATGGCTTACAATACCTACAATAAGAGTACAAGACTCCACAACCTGACAGTATATGATAAATGCAAATGAATTCACAGCAAGTCATATATCAGTGAAGCTTTCCAAGTTACAAATATCCAAATTATTCAAAGTCTGTGCTACATCTGAAAATTGGAAACCACAAGGTGAAAGTAGTGTTCCCAACCTCTCTAACACCCTGCTTAGCAAAAAAAAAAAAACCTCTCTAACACCCCCAGCCATGCATTTTACCAGCTAAATTTTAAATAAGATAACTCGATGATTTAGCACTTTCATGGTACATTTAATTTAACATCCCTCTCCCTATTGAAAAAATTCTGGTAGCTACCAAAGACTAAAAATCCTTTCAATTAAGGCAGTTACAAATTTTTACAGCCAATCAATTAGTTGACACTAGTACCCTTCAACTTGGAACTTTATCTTTTACGTGATGATTTTATGGTTTTTTCCAATCAATCTCTTTCGTAACATTTTCATGGAACTCAAATTAAATCATAGGTGCAATTGCAAATGCTTAATCCCATCCCACAAGAGAATCTTAGTAGAGATGAAGAACTAGAGGCAAGATCTTACATTATATAAAGATGTTTCCCAGCTAAATAAACCAAAATGTTTCCTCTTCCAAATTTACTTTTTCAATGTCTTTCCCAGGATCCAGTAAAACTGAAGATAAGATATTTGAGACAAACATATCTTTTTTGTTATTTTTAGTTGATAAATTACGCATACGCTTAGTGTATCTTGAACCAAAGACCTCAACCTCCATCCCAATAATATGGAAGTAGGAAATTCCATAATGAGGCAAAGTTTTCTTACAAGCTATCAAATGCCTTAGACAATGGAGGAGAATTTATGTTATGTGCAAAGTTTCAGGTTTTCTATTTAACATGCTTTTGGTGAAAGCATGGTTAACACAACCCTAAACACCATATATGCCCTTCTACTTAAGGCATGCAGCATATCTGAGATTGTGTGTGCCATGAAAGAAAAGGAATGCATTTCCATGAAACCTATTGCATCCATTTGGATCTCAGAAAATACAACGGATTGGAAAGAAAAATGATCAAAATGCCAGAGAAGGAAGCAAACTTTCAAACATTTTCCTTTCCCTTTTGTCATTCCAAAATTCAACTAGGGCCATAGCTGTCAAAAGTTAGGTACCACCTTTTGGCAGAATTTTGTTTTCTGCCAAAAAAGCACATCAACCATAGAAACTCTAGATTTATAAGAAACAAACCATGAAATTAAATATCTGGCATACTTAATGGTATTTCTCCCAGGGACATATATATGGAATCATCATCAGCAAGAGACCCCTGAAACAATCAATAAAAGAATGTCAAATGGGGACAGGGAAACCATAAAGCTACCTGGTGTGTATACTACAAATAAATTTTAAATGTATAACCAATTATCATCAGTTAGTGGTAGTACCTCTCCATTAGGAAGACCCATCCCATTGTGCATTGAACTAATGTCACCTGGTACTGAAGAACAATTTGGAAAATCACCTCCAAGCAACTCGGAGATCATAAGCCCGTAACCATCCTGAACGTCAGGAATATCATTGGTATTCTGTGCATTATTAGAAAAGCCCTCAAGGCCTGTATATGCAGTCTCAGTCCTGTACATTTCAAAAACCTTAAATCAATAAGAGCAATGCATAGAAGCAAATAAAGAATCTACAAAAACTATCAGCTCTGATGTGCCTGCTAAAAAGAGCTTAAGAGCAGTAGGGAGGAAAGGCAAACTAGAAACGATGCAAGGGGCAAGTCTGTGCAATCACTTTTGATTATAAGTTGATGACTTCTATAATATCGTCATGAAAAGAGCATACTGAAACTTACTTTCTCTCTGTGTTATGGAAGGTCTTATCATCAGTGGTAGAATCATTTTCTAAATCAATGACTTCAATCTCTTTGCCATCAGTGACATGTCTACTATATCCACCAGACACCTTGGAATTACTCATTGATAAGTCAACATCAACTGGTGCCACTTCTTTTCTGTTTCTGGAAATAGGGTCGTAAATATGCATAGGATCATTATCATGATTCTCGTTTGTGTCAGGAGCTCCCATGAGATTTAGATCACAGATTTTAAATGTACTAGGAAAAAGCTGCTTCTCTTGTGCATAGTCAATACACTGTTCAGCCCCAGCATTAGGGAACTGAGAATCATTCTTCAAGTTCTCATGATCAATAACCACAATAATGCTCTCACTAGGTGTGGCCTCGTCTTCTGGCAAGCTCTCTTTCTTCACACTTGAATTAGAAAGGTGAAAATACTCATCACCCTTTGTTACAAGAGAGGGAATCCAATCTCTTGGTTTTTTTGTTTCCTCCCTCGTATCGCTATCTTCTAAAGCACGTTTTTCACCTCTTTCCTTAGCAATTGAACTAGAACTTGCAAAACCAGCCAGTCCCTGACTCAATTCTTGCCCACTGTCATGCATAGAAGCTTCATCTGGAAAAGATCGAGTGGCAAATTTACCCTGCTCAATATTTTCTGCAGAATCTAATTCGACAAAATTTTCAGCAGACTGGAGGAACTGAGCTTTAGAAACTTCAGAGTCAAGACTCTTAGAATCATGAATTTTATTTGAAGATGCATCACCCAAGGAGGCATTTTCAACTAAGGTTTCAGATCCCGTTGGAGGCTGCATATCAAAAGCAATAGACAACTCAGTCTTGGGAACTGCATCAACCCTTGGGACCCTATGTGTCAATGCAGAGCGAGTTCTTGTGGGCACCTTGGCAAATTTGCAAAGTGTTAGCAAATCAGTACTGTTGTTCTTGTCTGAGGGATTGCCCTCCACAACATTATCCTGGATGGTTAAATCTTGTTTGGCACTCTGTTTGTCAGCTTCATCAATACTATTGCCATCATTTTCCTCCCCAATTCCCGCACTAACATTCTTGGAATCATCAGAACTCCTGGAGAATTCCCCATTATTCTCATGCTGGAGATCTTTCCCAGCACCAGAAGAACTTGCTTTTGAGCTCGTATCATCTTGGAACTGGTATTTGTCAAACTCAGATTCTGAATCACCAGCATCCTCATTTTTGGGTGCTAAGTCACTTGGAGTTGACATCTGCACTCCATTAGTAACATCTTTACCAACTTGCTGCTCCTCTTGGTAGTGTCCAGAAGCAGTGTCATCATCACCATCAACATCTGCAGACGACTTTGTTCTACTATCAGCCCAAGAGCCACTTCTCCTATACTCTCGGCTATAATCCGAGCCATAACCCCGAAAAGATGTTGCTCTTCTCCTGCCTTTGGGAGTAAAATCATCCCCAAATTTTCTCCTACCCATCCCAACATCAGAAGCAGCACTCCCTAAACGGGAAAGGGCGGATGCTCGACCCTCAGGCGGAAGGTGAAAACCATCTCCCTCTTGAAACTCCCCCAACGGCTTCTTCAAAGTACCATTCTGCCACTTAACAGAAAGAGCGCTTGGAGGCAGCAATCCTTGAGTAACTAAATACTCAGCTGCAAGCCGCCCTGCTTCCATGAAAATGTCACCTCTGCGAGGCGGCGGCGGCGGCGGCGGCGGCTGTGCCTGTGTGTGTGGTGATTGAAATGATTTTGGGTGGCCTTGGCCACGGCCAAAACCTCGATTGAAGTTCCGGAATTCAGAGCCATAAAACCCATGACCCCTAACTGAACCTTCAGGGGAAATCCGAGATGAAGCCATACCCATTCCCATGGAATTAGACCTATACCCATTTCCCGGACTTCGATGCCGGGCATGCATTTTCTTTGATTCTATCTTCTTTTCCTCAGAAACTGTATTGTCTACAGAATTAATAGAACCCCAGAAAGCCAAACCAAGAGACAAAACTGCCTTTCTCTAATAATCAGTTCGCTATGGCATTAACTGGGTTCAGACACAAAGAGAAATTGTATTGCAGTACATACGATTTTCATTTTTCACCCCCCCACAATACAAAGTTGAAAATTCCTCTTAATTGAGCTCAGAAACAAAAACCCAAAAAAAAAAAAAAAACTGTCTTTCTCTGGAAAAACAAAGATCCCCAACTTTGCAGAAATAAAAATTGGCAGAGAATGACGAAACCCCACCTCAAAAAAGTAGAAGAATGAATGTTGAGCTCAACGACTGTTACCTCCCTTAAAAACCAGAACTTTGAACCAGCAGTTACCTATTTATTCAATTTTAGATTTAATAGGATAGGAAGCTCCCCGATCCAAATCCAATTAATCAATCAACATAAGAATACGTGAAGGAAAATTTGAGATCTTTAAGGTTAAAATCGAACCTTTGTTTTTTTGGGGTTTCAATTTTGGGTGGTAAAGAGGGAAACTTTGTTTGTGTTGTCTGGTGACGATGATGCCGTGTTTGATGTCAGTCTGTCCCTTGAGATTGAGATTGAGATTCAAAAAATCCGTCAAGGTTTTGAGATCCAATACAAAATAGTAATACAGGCACAGGCACAGGCACGAGATTAGCTATAATAGCAGTAGCCACAAACAACGCCTCTTTACCTAATTCACCTTTTCCACTGGTTTTGGTCAATTTTTGGCAAGCACATTCAAAGACTTTCTTTCTTTTTTCTTTTTCAAAGTTTGTTTTTTTCCTGATATATTTAAAAATAAATAAAGGAAAAAGATAGGAATGGATAAAAATAATGATTTTTTTTTAAGAAAAATTAAAAAATAATAATAATAATAATAATTTAAATACTTTTCCAATCACCTATTCCCTATTCCTATGGGACTAGTATAATACCATAATTCTCTCAAAAGAAGGTAGGAATCGCATGCGCCTTAATATGGACCATCCCTTTTGTTTTTGAATAATTATTACATAAATCTAGTAGTGGACTTTTGTTGGGTGTTCCATAATAATTAGTCAAAATACTCCTACATAGAGAACCAAAAAAAAATTCTCCTACATATTTCTTTTCTTTTTTCTTTAAATTCGAAAAAAACAAAGGTGAAACAACAAGCTACAAGACAACAAATGATTACTCAATCCATCTCTTTCTCCAATTTACACGCAAAAATCAGGAATAGAAGAGATTGAGAGATATTTCTCTCAATCACACAAAAGAGACCATCTTGCATTGCCTTGGACAACAAAAATAAATGTATGATTATTCAAAAAATTTATTTCAATAACAATTTAGTTTTAGTAGTAATATTTTCACCACCGCGCACCATTAGTGTAATAATCACTCTATAAATATAAATATTTGTGGAGGTATGGGAGGTAAGGGTCAAAATTCAAATCTCTAAGAGGAAGTTTTACACGCATATATACTTAAATTAGATTAAAATAAAAATTTTATTTGTAAAAAAAAATAAAAAAATAATATTTTTAATAGCCCAATGGAAATAAGTTGAAGAATTTTGAAGTGGTTAGGTCACATTTATGGCACATCACAAATTAATACCCTAGACTAGAGTCTGACTTTAGTTTCCTACTGCAAATTAAGAATGATGCTTTGGCTTTTCTTAATAAGAGGATCTATTAGCTTTAGCTGTGTTCAGTCCAAACAAAGATGATTTCTCCCTTGTGATTTGTTTCAAATTTCAACTGTTGTTGTATAGTCACTGATGGTTGCATTAAAGTTAACTTTCAAAAAATGGGAAAGATGTGGATTCCATATCCATCAATCAAACCTACAAAATCCTAGGAAGTTAAATGATCATCCTATATTTTATTCATTAATTTGCCTAATTAAGAGTAAACATCAGTTACTTACTGCCCTTTTGGTCGCCTCACGGTGCAGTTTCTTGTCATTCATACTAAATCACAACATACTGTTGCGAATAATAAGAAGCTTTCTTATTTTTTGTTTTGGGAGCATCTAATTCCCTTCTCATTGTATCACCAAACAAACTTACCCAATCAGAGATGAAATTGAATTTGCATATCAAATAATCTTGAGGACCATGGAGAGAGAGCTGGCCCAAATAACTTTGTTACTAAGCAATCAATGAATAGATGCATGTTCTGGAGTTTCTTCCTCCACCTCAAAGAATATGCATTCCTTCTCATGTATGATGTACGTATATCGGTCATCTTTTCAATCACTAACGTAGTTGGGACTATTTGTTTTGCTATCTTTCACATGAATAGTTCAAGTCTCACTTGAATTTTTTATTTCCATAATTTTTCCACTCATTTATATTAAGTAGGGAGTTTTCTAGTCCTATTGCTTCTTGGGACACTCGATTAGCAAATTTTGTAGAAATCTTATCTAATGAATTGAGGACCCAAAACGAGTCTCCTAGTTCGATTAAGGTAGTTGATTTTGGAGGATATTCTTTGCTGAATATCTTTTGGTTTCTTAATATATGTGCTTCATTATAATTTGGGAATTATTGACAAGCAATGGCTTGCAATTAAAAACTAGAGTGGTAAAACAAGATGGATTGGGATCATGTGTGGTTAGAAGTTTGTATATCATGCTCTGTTTGTTTCAACTATGATCTTTTCTAAAAAATAAGTCATTTTTTAAAAAGCATTTTCTATAAAATTATCTCACTTTCCTATATTTAGTAGCAACTTTAGATAAGTTGAAAAACAATCTCCTAACTTCCTTTATTTAGCTTGCTGTAAGATAGAGTTGTTTTTAAAAAAAAATTAATGAAAAACAATCTCTAAAAATAAATCATACTTTTTACGTTAACTAAAAATAATTTTTCTTTGACTCTTTTTTTTTTTATACTACCAAACACTAGAAAATACAAATATATATATATATATATATATATGTGTGTGTGTGTGTTTTTATGAATAAATTTTTGTGAAGTCCATAAGCCAAAGCAATATGTGATCCGTCCTTCACTATCCACAATTTCACTTTTGTGATCATGTAAATAAGAACACAAACACATACATTTTCTATAACAACAAATATATCATGTAAACTAGAAGAAATACGTAAAATCAACCCATGCATTTTCTATAACAACCCATGCATTTTTCTAACAGATACCTCAAACACCTGAAGGGCTAAAAGTTAACAATCGAGTTCAGTTTAACAAAACCTAGGGGAGGTGGTGTCCAGGAAATCTGTATCATGTTTAAAGATGAATTATTTGTCGTATTTGATGGAAATTGAACTTATTCTTGACTAGCCATATATTCCATATGTTAAAAAATGAAAGGTTATGGCTATGGAAGTTTGAGTAGAAAAGAATTGGAATATATACAAGTTGTGGTGGCATCGATCAAATTAGATTATGACAAAAATAAATTATTTGGGTATAAGGGTTGTAATTGATGTCAGTCTTGATGCAACAACAAAAAAAAAAATTTAAATGGTATAAACTTTTTTTTTCTTTTGTGTTTGACTTGAAGGTTATAATAGAAGGGAAAATAGCTATACGTGAGTTCCACCTTAAGAACTCACTGTATCTCTCATTTTCCTCTTAATTTGGGAGAAAAATAAGATTGTTAGCTGAGAGAAAACATCCTTCATCAAAATTTTATTTCCTAACCAAACAAAAAAAATTTACTAGCCCACTTTTCACCTATTTTCTTTCCTTCCCTCTCATGGCAAACCATGTAATTAAGAGTTTAGACATACAATTTTTGCTAAAGCATTAGCACCTGGTCTTCCATAAGCCATATGTTGGTATACTTTAGCATCAAGGCACAAAACCAGTCCATACCCGGATGTGTATTTGCTAAAACTTTTAGACTTCTACATAAATAAGTTACTATTCACCTATTGTAATCTTAAATTTCATTTTTTTTATTACTCACTCTCTCTCCTCTATCTTTCACTTACTCTCTGACTCTCCTCTCTTCTCCCTCGTTTCTCCCTCTTCTCCCTCTTCTCTATTTGTGCTCTTCATTTCTCCTTCTTCTCTATCACTATCTCTCTCTGGTTGCCGCCGTGATGGGTTTAGAGTTCAAATCTTTTGTTCTATTTTTCTAGCTTCACTCTATACTCCACCATTAAAAAATTGCCACATGTTTACCTAATTAATTGAATACTACCATTATTGACTTATTAAAACTACCATTATTAATTAATGATAGTAT
The DNA here is from genome assembly GCA_032878915.1 of Castanopsis chinensis. Classification (NCBI taxonomy): domain Eukaryota; kingdom Viridiplantae; phylum Streptophyta; class Magnoliopsida; order Fagales; family Fagaceae; genus Castanopsis; species Castanopsis chinensis. The sequence goes on along the minus strand of JAVQMG010000026.1, from coordinate 489,545 downwards.
TTAATTAATTAGGTAACATATGTTAAGTTTTTATTCGTGGAGTATAGAGTGGAGGAGGTAAAGTGGGACAGAAGATTTAGATTTGTGGGTTTGCCTCTATTCTTTGTTGCTATCTCTCTCTAGTTGTCACCGTGGGTAATAGGTTTGTTGATCGACGTAGTGGGTTTGCTGATCGATGTGGTGGCATGGTGAGGTGGAGATCAGCATGGCGGCATGGTTGAGGTGGAGATCGGCGAGGTGGGTTTTGGTGAGTTCTGATGAGGTTTGGGTTGGATTCCAATTCTGATGGGGTTTTGATTTTGATTTTTTGCTATGGATTTTCATTTTTTTTATTCGAATGGTTGGATTTTAGATTCTAATTGGTTGGACTTCGGATTTAGATGGGGTTTGGGTTGGATTCGGATTGGTTGGTTTGGGTTGGCGTGGTGGGCATAGTGGCGGTGTGGTGGTGACTATGGTGGGTTGTGTTTGGTCGTCATGGGTCACTGTGGTGGGTTTATTTGTTCGCTGTTGGTCACTATGGTGGGTCTGTTTGGTTGTCGTTGGTCTTGGTGGGTCTGTTCTTGTTATGTTCTTCTTTGCTCACTGTGTTAGGTGTATTATAAAATGATATGATATAATAGATAGCAATAGCTTTGGAGATGGTAAAATAAAATAATTTGAAAATAGTGGATGTTAAGAGCATTCCCATCAGTTGTTATATAAAAAATGTCATTTTAACACACCAAAAGCCTACTTTATTATTTTACCACATCATTTTACAATATCCCCTACATCACATATTTTATTTTTCCATTTTATACATTAAAATAATATTTACAACACATTAAAATAACATATTAGCTCCTCATCAACAACAGCAACAACAACGGCACAACCACCGCTGCCACAACAACAATACAAACAGCCACCACTAGCACAAACCCATTACCAAACTCATACCCACAACAAATCCACAGCCACCACCGACACAAACCCACATCCACCAACGCCACCTTAAAAAAATCCACAACCACCAAAAAAAAAAAAAAAATCCACAACAACCCAAAAAATAACCACCACAACCACCCAATAATTACCACCACAACCACCAAATTGCCACCACAACCACAATACCACAGCCACAACTAACCCACAACCCACCACATTCACAAACCTCAAAATCCATCCCAAATCAAACAAAACCAAAAGCAAAACCCACCATTGCAGGCCGATTGAGAGAGATCCAATGGTGGGTGGTTTCGATGACGTGGGGAGGTTGTCACCACAACGAAGCCAATAATAAAGCAAGAAAGCAATCCACCTGAATCTTGGCGACATGGTGGATGGTACGACAAGCTTGGCAGCGTGGCGTGGTGTGGCGTGGCAGATGGCATAAAGCTTGGTGGCATGGTGTGGTGGTCAGTGTGGTGAGATCGGCATGGCTGTGAAAGAGGAATATAGAAGGCTAGACAAAGATGAGAGAGAGATATGTGTTGGGAGGAGAGAGAAAAAGTAAATAAAATAAGAATAAAATTTTTGGCATTTTTTATCCATACCATCTCATATTTGAAAGTGTACTGTAGTCTTATGCCAAAAGTTTTGAAATTTGAAATATCTGATAAAGGTTGGTATTTGGTATTTGGTGTTTGGTATGTCAAATACCAAATATTTAACATTTGACACACCTGATGGTAATGCTCTAATACTAGGAATTTATGGCATCTTTTGATGAACTTCGCATGGTCAATTTTCATTGTAGTTCAGTAGAATCTCATCCTTAATATTTTCTTTGCCCACCCTTCCATTCATGTGAGAACCACACCTACTCTTTAGAAACCCATCAATTTTCTTGTTATGAATGAGTTAATAATTAACAACTCAAACACGGAAAAAATAAATTCCAATATTTCTTTCAGCCACACCTCAAAACACACAACCATCCATATTCTATAACTTCCTTGTCCAAGGAAAACCAACCAAAACAAACAAAAAAATAACCACATGGCAAATACACAAAACTCACATAAAACTCCAACATTTAAATAAATAAATAATAAAACAAAGAATACCCACCAAAGAAACAACAACTTATCGTAGAAACACTCATATTTATGATGTGTAAACCCAAAACCATCATATGAAAACTCGAGTTGAAAGCAAAGTAGAAGCTTTGTATACATATCAATAATTAATTAACTAAAATTGACCTTGTTATATATGTTTCAATATATATATATATATGTAATTTACTTATATGTCCCTAATTTTTGTATTTTAGAAATCCTTTCCATTGAGAATGAACCCCCCAAATATTTTATTAATTTATTTTTGATATTTCATGCAAATACAAAGTAAGTTAGGTTACAAAATAAAGATGAATAACAACCATAGAAACATGATAAAGGTACAAAACAAAAGCTAAGCTGGCTATTACAAGATTGCTAGATTGACCCAACATTGCTATATTGAGTATTGAGTACTGTGTTGTTTGCTGCAATTTTTGCTCCTTCCTAACCAACTAGGATAGATAATGAAAGTCGAGATTGCTCTAAGGATTATTTTCATTCATTGCTGGAACCCCCAAAATTAAGCTCTCTCTCTCTCTCTCTCTCTCTCTCTCTCTCTCTCCTATTGAATCCAACAACACAACCTAACCATCTTTTTAAGACATTAGCACCCGTGTTTCTAATTTATTTTCATGGACTATAAAAAAAAAAAATCATTTATCTATATTAATGTATTATCTTAGATCATTCATATCAGCCTCAAGGTAATTTTAGTCAAATTTGGTCTAAAAAAATCACACTTGTATTATTTTATCTATAGTGCTATTTGTAGACAACTACATCAACCTCAATACTCTATCATTATTCTAATATGCTATTTAATTATTAATTTTTTCCCTCTTCATTAATTTTCGAGGAGAGAGCCATGAAAGAACGAACGAAAGAGAGTTGTAGAAGGAGAGAGAAATCAAGATAAATTTTTGTTAGATGAATAGTGACTCAATATTTGTATTAAGAGTACTGTGTGTGTGATGATGCTCTTTTTTTTTTTTTAGTTTTGGGTTTAGTGTCTTAGTTTTTTATTCATTAATTTCTTTGGACAAAACTTAGGTACAATACTTTGATGTTATTCCTTAAGTTCAATTCTTACAATTTTGCCATATGACTATTTTCTTATGAGAATAAAGTGTATTTTAAGTTAAATACAGTCATATGGCTGAATTTTAAGAAATGAACTTAAAGAATAATATCTAATTACTATACCTAAATTTTGTCCAATCTCTTTGTTGCATGTTTCAACTGTAAAGGAAATTGGGAAAATATTTTACACTATGCATGCTGTTTGGGATGCTCAGAAAATTTGGTCAAACCGAAAATCTCATTCGTTAACCGTAAAATATGTGGGCCTTGAGTGTAAAATAGATTACACTTCTACTTTACTTTCAAACCATGAGAGAGAGAGCTTGAACCTGGGTTAGATCATTGTCGCCACCCTCTAGATCGTCTCATCCTCCTTTCAATCTCATCTTCGTTGCCCTCTAGATCAACCAACCCATGACTGATCTTGTCTTCTTTGCCTAAAGATCTTCGTCACCACCTCTAGATGGACCCACCCATGACCGATCTCTCTCTCTTTCTCGATCTACCTCTCTCTTTCCCTTAGTCTCTCACTCTTTCTTCCTCCTTTTCTTAGTTTGAACAAGTGTGATTATTAAAGAATGGTTTTGTTTTGATTTTTGTTTCTTTAAGTTTATATATTGATATTTTCTATTATAAAATTTGTTTTGGAAGTTTAGAAAATGTGAGAAATTAGTAGAAAAATAGCATTTTCTAGGAACACAGCCAAATACAGCGTGTCAAAAATTTCAGAGATTTTTATTTTTATACTTTAAGATCAGTACATTCCATCCATTACACAAAAATACTTAGGAGTGTAATGAGATTTATGTGTTTATAGTGTAAATTTTTTTGTGCTACGTTAGAGTATAAGCCAATACGGCAAAGCATTGTATAAAACAACATCTCCAGGGTATGTCCACGGGTTTGATGAGGAAATGTAGACCAGTAGATGGTCACACTTATGTTCTACTGCTATTATAGAAGCCAACAAATATAATTGTGCCAAAGTAGACTGAAGATGTAACTAAAGTTCTCACTAAATTCATTAGGAAACAAAGACATATATGATTATTAAATTTTTTTATGAACTGAAAAATTTTATTCCAACGGCAGCAAAAATATTAAACAACTACATCAGAGCCAGCTTCTTCACTGACTTTTTTCTTTTTCCTAATTTGTTGTTTAGAGTCTTACTTATATCTATTATATTCTTATTCAAGTGGTTATATATTTTGATTTTTTTTTTCAATTTTAGTTTAATTTACAGTTCCTTTTATTCATAACATTAGAAAAGTACAAATCTAAAGTATACCACTGTAAAATTATAATCTTGAATACCCCTACATTTTTTAGTTTTTTGTGTTTTAGATATTAGAGAGAAAAGTTAAGAATTTAGGTTTTTGTGTGTGTGTGTGTGTGTGTGTGTGTGTGTTTCAATCGTGGTTTTGTTGGGTTTTGAGTCCTGAAAGTCTTTGTTTCATTTTTTTTTTCTCTTCAATTTATAAAATTTTTAGATACATGTTTTGTGTTTTTGATATAATCGGGAGATAAAGTTTGGATTTTTGATGTTTTTTTTTTCTTTTTTCATTTGAATTGTGGTTTCATTGGGTTTGGGTCATGAAAGTAAGTGTTTCATTTTTTTTCTCACTTTTATTTATAAAATATTTAGATATGTATTTTTGTGTTTGATATTAGGGAGAGCAAATTTGGAATTTAATAAATTTTGAGATATGTTTTCAGTATTTTTGATATTAAGCAGAAAAAATTTACATTTTGCTAAGGTTTTGTTTTTTTTTTAATCATGATTTTGTTTAAAGTATTTGTTTCATTGTTTTTCCTTAATTTATAAAAATTTTAGATATGTTTTATATGTTTATGATATTAGGGAGATAAAATTTGGATTTTGAGAAAATTTGTTAATTTCTAGCATACTTTGATTATGCACAAAATTATGTAAGTAAATATTATATGGGAATGAATATTTTCCAACTTTACCTTTGAGTTCTTAATAAATTTTATTATGTTTTTCATTTGATAATAAAGAAATTGTATTATTAATTATAGTACCTCTCTCTCTCCTTTAAGGGGTGGCAATTCGTGTTCGTGTGTCGACTTACGAGTATTCGACTATATGGGTCAACCCTAACCCGATATATTTATTAAATGGGTCAAGATTCCTTAATCCTAACACAACTCATTTATTAAACAGGTTAGTTGTGTTGACCTATTTACCAGATTTTATCCAAAAAAAAAAAACTAATTTTAGTATTAACCAAATTGATATGAATTATGAAAAACCAAACAAATACATATTTTTAAGATAAAATTCAAAACTAACGAGTAACTGCATCACTAATAATCATTCAAAACTAAAATATATCTCAATATTACAAATAATCAATCATAATATATCAAAGAAAATAAACCACAACAACTAATAAGTTTATATACCTAGGATTTGAAGGGTATATTGATAAAATGTCATTTTATTAAATGGGTCAAACAGGTCAAACGAGTTTCATATGATGGACACTAACCCAACCCATTTATTAAATAGGTTAATCGTGTCAATCCGAATATGACATGAACCCATTAAGTCTTAACCCATAACCTACTAATTTCATGTCGTATCATGTCGGGCTCGCGAGTTATATATGTCCAATTTTGCCACCCCTACGTTTATATAAAACTTTGTGACTAGTGTATCTTAATTAATAATTTCACTTTTTTGCCCAAAGGTTTTAATTTGAGAAGCATGGGCATGAAGATGATGACCCGAGAGATGACAAATTCTTAAAAATTTACGACACAATGTAGTGGGGATATAATAATTAATTTTTATATATTTTTGGGGATATTATTTATTTGTGGCCTTATATTATATTTATTTTTAAGTTTTCAAAATACATAATAATTATTATAATCTTGTATTTTTTTTATCTTTTGATAAAAAAAAAATCAAAATTAAAATCTTTAAAAACATATTTAAAATCAAAGAAAATATTTTATCCTAACTCATTGAAGAGACATGTATGCATGAGTGTCTCTGATCTGTTTGTCCAACATAGATAGTTTGAGAATATGCGAATATATGTGGTTTTAGGTTATAGTATGAACTTGGGTTTTAGGAATTCTGACTTCTTACAACCTGCTTTTTGTTTCTGCTTCCGCTTTACTTGTCTGTTTTAGTCAAGAGGGAATTTGCACTACGATAAACTTGCGGGCCTTTTTTTTGTTTCAAAATTCCCCTACAGTCTACCTTTAAGTAGTGAAAAACTTGAAGATAACACTGTAAAATTATATCTCTAACTCTCACCTAAAACATTTCCTACAAAATAGAATCACTCTCCTAATAACCCACTTTTTCAAAGCAACTATAGGTTTATTGTTTTTTTAATAAAATAGAAAAAAAAGTTAAACAGCCCCATATTGCTATTTTTTTTCTTTAAAAACAAAAATCATCCTCACGTTTATCTACCTATCAAAATTTTATTTTAAATCATTCTCAAGTTTATCCAAAAAAAAAACTAAATAAATATATACACATTTGATTTCAATTTAAACTGCTTTTAACTTAAAAAAAAAAAAAAAAAAAACTAACTACTCTTCCAAATTGATTTGGAACGAAACCATTTCCTAAAATTATACACGGATAATTTTTTCAATTGCCACATAGTGAGTTTGAGAAAAATTCCTCCAAATCAATCTAGAACAAAACCATTTTCTAAAATAATATCTGTATTAAGGAATAGATTGATTAGGGAAAAGTAACTTATTTGAAAACTAGCAATTTAATTTTTAAAGTAATATTCCAAGTGTTATGCATGAGAGGAGATTATTCTAATAGCTAATTCAAGAGATGTGATAGTATTTTGCAATGCTTTGATTAACAAAATTGTGTTGAATACAAAATTTTATCAATGAAATATTAATTTGTACAACACAACTATGCAAAGTAAATATTGATAATGAATTGTATCAAGATTGCATGGGTTAAAGACTTAATGGTACATATTATTTTTAGTAATGCACCTATGAGAGACCGGGGAAATCGCCTCTTAAAAAAGTGAGATTTTGTGGAGAGATTTTTTGGAGTGCTTTTTAGGGCACCTCTCTTTTTGGATAAGTGATATGAAGTCATTACTTATTTTGTTTATGTACAAAAAAATAAGAAAAACTAAATACAAATATACATGACTGAATGTTCCATTCATTAATTGAATAAATAAAAATACAAATTAGAAAATTTGAACTTTACATGGCTTTGAATCATAATTACAATCTACCAAAAATACATAGCCCTTTGTCCTAGTTACAATCTACCCAAAACAAAAAAAGAAGATAAAACTAGATCTACTTAACCAAAAATTTAAATCCAAAGGCTAAGTTACAGAATGAGAATGTGTTAGGCACTTATTCTGCCCAGATAAAGTATGGTCTTTTAGACTTTTCTGACCAATGTACTATTTTATGCATGACATGAATGATATGTTGAACATGTGAAATAAAATCAAATCACACAAATTTATTTATGAATGAAATCTCTTCTTTTGATTTTAAAAAAAATTCAAATCTATTTTGATTGGTAAAAAAAAAAATTGATTTTGATTTGTCAAAATACCAAATCTGTTTTGTAGCATGTAGAAAAAAGTGGTTTTTGAAGAAAAAATTCAGATATTTAAAAAAAAAAAAAAAAAAAAAGTCTTTTGGTTGGTTTAAAAATTTTAGATCTATGAGAAAGAGATAAAAATTGGTTTTAACTTTGTAATTTAAAAATGGTTTTTTGAAGAGAATTTCACTCATAATATGAATTAATGCAATCATGAATAAAAAAAACAAACACAAACATAGTAGTACATGATCTATTTCTTGATTTCAACAATTTGCATATATTAAAAAATTGGACATGTATCTTAAGAAAGATACAAATCAATTTTGATTTGAAAAAAATTTAGATCTACATCTAGAAAAGATGTAGATCTCTTTTACATCTAAAAAAGATGCAAATCTATTTTTTTATTGAGAAAAATTCAGATCTCCATCTAGAAAAGATGCAGATCTATTTTATTTTAATAAAAAGAATTATTTATGTGCAAATTATTGACATTCAAGAAAGAGATTATAACAATCACATAAAAAAAAACGACAATCAACAATTCATATTATGACTATTTGAAAAAGACAGAGATATAACATGCATCATCACATTATAAGAGAAAGGCTTAAAAAACAACCTCTTGCATGAGCACCCTTTGTTCTTCAGAGGATGTTTTAGGATTCAAAGAAATTTTTTCAATTCTCTTTGAAATCTAAAAACCCTAATTTAGACAGCAACATTCAGAGAAGGGATTTGAAAATATGGGTGATTTAAGAGCCTAAAACGCATGCCTCTTAGAGCGTAGCAAAAAAGTTGTTGAATTATGAGATTCAACCTCTATTTATAGATGCCAGAAATCTCTAAAAAATAGATAGGGATGATTAGGGTTTGAATCCAGACGCATCCTTTTGCGAAAAGGTCAAAAAGGGTGTGCCTTATTGTCACCCAAAGGCCGTTAGGCCAAAGCCTAACAAGGTGCAATTTGGCACTTTTAGAGTGCCATTCGGCACTCCAAAAGTGCCAAATTGGCTCTTGGAGGCCAAACGCGCTTTCGTGTTCAGGTGCCATTTGGACTCCTTTTTCTAGGGTTTTTTGACCGATCCTTGTATCTAGACGTATTTTCATTCTCCGTCCATAATTTTTTTTTTTTTTTTTTTCTAGATAATTCAAACTTTTTAAGAACTATTATCTTAAACAATTATCTTGTGGATAAATCCCTTAAAATAAATCCTAATAAAGTTTAGATTATCCACAATTTTATTATTATCCAATCATCCCTTTTATTCCTATGCATGCATCCCTATCTTAAACACTAAGTATCAACCAATTACAAAATTATTTAATTAATTTTAATTGCTTTACCAATCAGAATTAATTTAAATTAATCATGTGTGGTCGACTCTTCCTAAACACAATGCATATGGACCCTACAAACTTAATCATATGACATCTTTCGATCCGATGGTTCGATTTGAAAACTGGAAACACCGTTGCGATCGTTAGAATCTCAAGATCATTGTTATGATATACAATGAATGACATGATGCATGTAATGCAAAGACAAATTGATGTATGTAATGCAAGAACAAGTTAATGCATGTGATGCAAGAATGATTTTTGGGGTACATGGAGGGTCACTCCAGTCATTTACTTGATTAAATCATTGGTGCAAAATTGAGTGTCTACAACACCAAAAAAGTACATTGATTTAAGTTAATTAAGAAAAATCATCCTCACATTTATCTTCCTATCAATTAAAAAAAAAAAATTTCTCAAGTTTATAAAAAAAAAACTAAATAGATATATATACACACACACACACACACATGTTTCATTACAATTTAAACTGCTTTTAACTTCTTTTTAAAAAAAACTGATTTTGGAACAAAACCATTTTCCTGAAATTATACATGGATAATTTTTTCAATTAGTGAGTTTGAGAAAAATTCTTCCAAATCGATTTGGAACAAAACCATTTCCTAAAATAATATTTACATTAAGGAATAGATTGATTAAGCAATTTAATTTTTAAAGTAATATTCCAAGTGTTATGTATGAGAGGAGATGATTTCAATAGCTAAGTCAAGAGATGTGATAATATTTTGCAACGCTTTTATTGACAAAATTTTATCAATGAAATGATAATTTGTTTGACACAATGATGCAAAGTAAATATTGATAATGAATTGTATCGAGATTGCTCGAGTTAAAGACTTAAAGGTACATATTAATTTTAGCGATGCACCAAAAAAGTGCATTGATTCAAGTCAATTAAGAAAACTAGCCTCTGAACACACGCATGAGCAAGTGCTCAGAAGCTCTCCTATTTATTTGGTAAAGGTTAATAATTTGCATCCATTATAATTTGGGAATACTATATTTTCTAATTACAAAAAAAAAAAACCTAAGGGTGTGATGAAAGAATTATTTCATCCAAATACATAACACTCATCAATGGATGCTAATTATTAACTTTTACCTAAAAAAATAGAAGAGTTTCCGAGGCTAGTATAGATAGAAGACTCTAAACAATGTACTAGGAAAAAGAAAAGAAAAAGAAAAAAAAAAAAATGTTATCTAGGCTAAAATGCAAAACTGCTCATTTAAGTTTCACAGATTTCATTTCAGTCTTCTAACTTTGCATTTATTAAATTCAGTTCTATAAGTAATAAGTTTGAAAAATGGGATTTTTGTTTGCATTTAACATTATTTTTGAAATATTTTAATTAGTTGCCATGTTTGCAAAACTATATAACAAACTAGCATCTTGAGACTCTAAAACTCGAGTTCAAAGGTGAAACTAAAGTTGCATGTGATGGCAATTTGATGTGGAAAAAAATCCACTAAGAAATCGAGTTTTTAAAACTTGATTTCCTGTGCGGACTGTTCTTCTTCTTCCTCTGGGTTCTTTTCTTTTGTCTTCTTCAATTTCTTTCATGGGTTCCTTCTTTCTTCTTCAATTTATTCCGTGGGTTTCTTTCTTCATCTTCTTCTTTCTTTCTTCTTCAAATCTTCTTATTTCTTCTTCAAATTCTTCTTCTTATTTTATGAAACTCAAGACTCAAGTCTTAAAGACTCGAGTTCCATGTGGCAAAATCATCTCCATGTCAGCAATCAGAAACTCGAGGCTTTAAGGCTTGTTTTCTTCACTGAACTTGAGCCTCAAAGGCTTGAGATGTCATTCTCCTCAATTCTTCCCAGTTCCTGCTAACTAACGACATGGTGTGGCAAACTCATGCTGCTCTGCATCTACAAATTACCTCTTGAAAAATGTTCAATTAAGTTTTTCAGGATTTTTTTTTTCAAAATAGCACTAATTTTCAAACAATTTCATTAATTAGCAATGTTTCCAAACTATTTAGGAAACGAACATCTCGAGTCTTTTGAACTCAAGTTCGTTATAGTTACTAGAGGCTTAGAAACTCGAGTTCCGTGGAACGAGTCTTTCCCTAAAGAATGACGCACCTAAAGAATGAAGCAACCTAACAACTCCTATGCAACAGAAATGCAACCCACAACAACTCCTAAGCATCAAAATCACAACCCAAAAGAATGAAGCAACCTAGCAACATAAACGCAACCCAAAGGATTGAAGCAACCTAGCAACATAACGCAACCTAGAGAAGCAACAAAATGAAAACAACGATGCAACAAAAACAACCAACCAAGATAAGCAACAATGAAGCAACCCCCACGGTTTGGACTGAACCCAGGCGGTGAAGGCTCCAAGCGAGAGAAATCGGCTTGTACTGAACTTGTCCATTTCGAATTCTCACCCTCTCTCTCTAAATCAGATTTGTAGGAACCCTAACCTTTGGGTTTTGGGTATTTTCTAAATTTTTGATTTGGGTTTTAAGAAAGAAAATTGGATTCCCTCTCTCTCTCTCAACCAAATTTGTAGAAAACTAGAGCCTTTGGGTTTTGGGTAATTTTTGAATTTTTGATGAGTTGTAGGAATTGGCACTCGGGTCTCTAAAACTCAAGTTTCACATAGAAATAGAGTTTAGAGACTCAATTTGCTACAGTAAAATTCAAGGATAAAAGATTTGAGATGTTAAATTTCTAAATAGTTTAAAAACGTTACTAATTAATGAAATTGTTTGAAAATGGGTGTTATTATGTGAAAAAAAAAAAAAAAAAAAAGAGGGAAAAGAAAGAAGAAGAAGAAAAGGATCCATTTGATTTCGTAACTGCACTGTTAGTTTCTTGTCTTTTTTTTTTTTGGGTTAATTTCTCCATTTTAAAAATCTAGCATAAAAATTATATTTCGACGAAACAAGTTATAAAAATATAAATCCTATAGTCTGAATCTCTCTCAGTTCTCTCCTTCTCTTTCTATAGTCTGAATCTCTCTCTCTCGGCCGGAGCCAAGGAGCTCCATTCCAAGCTTCGTTCATGGCCGACCACCAAGCTCAGCCGCTTCTCACCCGTCACTGTCCGACTAATGTTGCTTGGCGGTAGTCAAGTTCACTGTCCGACTATTGTTTGTGTTCAGCTATAATTCCACGGCTGGGCTGTTGTGTTTGGTTGGTTTCAGAGTTCTTTGGATTTGGTGAACAACCCTGCGAGGTGAGGTGAGCTCTCTCTCCTATCTGATCTGGCTCTCTAGATTCTTTCTCTTCAATCTAATCTGGGTCTCCTTGGATTCTTTCCCTCTCTGATCTGATTTGGGTTTCAAGTTCAGTTTTTAGTCAAAATAGAAAAACCCAGAAAAATTGTTTCATTGTTGAATAAATAGCAAATGTGTTTCATTGGGCTGGGATTGATGTGTTTCTGGGGTTTCTTAATTTCTTTTTCTTTTTTAATTAAATTAGTTTTTTGCATTTTTTAATCTAATAAACTGAAAAAAAAAAAAAAAAAAAAATCGCTTAACGGTAGAGCATTAACGGAAGTTAGTGGAAGGCATGAATTAAAGAGTTTTGAAACTTACGTGGTTGTAATTTTTATTTCTATTTTTTTTTAAGTTTTGAAACCCGGGTAACAATATGAGTGGTTTTTTCTGACACTTGGGTTGTTGTTTTCTATCACTCTTATCAGATTCAGATAAAAGAAAATCTTTTCTCACAGTTTCTCAGAAATGGGTTTCTATTCCCCAACCATGTAAGCCTCTCTCTCTCTCTCTCTCTCTCTCTGCGTCCCTTCTATGTTTTTGTCAAGTTGCAGTTTTTAACAAAGTAATTTGGTTTTCTTGCATTGTGGTTTGCCCTTCAAGCTTCTTCATACACTTGGCTTCGAATTCCAGCTTTCCCACCAGACCTTTCTTTCCTCCTAAAACAAAATGCTTCTCAAAAAAGTTCCACGTGGCGTGCTCTACTTCTACTTTTCCTTCTGGTATGTTTTCTTTGCTTTTTTTTTCTCTACTATATATATATATATATATATATATATTTGTGTGTATACTTTAGGTTATGGTACTCTGCCTGATAATGGGTAATTCTGCATTTTTGTTTGTTTCAATTGGTGAACATGTTATAGTTTGCAATGGGTTTTGATGGGCACACAGAAATTAAATTAGTAATGCCCACAATCCGAAGTTACAGTTTTCTATTTACTTGTTTGGAAATGTATATTATATATGAGGCTTTTTGTGCTTTGTCATTTAAAATTGATAAACTACTATTTATATTAAAAGCTTAACCTTGTAACGTAGGTTTGATAGTTCATGGACAGGAAAAATTGGTTGTTTCTTTGCTAAGTTCAGTGCATTCATTGGCTGGCTATGCTAGCTCTTGATATAAATCCCCCCCTCCAAGTCTGTTCATCATCTTAATAGTAATATTCTTGTTTTTCTTAGCATTGTTTTGACTTTTCAATATTATCTTCTATGCAGTCCGAATTTGAAAGAATTATTGCAGTGAGTCACAATACTAAAGGTTACTAATTTTTGATATCCACTATGCAGGTGATTTCTTAGATGCAATTGAGTGCTAAACTTGTTTTTTCTGAATTGGTGGCTCAATAATCTCAGCATGGTTACATATAGGCTGGCACTGACGGGTTACAACAGTCAAGCCACTTGAGATCGATGAAGAATATGATCTTGAAGCAAACACATTTTTTTCCCTCTTTTCTTAGTGTGGATATTATATATTCTAGTAGGGGGAAAATTGGTCTTATAATCAAAGTCTATATTTCAATAGAACTCTTGTTATCTTGTTATTAGGCCTTATAACCAAAGTATACATTTCAATGGAATTTGTACTCTTTTGGAACCTTTTTTTTTTTTTTTTTTTTTGTGTTTGTTTTAATATTGCATTTGTCACTAAATTAGTTACTCAATTATCTGCTATCTATTGATTTTGATGAAAAAAAAGTTTCAACAAAAGACTCTTATCATCTTTTTTATGGAATCAAAACTACCATAATTGACTAATGGCTTGGTAACATTTCAAAAGATAACTCGTAAAAATCATTACAGATATTGAAATATCAAGAAAAGAAGAATTGCATTTTATTACATTCTCTTTGGTTTGTACTATACATCATTGTAATGGTTTTTGTGTACATAAATGAGGACACTCAAGTGTCAAAGTTGGATAATACAACATAATCCTCAAGCAAGTCTTTTTTGTCACAATACATGTTTCAAAGTAAAAAGTTCACTCATATCAAGTCTAAAACTTTAATAAAACTGAAAATTATTAGTCTTGCTAATGTCAAGATATCAATCCACAAAACTTTAATGAATGCTTCAAAACCTTTTCTGGCAATATAGCTTGGTTGGATCTCCATGCTCTATCATCCTGCAACGTTGAAAAACAAATTTCAATCAATACAGTAATATCTTAGAAGACCAATCCTCAATTTACTTGCAAAAATCTTATATGATTCATTGGTTTCAAGTGAAATAGACCAACAAATTGACTGGAACTTGAAACATAATTGCTATATATGAGCACTGTTCTAATGCCCCACACAATCCAAACCTTTTGAAATCAGAACAGCCCTTGTTTAAAGCTTGGCTAAAAACATATTGCAAATACCATGACAAAGGCAACCCAATAGAAGAAAAACTATATCTACCATAATTCAATAATTTATCTATAATTTACTGCAATTAGAGCAAAAGTTAGCCTAGCTGCTATATACTTGAACAGATGCACCCCATCGGGTAGTTGCAACTTGAACCAACCAAGTGATGTAAGAATACTGCCAACTCATGCTCAAATTCTAATTGGTATTACTTGGCTCATTGACATCAACTACGGACTAAAATTCTTCATTTTTTCCACCCTAACCCACACCATCAAATAGAAAAACCAACCAGCGAAACTTAAACAAAAATAAATAAATAAATAACCTAACCCATAATAGGGTAAAAGAATATACCCATCAAAAAAATTTACAAACTGTTCTTGAAAAAGTGATATTAATGGGTCTTAGAATATACCCATCAACAATTTCTTGGGTCTTAGTACAAATCAACACCATGAAAATAAAGAAATTAAAAAAAAAAAAATCACAACTTCATAAAAAAACAAGATTGAGATTAAAAGAACCCATAAATCTCACAGCCAAAAGACCCACGTCTGATTTCAACCCCTAAACTCAGAACCAACTAAAATAAATAAAAGAAAAATTGCAATATCAATTTATGTTTTTTCGTGTTCCCAATATTTATGAAAAGTCAGAGAGAGAATTTACTGGGAAGTGATTGTGCCGGCGGTGCATTTTGGAGATGCAAGGCAGTGGAGACTGGAGCAGGCGAAGGCGTAGCAGAAGTTGATATTTAGTTGGGGGAGAGAGACCACTACGGTGGCTGGTGGGTGGCGCAATGGTGACTGGTTTGAGACTTGGTCCATGCAATGATGGTGGTTTGGCACAGGAGTGATAGCGCAGCAACAACAATGGGATTTTTTAAAAAATTTTGAAATTTAGAGAGAAGTAGAGAACAGAGGAGTGGAGTGAGGAGTGAAGAGTTGTGGAAAGAGATACGAACAGAACAAAAAAAAAAAAGAGAAAAGGAATGAATGAGAGTGAATTTTTTTTTTTAAGTCACGCGGATTGATGACGTTGAGTTGTTTTAGAGCCGTTAGATTGAATGGAAGGCTAGGATTTGAGGTAGGTATTGCACGGGATTTCAATCCGTTGTTTTTCTATCACTCTTATCAGATTCTGATAAAAGAAAATCTTCTCTTACAGTTTCTCAGAGATGGGTTTCTATTCCCCAACCATGTAAGCCTCCCTCTCTCTCTCTCTCTCTCTGCGTCCCTTATACGTTATTGTCAAGTTGCAGTTTTTAACAAAGTAATTTGGTTTTCTTGCAGTTTGGTTTGCCCTTCAAGCTTCTTCATACACTTGGCTTCCAATTCTAGCTTTCCCACCAGACCTTTCTTTCCTCCTAAAACAAAATGCTTCTCAAAAAAGTTCCACGTGGCGTGCTCTACTTCTACTTCTCCTTCTGGTATGTTTTCTTTGCTTTTCTTTCTCTACTATATATATATATATATATATATATATATATATATATATTTGTGTGTATACTTTAGGTTATGGTACTCTGCCTGATAATGGGTAATTCTGCATTTTTGTTTGTTTCAATTGGTGAACATGTTATAGTTTGCAATGGGTTTTGATGGGCACACAGAAATTAAATTAGTAATGCCCACAATCCTAAGTTACAGTTTTCTATTTACTTGTTTGGAAATGTATATGAGGCTTTTTGTGCTTTGTCATTTAAAATTGATAAACTACTATTTATTTCAAAAGATTAAGCTACTAGGAAAATGTAAATTTAATCATTTGACCACTATTTAAACACAATAACACTTTCCTCAGGTGTGGGGGATACGTGGGATTAAACTTTTTATTTTTATAATTGGAGGTGGAGTGGAGATAGGATTCAAACATAAAGCTACTTGCTATACTGTAATAAATTACCCGTTGTCCCAAACACTTTGGTTATTAGAAAATGATGAATTAAATAATTTAACCTTTATTCTAACAACAATATTGCCAAAAGCTTTAGCTAAATGTACGTAGCTTCTTCCCTCTGACTGAGCTACGAACAACATTATGATTTTGAGTCCATCCCTCAAAGTATGTAACAAATCGGAATGACTTAATTTTAGTACTACACACCTAGCCACTCACACGCTGAAGCAGAAAAACTGGTTCATAACTCTTTCTATTTAGTTCTAACTCACTTTCTAGAGAAGATGGGTGTATCCCAAACAGTAGTAGAAATACAGCATCTGGAGCAGCCTATAACCAGTAGTTAGTTGACCTTTTCCATTTCAGGATGACTTTTAAGGTCACGTGTATCCTATGCTTAGGCTGACTGCTCAAGATAAAATACTTCATATGACTTTGGTGGAATTAGATGTGTACCAAATCAATGTTCTTAAACCATAAGTTTTTGTTAAGTTCTCTGTAATCATAGCAATGATCATGGCTGTTATGAAAATATGCATTCTTTTATGTGGAATATGTATTCCTTTAATTTATGAGGCTACCTGACATAAGGGAATTCTTGTATTACACATATTCTTTTATGCTATATAATAAATGAAGATCATTCATAAAGTTGCCTTGATACCTGTTTTAATATGACATTTGCTGGTTTTACTTGTACCTACAAATATTTTTATGTTGTCAACCCTGCTCTTGTAGTCTTATGGAATTCTTGGTACATCCTCTACTATGGAGCCCATGACAAAGGATTTGCCATCTCTTAATTTAAGCTTCTTTTCCTTTCTTCCCCCTCATTTGAAAATTACATATATCTGTTGTATTATTATGTATTTTCCCAATGTTTTGGACTCCATGTTTGAAGATAAATAGATCATCTGTTTTCGTCTGTTTCTTAACCTTGATGTTTTGGGGATGTGTAAATTTTTTCCCTCTGAGAATCAAGTATGCTATTGTACCGTTGAATATTACTTGATGTTTGGACTCCATGATTTGAGATGTGTGGAGGTCTTCATTTGACCCTCTTATCTTATTTATTTATATTTCTAGATCCTCTTTTGGTTAAGGCTGCAAGAGGAGATCCTGTAAGTCGACCTCCAGCATGGATGATGCGCCAGGCAGGAAGGTATATGGCTGTTTATAGAAAGCTTGCAGAGAGATATCCATCCTTTAGAGAGAGGTCAGAAACAACTGATCTCATTGTAGAAATCTCTTTGCAGCCTTGGGAAGCTTTCCATCCTGATGGAGTTATCCTTTTCTCTGACATACTTACCCCTCTACCTGCCTTTGGTGTCCCATTTGACATAGAAGAAGTAAGGGGTCCTGTTATCCAGTCACCGATTTATTCTGAAGAGGGATTGAAGTCTCTGCATCCCATTGACTTAGAAAAACTTCATTTTGTGGGGGAATCCCTTAGGATATTGCGCCGGGAGGTACTTTCTATAGTCATTCATGCCTAGAGAGAATAACAATTGTGCTGTTTGGCATTTTTTTTACATGTAAATTATGATAGAAGTGTCGTATCTCTCTTTAGTCTTGCTCCTCTAAGTTATTTTATTATTTATTCTTTTTGGTAGGTTGGTGGGAACACTGCTGTTTTAGGTTTTGTAGGAGCACCTTGGACGATAGCTACATATATAGTGGAAGGGGGTACAACGCGCACATATACAACCATAAAGACCATGTGCCATACTGCACCACATGTATTGAGGGCCCTTCTTTCTCATTTGACACGGGCAATATCAGACTACATTGTATTCCAAGTGGAATCTGGGGCTCATTGCATACAAATTTTCGACTCATGGGGTGGACAACTACCGCCTGATATGTGGGATCGCTGGTCAAGGCCTTATATTGAAGAGGTAAATTGGAATGAATGGTTTTACCATTCACTGCTGTAGTTGTGGATGACATTGATTATTTTAATCTGGGCACTATGAACTTTTCTTAAACTGTACACTATGATATTGTGACTTCCTGTTAACAATTTGCTTCACTGTGCACTATGCATAGCTTTATTGCGCCCCTACCCTTTTCTCTTTCTATTGTATTGATCTACTTCTACTTGACTTACTTTCTTACCCTAAAAATTTAAAAATAGTATTTTTCTACTTGGTTTGCCATGATGTGCAAAGGTGTGAATTTTCAAGTCTCTAGTTTCTTGCATATCTAGTGTGTCATGTATAGAAATTTAGTTACTGTGAAAATTGCAGAGCACAATTTTGTAATGTGCGAAGAGTGACTCATAGACCAAGAACATCATTTTCACCTATCTGTCATTGCCTTCTCACTTATCATTTTGATGAAATATTGCTGTACATGTTATGTCTACATGCTATATTCTTGACAAAATTGTAGGATTTCAACTGTTTTAGGGTTTTGTTTTTTGTTTATTTTCTTTTTGTATGTGTGTGTGTTCTGGTGAGCAGAGCATGATTTGTGTAAGTTTTCACATTTTCTTATTTTTCCTTGGTATTAATTGTTTTTCTGAAAGTGCAGATTGTAAGTATAGTGAAGAACAAATGTCCTCGAACACCACTTGTTCTATACATTAATGGAAATGGTGGCCTTCTTGAACGTATGAAAGGAACTGGCGTTGATGTGATTGGGCTTGACTGGACAGTGGACATGGAAGATGGAAGGAAACGATTGGGTAAGGAGGTCAGTGTACAAGGCAACGTTGACCCTACTTGCTTATTTTCTCCTCTTCCTGCCCTGACAGAAGAAATTCAAAGGTTTGTGACAAAAGTTTCTAATAAAAATTTCTGTCACCTGCAATTCATACCCTCCCCTTTGCTAAATCTTGTCAAATTAGATAAAATTTGAGAGTTTTAATTAGTTTAATAGACGTTTGACCAAAAATCTGACTGTTCACTTGAAATGATTCGTGTCCTAATACATAGAAAATGTAAGTCCTTTAAAATGACAGGTGGATCACTAGAATCAGACTTGAAAAACAAAAAAGATGTCACAAAAACGAGAACACTCTTCAAAATTAAAACCCTAACCTCAGCCAAAGTTGGGGTTTAAGCGAAACTAGACCAAATGACCTCTAAAGGGCGCAAGTCACATATCATTCAAAAGCTTCTGTCTGCTTGCCATGGAAACTTTCCTCTTTGTTGTTTATTGCCTAAGATTATATAGATTTGTAATTTTTCTATTCAATCAAGAAGTAAGTGTTAGATAGATATGTGTTGCCGGGGAAATTGGTTAGGAATGGAGTTATTATTCCATGGAGATGATAAAGATTTCCAATGGCTTGAAAATATCCTAATTGGAACATTTAAATGACACTTACCTGAGTCTCTGCATGAGCTGGTTGAGTCTTTCTTCTTTTGGTCGAAATTACTAGTGTAACAAGAAGAACATGGGTATCAATTTTAACAAAATTACCAGGTGTGACTCTGAAACTTCCAAGAATTTTGATTTATTTTATGTATCTATTAATGCATATGGCTTTGGTGGCAATTGACATTTACAAGGTGTCTGATATGTCATAAAGTGAATCTTGCACTTTTGGTTCTTGTTGAAATTAAACTTAAAATTGACTTTGGAACTTTCATAATAGTATTTAACTGATAGATTTTTATTTTTTGGGGTCAGGGTTGTGAAGTGTGCAGGTCCAAGGGGACACATTCTAAATTTAGGGCATGGCGTTCTTGTTGGGACGCCTGAAGAAGCTGTTGCACATTTTTTTGAAGTTGCAAGAAGCTTGAAGTTTGATACACTTTATCAAGATCAAACAGTAGACTCTAATTTGGTAGTTTGAGGACAATATTCATTAAGCACAAGCAAGCTATTTTGTTTTCACTACCATATTCCTGTAAACATGCATGCTTAATCTCAATTTAGCTTTGTAGTAGAGGAGGGGCTTTCCTAAAAGCTTTGAGATTGTGTACATCTTTTTTTTGTAGGTGAGCTAAATAGTTAAAATCAGTTGTATCTGTAATTTGTGATTAATTTATTCAATGAATTAATAAATGATTAATTTTTGGTCAGTGTACCTGTACATTTACCATTTTCTTCAAGTATCACAAATTTAGTGTCTGTTTAGCATGGTTAATTTTCTTAACTTATTTTACTATTCAGTTTATTTTTGCTAGTATTTATGGGTTTTAATGTACTTTTTAGTACTATTCATGAATCTCATTGTACTATTTTAGTTAACTATTACATTTATTTACAGTACTTTCAGCAAAAAGTTTTCAATTTCACTTAAATAAGTAGATCTTAAATAGACCCCTAATACTCAATACTCAATGTAGACCGCTTTGGCATCTACAACTAGAGGATATATTTTTTTTTTATGACTGAAAAAGGTAGACAAAGGATATATTTTAAATGTGTCATGTTAACGAGTGTATTTAAGGTATTAGTTAACAATCTATTTTAAGAAAGTTTTGACACTAATTTTATAATAAATGAAAAAAATTGTCAAAATATTAATTATTATTTTTCTTTTCCCAATAAAACTTTCTTTAAATAAATTAATCAATATTATAAGGACATTTGTTAGCATTTTTCATTTTAAATTTTAAATTTTTACATTTTCTAAATATTATAATAGAATTCAAGAAATAGTTGTGATCAAATTTATTTAGAAAAAGGCTACATATATGTGTGTGTAGGGGGAGAGTAACAGTGCATATGAAAAGGGGAGGGAATACAACAAAGTAGCTTGCCCGAGAAGTGAGGAAACACAAAGTTGAGATCATAATATGTCATCATGAACCTCTTTAACAAAAAAAAAAAAAAAAAATCTGAGCATATATTAAGGGAAAATGAGATGGTTATTACAAAGTGTTTGCAGCAGGGTTGCGTGGTGTCACAGGGTCCGCAACTAAAGCTCCTAACACGTGGAGTAGTGTGTTTTTTTTTTTCCAACTACTTTGATGCGTGTTCTCAAAAATGTCAACGCGCATTGCCACGTCATAAATTTTTTATTTATTTTTATTGTTCAACGTAGGGAATAATTTACCCATAATAATAATAATAACGATTAATTAATTAATAAAATGTAAAGCCCAATATATTTACTTGCACAGTGACAGTACAACGACGCTTTAAGTAGCAGGCTGATTAGCCTCAAGGAAAGGACAAATCCTAATCATCGTATATAATAATTAGCCAGTTATTCATGTAAACTCATAGGCCTATTTAAAATTAAATATTGTTTTAACGTTACCCATTTCTGGTATGGTAATCACTCTATAACTATAAATGTTTATAGAGTGTGAAGGTAAGGGTCAAGATTCAAGTTTCTAAAAAAAAACTTTACACACATATACATAAGGGTGTTCCCTAAACTGCATAAACTATAAAAACTGCACCAAAATTGCCCACAAAATGGCATAACTACACAACACCGCAAGTAATAGTACACCGCACCGCACCAAATCTCTTGGTGCAATGCGGTTTGTTGTTTTACAATAAGAAAATTGCAGAAACCGCACCGTACTACACCGTCTCTATATATTAATATATTTAATTATTTTTAATATTAAATATATTATTGATGGGGTATGATAAAATACAACTCCAATTTCGTCTATAGAGATCGTCAAGGACGAGCAAGGTGCAAGGATGAGGCGTTGCACAGTCAAGTGAGGGCCTCAAGATGAGGTAAGCTGACTTGAGGTTCTCAGGACGAGGTAAGGTGACTTGAGATTCTCATGATGAGATAAGCTGATTTGAAGTTCTCAGGACGAGGTAAGCATGACTTGAGGGCCTCAAGACGAGGATTTCTGGACGACACATTAACACTTGGGAAAATTTATGAGTATGTAAAACAACTCTGTATCATACATGTAACTCCCAGTGACAGTTACGCATAAAGAATGTAACTCCTAAACGGTTGAGGAAGTTATATTCGAACATACACATCTCCTCAAATCAAGGGGAGGTTACAAACCCAATAACTGCTCTTAAGACACTATATAAACGTTGATTCAGATCAAGAAAATGTACGTTCTATGATTCCTAAAAAGTTGGAACTCAAAAATAATAGAGAGGAAACTGACTTTATCATCAGAGGGTTATTGGCCGGCAATCCCGGTCACCTTTGATTACCGTGCTTTCTTTTTCAGGCCATCGAGACAACCGGTAGTCCTTTCTAATCCGAAGCATCTAGTCTACTGATTTTCTTCGCATCATCAGTTGGCGCCGTCTGTGGGGATAACTTTGAAGAAAATAATTTTCGTTTTCTTTTTGTTCGATCGTTCGTTGTTCCCAGATAAAAGGCTGAATGGTTCGGACAAAATCAAGGGCTACCAGCCCAGGCCACCAGGAGAGTAGGGATGCTTCTAGTAATTCCTACCGCAACCGTCAGTCAATGCCTGTTACGCAACCGCCTTCTGTTCAACATATGTAGTCCATGGCTGCTGCTATGACGGAATTTACCTGCCAAAATCAGGAGTTGAATAGGGAGATCAACTTAAGAAGGCCATGGGATGAAGTGCATGCAAAAGGACGAGCCCAAAGTGATTGTAGGAGAATTTATTGGGAAGTGATTGTGCCGGCAGTGCATTTTGGAGATGCAAGGCAGTTTAAGCAGGCGAAGGCATAGCAGAAGTTGATAGATCGTTGGGGGAGAGAGACCACTACGGTGGCTGGTGGGTGGCGCAATGGTGACTGGTTTGAGACTTGGTCCATGCGATGATGGTGGTTTGGCATGGGAGTGGTAGCGTAGCAAGAACAATGGGATTTTTTAAAAATTTTGAAATTTAGAGAGAAGTAGAGAACAGAGGAGTGGATTGAGGAGTGAAGAGTTGCGGAAAGAGATATGAACAGAACAATAAAAAAATGAGAAAAAGAGTGAATGAGAGTGAATTTTTTTTTTCTAAGTCTCGCGGATTGCAGTAAATTCTCCTATAATTTTTCCTTTGTGATAATCTCAAGATTGTTGTTTATTTTTATTTTAAGAAATAAGATTTAATGTGATTGATCTAATTCCTAATGGTTTCGTATATTTAATCCCTAATTAATATAATATTAAATCTAATCCAGTCTTCTTCTTATTTTTTGACTAACAATGTAATCCAGTCTTTGTATTTGTATAAAGAGTTTTTTTTTTCCTCATTTTTATTTATTTATTTATTTTTAAAATTTTGTTTTTAAATTTTCCAATTTGGTTGGTAAATTTCAGGTTTCCTCAATTCGTGAGAGCAAATCAGATGACTTTGGTGGCAATTGACATTTACAAGGTGTCTGATATGTCATAAACTGAATCTTGCACTTTTGGTTCTTGTTGAAAATTGACTCTGGAACTTTCATAATTGTATTTAACTGATAGATTTTTATTTTTTGGGGTCAGGGTTGTGAAGTGTGCAGGTCAAAGGGGACACATTCTAAATTTAGGACGTGGCGTTCTTGTTGGGACGCCTGAAGAAGCTGTTGCACATTTTTTTGAAGTTGCAAGAAGCTTGAAGTTTGATACACTTTATCAAGATCAAACAGTAGACTCTAAATTGGTAGTTTGAGGACAATATTCATTAAGCACAAGCAAGCTATTTTGTTTTCACTACAATATTCCTGTCAACATGCATGCTTAATCTCAATTTAACTTTGTAGTAGAGGGGCTTTCCTAAAAGCTTTGAGATTGTGTACATTTTTTTTTTTTGTGTAGGCGAGCTAAATAGTTAAAATTAGTTGTATCTGTAATTTGTGATTAATTTATTCAATTGATTAATAAGTGATTAATTTTTGGTCAGTGTACCTGTACATTTACCATTTTCTTCAAGCATCACAAATTTAGTGTCAGTTTGACATGAATAATTTTCCTAACTTATTTTACTATCCAATTTATTTTTGCTACTATTTATGGGTCTTACTGTACTTTTTAGTACTATTCATAAATCTCATTGTACTATTTCAGCTAATTATTACCTTTATCTACTATACTTTCAGCAAAAAGATTTTAATTTCAGTAAAATAAGCGGATTCCAAACAGATCCCTAATACTCAATACTCAATGCAGGTTGCTTTGGCATCTACAATCAGAGGATATATTTTTTTTATGATTGAAAAAGGTAGACAGAGGATATATTTTAAATGCATCATGCTAACGAGTGCATTTAGGGTATTAGTTAACAATCCATTTTAAGAAAGTTTTGACACTATTTTTATAAAAAAAGAAAAAAGCTGTCAAAATATTAATTATTTTTTTTTTCTTTTTCCAATAAAACTTTTTTTAAATGAATCAACCAATACCATAAGGGTATTTGTTAGCATTTTTCATTTTAAATTTTTTACATTTTCTAAATATTATAATAGAATTCAAGAAATAGTTGTGATCAAATTTATTTAGAAAAAAGGCTACATATATATATATATATATATGTGTGTGTAGGGAGAGAGTAACAGTGTGAATGAAGTAAATCAAACATATGAAAAGGGAAGGGAATACAACAAAGTAGCTTGCCCAAGAAGTGAGGAAACACAAAGTTGAGATCATAATATGTCAATGTCATCATGAACCTCTTTAACAAAAAAAAAAAAAAAAAAAATCTGAGCATATATAAAGGGAAAATGAGATGGTTATTACAAAGTGTTTGCAGCAGGGTTGCGTGGTGTCACAGGGTCCGCAACTAAAGCTCCTAACACGTGGAGCAGTTAGTTTTTTTTCCAACCACTTTGATGCGCGTTCTCATAAATGTCAACGCGCATTGCCACGTCATAAATTATTTATTTATTTTTATTGTTCAACGTAGGGAATAATTTACCCATAATAATAATAATAATAACGATTAATTAATTAATAAAATGTAAAGCCCAATATATTTACTTGCACAGTGACAGTACAACGACGCTTTACGTACTAGGCTGATTAGCTTGAAGGAAAGGACAAATCCTAATCTAGGCTGATTAGCTTCAAGAAAAGGACAAAACCTAATCATCGTATATAATAATAATGGGAAATGTTAACAAGCGGCACGGTGCTTGTTAATGTTTCCTTTTTTGTGTTACACTAAAAAATAAAAAATTGTTATAAATATTTTTAAAAGAGATAAAAAAGTGAAAAATTGTCAAAAAATTGAAAAGGTAATAAAAAAATTACTCAAAAATGTGTTGTTAACGGACACTTTACGGCACCCGTTAACACAACCTTATAATAATTAGCCAATTATTCATGTAAACTCATAGACGTATTTAAAATTAAATATAGTTTTACCATAGTACATTTTTGATGTGGTGATCACTCTATAAGTATAAATGTTTGTAGAATATGGAGGGTAAGGGTCAAGGTTTAAGTCTCCAAGAGGAAGTTTCACACATATATACATAGGAGTGTTCATCAAACTGCATAACTTGCAAAAAATTGCACCAAAATCGCTTGCAAAATAGCATTACCGCATCGTAAGTAATAGTACACCGTATTGCACCACATCGCATGGTGCAGTGCGGTTTACGGTTTTACAATAAGAAAACCGCAAAAATCGCACTGCACCCCCTCTATATATTAATATATTTAATTATTTTTAATATTAAATATATTATTTATAGTTTAATAACCCTAGTTTTCAAAAAAAAAAAAGTTTGATAAATTTAGCAAGTGTTGATTAGGAAAGCCATCCTAAAATAAAGAAAAACTAGGTCAATGTTTAAAATTTGGACCAAAACAAAGGGAAAAATTAATTTTGGACTGGATAGGAAAAGCCCAAAATTAAAAAAATATACTAACTTCAAATCATTCAAATTGCATTTTATACACCGCATTGCATATGTGACCGCAAAAATGAGGTGTGGTGTGATAATGGTTTTGGCTAAACTTTAAATCGCACCGCACATTTCACCGCAAAAATAAGGTGCGGTGCAGTTATGGTTTTAATTAAACCACACCACAAAGTGCGGTGCTAAAAATGATCCAAAACTACACTGCATCGTACCGCAAAAACCCCTTCATATACATTTAGATTATGTTAGAGTAGAAATTCTATCTTGTATAAAATCAATTTTTTTTAAAATGTAAACATAATTAGTCAAGACTGTGTGGTGATTTTTATTGAGTATATGTGATTGGGTTTTTTTTTTTTAATTTAAAATTTATAATTCATTAATATTAGATTCTTAGTATTTTGCATTCATTAATTCATTTAATACAAAAATTTTAAAACTTAAATGGATAATTATAGCGTGATTTTCACATACATTTAAATACATGACGCAAAATTGGATTCTAATTTTAAGTTCTAATTAAACATTCTCTAAGGTTTTTATATATATATATATATATATATATAGTAATTACATTACATGGAGTTGCTTCCCTTCCTAGACAAAAAGAGATTGTTAGTATTGTGGAGGAACAAAGTTTCTCTCCAAACTAGTTTGGAGAGAAATCCTACAAACTCATCATATATATATTTATATTGATTATGAATTTTGAAAGTCTAACCATTAGATTGCATATTTTTATTACATCAACAATGGTTACAAAATTTCAAGAAAATAAAAAATCAATTGCTATGTCATCAAATAAATGTTATAATTTCAAGTTTTTGTAATCTAAAGTTACATATAAAAAATAAGTTAATTGATCAAATAATAAATAATATCCTATTTGAACGAAATTTGACATACATGTTAACAACATAAAGAACATAAAATTCAACGGTTAGATTTTTATAATTCACACAAAAAAAAATATATGAAAAATTTTAAAAAAATTTCTTCAAACTAGTTTAGAAAGAAATTTTATTATTTGCAAAGCGAGTTGGAGGTCATATACGTTTGTTTGGACAAAAAAGAAGCTAGTTTAGAAAGAAACTCCTCAATTTTTGTTTCACTGAAAGAAAGGAGAGTATATATGGTATGATCCCTCCCTTCCTCCCAATGACTTAGAAGGAAAGAAAATGTCCGGAGTTGTAGGAGAAGAAGAGTACAGTGATGAAACTCATCTTCTCAGATCAACCAACGACCACCATGATGAAGGCGTCGTAGTCGTCCTCGACATCGAACAACGGCAACCCTACTCATCTCCCTCCTCCTCTTCTTCTTCTTCCAAACCTCGCCGCCACAGTTTCAAGCGCCTCCTTGATAGAACCATTAATTCTTCTACTTCTTCTTCTTTTAGAGACAGAGACAGAGACAGAGATCCTGTTGCTGTTGTTGCGGATCCTAGCGACGATGCGGTTCTAACCGACGCTGGTGCGCCTCCCGAATGGGTTTTACTCCTCTTGGGTTGCCTCCTGGGCCTCGCCACGGGTCTCTTCGTCGCGGCTTTCAACAAAGGTGTCCACGTCATCCACGAATGGGCCTGGGCCGGCACTCCCAGCGAAGGTGCCGCTTGGCTCCGATTGCAGCGGCTCGCCGACACCTGGCATCGGATTCTCTTGATTCCCGTCACCGGCGGTGTTATCGTTGGGATGATGCATGGCTTGCTTGAGATTTTGGACCAAATCAGACACTCTAATTCCTCCTCCAAATCCAAATCCCAATCCCATTCTCAAAGGCAAGGTTTTGATTTCGTTGCTGCTGTTTTCCCTACTATTAAGGCGATTCAAGCTGCCGTCACTTTAGGCACTGGTTGTTCTCTGGGTCCTGAGGGTCCGAGTGTCGATATTGGCACATCCTGTGCTAAGGGTTTCTCTGTTATGATGGATAATAGCAGTGATAGGGAATTGGCTCTTCTTGCTGCTGGTGCTGCTGCTGGCATTGCTTCTGGTATTCTTCATTCCTTTTTCCATTTCTTTACTTTTATTATGAATTGATATATGCCAACACCCCTTGTACCTCAGCTCAGGAAGTGTTCCCAACTTCAAATCTTTCCTTCCTCACCCATTGTAACTATCAATCATATTATGACTGGATACAAGTTCTAGTTTCTTTATTATGAATGGGATCAAATATAGAGCAATCATGGATTTTGTCACTTTATTATGAATGGATACAATTTTTAGGGCACACTATGATTTTTAATCCCTGAAATCTGCTAGGATTCTTCGATTTTGCTAGTGAACTATTGATTGTGTCAATTCAATCCTTGGAAGTCTTGAAAGGGGTTTCATTCTTACTCCTGCTGACATTGCTTTTAAAACATCAAGCAAACCTATAGTTAACTTTGATCTTTACTAACCTAAGAAGCAAAGAGTTCAAAGAAGGCAAGGTATGTACGATTATTGCTCTAGCAAAATAGAGCTGTGGAGCTTTAGCATTAAAACTTTTGTGATATAGAGCTTTGACTAAGAATCTCTTTACCGTTCTGAGTGTTTGGAAAAATTATAGTGAATAGTGCTCTAAAGATCTGAATTTCTAAAGCATGTACAGTAGTTCAATTTTCCTAAAAGCTCTAAATTTCAGCTTTTCTGTGTAAATTTTTTGAGAGTATAAAGCTCTTTTTAGTGGGTTACCATACACTTCATTTTTAGCTCTAAAATTTCTGTAAGGCCCTACTCAACACAGAGCTAGACAGAGCCTTTGGCAATTAGCTTTGCCAACAAGTTAGGGTAAGTGTAACTTTGAATCTTTTTGGAGGCTTTAGGGATTAAATTGAGACGTTTGGTAGTTAAAGGACAAACGTAAACTCAGACTGACACATGATTTAAGGACCAACTGGTCGTTTGGCCTACAATTTATCTACTAGAAATTTATGTAATTAGGGGTGCAATCAGTGTAATCTTGGTACATGCAAGTTTAGTGCAACATTTTTGTTTTTTGTTTTTTTGAGTAGATACCATATAAGGTTTTTGCGTATAATTCCATGATTTCATGTTATAACTTAAACGGTTAATGCTCTTTTAAAATTCTTTCTGCCAGGTTTTAATGCAGCAGTTGCTGGTTGTTTCTTCGCGATTGAAACTGTGTTAAGGTCTAACAAGGCGGAGAACTCTCCTCCATTTACAACTGCAATGATAATATTGGCCTCTGTCATCTCATCAACCGTATCAAATGTTTCACTTGGGACACAATCAGCTTTCTCAGTGCCTGCATATGATTTGAAATCTGCTGCTGGTTAGATAATCATACCCTCATTTTTGACCTTCCTCTTATTTTTGACCTTCCTCTTAGATAATCATACCCTCATTTTTAATCTGTGCATGAGAGTTTTCTACAGGCATTTTTCTGAAAGAAGAAGCATAAATATTTGCTCCGTGTTTTCATTTTTTTTTTTTATTAGGATGAATACACAGTTATTCTTATCCACAGAAAAGAAACGGTGTTTGGGAAGGGGGGGGGGGGACCTAGCTTGACTTGAACAATAAACCTTTTTTTCAGGATTCACCAGAGATTCAGTCAAAGAACTTAAAGTTCTTCCCAAAAAAAAAGCATTAGAAGTTTCTCAAGATTCCATTCCTTTTAATATGATATTTGTACATGTAGGCTATTCCTGTTTGCGTACCCGTATTCTACTTTTTGCTTCTTGTATTATCCCTTTATGAATTGTTACTGATATGGACATCTTCATATAAAATTGGGTGTGGTGCAAATACCGCTGCCTCAAGATGTCACGTAGGTGTAGTTGAAACCTTATAGTCTCTTTCAAATTTTGGTCTATGCTAAGAAGCATTTTGGTCACTTTTGTTTCGTTATTTTAGAACTTCTGATACTTCTTTAGAACAGTGTTTCTAACTTTACATGAAGCAACATGCTGCCTTTGCATTTATATATTATCGTGTTTAAGTGTACGTGTATGTGTGCATGGATGTCATTATTATGCGAATAAAAAAATTCTAATAGTTCCAGGAAGTTTGTCGTTTAGGGTGCTAGGTACTATAAAGTAACTATTCTTAGAAAAATCCAATATGAATAGTTTTATATATATAAAAAAAAAATCCAGTAAAGTACCATGGGTACTAGGAAAGATAAAACAACGAGTGAACATATCCACTTGAAGGTGGTGGGGTGTACCTACCGAAAAAAGATGTACTGAAGTTGCTTCATATGGTTTTATGATGTGTAATGGACATCAATATATACACAAATAAGAAAAAGTGATTTAATTCAATTTGAAGTTGTTAAATTACCGATTGTTCCAAAAGCTTAAGCTATTAGGAAATGTTGAATTTAATCATTTAACTATAGTTCCAACACTCCACCTTGTGCGGGCCTAAACTCCCCCTTGATAAGTGGGGCCCAACATGTGGGATTTTTTAATATTTTAAATGGGAGGTAGAGTAAATATAAGGATTGAATCCAAGATTTCTTGCACTGATACTATGATAAATTATCGATTGTCCCAAAAGCTTAAGTTATTAGGAAATGATGAATTTAATCATTTAAACATAGTTCTAACAGAAGTAAAGGGTAGGGAGGCAATAATGCAAAAAAACATGGGCTGAATAGTAAAGAAGCACGAGATAAATAGACATGTGATAGCGGATATTAACTTCACTAGAATAGATTGGCTGAAAGAGGATACATCATGTAGCTTTTCCCAATTACTGCTGTCCTATTTTGTTTGTCAACCTTTCCCTTTTGAGATGTCCCATAATATATACTACTTTCCAAAATCCATGCACACAATTATATGATATTGCACACATGTCTAACTTTTGTATTGCCATGCAGAACTACCTTTGTACCTGATATTGGGCATGCTATGCGGTGTTGTCAGTGTAGCCTTCACTCGCTTGGTTACTTGGTTCACAAATTTTTTTGACTTCATCAAAGAAAAATTTGGCGTTCCTACTGTTGTGTGCCCTGCTTTAGGTGGTTTAGGAGCTGGAATAATAGCTCTTAAGTATCCTGGAATACTGTACTGGGGTTTCACAAATGTTGAAGAGATTTTACGTACTGGGAAGTCTGCTTCAGCTCCTGGAATCTGGCTGTTAACTCAATTATCAGCAGCCAAAGTTGTGGCCACAGCTCTGTGCAAGGGGTCTGGACTTGTAGGTGGACTTTATGCACCAAGTTTGATGATTGGTGCTGCTGTTGGTGCTGTATTTGGTGGCTTAGCTGCAGAACTTATCAATTCGGCAATTCCAGGAAATGCCGCTGTTGCCCAGCCACAGGCATATGCTCTGGTAAAATTTTCCTTCATAACTGGCTCATCTTAATTCAGCAAGTATTAACTGCAGTTTTTCTCACTCCCTCTTACAGTTGATTCTGTGAAAATTGAGTTATTACTTTCTAACATGTATTGCAGGTAGGAATGGCTGCTACATTAGCTTCTGTTTGTTCAGTACCCTTGACATCAGTCCTCCTCCTGTTTGAGCTGACAAAAGATTACAGGATATTGCTTCCTCTCATGGTAATTCTTGCTTGATAGTTACTGCATATATAATAGGTCTAAAAGGCAGCATAATATTAACCATATCATCTCAAGGAAATGTTAGCTGCTTTTGCTTTCTCAACTAGATTGTAATTCTCAGAATTTGGTGGTTACATACCTTGGCTTCAGTTAATTACAGTCCATCACACATTTCTTCAGTATGCTGCATTCTGAAAATGCGTTACTGTTTTTTTCTCCAATGTTGTCAGACAGCGTATCACCCTACATTTTTTTTTGACATTTTTGGTCTGAGAAAAATGCATTGCTCTTTCAAAGCAAAGTAGAGTATAATAAATTCTCCAAAAGTTCTCTTTTAATTCTTGCAGCTGCTCCAGTTTCTGAAACAGTAAGGGATGGCAAAACAGCCATGTGAAGATAATATTATGCAAAGCTCTGGTAGCTTGATATGGAAATCTTCTTCTCCTTCTTATATGAAGATATAGAATTCTCCATATCTTTCTGCAATATTGGGATTTAGGCTCTATTGTTGCTTTATTGTTGTTGATGAGTAGATTTTCATTACTTTGGGTATTATTGTAATATGGATGTCTACAATTTTTTAATGCTTGAATTTTACCTTCTGTTCCTGTGAATTTTGCAATTAGGGCGCTGTTGGATTAGCAATATGGGTTCCCTCTGTGACAAACCAGGCTAAGGACAGTAAAGCATCTGATGCACGGAGTTCAGTGAGAGGTTATGCTTCTCTTTCACTTGCTGATGACAAAGATGATGGAGGTGATTTAGAACTTTCTGTTATAGAAAATGGTGCAGATATTGAGGCATTGGATAAGCTTCTGGAAAAACTGGAGGTTTAATTATTTTTCCTTTCTCAACTGATATTTGTATTTGCTATTTTATCTATTTATTTCATCAATGCTGTTTCTTATTGTAATGTTACACCTTGAGCATATATATATGTATATGTATATTTTGCTTTTTATTTTTAACCTAACAGCTTAGTTTTACATCCCTAATTGTCAGGTTTCTCAGGCCATGTCAAAGAGTTGTGTGAAGGTTTCCTTGGAAATAACCTTGAAGGAGGCAAGAGATCGTATGGATGATAACCAGCAAACTTGTGTACTGGTGGTTGATGAGGAAGGCCTTTTAGAGGGAATACTAACATGTGGGGACATTAGGCGGTATCTTTCTAAGAAGTCTAGTGACGATGCCATAAGTGATTCAAGACATTTGGATGTATGTAATATGAAACTGTGTTTGTTGTTCTAAATTGTCATATTAATTTATTTAATTAGCTCATATGCATCTCTCTCTCTCTCTCTCTGTCTCTCTCTCTCTCTCATGCACACACATAGGCGTACTCAGAGTCGTTTTCTGCTTTTGCTAAAAGGTCAAAGTTCAATTCCTATTGAAGCATTTGTTGTTGTTATTATTATTATTATTTTTTCCTTCAAAATTTCTCATTATGGCTATATTTTGTGATGTATATATATTTTTCTTTCTACTTTTAAGATAAATTTCTTGTTTTAATTAATTTATATTTTTTACAATTTCTTTTTGATGCGCATTGCCAAATTCTTTGCAGGTGAGTGCATGTCTTGTTTCCTCTGTTTGTACTCGAGGTTTAAGCTATCGCGGGCGAGAGCGTGGACTATTAACCTGTTATCCGGACACCAATTTGGCGGTTGCCAAGGAGCTAATGGAGGCCAAGGGCATCAAGCAGCTGCCTGTGGTAAAGCGCACTGTGGAATCCAACAAAGAAAGGAAGCGAAGGATTATTGCTCTTCTTCATTATGATTCGATCTGGAACTGTCTCAGGTTCTCACTGATTTCATAGTCTGTCTTCTATGATTATATCCTCGTTTCCAATACTACATTTGATGCCTGATCCTGGTTTTAAATTATGATAATTAACAATGTTGCATTTATCTCATTCTTGTGGGGATTTTTTATTTTGTTTCTCAAAAGGAAAAAAATAAATAAAAAGGAAGTCTCTGGTGCTTTCCTAAGCTCATAGAGGTAACAATCTTTTGTCAAGAGAAATTAATGTAATCTAATTGAAAACGTGTATAAAAAAATTTCCTACTTCATATTTCCTCCTTTCCGATCAAACAATAGTAACCAACCAAACAGTTTTGACCAAACCCTAGAAACCCAATTAACTGTTGGCATAGCCTGAGCTTTCAAACTAACGTGTCTTGCATAGCCCATACTATTGGACCAATGGGTTCATTTTCAGCTCAATCATTCAATTTTGACATATAACAATACAATGGCAACGATAACAACTAACCTTTTTTCCTATCTCTTTTCGTTCTCTCAACTTGAATGAAATCACTCATTCTTACCTATCAAAAAAAAAAAAAAAAAAAAAAACTCATTCTCACTAGTGAATTAATTGTTCTCCTTTGCATATGGCCAAACCATCGCAAACAATTCTCTCTTATCTTTTCATCAATAGGAGCTTGAATCAGTGATGGAGGCAGCCAATGTGTTACATAGGAAAGCAACGGGTAGCAAAAAGGTGGCTAAGTCCAAAAATAAGGGACGTAGAGAGCTGTAGAACTTGATCTCTTCGGTGAATTATGGCAGGAGATATTTTAGTGTTTATGAAGATAAAAATGATTTCGTGGAATGTTAGAGGTTTAAATGATCCTTGGAAATGTCTTGTGGTGAATAAATTTTTGCGGGAGTGGAAGTGTGATGTTGTTTGTTTACAAGAGACAAAAATTGCTAGCATGAATAGACAACTGGTTTGTAGTTTGTGGAGCTGTCCATATGTGGACTGGGCTGTTTTGGAGGTTGATCGGACTGCTGGTGGTATTTTGCTTATGTGGGATAAAGGATAAGGTGGAGGTTATGGTTGGTACTTTCTCAGTGTCGGTAAAGTGGAAAGGGGTGGGGGACGGGTTTATATGGGTTGCTTAGACGTTTATGGCCCAAATGAGAATGTTGAGAGGGGCCACATGTGGGATGCGTTAGTGGGTATTCAGCAGTATTGGAGGATTCTATAGTGTTGCTTTGGGGACTTTAATATTGTTCGCTTTCCTAGCGAGTGTAGGGGCAAGACCCGTTTGACCCTGACTATGGAAAAATTCTTTGAATTTGTCGAGGATCTTAACTTGGTTGATTTGCCTTTGGAAGGAGGTAGCTATACTTGGTCTAGTGGTTTTGATTAACCAGCGATGTCTAGGATTGACAGAGCTTTGGTCACTCCAAATTGGGAGGACCATTTCCCAGATGTTACTCATAGGATTTTACCTTGTCCTATCTCAGACCACAGTCCAATCTTCTTGGAGGCAGGGGGAATGGCAAGGGGGAAAATTACGTTCAGATTTGAAAATATGTGGTTAAAGTTGGAGGGATTTGTGGATAGAGTTCAAACATGGTGGAATCGGCTTTCCTTTGTAGGTACACCTAGTTTCGTGCTTGCAAAAAAACTAAAGGCTCTGAAAGAGGACATTGTGCAATGGAATCGCCAAGAGTTTGGTAATGTAGCGCGTCAGAAGAAGCAATTACTGGAGGAGTTGATAACTTTAGACGCTAAGGAAGGGGATTTTGGTCTCTCCGATGGGGAGAAATGTCATAGGGCTGAGTTGAGGTCCTAGGTGAAGCATCTTCTATCCTTGGAAGAAATTTCCTGGAGACAAAAATCTAGGATGTTATATATCAAGGAAGGGGATAATAACACCAAATTTTTTCACGAAATGGCTAACTCCCATAGAAAGTTTAATCATCTAAGGACCTTGGAGGTGGATGGGGTTGTTTTTGAGGAGGTCTCCGAGATAACTAATCAAGTTTTACAATTTTATAAAAATTTGTACAAGGAGATTGAGGAGTGGAGGCCTTTTGTGGAGGGTTTGGAATTTGATCGTATTGAGGATATGGTGAGGGTTTGGCTTGAAAGGAAGTTTGAGAGAGAGGAGATTCTTCAGGTTGTAAGTGACTTGGAAGGGGACAAAGCTCCAGGTTTAGATGAGTTTACTATGGCGTTCTATCATCATTGTTGGAGGGTAGTGGAGAAAGATGACTTAGCGGTCTTTGAAGAGTTTTTCCAACACTGCAAGTTCGAAAAATTCCTTAATGCTACCTTCATAGCATTAATTCCTAAAAAGAATGATGCTTCTAATATTAGAGATTTTCGACCTATTAGTTTGGTGGGGAGTGTGTATAAAATCTTGGCTAAGGTCTTGGCAAATTGCTCGAGAGTGGTTTTTTATCAGGTGATTTCTGAGAATCAAAATAGCTTTGTGGGTGGGAGACAAATCCTTGACTCGGATCTTATTGCGAATGAGTGTGTGTTTAGCCGAGGGAAGAGTAGGGTTCTTGGAGTCATTTGTAAGCTCGATATGGAGAAAGCCTACGATCATGTGAATTGAGAGGCTTTGTTGTATTTGCTGAATAGGATGGGCTTTGGAGTGAAGTGGTGTAAGTGGATCCGTACTTGTATATTCACAATTCAGTTCTCAGTTTTGATTAATGGGTCTCTAGCTGATTTCTTTGGTAGTTCAAGGGGTTTAAGTCAAGGAGATCTGTTATCTCCTATACTGTTTTTGATCGTGATGGAGGTGTTTAGTCGGATGTTGAGAAGAGTGGAGGGAGTTGGCTTGATCCGTGGTTTTAATCTTGAGGGGAGCGTGTTTCACATCTATTATTTGCAGATGATACTATCATTTTTTGTGATGCAAATGTGGAGCAAATTCTTCATATTTGGTTGTTGTTACTTAGTTTTTAGGTAGTAACAGGTTTGAAGATCAATGTGCATAAGAGTGAAATGGTTCCAATAGAGGAGGTTGTTGATGTGCATGCTCTGGTTGATATCTTGGATTGCAGAGTTGGAACTTTGCCTATGTTGTATCTTGGTATGCCGTTGGGGGCTTCTCATAATTCCCCTTCAATTTGGAATCCAATTTTGGATAAAATTGAGCGGAATCCTGTTTTGGGATGTAAGTTTCTTTAGGAGTGTGCATGCTAGGGAACTAGAGGCACTGGCCGGCTTCATGGATACTATATATGGTGCGTCGGTGAAAGGGCTTGGTGAGGATAAGTTGTGCTAGAAATCTGACAGAAAGAATGGTTTCACGGTTAGTGATTATTACAATCTCTTAGTGGGCCCTAATGACTATTGTTTTCCTTAGAAAAGCATTTGGAAGCAGAAGATTCTTTCTCGAGTAACTTTCTTTGTTTGGACTGCTGCTTTAGGGAAATGCTTAACGATTGACAATTTACGAAGAAGGAAGGTTTGGGTATTGGACTGGTGCTATATGTGCAAGTGTAATGGTGAATCAGTTGATCATCTTTTTCTTCATTGTTCGGTTGCAATGGATATGTGGGCTATGGTGTTCGGGTTGTTTGGAGTGAGCTGGGTTATGCCGCAATCTGTAGTGGAGCTTCTAGCATGTTGGCAAGGAAGTTTTGGCCGCCATCGAAATGGGTATATATGGCTTATGGTTCCTCATTGCTTATTGTGGTGCCTATGGAGGGAGAGAAATGGTCGGTGCTTTAAAGATAAGGAGAGATCCATATCAGACTTGAAGCTATTTTTCTTTAGAACTTTAATGGATTGGTTGGCTGCCTTGCGGAACCAATCCCTTTCATCCTTTCTTGATTTCTTAGATTCTTGTAACTTTTGTTCTTGATTGTTTGACTCCTTGTACACACCCTGTGTACTAGGGTGTCTCACCTTTTTTGAGATCAATAAACTTTTACTTATCAAAAAAAAAAAGTTGTACCTGTCTAAGGGGGGTCGATTGATGTTGCTCAACAGTACGCTATCTAGTCTTCCGACTTACTTTCTATCGTTATTCACAATTCTTACTCATGTGGCTAATAAAATTGAAAAGTTGCAAAGGTAGGATGGGATAAAGTTTTTGCGCCTATAGCCAAAGGTGGCATGGGGATAAGGAAACTCACTACCTTTAATAAGGCATTATTGGGGAAATGGTTGTGGCAGTTTGGAAAGGAAGAGAGTCGGTTATGGAGGAGGGTGGTAGCTTCAAAATATGGGGAAGAATGGGGGGGATAGACCTCAAAGCTGGGTAGGGGAGTTCATGGGTGTGGTTTATGGAGAAGTATTCGCATGGGATGGGAGGATTTCAGCAAAAATTGTCAGTTTATTGTTGGGTTGGGGAATAGAGTGAGGTTTTGACTGGATGGGTGGTATGGAGATCAACCTTTTCAATTGGTATTTCCAAGGCTGTATGGTATTGCTATTGATAAGGAGGTTTCTGTTGAAGTTTCTCTGCCTAGGCAGGGGGTGGAGGAGAGAAGATTTTGGAATGTTCGTTTTAGTAGATTTTTTAATGATTGGGAGATGGATGAAGGGTTGCAGTTTCTTCGTATACTGGGTGCCATTACCCCTCCTATTGATGTTGGAGACCGGATGAGATGGAAATTGAAGCTTAATGGGGCTTTTGATATCCGGTCGTTTTATAACAAATTAAGGGATTCTCCTTGAACTGTCTTTCCTTGGAAAGCTATTTGGAGAGTAAAGGCCCCTAAGCGAGTTTTTTTTTTTTTGTTTGGTGTGTAGCTTGGAATAAGATCCTTACAGGAAATAATTTGAGATTGAGGAGATTGGATTTTGTGGATTGGTGCATTATGTGCCGTCATTGTGGAGAGACGGTAGACTACGTACTTCTTCATTGTGAGATGTCTTATCGGTTATGGAGTTTTGTTTTTATAACTTTTGGCTTGTC
This sequence comes from Castanopsis chinensis, assembly GCA_032878915.1. Classification (NCBI taxonomy): domain Eukaryota; kingdom Viridiplantae; phylum Streptophyta; class Magnoliopsida; order Fagales; family Fagaceae; genus Castanopsis; species Castanopsis chinensis. Next base: position 451,067 of record JAVQMG010000026.1, on the reverse strand, counting down.
TTGGGTTATTCTTAGATCGATCACAGAATTGCTTTTTGGATTGTGGGATTGGCTAGGGAAGCATTCGTCTCAGATCTGGAACTTAGTCTCGTTGTGCATCTTGTGGTGTATTTAGAAGGAACGGAATCAGAAGACTTTTGAGGATTTGGATAGTTCCAGTGATCAGTTGTTTGCTTATTTTAATGGAACTCTTTTTGATTGGTCTCAGGTGTGGGGACTTACGTCTAGTGATTCTCTCCCTTCTTTTCTTTGCTCAATTTTTCTCTTGTAATTTCTTTGTTGTTTGATTTTCATTTTTGTTTCTCTCTGTTTTCTTCTTCTTGTTTTTTCTGGGTTTGTTCTATGTTTTTCATGCATAGAGTAGCCTTTTGTATATATATCATTCTTTCTTATAAAAAAAATCAATAGTCGCCTCCCTCATCTTTATGCTGATTTATTCATTTAATATTCTATATTTCTTTGTATTCCACTTATTTACCTTAACTTCCTCCTTTCAGCTGTGCTCATTTTATGAACATATTGCTTGATTTGTGGGGTTTTCATGGGTTTTAAGTCCCCTGAATTTTTTTTTTCTAAATGCCACGTGTCTCACATTTGGCTTAAAATTGGAGAGGGGAAGATTTCACTTTTTTTCTTTTTTTTTCGTTTGGGGTTGGGGGAGGGCAATCACATTCTCTTCATTCTTTGATCTTAGATATTGAAAGTAACTTTTGGTATCTCTAGACCATCAAGTTTTACAATTCCTTCATCTTCATTTCTATTTATGCTAAACTTGCACTGCATGCACTCTATTTTAGTCTTGATTAACTTGGAGTCATTAGATTCTAAAGCATCCCTCCAAATATCCAACTATCAATGTCTTGTTTCATCCACTAAAACTTTATTTTCCATAACCTTGTCCATATGCAAAAAATGCAATTGATAAACTTATCCGTAACCAATGCAAAAAGCAAACAAATATGGACTTAATGCTAATCCTTAATACAAACCTTTTGTGATATAAAATTTGCTTGCGATGCCTCCACTTGTTCTCACCCTAGTCATAGAATTGTCTTACATATCCTAAATCAGCTTAATGTCTTTTAGAGGGACTCTTGTTTTCTAGAACCTACAGCCTCTCTACCCTATCATAGCCTTTGTTCTGATCAAAATAAAAATATTTTTATGGGCTTCTCTTTATTCTTTTATTAGATGTTTTAGTATAAAACTAAATTGATTATCAAATATTGTTGCTTGTGTCTTAACCTATGTTCTATAACCCTCCTAAATTTTCTTAGTGTTACCCATAAACTTAATTTCATGATAATTTGTATGTTTTTGAATATCTCCTTTGTTTTTGTATATAAGTATTGAAGTGCTTTTCTTCCATTTATTAGGTGTTTTGTTATTATAGATCAAATAGAAAAGGTTTGTCAACCATCCTGCACCTGCATTACCTAAGCACGTCCAAATGTTAATGGGAATTTCATTATGCCTTACGGCTTTTCCCATTTTCATCCTCAAAGCATTATTTACATATTTGTAATAAAACTTCGAATAAACTTACAATTTCTAACCTCCTTTAGATATTCAGTATGCTTAAATTTTTTTATATAGCTTCCATTTAAAAGTTTATCAAAATAAATCTTCCATCTCTCTTTAATCTCCATCTCTATTGCATTTTGCATCATTCAAGTCTCTTGTTTTTCTTTCGGTTGTCCTAGCATGTTTTATAGTTATAGATATTTCTCCCTTGTTAATTTATCTTTTGCATGAATGTACTCATTCCACCCCCAGGTGGTCCAAGTCTCCTTAGTTGACTCTATGTCCTTCAGATTCTCTAGGCACTTTTTTTTTATAAGTACTCTAAGTACTTCTTTAGCTACTCTTCTAATACAACTAGCCATTTCATTGATGCTACTTTTTAGATTGCAACCTCATGTGATTTTCTTTGATGCGAATTATGTTGATAAATTCTCTGTTATGCCCATTTGCTAAAAATTACACAGGTCATTTGATGATAGATCATTGATGCTTGGAACTGATCCAAATTATGTATTCCAAATATTTTAAATAATGTTTCCTTGTTCTCTAGTATAATGGCCACTTCTTTTGGGCCCCATGCATGATAGGTCCAATACAAGGTGAATATTTTTTGTAGGACCTATTGGCCGCCTCCAGCCTGTTGTTCACATTAGTTGGTTTCTTGTGTATATAAACTTTGATGGGTTCATCTAGAGCTGGGATCTGGGAATGAAATGAGCATGTGTGCATTATATCCTCCCACGATGTTAAAATAGAAAGTTTTGGGGAGCAATAGATTCCAAATGGTCTTTCATTGCTACTTAGTTATATCTCTATTTAGGGCACCGTTAGGCTGAGTGAAGATTCTAATGTTGTTCTTTATTCCATGACTCATGATTTTTGCTTCTAGGTTAGCTTAGATTATTTTCTTTACTTGAGGTTGATATCTTTTGTGTGTGCAGAGAGGAGATTAATCGCAGAAATTCCATATATCAGCATAGAAAAGAGAACAATCAAGAGGTGCTGGTTACTAATGGTCATTGATGGGGTCATACAATTGATAGTCAGAGTTCCTTCAACTGCCCCTGCAAAAGAAAAGTTAAAAGTTGTAAGTGAGACCATGGCCATCATTTTTGTTTTGCTGGGTTTGGGTCTCCTAAGTCAGTGAGAACCAAATATATATTCGTTAGTCTCTATGGGGGTTGAGATCTATTTTATGACAACTTTTTGCTGATATCCAAGATTCATCAGTGTAATATAGAATTAGCGCTTTGTACATGCAAATTTCTATTACAATTCATATATCTCAATGAAAAAAGAGAAGAGAAAATCTATTACAATTCGCGTCAGAAATGTAACTTGAGTGAAAAGAATAGGAAGCACAGTTTGAGTTAAATTTAAAAGTAAGTATTGAAGCAAGCGAAAATTGGCCGACTTAAAGGCTGCTGTTGAAGACATTCCAACTATAATTTAGGCTTATATATTGGACTAGAGGATTGTGGACTGCCCATGCTCATTAAAAGGTGTTTTCAATTAGTTTTGAGGCTCATGATGTATGATTTTCATTCATAGTAGACTATAATTATATATCAAAGTTGTGTATGTCTGTTCTTTGTTACTCATTTAGGATCTGAGACTTTTCTGTTGTCTGCAAACTGCAATAAAAAGATTTTTCTTTCCTCTCTTTTCAAAGTTTTCCCTCTGTTTTGTTTTTGTTTTTTTCGTTTTTAGTCTCGAGCACAGTTGGGAAGTCTTGTAAAATGTTTACTAAAATGCAAACGAGAGATAAAGCGATGCAAGTGTTTTTGTGTGACAATAACAAGAATCTAAAGTAAGAAACAATCGTGTTTGTAGAAATCTTCGTGACAAAATTGATGATAAAAATTTTGTGGAAGCTTGTAAGACTTGCCTGCTCATTATTGACAAAGACAAATTAACATGGTTTTGGGTATTCTTCTTCATTGATGGCTCTATATTAACATGGTTGATCCCGTGTATTTGTGTGCTTGTGCAAGCACTGGTATGTGTCTCTCTCACTAAACAAAATCAGCCATAGCAATTGGGACGTCTAAAGTCAGTAGAAGAGAAGAAGCGGCCTATAGATTAGAGCTTCATCCGTAGTCTACAATTTTTTTCTTTATATATTATCACTTGTTTCAAAATTTTAAATTGACAGGAAATAGCAAATATACAAAACATGAACGGTAACCGTGCATATATGCACAGTTAGGGTTTATGTGTAAATGATTTTTTATTCTTTTTTTTTTTCTCTCCCCTTTATCTTGCTCTCTCATCTGTCTTCTTCTCACAACAAAGAAAGAAAGAAGTGGGTGGAGCCATCTGGGTAGTGATTTGTTTGATATAATAAAAATTAAAGAAAATTATTATTTAAATAAAATAAATGATAGAATAAATAAATTGATGCAAGTGTTTTGTAAAATGAGCGTAAAATAAAAAAAGTAAATTTTTTTTCCTTACAAGATAGACAAGAATTTTGCACAAACTAATGCGGTTGCTCTTATTAGACACCGGGTTGCTCTTATTAGATACTGATGAGATATAAAAAACCATTACTCCAGCTTCCATTTCAATGGAGTGGGAGATGCAGGGTTCCAAAGGAAAAATCTAGTACTAGGGATTTTAAAAGCCTGTGATAAGCTTTAATCAAACAACATATATAGTTTCAGATTTTGATTGTTCAGTATTCTTGGTTGCTGTAAGTCTGTAACACGCAATAGCAGTTGTTTCAGCCTTGGTTCACGTTGTCAAGGACTTGGGACTTCCAATGTAAAAAGTACTACTTTTAATTACACAATCTTGATAGGAACATGCTCCTGCCCCATTTTCTATCATGCACAAGGTCACACAAGATTACAGATAAGGTAATCAATTTGCATGTCCTAACAATGTTGTAGTGGAGGAAAATATAGTAAAAGAAGATAACAGATATATATATTTAGCAAGGTTTGGATGACAATGTCACTTATAAAAATTAAAGAATCAAGATGTAAATAGATAATTGAAAATGACCATATATGCATATATATAGAAAAGTAAACGTTCCTACTTTCCCATAGAAAAATAGAAATGAGAAGTTTACATCTAAGGCCCAAGTGGCAGCCTACTCATAATTTGTTGGTATACCGATGAACCATTAGACAAGTTCAGACCAGGCTCAGACATAGGCTCCACCTTGGGTTCTCCTTTTGGCAACACGTAACCCATTTCATTCACCTGGCGTTGTTGCTGTGCCATGTATGGATGAACAGACATTACAGGGAGCTTGGCTTGGCCAGGACCCAACCCAGCCATTGCTAGATTGGCCAGGCCTGGTTGATTCATTCCAAACGAGTAGCCATGGGAAGGCCCCATCTGCTGCCTTCCAGGTAGGCTGAATGATCCGAGTGAAGCAGGCCTTTCAAACCTTGCCATGCCTGGGTGAACTTGTGATGGCTCGGGCCTGTGAACATGAGCTTGAACTGCGGCAGCAGCAGAAGCTTGGGCAGGTACTGCACTAGAGGTGCCAGAATTTACATGACTGCTATTGCGAGCTGCAGGAACATCATGATTGTGCTTTCCCTCATAAGTGGTGATCACTGACTTAAGATCATGTGAAGCCCTCTCCACATGCTTCCTTACTGTGCAACCTGCACTGGTGCACTTGTAGTAACTCCTGCATAAACAAAATGTCCCCATCTTTTCAGTTTTGCAATGAGAGGAAATGAGAGGACAAAGAAAATAAATAAGATGAGCTTGCAACCTTGGATTTGGATTTCCTTTCACAACTTTCTGACCATACTTGCGCCAACGATATCCATCATCAAGGATGTCTACCTCACTGGTTGTCTGGACCACAACTCTAGGTTCACGAATAGCTCTAGTGGCTCCACTCATTTCTGTTGCATAAGCTTCAATTTTCCTGGAACATATAAACAAGATTTGTATTCGTTTCATGGTGATCTCAATATTTGAAACAAGATATCATTCAGAAAACAATAGAAATATGTAGCAACCTTCTCTTAGACTCAGATTCATCTCCTTCACCATCATAACCTAATGACACACTGCCATGAGTCCCCCGGTCATCTTCGTCTTCATCATTGGAAAAAGTAGATGATGCATCCACTGCATCACCTGATTCAAAGTGAGTACCATTCTGAGCCTGCACAGAGGCAGATTGGTACTCAGGGCCCACAGATGCTGATGATGTCACCTCAAGGTTGTCATGCCTCCAATCAGAAGCCCCAGCAACAACCCCCTTTTGCGTGCTTGCCCAAACTGGTTCACCATCAGCACCACTCTGCGGCACAGCTTGTTCAGGGATATCTAGTTGCATGTCCGCAAGTGGGTTACCAGAACCAATGGCTGATCGCCGATTTGGGGGAGGTTTAGGGTGGTTATGAGCCCCCTTGTAGATGATCTCTGTTATGTGGCCCTCATGAGATCGTTCTACTTTCTTTTTAACCGGACAATTTGAATGCGTGCACTTGTAATAACTGCGTGGATATTCACTTCCTTTTACTTGTTTTTGTCCATATTTTCTCCAATTATATCCATCCTCAGATGGTGCACCACCACCACCTGCAGCCATGGGATCTCCATTGCCTCTTTGATCTGCTTCTTCATCTGGTTGCTCATCCAGTGGTGGAGAATTTTCGACAATACCACCAATAGCATCAAAGGCTCTTTGATCTGCTGAGATAGTATTAGCCCCATTATCCTTTTCAGTAGATGATCGAGAGAAGTCTGCCTGAGGATGGAGGTTGCTTCTATTCTGTGTTTGAACTTTGGTAGGTTCTGCACTTTGAATAGAATTCTCTGACTGAACAGAAACCTCAATTCTTGGAAAGGATTGTTGAGGAAGAGTGGCTGGTGTCATCTGTACAAGATGAGTGTTATTAGCAAGATGAGAATTAATTACCACTCACTCCCCATGCATCATCAAGTGCAGAGGACTCCTGAGTGATGAGCACTTATATGAATCATATCCAATGTGTGTGCATGCATTAAAATTGAATGTTCCAGTAAGTACAATTTGTATAGTATAATTACTTTGCTTGAAGTGCCGAAAAAGAAAGAGGTGCCTGGTTCTGGCATAGGCCTGAAAGCAAACGATGAGGTATTGATATCTTCAAAAAGACTATCTTTACTTTTATCAGGTGCCTCTGGCATCAATGTCAAGCTCCTACTGTCAACATTTGAAACAAATGGGAATTTTCCAGTTGTTGGAGATGGCTGTGCCTGTAGTTTGACAGGTTCAGAAGGACACATCAGGCAGAGAAACATCAACAGAACTAGTAGTCTGCCTTCAATGTAATGATTTGGCAATTGCCAGAGACTCAATCTTAATCAAAATTCATGTTAGAAAAAGCAAAGACATTATGCAGATATTATAATAACCAATAATTTGAATCTACTTGTCTCATTGCAAAGGATAATGACTCAGCAAAGTTACCTATATATATATATATATTTTTTTTTTTTTTGAGAAACAAGTTACCTATATATATATATAAATAAAAATAAAAGATAATGAATCAGCAAAGTGAGCTTCAACATTCAAAACTCATGTTAACCCATTTTCTAATGACAGAAGCCTTAGCATTTTCAATTATCTTCTCTCTCTTAATCTGCTATAGCTATTTAACTGTCAGTAGAAATTGGTCATAAAAAACTTCTTTCAGCAATGAACGATTTATCATAGCTTAGCAAGTAAGAAAGTGTGTATGACCAATATATTTCTAACTCAGTCTAAAGTAGAGTTGAAAACAGCATGGATGACTTCCACTCCTAGGCCCCTAACGCATAATAAGCAATTTAGCATATACCATTATAGCCTGATGCAATGTCCTCATATACTATACATTACCAAGAAAATGAACGAAACAGTATTTAAAAACCAAAAAGGTTAAAAATCTTAAGCTTACCAGAGAATTGGAAAGGAAAACAGGAGAATCTAGCAGCAGTGTAGTGGGACTGAGACCAGGAGGTATTGTTATGTAAGGAGAACGGTTGTCAGAACTCAAAGACAGGTCAGCTGATCTAATGCTTTCCGTATTCAACCTAGGGGCATTAAATCCAGCTCTGGCTGCCATCCTTTCAACAAGGCCACCACGTGAGCCAGACTTTTGCTCAGAAAATGAACCAAATTCAGTGAGTTTGTCACTAGAAAGACAGCCTTGTAGTGTACCATTGTTGTTTACAGCTCTATTTCCTGACACCATTTGGTCTGGAGGTCGTCCCAGAAAGAGTCCTTCACTTCTATTACTGCTGGGAGTTTCTGAGACCAATGGTCTGGACCCAATATCCTCACCTAACATTGCAGAGAAAAATGTTCTTGGGCTTGGACTTGGAGGCACCCAATCTCCAATTATAGCAACATTGTCGTCAATCCCAGCCATGCACAAGCTCAAAACCGGGACTACCAACAACAAAAAATTGAGGTCTGAGGTTGCACCCAGATGGAATTCCTGAGTTCACAATTGGGGTCTAAACAAATTTAGCCCAGTTATTCTGAAATGGCATATAAAGCTATATTAACAAACAATTCAGTCAAAGAAGAAATGGGCTTCCTTTACGTTAATTGCAGAGAAAATGAACAAAAAGAAAGAAAGGAAAAAAAGAAAATCTGTTTACACATTATACGCAATCTAAGAGAGCAAAAAACGACCACTTCCAGAAAATTAAGAATTAAGAAGAAAGATAAAATCTTGTTCTTTGTCTGAAAACTGGGGATTATAAAATAACATTCTAAGACAACATTCATTAACAAAGTCATAGGTATCTTTATCCACAAACGAAAATGGATTGCAGACGAGAAAATTTTCCATCTTTGTGTCCAGCTTTTCAGTTTGCGCAAGGTTAAAAAAAAAAGAATCAAAATTTGAAGAAGATCCATAAGAGAAACATACTTTGATAAATTAAACAAAACCCAAATATATTAGATCCTAAAAGCACGCTAAGATCTAATAAGATAAACAAACTCCACAATCAAAACCCAACAATTGCACAGACTGCAATAGTTAACATTTATCAATAAACAAAAAAAAAAAAAAGACAAGATGAGATAAGATATTGATTGCATAAGATCAGACAAAAATTTCCCAAATTTGAAAACTGAAAGACACATACATAACCCAAAAAAAAAAAAAAGTGAAAGAGAGAGAGAGAGAGATAGGAGATAATGATGAAATGAATAAAAATGATTACCTGAATGATTATAGACTCAAATTAAGTGTGTAATATATGTATTTATGTGAAGGAAGACTCAGCCACCTTCACCACCACCACTACTACACAACACAGACTCAGACTCAGACTCAACCCCGCTTTAGTCCCTAACTGTCTTGACCTGACCAATTGTCCAGACCCAGACCCAGACCTAGACGCCCACTAATTTCTCTTTTCCATTTTTGTTTTTCTCTTTCTTTCTCTCAAATCTTCTAGCTTTCAGTCTCTATGTTTTCTGTTTCAGTTTGAGTTTTAGCCCAATTTGATAATGATGATATTCTTCCAGAATAATTACAAAAAGAGAGATATAATATAATATAATATTATATTGATTAGTATTTTATTATTAATATTATAATAAAGACAAAGGGGGTGGGGGAGGTTGGGAGGGAAAGGAAAAGAAAGGAGAGGAAAGGAAAGAAAAAAAAAAAAAAGAAAAAAGAAAAAAAGGGAGGGTGATTGTGTTATGTGCTGTGTGCAGTGGTGGCGGTGGTGGACCGGAAATTTGATGGAATCTTTGAAAGACAGAAAGAGAGAGAACAAAAAAGAAAAGGAAAAAACAAAAGCTTTAAACAAAGCTTTTTTTTTTTTTTTTTATCTCACAAGGATTCTAATTTTTCTTCACCTCTGCTTTGCCTCTTTGATTGATTTCCATCTCCTAATTATTATTCCCTCTCTTTTGAACTCAACTCAACCCAACCCTTTCCTTTCCTTTTCTTTTTAACTCCACCCCAATCACACCTCCTCCAACTACTAGCTCATCCTGTAACTGCTTCATCTTTATTTTACGGCTAAGATTTTATTTTCTTCGATTGACAGTGTGTACTCAATTACATTACCTCTAGATTTTTAATATTTAATCTAAATTATAAAATAGATTAATTTCAAAAATTAAAAAAAAAAAATCCTCTAGGTAGTTCATACACTTTCTAAAACTAATGAGGTGTTTGATTGTGCTAGAAATGCATTTTAATTTTAATTTTAATTTTGAGTTTTTTTTTTTTTTGGGGGAAATTGGAAAATAGTTGTACAGCTGGGGTGTCAAAAGTCTAGGAGAGTATAATAGGTGCTAAGTGCTAACACCTGTACCCTTCAAATGTGAAGGATGTTACAACCACCAACTATTTGCTTCTCTGCCTTGTTTTACCATTTTGGGTTGTGCCTAAGCTACTACCTATTATTATATATTGTTCTTCCAATTTTGGCATTCACAAATTGACACATTCAGTTTAGTTGTACACTACACTATTTTTGCGTAACAATAACCAGTTAATGACTTCACAAGTGTCTATCTATGACTTCAGTTATATCTTTCATCAATGAATTTGTCTCACTTTCAATCTAATAAGTTAACCACGGTTTAGTAGATTTTGTGGTATATATTTGTGTTAAAATCTTATTGATTTTCTTTGTGTGTATGTTTGCTTCCATATATATAAAGTTAATTGTAACAGTTTGGACTGGATGGTAATCCATGAAGTGCAAGTGTTTCGGACTAGAAACCATTATCTAATGTCAAAAATTGTGTAAAAGGAAAACTATGTTTGTATTCATAGAGCAACCTAGTTCCTTAGATCTGTATCTTAAGTTCTAAAATTAAATTTAATTATGTAATTGCATTGGCCAATAATGCACAATTTTCTTTCAAGAAAAATTAAGTGCTAGAGTCACGATAATAGGTGTCTTAAAGCATTCTTATCAAACCTTTCAAATGCTAAAAATCTTTTTTTTTAGCATTTGAAAGGTTTAAGCCCCTCCATCAAACATTTTATATTGCAAAATTTTTGCAATTGATGAATAGTAATTATTTTTTATTTAATGGGGCCCACAAAGGAGAGGGAGGAAAAATAAAAAAATTAGTGAAAAATAATAAAGAAACAATATTTAAATAAAATTGTAAAAAAAATAGAAGTTTTAATATAGGTTGGATTGGAAAGTAGTATTGTATATGTTATAAATATAGGTTTTGAGAGAGTAAATATTAAATTTTTTACAATATTTGATAAGAATGCTATTAGTGTAAGTCTTAAAGATAAAATTTTATAATAATTTTATCTTCTACCTTTACAGGGAGTTGAACCACTTTTCGAAAGAATTGAGTTTTATTATTATTATTATTATTATTTACTTTTGTTATTTTTGAATATTGGAGAAACTCCTTCAAAGCATCCTGAGCGGTTGGCAAAGATGCCCGTTAAAAAAGCCTAAATTCAATCACGTGGCTTATTTGGTCAATGCAGCCACATTACTTTTTTTTTTTTTTTTTGAGAATAATGCAACCACATTACTTAATTTACTGTTTTTGTCAATTTTATAAATTAAGTTGCATTTAATACTCCATTAAACAATATTATTATTATTTTTAAATCAAATTATTTGTATATATCAAGAAAAGCAGACACAAGCACAACAAATTTATACTACTAGCCAATGAAATTATTTACACAAATATTTTTCTTTATTAAAAGTGTGCATTACAGCTCACAATTAGTGGGTTCAATACCAGTTAGCTCAACTGATAAAGTCCCTAATAATTGTATAAAAGATTTGGGGTTCAATATCCGCCTACACCAAAACTTATTAACGTTTTAGTCTAATAATAAAGAGCTATTATCAGGAGCGAACGCTATAGGTTAGAACTCTCTAAAAAAAAACTCACAATTAAATATTGAGTATTTCTCTTAAGTTATGCCCCTAGGGGCATTGTGGATGGAACTCTAAATTTAATTTAGTTGAAATATGTTATCATTTGAAAAAAAAAGGAAAGAAAAAAAGAGAGCATCTTCCAGCACTGTAGGTTCACAAAGAGTCCACAATCCGCATTTAGTTTAAAGAATTTTGGGGTAGATAGAATTAAAAAACGAGGTAGTGAATGAAGTTAAAAAAGAATTTAGGGGTGAGGACAGAGCATTAAGACAGTTTACACAGTGGATGATCGGAGCTCCCAAAGATCAAAGAATGGTACTGACCCACCACAAGTCAAGATTCTTAAGTGTCACCGCTTTATTAATTAGTCTTTAGTCTCTAGTCTACACTTGAGTCTTGAGACTTGAGAGAGGGAATCAAGCAATTACAAAAGACCTTCATGAGAAGCTTCCAAATATGGTGAGGTGAGGTTATTATTATTTTGCTACTTTGAAACCTATGACTTTAGTTACATGGTTGAAACTTGAATGGATCCAATATACCATAAACTAGCTATATAGCCTATATAGCTCCAACATAAATATACATATGTTTGTAACTTTTACACGAATTTTACTTTCTCTGAAAGGATATGAAAAGAGCTTTGAATAATTAATGTTTCATTATTAACAAGATTGTTGGCGATGGGATTATAGATTCAAAATTGACATGAATGCTTTTTTCTACTACATCTTCACAAAAAGGAATGATTTGATGCAAAATAATAATAATAATAATAATAATAATAATAACTTAGGAAATTATATATGTATATAGAAAGCTTTGGAGACAAATGTTGGCTTTCATCACTTTGCTTCTTACACGAAACTTAATGTATAAATTTAACAAGAGACTATTATGTAGTTGTTAATGTGTTTGGTTTAGTTTTTTTTTTTTTTTTTTGGTAGCTTTGTGCCTACTTCTACTACATCCCCTAATTAAGTAGGTCAAGGTTTTGACTATACATTATGATGCGATTCTTTATGTGATTGAGATGTTTATCCTTTTTTTTTTTTTTAATTGGTTATAGGTCTGAAAATAGGTGGTGTGACCGTGTGAGGTTTACCCTTGCTAGGCTTTTTGTACACTGTTTTCTCTTTGATTAATGTAAGAAATTCTTTTTCATACATTAAGAGAGAGAGAGAGAGAGAGAGAGAGAGAGAGAGAGAGAGAGTCTAACCTAAGTAATATGTTAAATTGAAAAGGACAAAATATGAAGTTTAGGCCCACAACATGAGAGTGATTAGTTTTCTTAAAAAATGACGATTAAAAAAACTAAATTTATACCTCAAGGGATTTGTGATGGTGTTTTGGTAGAGTTTCGGTCCAGATAATTTTTTATTCCCAAACCAACAGCAAAGCAAAGCTCCCATTATTCATAATACCATGGCTGTAAAAAAGAAACAAGATAGAGAAACTTAAAAAAAAAAAAAATAATAAAAATGAAAAAAGAAGCATAAAAGCTACTAAAAATCCAACATTGCTACTAAATCATCAAACCCAACATTGCTACTGAAAATCCACTAACAACATTGCTAAAAAAACAAAAATTATCAAAATAAAACCCAATAGATGGAGAGGCTGAAAATCCACTACCAACATTGCTACTGAATCATAAACAATAAGAATGGCAACACTCATCACAAAAAATGGAGGAACATGGAAATGGAGGAACATAGAAGAACAGAAAATAACGAAATAAAACCCAATAGAAGGCGGGGCTGCATTTGGGTCTCACCGGAAAGTTCACAATCGATGAACAGAGCTGTGTAAATCTTGGTGTGCAGGTGCTGATCGACGGAGAGAAGTTGCTAATCGGCGGAGTGAACAGAGCTTTGCTTCAGTCTGTGCATGCTGTGGGTTTGGGAGGAGGAAAATGTGAAGTGAAATGGAAGGAGTGAGAATATGGTAGTTGGGAGAGTGTAAAGGAAAAGTGTTGTTGCTCTCATTCAGAAGCTGTGCATTGATGGAATGGTCTACAGTGATGTAACAGTACACTGCTGCGAGACCCAACATTTGTCCAAAATTACAAGTGTGCCACTGAGTTAAGATATCTCATAACTTGAAAACATCCTCAGGCAGTTCCCAAATTTGTTAACTTACAAGCCTGTCAACTGAGTTTTCTTAATTGAGTTATCATTCGGATTAAGCAGCCAAACAGACTTCAATGATGTGGGGCCCACGGTTTTTGGGTTATGAGTTAACAAAACTCAGTTTTGTTAACTGAGTTTGGCTAAATCCAAACAAGGTCTTATTTTCCAAAACTAAGAATTTATTTGTATTTTGTTAAACTTTGGAATAATGTTGGATTGAGGGATCATTTACTTCTACTTTATATAATAATAATAATGATAATGAATACAGTGTAGAAACAACTGGTCGATCATAATGAATTGTTATGTTATCTTTAAATATCTATCCTTTGTTATAAAATATATTTTATATATAAATATCAAAAGGATCTAATTCTACCCTAATAAAATCGTGCGACGTGGACCTTCAGTTAATGTATGTTCTAGCTAGCCCATTAATTCCTCTGTTGCCTTCCTCTATTTGTTGTACGTCTGGTTGTGAGCTTTCCGGCCACTTCTTTTCTACTCTTATTATTCCTAGTATTCTATATGATGGATGATAATGATTTAATCATATCAATCGAATCTATTACTATACAAGTTGAAACTTTAATTAGCCATTAGCCTATGAATTGTGTTTGTGGCCTACGTACGGGCTGATGAGTCAAATGCACTTTACCGTTGGCTAAAATGAAGAGAAATGTTACGTCCACAACATTTTTATAATATTTTCATAATAAATTATAGGTGGTTAGTTGTTATTGGTTCAAATTTGAACCTAACACTAAGATTACTTTTTTGCCCTAACAATAACAACCAGTAACAATCTGACACTTAGAATTTGTTGTAAAAATATTTTGGACATATTATCTCTAAAAAGAAATGAGGCTAAAATACATTTGCGGTTGGCTAGAATTTTGAAGCGTCCTGTGAAATTCTCTCACTATCTTATCTTATCAAGTGTCTCTCTCTCACTGGCCCTCCCTATATATTAGGGTGAATGTCGAGTACTGTGGGGATTAGGCGACAAAGCTCACTATGCGCCATGGAAATTTAAGATTGCTATGATTGGTCTCTACAGAGCTTGTCACTCAACAAGAATAATAAGTGGGATCTAAATTGGTATAGTTGGCTTTGAGCTTTGGCGTGCAAAATCTTGACACCAATCTCGAACAATAACCCCAATTTATTTTTTATTTTTTATTTTTAAAGATTAAAAACCAGGAAAACCACTAATTTTGGTTAGTGTCAGTTGATCAAAAGCTTGTTAATAGTTTTTTTCTTGCACCCCTAGGTATCACTGTTAAGACTTTCAAATTTTACAATTGACACCCTTGGCTTTTATAATGAAGTTTATGTGTTCTTTTCATTGACCTATGGTCAATTACATTTTCATTGTTAACCCACTTAAAAACACTTCTTCTTCTTTTTTTGGTGTGTCCAAAATGATGTTATTTACGAGTGAATTAATGACAAGATTCTAGTGGCGTTGATAGATATTATTGTCATATTTGAGAGTGAAAATTACAAATTTTCACAATTAAGGGACCGAATTAAAAGCAAACCTAAACATAAGAGGAGTAAAGTGCAATTTAACCTAAATATTAATATCTTTTTACAACCCACTTTACTTTACTTTGTGATGTAATGTGATGAGGGACAATAAAGGTTGCAATTTGCCAATTGTTTTTAAATGAATGAGAAAATTTCATGAAAGCAAAATAGCACCATAACATAATTGATATCAACATCGGTTATCGAAAATATAGTTATGTATTCCATAAACTACAAAGAGGCAAGACTTCTGTTTAGTGCATTAAAGCACTAGACGGAACACGAGACCGAACATGTGTCATGTCCAGTGCTTTAAAACATTAGACACAAGCTAAACCCATTACAAAGAGCTATTATAGATAGAGTTTTTACCATTCTTATTCCAAATAAACCCATATCTAACATCAACAAGAACAGATAGCACAAAATCAACTTCTGACTGAACTTCTCCCGATGTGAATCCTAGCTTTCTTTTCAAATATCAAGTAAAACATGGTGGATGACAACGCTCCAAGACAATTTGCCAATTTTAGTCTTTAGGATTTGTTCTTGTTTTTTTTTTTTTTTTAACTACATTAAGAAGAGAGAGATGTAATCTCTAGAAATTGAACTAGAGTCCTAAAAAGTGCCAATGAGCTATGAAGCTCTTGGCGCCCTTAGGAATTTTCAAGTCAATAATAGATGGAGACTTGTGCTTCATAGTTCATATGATATCTAGTTTGTTTATAAGACACGTACGAAGTCAAATCCCATGCCTTTGTTTTGTGAAGTTTTTCTTTTGGATATTGCTACATAAACCTAGGCAGAGAACCTTTATTTATTTTGCTGAAAACCTAGGCAGAGATCTTGGCGCATGGAGGGTTTATTTGAGATCTATTTATTTTGCTAAAATTAAATATTTTTTTTCCCAAAAGTATTATAGATAAAGGTAAAAGTTAGTTAAAATAGTACAGTAGGACCCATAAATAGTAACAAAAAGTGCAATGGGCCCATGAATAGTAGCAAAAATAAGCTAAATAGTAAAATAAATTGACTTTTTTATTTAGAACCAAACGCACACATGATCGATATATAATATATTTGTCCAAATCCAATCTTAGTATTGAAAGTAGTAATTATTTTATGAGACAATTTTACGAGACCTTTCTCTTATAGCACTTAGAGCGCACAAATGTGTGGATCCCAATATATTATGAGAGAGATTTCATGAGATTGTTTCATTACCATGAATGGTTTTTTTTTTTTTTTATATATATATATTTTTAAAGGGAATCACATTACCAAGGATTTTTTTTTTTTTTTAGGATGACATGACCAAGGACTTTGGCATGTAGAAGACTTCTTAAACTTAATTTTTATATTTATTTGTTACTTTATATTGACATGTTACCTTTTCCTTTTCTTTTTTTTAATGTCTTCCTTTTTTTTTTATTTTATTTTTATATCATGTATTTACTACGTAGAGATTGATAGATTGATTTTCGCTTCTAAGCTAAAAAGATAGATTGATTTTCGCCATGCATTTTATTTTGTGTATCCAACTACTGTGCTAATAGGCTTACCGAATCTGAACATACATATTATCACGTGCATCTTTTTTTTTCTTTTCATTTTTTTACTTGTCTGTCTACGTGAATTAAAAATAAACTTCCTGTTCACTTCATTAAAGTAAAAAATAAAAAACTGCTTGTTGAGGAATAAAACTAGGCAACGATTTGTAATAGATAGAGGACGGATGGGCAGAATTAATTGATGAGTTCTAGTCATAGAGCTGTAAATGAGCTGAGTTTTGTCTAGTAATACATGTTTAAACTTGGCTTGTCAGGAAAAATCGAAAGCTCAAACTTAGCTTGAGCTTGTGACAAACTTAAAAATAATCTTTGAGTTTGAGCTTGTGAGAAAGCTTAAAAGCTTAAGTTTGGCTTGGCTTGGTTTGGCTTGATTTGATTAATTAGTCAAGCCAAACTCAAGCTTAATATTAAGCTCAAACTCAAGCTCAAGTCAAGTTTTTGAGTTTGAGATCTAAAAAAAAAAAAAAAAAACAGTATTAAATGCTTAAATCTCTAAAATTAAGAAAAAAGAAAATAGTATACTAATTTTATCATGCATCTAGTCTAGTCTTGCTTATGATTAACTATTATTCAAATTAACAATTTACATAATTAAATTCATTCACCATTCATTATCTGCAGCTTCAACAATTGTTCAAAATACAATTTTTACATTCACATTAGAAAAGTACTTGTTTGTAACTATTATGAATGAGAGAATACTAACATGTTTCATAACTTTACTTTAGATAATTGATAGTGAATGATCATATGTGACCTACTTAATTATTTATTTATTTTTTAAATGTAACTATAATCTAAAGTGGTTCTTGATCAATTTAAAGGGAAGAAAATAAATTAAAGTAATATAAGTATTGATCTCATGTTGGCCATATTATTATTAAGATATGTATAATGAGTATATTTAGCTAACATATATAAACTTATAAATAAGTCTATACTTGAATTGTTGTATATCAAGTCTAACAGCTCACAAGCTTCTTTGTGAACAAATTTTCTTACTTGGACTCTACTTGTTTATTAAATAAATCTAAAACTGAGGTTTAAGCTTGACTTATTTATAAATAAACAAATAAAAATAAGCTTTTTATTGAGCTAAATCCAAATTATTCATCCTCGATTTGGTTCATTTTTGTCCCTTATTCTAGACCTGAACAGAAACTACAGCACGTACATATGGAGCATGGAGGACATTTAAATAGGATGTGTGTCTCTCCCATCGCCCTACATAACGTACAATGTCCACATCTATTAAATGCTCCGCCATCTCTGGATTTCCAAACTTTTTTTCATTATAAATTTTTTCTTGGAACGCAACATATGCAGCTTCGTCCAATAAATAAAGGCCTGTAGTGTAGTGAATTATTGCAATAGTTAGAGCATTTACATGCGTTGAAAAATAAGTATGAATTAAAAAAGTTTAAAGTTTATATTGTATATTCAAGAATTATGTCATTTTAGATAAACATCACTGTAAGTTTTTTTAAAAAACATTCTTCCCTCTTTTTGAGTGTATTAAAAATACTTAGTACCCGTTTGGATTGAGCTTATAATTTCAGCGTTTTAGTGTTTCTGCGTTTTCCACCTTTTTTTTTTTCAACGTGCATGAACAGTAACCAGTACTGTTCATGCACGTTTTTTCACTATAGCAACACTGTGCATGAGACAAAAATTACTGTTTGGCACTGTTTATACACTGTTCACGCACTGTTCATGGGACCCACAAGTACTTTATTCAGGAAAAAAATATTAAAAATGGGTCCCACAATACTATTCACACATTTAAAAATTATTTTGCTACAGTGTTTTCAGTTTTCAATTTTCAGCAATAAGCTCTATCCAAACGGATCCTTAGTATTTAAAAAAAAAAAAAGTAGCAGCATTTTTAGTCAAATTTGATTTATAAAATTACTTTAATCGACTCATTTATACATGCATCTATATTAGACTCAATATTCTACCTTTAGTGTAATTTAAAATACCTATTTTATTCATTATTAATTTAATTTAAAAAATCATTTTTTTAACACTGATGATGAACAGTACCTCACTACAAAGTAACGTGGTACTATTCATCTCTAATTTTTTTGGGTTATTTTGAGGAGGTTGATGCATGATTAAATTGTGGGGGTTTGACTTTTTTCTTTTCTCTCTTTTTTTTTTTTTTTTTTTTTTAACATCAAGCTAGTTTGAGTGGCTTGATGCGATTGCTCTTAAGAACCCTATTTCTCATTATTAGTCAAATTGAACTGAAAGTTGAAACAGTCAAATAGATTATTTTGATAGTTATGATATTAATATAAGAAATATTTTTAGAATCACAATATAATTTGAATATATGATGTTGATTATATGATGGTTGCTTTTCATTAGTAGACTGATTTTTATTTTTGTGGGTTATTTAAGTGGAAGTCTTTTATTTGATCACAACCAAAAAAAAAAAAATTTATTAAACAAACGAATCAAAAATACTCAGAGTGGCTATGAGCATTGTAACTCAACTAATGCTCCTTAATATTTTCAACAAAACTAACACCTTTTAATATTTTCAACAAAAAAGTCTAGTATTCAATTTTTTTTTTTCCGTTATAAGTATCAACTTATAAAAAAACAAATACTTGAGTAGATTATTATTATTAACTCAATAATTGATCAACTTAAACCTTTTTGTTAGAAATATAAGAAGTGGTAATACTCAAATAGACTTGGTCAAAGAAAGAGAGGTGTGAATATGATAAATCAATAACATAATGAAATGAAAAAACTTGGGAGGAATAAACCAAAAACTGGCATATAGATGGAAATTTTGTTAGGAAGTGATAAAACAAGGAGCCAAAATGGAAGGATGACGCATTGACGGACCCCAAACCCACGGCATAGCACAGCACAAGCCTCAACTCAAGCCACACCGAAAAAGGAGTCCAAATTTGAATATATATCGCAGTCACAGTAAGCAGTAACATTAAGGACAAAATGTAAAATTGACTCTCTAAGTTTTTTCAGATTTTATTTCAGTTCTTTAATTTTGTTTTTGTTCATTTTAGAGCTGGTTTGGATACAGCTTAAAAAAAGTTGCGTTTCTGCGTTTTCGTGTTTTTTTTTTTTCCAACGTGCATGAACAGTTACTGTTCATGCACATTATTTCACTGTAGCGGCACTATGTGGGAGACAAAAATCACTGTTTGGCACTGTAGCGGCACTGTTTACGCACTGTTCATGAGACCTACAAGCACTTTATTCAGAAAAAAATATTAAAAATGGGTCCCACAATACTATTCACACATTTAAAAATTATTTTGCCACAATATTTTCAGTTTTCAGCAAAATGCTCTATCCAAACGGACCCTTAGTCTTCTAACTTTCAAGTTTATTCAGTTAAGGTTTTTTTATCAACTTTTGTTATATGTTGTGGCTAATTTTTTAATTTTTTCATCAAATTTTTTAAATTAAAAAAAAATTCAATTAATGATTGAAAAATATTTTCTAAATTTTTTTTTCAAAAAATTTTAACAAAAGTTAACGGAAATGCCTTAATTGAATAAATCTAAAACTTAGAGGACTTAAATGAATTACAAAAAAGTTAAAGGACTGAAATGAAATAAAAAAAAAAAAAGTTAAAGAGTCAGTTTTGCATTTTAGCCTATCATTAACAAACACTACGTTAGTCTACCTCTCTACCATTCCATTCATGATTCATGTGACACTTACTTTTATATCCATTTCTTTAACCCAACTTCCAAAGAAGCTGAATAATAAAATAAGTTAGTTTTTTTTTTTATTTGGAGCCAAACACACACATAATCGGTATATAATATATTTGTCCAAATCCAATCTTAGTATTGAATTATGAGTAGTTTGAAAGTAGTAATTATTTTATGAGACAGTTTTACAAGACCTTCCTCTTATAGCACTTAGAGCTCACAAACGTGTGGATCCCAATATATTATGAGAGAGATTTCATAAAATTGTTTCATTACTATGAATTTTTTTAAAATTTTTTTATTATTATTTTTTTAAGGAATCACATTGCCAAGGATTTTTTTTTTTTTTTTTTTTTGAGGAAGACCAAGGACTTTGGCATGTAGAAGACTTCTTAAACTTAATTCTTATATTTATTTGTTACTTTATATTGACATGTTACCTTTTCCCTTTATTTGTTTTAATGTTTTCCTTATTTTTTATATCATGTATTTACCACGTAGAGATTGATAGATTGATTTTCGCCATGCATTTTATTTTGTGTCCAACTATTGTGCTAAGAGCACTTGTAATAGTGGAGCTAAATAGCTATTTTAACTCCACCAAAACACAAAAATCAGCCATGCAGTAGTGGAGTTAAAGGTATTTTTTTTACCTTCATTGCTACAGTACATATCTATAGATAGATGTGCACTGTAGCTAAGGGCTAAAAAAAATAGTTTTTTATTCTCACTTCCTATTAAAATATTATTTATTTAATTTTTTTTTCTTTTTTCCTTTTCCGTTCAGAACTCTCAACTCTCACCTCTCTCTCTCAACTTCCTTTCATTGCTGCCAGCCCACCCCCACGTTGCCAACCCACGTCACTGGCTCACGCTGCAGATCCACATCGCCGATCCACGCCGCCAACCCATCTCGCCCTTACTTGGTTGCTTTTTATTTTTCCCCCAGCTGTGGCTGTGGTGTAGCGTGGTGGTGGTTGTGTGGGTAGATCAGCGTCAGTGGATGGATGGGTTCTTCGGCATCAGTGGGCTATGCGTGGGTTTGTGGGTAGATCGGTGCGTTTGCAGTGGTGGCTCGGGTGGGTTTTGTGGTGGTGGGTGTGGGTGTTGCCTGGTGGGTCTGGTGGTTGTGGGCTTGGTTGATTTTTTTTTCTTTGTTGTGGGCTGTGGCTGTGGTGGTGGTGGTGGTGGTGATGTGGTTGTGTGTATGGCTGTGATGGTTGTGTGCAGTGGTTGTGTGTAGTGAATGTATTATTTTAATATAGTAGATATGTTATTTTATTGTGATGTTTATATTATTTTATTGTGTTGAAAAATAAAATAGATCTACTGCTGCAGCATATGTGTAAATAAAATAGATAAAATAATTTTTTGTGATACTAAATAACTAAATTTTTAACTCCATTATTGTGGATGATTTAATAGGCTTACCAAATCCGAACATATATATATATATATATATATATATATATATATTTATTATCACGTGCATATTTTTTCTTTTTTTACTTGTCTGTCTACATGAATTTAAAATAAACTTCTTGTTCACTTCATTAAAATAAAAAATAAAAAACTTCCTGTTGAGGAATAAAACTAGGCAACAATCTGCAATAGATATAGGACGTATAGGCGGAATTAATTAATGAGTTCTAGAGCTGAACAGAAACTACAGCATGTACATATGGAGTATGGAGGACATTTAAATAGATGTGTGTCTCTCCCATCACCCTACATAACGTACAATGTCCTCATCTATTAAATGCTCCGCCATCTCCGGATTCCAAAACTTTTTTCATTAAATTATTTCTTCGAACGCGGCACATGCAGCTGAGTTCGTTAAAAGGCCCCTAGTGTAGTGAACTTTAGTAATAGTTAGAACATTCACGTCAGCTTAGTTGCATTATTAGTCAAATTTGGTCTATAAAGCTACTTTAAATTTTTTTTTTTTGATAATCGATAAAAGGGGTGTTTATAGTTGTATTAAACCCCCGGACAGAACGCCGTGTCATACATATTCGTAAACACGTGTGAGAGTCACCTCATTTCTGAGTACACCCCTCATTAAGGATGTCCACCAATAGAAGACCGTTGGCAGAACTCGAACCCAAGCCTGACAAGCAGGGAAGCGAAGTCCTGACCAACTCAGCCAACCCCTCATTGGCAAAGCTACTTTAATTTACTCATTTGTAAATACATATATATTAGACTCAATTAGAGATGACAATTTTTCCCTGCCTCGCTTAATCCATCCTTGCTCATTTCGTCCCACGTGGATTTTTCATACCTTGCAAAGATGGTGGGGCGGGGATGGAGCAAGATTTTAGCCCCGCATCGCACTGCCCCGGCTCGACTCTTCCCACCCTGCGTTGCTAAGGGTTATAATTGTAAATTTTTCATATCCTAAAACTCTACTATTTAATAGCTTATTTTATTATACCTAATATGATTTTCTACCTTTATTTTGTAATGTGTTATATTATGAGATTTTTTATTTTTATATTTATTTTTTATGATTGTCTTGTTAAACACTTAGATATTTTATTCAATTTTTTCTAAAAATTGATTTGATTTGATGGGATAAATTTAGTTGTAATTTCAAGTATATTTTTATTAATGAAATAGGTTTCACTAAAAAAATTGTACTTGTTGTAGGGCAAATTAACAAAAAGTAGAGTTTTACGGGGTGATGTGGGGCTTTGTGGGGCCCCAAGGGGCAGGGATGGGGTGAGAAAGTTTTCCTTGTTCTGCGGGGCGGGGCGAGGTAGGATGGGGATGAGGCAAGACAAAATCATGTTGAGTAGGGACGAAGACCCTATCCTTCGGCTCCGCCCTACTCCATTGCCACCCCTAGACTTAATATTCTACCTTTAATTTAATTTAAAATACTTATTTTATTCATTATTCATTATTTCTCTCTCTCTTAGGAACCCTCTGTGTCTCTCTGTTTGTTTCTCACCATCTCTTCCACTAACCATCGAACCTCTCTCTCTCTTCCTCTTAATTTCTCTATTCCTCCCTGGCCATTGAACCTATTGTCAATCTTTCTGTGGGTGGATTGGTTGGGGTTCGTGGTGGTAATGATGGCAGTGATAGACGGCTCGTGGGGTTGGGTTTATTGTTCATTAGGTCTTTGAGTTGAGGCTTTTAATGGCTATTTGTAGTGGCGAAGCCACATGCATCCTTGGGGGGGCCTTGGCCCCTCCAAAATTTTTATTTTTTTTTTTATAATATGGGTAATTTTTTTATAAATATTTTAAAGGTTATATATATATATATAAAAAATAAAATAAAAAAGTTGGCCCCCCAAAAGAAAGCATTGATTAACTAATCTAGTAATCCTTTCCAAAAAAAGAAAGTCTAGAGTTGATATACAATTGCAATAGAATGAAACAATTAGACAATAAGTTTTGTGAGTAAATAGTGGGACCCTTAATTGTTAGCTCAATTTAAATCCTATTAATGCATTTGAAATTATTCAACATTGATAATATATACAATTTGGTTGAAATTTTCTATTCTCAAGAGTTTATCAAGAAAAAAAAAAGCTCATATGGGACTACAGTTATAACAATATGATTTTGATTTGTCAAACATGGATGAAGTTTTGCAAATAATTTACACATTAAAAGGAAATTATGTATAATTTTGTTATAAAAATAATAATTGATGAAGTTTATTACGTGAAGTATTATTGTCAAGCATGACTTTTATAGAAGATGCTATATTCATTTTTTTTAGTTCTTTATATTTTTGTGTTGAATACCCAATTATACAATGTTTGTATACTTATTAGAGTTTAAGAAGATTATTAGTTTCTTTTATAAAGAAGATCTTGTGTCTAGGTGTATATATATACATATTAAAGTTGATAATTTTGTGTATATGTATACAACTTACTTTAGAATAAGAAAATTAAAATTTATATTTCCATACATACACATATATTATGTGGATTTTTTAGGGCAGTGTTTATTTGTGATTTGAGTTTATCTTGACGCAATAGTTCGGCTTCCCAACTCAAAATTTATGGCTTCGCCACTAGCTATTTGTTGTGATTTTGAAAGCTTGAGGTTGATTTTGGGTGAAGGGTTTGGTGTTGCAATCAGTGAAGTCGATACCGTATCGGTACCGGCTGGTATGTACCGTATTGGTACGTATATCGGTATCAAAACGATAACATTTCGTGCCGGTTTAAATACCGGCCGTACTGGCCGTACCGGCCAATTTCGGGCAATACCGGCTGGTACAAAAAAAGTTTTTTTTTTTAGTTTTGAAATTTTTGAATTTTTGTAAGGGCATAATGGTAACTTATTTACATTAACTTATTAGTATTATTTGTTTTCTTAGTATGTAATAAACAATTAAGCTTTCTATTTTTTATATTGTGTTTTTTTTTTCTTTTAATTGATGCTAAAGTTTAAAATTATGAATAATTTGTTCTGGATTGAGGTAATGTTTTATGATAAACTTTATATATATATATATATATTATAATATTAGTGAAATATTATATACTTATAAACATGGTTCTAGAGATTGTGTGTGTGTGTGTGTGTGTATAATACAAAATAGCAGTAAACCTAAAATGGTACACCTGTATTGATCAGTACTCGAAATATACCGTACCGTTAGCCAAACTGGTACAACTCCCGATACGGTATTGACTTCCTTGATTGCAATATTTGAAGTTGATTTTTTTTTTTTTTTTTGGTTGTTTGATTTGAATTGGGTGGAGTGAATCAAATAGTGGGTTGGTGGTGGTAGATCTGAGGTCGGTTGCTGCCTTTGTGGTGGTTTCGGTGAGAGAGCGAGATGGAGTGAGAGAGAAAGCGTTGGAGAGAGAGGGCAAAAAAAATCATTTTTTTAACATTGGCGATGAACAGTACTTCACCACACAGTAGCATGGTACTATTCATGTCTAGTTTTTTCGATTATTTTGAGGAGTTTGATGCGTGATTAATTTGTGGGTGTTTGAATTTTTTTTTTTAATAATTTTTTATCATCAAGCTAGTTTGAGTGGCCTGATGCGAATGCTCTTAAGAAACCTATTTCTCGTTATTAATCAAATTGAATTGAAAGTTGAAACACTCAAATAGATTATTTTGATAGTTAGGATATTAATATAAGTAATATTTTTTAGAATCACAATATAATTTGAATAGATGACGTTGATTATATTATATGATGGTTGCTTTTCATTATTAGACTTATTTTTTATTTTGTGGGTTAAGCAAGTGGAAGTCTTTTATTTAATCACACAATATATATATATATATATATATATATCAAACGAACCAATTGAAAATACTCAGAGTGGCTATGAGCCTTGTAATTCAACCGATATCTCTTAATATTTTCAACAAAACTAACACCTTTTAATATTTTCAACAAAAAGTCTAGCATCCAATTTTTTTTTTTTTTTTTTTCTGTTATAAGTATCAAATTATCAAAAAAACAAATACTTGGGTAGATTTTATTATTGTTATTATTTTTATTTCAATAATTGATGACCTTAAACATTTTTGTTGGAAATATAGGAGGTGGTAATACTCAAATAGACTTAGTCAAAGAAAGAGAGGTGGGAATATGATAAATCAATAAAATAATGAAATGAAAAAACTAGGGAGGAATGAGCCAAAAACTGGCATAAAGATGGAAACTTTGTTTGGAAGTGATAAAAAAGGAGCTGAAATGGAAGGATGATGCATTGACGGACCCCAAACCCCACCCCCATCCCCACGGGATAGGCCTTAACTCAAGCCACACCAAAAAAGGAGTCCAAATTTGAAATAGATATCGTAGTCACAGTGAGTGGTAACATTAACAAACACTACATCAGTCTACCTCTCTACCATTCCATTCATGATTCACGCGACTCTTACTTTATATACATTTCTTCATCCCAACTCCTGAACACCAAGTCAAAAAGATGCTTTGACTAAGTCTTTGTCTCATTCCCACTCTCTCTTCACTCTCCTATTACCAATGTTGGCTCATAACCAAACACCTAAGGCCATGTAGATTTTGGACATCTGCTATAGTTAGAGGTTCCCATCCAACCCATCAACTCGACTAAATCGACCCAAATCAATCTCAATTTAGCACTGTGTATTGATTTTTGTGGATTAGCGAGTTGAGTTGGGTTATAATTTTTGTGAATTTAGGCATATTATATGAATTTTAATGATTTATTATAAAACAAATGCTTAAATAGTTGATGAAAGCCTAAATTTTTTACAAATTATGAAGTATGTACGTAGAACCATCAATCTAACCCAAACCAATTCAATCCATATGGATTGGATTTTTGCTAATTTCTACACATGTGATAGGTTGGATTGACTTGAAAATTTCTCAATATAACAAAGTCAGCTTAGGTTAAATGTACCCTCAAATTGGATCCAATCCAACTCATACACACCCCTACTTAAAGTTACATTTAATATTCTATAAAATAATTATATATATATATATATATATATAATGTGTGTATGAGCGTGCGTGTGTGTGTATATAACAAGAAAAAATTGTGCATTAGCTCATAATTTTTTTTTAATATTATTTCTTAACATGTACTTTAAGGACACTCTTGGACACAAGACTCTTGCAAATAACATAGTCCAATTATAACTTACATGAAAAGTAAAAATCTCAATTCATGGAGCACTTTGAAAATTTCATAGTTTATAAATTCAAACCCTATTATATGTATTAGGGGTGAACAGAAAGTCACCAGCACTGCTCCAATCGACCAGCATCGATCTTCTTGCACCGCCATTGCAATTGACCGAAGAAACTGATGCCTGCGATTGGAGCATGAAGGGAATCCTGATGCCGGTGCGGTGCGATCACCAAAGCTGGAAATTCGAAACCGATACATGTTGAATCGATACTTGTATGTATATCGTTCTCCATTTCTCGGCTTCTCCAATTCTTCTAATCTGAGTTCAGTTCTAATAAAGACGATGATGCTATGAATCTATGATTCGTATTTCCTAATATATGACTTAATGAAACGGAACGTTTCAGTTTAATAGGGCTATTTAAAAATAAAAATAAAACAATAAAATGACGTAGTTTTACTTTAGGGTTACAAATTTTAACAAGCATATAAATGGTTCTTTTCACATAACCTATCTCAGAACTCTCTCTTTCTCTCTCGCGCCTCTCGGCTGCTGCTGCAACATTGAAGTTGTTGCTCAGTGCTCACCCCCTGCCAGTCTGCCACAACTTGGCCGATGAGTTTCATAGTCATAAACAATTAACCCCGTTTCTTTTCTCTCTCTATACAAGTCCACGAGAATTGACATCTTTTTTTTTTTTTTTTTTTTTTTTTTTTTTTTTTTTTTTTTTCCAGCAATTTGATTTTGAGGGAGATTGAGAGAGCTATCACTCTTCAATCATTCAGTATTTTGTATTTTGTATTTTTATATTTTTTGACTTGGGGATTTTGAGCTACTTAGTGTAACTACTGCGGTACTGCCATACTACCTATTAGACATTGGCTTTTGTTTATTTGTTGTACTATATATTCATGGTAAAGCATTTCTTTGGTCAAAAATATTATTTATTTATTTATTTTTACATGGAAGTCGATACTAATTTTAT
This sequence comes from Castanopsis chinensis, assembly GCA_032878915.1. Taxonomy (NCBI): domain Eukaryota; kingdom Viridiplantae; phylum Streptophyta; class Magnoliopsida; order Fagales; family Fagaceae; genus Castanopsis; species Castanopsis chinensis. The sequence goes on along the minus strand of JAVQMG010000026.1, from coordinate 423,143 downwards.
TTGCATTACATCCTGATTATAGTTGTTTAGGTTATATATATTGAGATTGAGTAATGTATATTGTTAGTGTCTGATTGAGTAATGAGGAATTATGGTATAAGTATGACTTGGAATATGCTTTTATGTGTTGACTAAACATAGAAAAATATTATTTGGCATTTTTACTTCTTTTTTTTTTTTTTTTTTAATTTGACTTTTCTTTTGCTTCTATTTTATGTGTGACTAAATTTTTGATGGCTTGCTAAATAAAAAAAACAGATTGTATTTACTTGAAATCTTGAACAGGTTGATATATTGATATTGCACTTGAAAACCCAATTTTTTAATTATTAAAAAAAAAGTTTTTTTTTTAATATTTCAAATCAACCAAATCGACTAAACCGATTGCAAAAAACTGCACCGCTATAGGTCAGAAAACCAACCCTAAGTGGTGTGCATTGGTTTCAATAATGAAAAAACCGATCTCTATCGGTTTGGTAATAAATTTGGAAAACACCGCACCGACCAAACCGCGCACACCCTATTTTGTATTAATTTTCGTTCCTTTACGAACTGTGAAACAGTTCTTAGCCAAAAAAAAAAAGAGAGAAGAAGTCTGAAACGAGGTGTAAAATGGGAAAGAAAATGTAGAGATTGTTAAAAAGGGCAAAGTTGATTAAGGAGGTTGTAAGTATACAAACAAAGGAGAGAAGAGGTAGAAAAAAAAACAAAGAATGGAGTTGAAAGTTGTTAAATCCTGTAAAGACGGAGAGACAAACAGATGGAGCTGAATCTTATCTTTCAGTCTTCTCTTACTTCCTATCCTATCCTCCTAATAATCAAGCAATTAATAACGACTTTTGTCAGCTCCGCAGTCAGTGTGGATCTATCTCTTTTTTTTTTTGATACATTGAGTTTGGGACTTTGAATAAGAAAGAAAGAATTCCCATGACTGACTCACTTTGGGATAATGGGCCCCACTATCTCTATTTGTTCTTTTCTTTGTTGCTGAGGCCCTGGCCTTGTGATCTGTGTCTGATATCTTGGGCCAACAAATGTGGGGTTTGAGGTCTCACCAGCCCATGAAGACTCTCCAAAGTCTAGAAATTTGCACTTTATTTGGGCTTGGGAGGCCCATATATGGAACCTCTTTACCAATTAACTTTTGTTGGGAAACATAGGAGGAATGTGAATTAGCCACTTATTAGGTCTCATCCTTCTACTTCTAGCCGAGGGATGAGCATGTGATCAAAGTTTATGATTTTTCTTATGTGAAAAATTTTGAATAGTTACGAGGCTTTTGGTATATTATGGCTTTGCATTAAAAATCCATACAAATAATTTGCGGTTTATCTAAATTTTACAAGATTGATTGTTGTTATAATATCCTAAAAAAATAGTGTATCAGAAAGAAAGAAGTTTGTTGAATTTAATATGTAAGCTTTGTAAAATATTTTTCCCCCCTAGCTAGAGTAAGGTGAGGGATTTTTTTTGATATTTTTTTAATTTATTTTTAAAGGGTACTCTTCAAGCTTGAGCTAACCCATGGGAGAAGCTGCAGGCTCTTATTACTTACATATTATTTTCAACTGAAACTGTATATATAAATGCTGGGAGTTTGGCAACTGGAAGCCATTTGGAGTTGGGGATGCCAAAGTGAGTCATGGAAAATTAATATTTTATTATTTATAGCAAGTGAGTAGGAAATCCACTAAGGAAAAGTGAGTAGAAAATCCATTCAGGAAAGTAGTAATAAATATCTTTTATGGAGATACAGACCAGACCAGAAAATCTAATTGGAAAAAGAAAATCTCTATCACACTCATACCGCGGGAAAATAGAAATTGCATACTAAAAAAATAAGAGCACTCTTATTAAAGTTTTTAAATGCTAAAAATATTATTTTTTTTAACATTTTTAACCCAAAAGCTCCCTCCATCAAACTTTTTAAATGGTATAATTTTTACCATTGATGAACAGTGCAATCTCATTTTTGAGATTGTACTGTTCACTAATTGTAAAACTGATATTATTTTTTTATTCTGTGAGGCCCACAGAGAGAGACAAAGAAAGAGAGAGGATGAATAAAAAAGAATAAAAAATGATAAAAAAAATATTTAAATGAAGTGTTAAAAAAATTAGAAATTTTGATGTATGGAAGATTATAAAGTAGTATGTTATATGTTATAAAATTGGGTTTTAAAACGATAAATGTTAAATTTTTTAGAATGTTTGATAAGAATGTTCTAAGTCACAATAGAAAGTTGCTTTTATTCAGCCAAAAAATAATATTAAAAAAAAAAAACAGAAAGTTGCTTTGCATTAAGATATCATTATATATATTCAGCTTTAAATTAAAGCCTCAATAATGGTATAGAGAGTCATATACAGACAAAACAAGGAAGGATTTTTAAAACACGAAAGTCAAAAGATTTATCATCATTCTCAAAGGGCAATTAAATAATTGGCATAAGTTTTTTAAAACCATGCTAATATATTATATATATGTGTGGAACAGGAACACCGACTTATATTCAAAAGTCCCATAACAATGATAGTTAGCTTTAGCCTTTAGCTAAAACCTCTCAACTTCAAACTTCAAACTTCAAACAGCTTTCTCTTTTTCATTATTTGCCATCACTGCCTCTCAAATACGTTTTTGACCATAACAGCAACCCCAAACTCACCCACTAGAATTCAGCTTTAAGTTTACGTAACAAATGTTACATTTTTTTTTTCCTTTTATTATCAAATACTTAACTTAATAGATTGTGATTGACATACAATAAAAATGATGTTAGGGACTTGTCTATATAAAATTGATGTTTATTCTAATAGTAATTTTTTACCTTAATAAATTATGAAAAAAAGTTGTAAAATTGGTCAAGTCTCTAGCACTACTCGTGAGTTTTAGGTTTTTGAAATACAAATAGCAATATTCAGTTCACATAGTTGAATTTTGGAACATTTTTATATACTAAGAATTCAATTCTTTCGAGTTTTTCATAAGCTAGAACTTTAGATATCTAAAAAGAGAATACAACATGGTCGTACATGAGCTTGCTTGCTTTGTTAGATGTAATGAGACTTATCAAGTATGGAAAGGAGTGTCTCCTCCTATGGTGAGACACCTTATCCAACTTGATGGTCTATAATGTTGTATACATTCTCTTAATCTTGTTGTACTCCAATTTCTACTAATATATATCAAGCTTCTCATCAAAAAAAAAAAAAAAAAAAAAAAAAATCATGGGGTAGACCTAAGACTTAGAAGTTGGAATCACCCTCTAAATCCACAAATGAAGATTTTGACAAATCCTAACTATCCACCCCCTCCAAACAAAATGAATATCCCAAACTATTAATTGTGTTAATTTTATCTAATAATTTTTCAAAATTAAGTCAATTTCATCTCTTAATATTCAAAACTAAATCAGTTTTATCATTATAAATTGATGGATGAAATTGATTCAAATAAATATATGGGGATGAAATTGAAATGAGCTCCAATAGAGAACAAAAAGTGTAATTTGGCCAAAAGGGTATTAGGATTTAGGGTTGAAATTTTACAGTAGAACATATGTTCATTTTCTTTCTGTCTGCGTCTGATTTAAATATTAATTATAGACATTTGGCGCAATTTGGTGGATAGGATTATAGGAATAAGCAAAAACCAAAATGGATTATCAAGAGCTAACAACAAGAACGAGTTTTCTCCAGTAGATATGAAAATCCAATTTGCTACAATTTGGTCTCAACATCGACAGGACAGAGAAAATTAGATGGTTGAAATCATCAAATATTCCACAGGACATAGATTGTATAACCTAGATACTGCGGGATCTGCTCCTAAAAAGTAAAAAAGGAATCCAAAAATATCCCAAAGTTGTAGAGGAAATAACTATACGGACAAAACTTCAAATCCAAATTGAGTATAACATAATGCATGAACGTGCAAATGATGACATATTCTATATTGAAGATTTGACTAGATGGCTAGAGCCTAAAATTCTAGGACATAATGAGAAAACAAGCAACATTTGACTTTCACAAAAAGCATATTTATATCATGATTCATGATATTGTTAACATGCAAAAAGATATATATATATATATATATATATATGTATGTATGTATGTATGTATGTATGTATCCTTCCATGGCCAGATTCTCTCCAATAGCACCATTAATGTTGCTTTATCTATGGGACAAGCACAAGAATCTAAAATCTAAAGTAGAAAATATAAACAAATAGCATAATTTTGTTTTAGGACAACCAGAGCTACTGAGAAGAAATTCCTATGAGAAAATTAAAATAATTGCAACAATTAATTATATGTTGGGTATGCAGATATGAGTCAACCCCCACATTAAATAATAATAATAATAATAAGAATAAGTGATTGGTATAATATATTTAGACTCAAATTTATAGGCTTATGCTTTTTAAGTCTATGAGAAAGTACCACTGCATACCCTTGGTGTGATGGTCACTCCATAAGTATAAGTGCTTGTGGGGTGTGGGGGACAAGGGCCGAGGTTCAAGTTTCTAGAAGAGAACTTCACACACATATACACTTAGATTAGGTTATAGTAGAATTTTATCTCTATATATAGAAAAAAAAAGTCTATGAGAAAGTTATATTTATTACTCAACTGGGGTCTTTCAAAGTACACTTTGAATCTGTTGTCCCAACACTTATACTGAGAAAGGTTTAAGTTGAACATCTAGATTAACTTAAGCTGGGCCAAAAATTACTTACACACACGAATAGGTCAGATAGCTTAAGAATTTCACTAAAGAATCAAATCCATTTGTGTCAATTCAATCAAATTCCCATTGCGATTCCGCCAGACTCATAATTTTGCTATTAGCTTGATAATTTGTAGCATAGATTTCACATTTTAATAGATGCTTAAGTTTTGCCAACACTTGCCTTCACATGTGAATCCAAACTTCATCTCAATAAATGGGAAAAAGAACTAGAATTTCAACTTTTAAATAGGACCTTGTTAGAATAATGTTAATTAGCTTAATTGATAAACCAAGACTTCAAGTCATCATTGAAAACCAAAGTTGAAAAGATCGCATAAAGGGACTGGTTGTTGTACTTCAAAACCTCAAGCACCATCAGAGAATTAAAAGAACACTCAATTTGCCAAGGTTATCAAACATGAACAAGTTCCATACAAAGCCGACCTGTGAGTTGGGTTGAACAAATCCCAAAAAAAGCTATGGAACAAGAGAATCATGTACTCATGTGATATGCATTAGTGTCAAATGAGAAACAACAATCATTGAAGGAAATAATTTAGGTTGTTTCTTTACACAAAATCAAATTAAGCCAGTAGCAGAAGAAGAAAGGTGTCCAGACACACAAACAGAGAAATATGTATGCACACATTGAGAGCAATTTTAGAATCTCATGCTAATCTATTCTACATTCAATCTCTACAGGTTAAACTTCCTTTTCCACAAAGATGCCTGTTGGTGGGCTTTACAAAACCCTTGATAAGTCATTCCTTTGAGAAATCATAATCCTAAAAATAGAGGCTTTTTTTTTTTTAGTGGAAGTAGCAAAAAAAAAAAAAATCTATGTTTGTTATTATATATATAATTTTTATTTTGAAATTCTAATTTATAAGTGGATAAATAAATTTAAAAATCAATAGAAAAGTGACCCTATTTTTTAGGCAATATTTTAATGGAAGTTAGGGTTGTATTTTTACCGGATTGTTCTTTAGTTTTGTCTCTACTTAAACATAGGAATGTAAGGGTATTTTAGAACAAAAAAAAAAAAAAAGTATAGTTACTTTGAAGAAGTGGGTTAGTGGAAAAGTATTCTTATTTTGTAGGCAATATTTTAGTGCAAGTTAGACATATATTTTTACCAAACTATCCTTTAGTTTTGTCTCTACTTAAACCTAGGGTGTAGGGGTATTTTGGAACAAAAAAAAATCCGGTCCAAATAGGGGCAGCCGCTTAAATAATAGTATAGATAATAATTGTTAACTAAGAACCTATGAAGCACGGGTGCGTTTTAGGACTTGGATGCGGGTGCGGGTGCAGGTGCGGGACTCGACAATTTTTGAAAAAGGTAGGTGCGGGTGCGGCGGGACTCGACAATTAAAAAATTATTTAAAAAATTTTTATTTATATTTTTTTTATATATTTTTACTATTAAAATATTCTTAAAAAATATATTACTATGCTTTGATTCACAAAACAAAGAAAGAAGAAGGCAAGAAACACAAAACAAATCACAAAACCAAAAAGAAAACACAAAAGAAGTAACAAATATTCAAAATAAAATTGAGGAATGACAGATTTAGGGTGTTTGGGCCTCATTCAAAGCTGATTTCGGCTGTTCCGACATGATTCAAGGCCAATTTCGGTCTGTTTCAGCCGTTTCGATCGTTGATTGATATGGAACGATTCTAGCCGAATTTGCCCGGTTTGGCGTGAATCGAAGCCGAATTAGCGCGAATCGAGCCGAGTCGATGCGAATTCGTGAACAAAAAAAAAACTCAGACGCGGCGTCGACGCACAGGCAACCACGTTGGACGTCGCGTCCCGCGTATGGCCGCGTTGGACTCGGGTGCGGCACCCTCCCAGCTGCGTCCCTGCTTTCTAGCCAAGAACTAATGATACTTCTAGAAATTTTAAAAAGGCTCCTAATACGACCTTATATTACCAATAATGGTCAAGTGTCATGCCATCTACTAACAGTATGATAGCCACATTAGCTTTTAATTAATTGGTTTTGGTGGAGGTTGCATAGTTGATCTTTTTCCCACTGTACTGCCTCTCTTCATCTTCTTCTTAATTACCAGTTTAACAAAAACGACTGCAAACTCTCTCTCTCTCTGTGTCCTCAATTCCAACTCCTGCTACAATTATGCTCTAGCTTTGTGTGGTTGCCAAGAAACAAAATAATAAAAAGGGAAAATACAGTCTTCCAATGACAATTTTGAGCCGAAATGGACCCCCCCCCCCCAAAAAAAAAATCCTTCTAAATGAAACTGAGCATTTATTAGCACATTTTGGCTATTGTATTATCCATTTCAATATTTTAAGGTAAAATGCATTACATAACAGATAATTACTGCATTCATGCAAGGAAGAAGATATGAATGACCATTCATGAATATCTCAACACAATATCTGGTCCTGAATGCACAAGTAGCAGAATTCACTAACATGACCACAAACTAGTTACAACTAGATAGTGTAGAAATCAACTTAATATTATTTCTATAATTCTCATGTCATTTTAAATGACAAATCTAGAATAAAGAACAATATAGGAACTAGTACTATGTTAATGGGACTTGAGAAAACAATGCCTAATATTAAAGAGTAGCTTAATTTAATCATTCCATCTAATGTGGCAGTCAACAAAATTTTATAACTAGATGAGAACATGTACTAATGCTTGATACAATCCTACCAAACCGTTCTTTTCTCTTTGAAACATAGAAATTGGTGCAAGGAATGCATAATTGCATATGTTTAATGATGATATTGAAAATCGTCAGTAAGTCACACAGTCCTCACGTGTTCCCGATATAGAACTTGCACAACATAAAAGCTGAATACCTTAAGAGGAGTACCGGTGTGGTACCGGCCAAATACCCTCCGACAGTCAAGTTAGAGAAATCTCTTGTTCATAACTTTAGAGTGCCAGAGCTGGGGTGAATTATACGTACCTTAATTTGTGAGGATTTTGGTGTATTTATAGTAGTGTAGGGCCGAAATTCATGCCTTGGTCAAGAAGTTCTTTCCTTATAGAAGAGAACCTCTTGGATTTTGTATATTTCCTAGAGTTCTTTACCTTATAGGAGTCTTCTTGATTAGGGTTAAGCATGTGGCGCAAGAACTCTACTTATACGCGTATGCGTGGAAATCAAGTAAGGCTATATCAGACCAGATGGAAATTTGCTTACCCTCTTCAGCTTGTTTTCGTCAGCTTACCGCGTTGTCCCTTTATTAAGGTCGTCAGCTTATGGCGTTATCCCTTTGTTAGGGTTGTTAGCTTCGTCATGAAGCTGTAGACTTCATGATGCAGCCACTTATGGCAAGCGACACTGACAAGATCATTAGGTTCGTTGCGTTTTTTCCTCGTCATGATTTAACTACAAAATTATCCTTATCAGCTGCCCCCTACTCCGTAATCTCGTCAACTTATCTTACAGGTTATGAAGTACACATTGTCAAGAAGGTCGTTCATGTGTGATACCTTGAGCCACCTTCATTAAATGCTTGAACACGTGGCATGAACTGATTGGCTCCGTCACTGGACGAGCGTGTCGCTTCGTCTTCCGTACCCTTTTTGCCTATATATATTTCACCTCTTCTCTCATTTCCCACTTTTCATCCTTTGCTAATTTTGAGAGAGAGAGATCGTCGCTTTTTGAACTCCTTTCGTCCTTTGGCTTCCTTGCCTCGTCATCTTCGTTGCCGTCAACTTCTTAAGACCGTCCCTTTTTCCGAGGAATCGCTCATCTGTAAGTTCTCTTTTCTTTTATTCTACCTTTTATTTGTCTTTTTCTAGCTAGTAGACTTTATAGTGAGGTCATTGATTTAGGTTCTTAGAATGAATCTGTCGCTTGTAGGTAGTTAGATGTCTAGAGAGGCAACGAGTGAACAATCGTCAATCCACGAGGGAGCGAGTTACGACGAGATCTTCTAATCAGGTTGTGAGCCCAAGGAAGGCTTCTCCTGATCGTCAAAGAGGGAAACGTCAGCCCATTCTTCTGACAAGGAAGTGGAGAGTTGTAGAGAAGGTGAGGGTGAAGATAAGGATGATGAAAGGGAGGAAGAAAGAGTAAGTGACGGAGACAAAAAAATTGGTGAAGAGGAAGGGGAAAGAACGGGTGACGAGGGTGAAAACGACGGTGGTGAGGAGGTCTTGGAGAGTACCTCGGGAGTCCCCGGGGATGACCGTCTTTCATTCTACCCAAGAAATAGACCGTCAATGAATTCTTGCTGACGATGTCGGTCAATGTCTTCAATAATTTACGTGTCCGGTACTAAATTCGAAACAACATCCCAATTTGTCTCCCTGAGGAGGGCGAGAAATGTTATTCAGGGCAAATCGCAGATGTTGGCATGTACGATGCCATGTTCGCAGCAGGATTAAGGCTGCCACTGATGGCACTTCATTGTTAGCTAACTAATTTTTTGCGTTTATTTATCAGCCAAATTGCCCCCGATGCGTGGTGGATATTTATTGGGGCTGAGATCTTGTGGGGTCGTCTAAGTGGCGGGAACCGTCAGTCTACCATTGACGAGTTCTTTTGGTGCTATCGACCCAAGCATATCTCCTCGTCCCAAGGGATATACCATTTGCAGTAAGGAAGAAAGTGCTAAAGTTAGTGTCAGATATGCCCAATTCAAATAGGAATTGGAAGGTCATGTACTTTTTTGTCGAGGGGACGAACTGGGTGTGTCGTCAGGAGGAGTGGGAGTCGATGCCCCATGTTTTTGACAACACTTAGGCTTATGTTAGGGTTTCAGGTTAATTCCGTCTACTTCTTAGCTTAGTTTATTTATTTCAAACCTCTAACACCGTCTACTTTTTTATTCAGCTAGCGTTCGCCCACATATCACAGCGGAACAAGAGGACTTTATCCGTCAGGTGAAAGCCATTTCGTTGAACGAACGAAAGTGTCGAGACCTGATTACACTCGACGCTTTACATTTATACTGAGGAGGTTCGGAGCCGACAGAGGCAGCTAGTAGGTTAAACACCTACTCTCGTCGACGTACGCTTCCCTTAATTTCTCCCATCTCTTTTGCTTTCGTTGTTTTCTCTTGTTTATAATTATCATCTCCCGTCTTTTGCAGATATGGAGGCAACTAGACAAAGAGTACAGGCTGCTGTTGCCAAGAGGAAGGAAGAGGAGAAAAAAGCAAAAGGGGAAGGGACGTCCTCGTTAGCCCCTAAGGCCGTCGGGAAAGCAGCTACTAAAAGGAAAACTGATGAGAAGTACATTCATCCTAGGAAGAAATCTGCCATAACTCCTAGAGATAAATCCTCCAAGAAGCCATCGCCTCCTAAGTCTAGCCACGGGGAAAGCAAAGGGCTTATGATGACATCAGGCCTTGTTAGCCAAGGACCTGACCGTCGCCTTCTCACCCACAAGGATTATGCCGTGGAGGTGATGGAGTCCATCCTAAAAGTGAGGAGGTGGACCCTTGTGCTGAGCAGGTGATGGAGGAGTTAGGGGCCTAGGCCTTTTTGATCTTGCTTGGATATGTTTCTTTCCTTATTTCAACACCAGACGGGACTCCGTAAGCTGACGTCTTTTTTTGCCGTGTAGGCTATGGTTTGTACGAAGGCTTTGCAAGATAGAGGTGTCGCTAAAGAGGGAGTGATTACTCGTCTACATACACACATCTAGAACCTGACTGACGGGCAAGAGCAATACAAGGAGGCGCCTTGTACTCTCGGTAAGGAGGTGAAGGCGCTAAAGGAACAGTTGGCGGAGAAGGGTTGTCCGAGGAAGCAAGAACAAGAAGCCAAAGTGACGGCGGAAAAGGAGTTGAAAGCCCTTCATAAATGCTTGTGCCGTCTACAACGGTGACGGATTTGAGGACTGCCTAAAGCAGGTCAAGTCCGTCTATCCTGACTTGGATTTATCCAAAGTCAATATGGACGAGCCTTTACCGTCGACTCCTGTGGGCGATACTATCTTTGAGGAAAGTGACGATGCTACCAAGCTCAAGGTGGACCCAAAGGATGATAGCGTCGTTCTTGCCCAACCTGTCGTGGATCAACCCGTCGACCTCTTGACCCCGTCAACCAACTCTCCTATTGCTGAAGGTCTTCCTCCTCAGGGTGTCTAGGACCTTCCTTCCAAGAACGAGAAGAATCCTTAAGACACCCCAGCCTCTTGAACTCAATTCTTTCTTTTTGTTGTAAATTGGATTCAAATTTAAACAATGTTTGATACCCATTCGTTTTTGGGTTCTACTTGTAAAAATTTACTTTATTTGTAGTACTTTACATACGTTACTCCTAATATATATGTTGCTTTTCATTTAGTATGTATGTCCGCCCTTTGCGCTTGTATGCTAGGGTACTTGTGAAATAGGGCGAAGTCGTCTACTTAGGTTATCCTTAGGCTCGTCTTCTTTACTAATTTCATCCCGTCATTTTGGGTACTGTTATGGATCCATCAGCTTACGGATAATGGCGTCAGCTTTCTTTTAGTTGACTACTCGTCCACTTTGTAGGTTTTGTAATGAACTCGTCCACTTAGTGGACGTTATATTGAGCCCATCCACTTTGTGGACTTAATATTAAATTAGTCTAGCTTGTAAACTTTTGGTGATAAGTTTGTCCATGATGTCCATGGTGAAGTAATCTATACCGACTATTATGAATTTCAGCTGCCTTACTGCTATCGGGAATGGGCCAATGATGTCCAATCCCTATTGAGTGAATGGCTACGGAGCTGTTATTGGGGTCAACTCTTCCGTTGGTTGTCTAATGATGTTGCTAAACCTTTGACATTTGTCGTAGACATTGACATAAGTTTGAGTGTCCTTCTGCATAGTCGACCAGTAGTATCCAGCCGGAATCAACTTATGCACCCATGATCGCGACCCCGAGTGGTTGTTGCAGATCCCCTCGTGTACTTCTCTCATGACATAATCCGCTTCTTCGGGGCCTAAACATCTCAAGTACGGTCAGGAGAAACCCCTCTTATACATAACGTCCTTTATTAAGACGAATAGTACCGACTAGACCTTCAGCTTTCTTGTGGCTTCCTTCCCATCAGGCAGCATGCCATTTTTTAAATAAGAAATTAAGGGAGTGGTCCAATTGTTTTCGGAACCTATCTCCTGCACATCGACAACATATATTAGTGGTGAGAGCTGAATAAAGGAGAGTACTTTGTCTGAGGTGATCATGTATTCTGCCGATGCGGCCTTGGCAAGATGGTCGGCTTGCTCGCTCTCTCCTCTTGGAATTTGGACAATTTTGGCCTATAGTTCGTTTACCCTTCTCTTTGCTTGCTTTAAGTACTTCTTCATTTTTTTGCCCTTATATTCATAATCACCGTTTAATTGGTTTGTGACAACCTGGGAGTCGTAGTGGATAATTATATTTGCGGCCCCTATTGCTTTGGCCAGATCTAGCCCCACCATTAGGGCTTCATATTCTGCTTCGTTGTTAGTTGTAGGGAAGTCAAGACAGACCATGCATTCTATCTCGTCACCTTCAGGAGATTGAAGTATGACCCTTGCTCCACCAGCTTGTCTGTTGGGTGATCCGTCCGTGTATACATTCCATTGGGGATATTCTTCCCTTTGGCCTTTTGCGTTAGGGAACTCCGCAATGAAGTCGGCGATCGCTTGTCCTTTGATGGCAGTACGTGGGCAATATTGTATGTCAAATTCACTCAACTCTATTGCCCACAGTGCCATACGTCCGGCAGCTTTAGGACTGATCATCGTTCCCTCAAGAGGTCAAGGCCTTGTCAATTAGGACGATCATCGTATGGGCTTGGAAGTATGGCTTGAGTTTATAAGCGGCCGTGACTAGAGCGAAGGCAAGCTTTTCCATTGGAGGGTACCTTTCTTTGGCACCATGAAGCGCCCGGCTGGCGTAGTATACGGGCCTTTGTGCCTTGTCATCTTCTCTGACCAAGGTTGCGCTGACGGCGGCCAGGGAGACAACCAAATAGAGGAACAATTCTTCTCCTGATTGTGAGGGACTTAGCAGCGGTGGCGAGGAGAGGTAGCCTTCAGATCCTTGAATGCTTGCTGACATTCTGTCGTCCACTCGAAAGATTCTGTCGTCCACTCGAAAGATTTCTTCAGCGTGCGAAAAAACGGTAGGCATTTATCTGTTGCTCTGGATACAAATATATTGAGCGTGGCAATCTTGCCATTAAGGATTTGTACTTCTTTTATGTTTTTAGGAGGTGTCATTTCTATAATAGCTCGGATCTTGTCCGGGTTAACCTCAATACCTCTCTGGGACACCATGTATCTTAAGTTGGTTTAACTGCAAAATTATCCCTATCCCTTAAATTGGATGAAGTTCATTAAAACAGCAATGACTGATAACCTTAAATTGGAAGCTTCCTTAGACTAGAAACTTGTAAGAGAAAACAAATAGGATAACCAAACCAACATGTGAATGTAAGAACACTCATTTGCAATTTTCAAACAGATTAAAGCAATTTTATGCAGAGAAAATGAATTTAAAATCTAGCAAGCAATCAACCAAATGTCATTCTTGAAAATCGTTGGTATATGGCAAACACCCCCCATCTCTCTCATGACAAATAACAATTTCATATTTCATTAGTTTTGTGAAAATTCAGTAATTAGATAAATACAATAGCCATGCTAAATTAACACAATTATTTATTGTCTACATGTGATACAAATTTGCACATTTATTCATACACAAAGATATAATATAAATGGAAACAACAATCAAGAAATTATGTTATCTGCCATTATAAGGCTATAGCTTTCTAGTGTTGCCAACTTGCCAACAGCAGTAAGAGCACAATAAAATGAACTACATAATCAATAAACAGATGCTGCAACTCATTACCAAGGAAAAGTATGCTGAATTTGACTCACTTGGGTATTTCAGATAAAGGTGGCCAATTGTGCAGGTCCTAAAGATTAAAGAAACCATGAAGTGCAGAGTGAGGGAGGTGACATTGCAAGGCCTGAACTCTCTTAAAACCCACCACTTTTCTTCGGCCATGTAACTGCTTTTCCTTTTGGATTTCAACGCTAACACTGAAATTCATAAACATTCACAGTTTCTGTTACACACACAAGGACACAGTCACACAAAAGCAGTAGTTTCAGTTAATTCACGTCCCAACTAATCCATAGCTTGATGTACGAAACCCATCCCAAAGGCCTCACAAGCAAGATCAGAAATTTAATTCAATGCTTTGGAGTGCTTGAAAGTTTCATGTTGGTTTTGGAAAAGAAAAGATTAAACAGAAAATATTTAGAGAGGAGGTCACAATTGCCAATTGAAAAAGATACAAACTTGTGAATCAAGTCCAGAGACAATTGCGAAAACCTTTTTGTCAAATTCAATAATTACCAGAATTACACAATCGTAAGATAAACAAAATACAAATGGCTCAAATACGATTTCAATTTCCCAATAATGCTAATGCTACAACTTTACAAAACTTTCTTCTAAAATCCCAGCTTTCTATAAACAACAATAATTGGAAATTAAGACAAACTGCAGCACATCAGATACCAAAACTGTGACAGGAAGCAGAAAGCAAAGGCGAAGGAACAAAGTTTCGAAGTCTTTAGTAACAGATGTGATGATGAAATTTAACAAAAAATAAGCTACCATGAAAGACTCCTTTACTTTGTCCTCCCTGAGTTTTCTTCCACTCTATCTCATTCAGTGTTCTATTATATACAGTGGACAAGAATTAAATTCAACTCCAATTTCAGAGGTTTACATCATTGTTACCACATCAGTGTAGCCGTGGCCCAGCCAGATTCAGGCTTGCAAGAAACGTCTTTTAAGTCCAATTAGGGATGAGTGCTATGAACTAAGGTTCTTTTTCTCGTGATTCATCAATAGCACTGTCTTTCAATGAGAAGTCATCGATACTATCATTTTCTGTATCAACCTGAAGCTCTTTAAACATTGCCATCACCTGAATCATGGTTGGCCGCCGGAATGGCCTGTCATCAAGGCATTCAAAGGCAATCCTCAGATACTGGAATAATTCAGCCTCGCCAGATTTCTCTGTCATCAACTCTAGGTCAAGTATCTCATTGCTTCTCTTCTCCCTCTGAAGCTGCTTTGCCCATCCAACAAGGTTGTTGTCATCGCCAAACTGGGAAGGGTCTATTGGCTTCTTGCCCGATATAAGCTCTAGCAATATGACACCATAACTGTAGACATCTCCTTTTGCAGTGCACCTGAAACTTTGGTAGTACTCGGGGGGCACATAACCAGGAGTTCCTGCAAGGGTGCTCACACTGAGATGAGTGTCAAGGGCATTCACCAGCCTTGCCATGCCAAAATCAGAAACTCTGGCTTCAAAATTCTCATCTAGAAGAACATTACTAGACTTCATGTCCCGGTGTATAATGTGAGGTATGCAGCTATGGTGAAGGAATGCTAGACCTCTTGCAGCCCCTACAGCAATCTTCTTTCTAGCTGTCCAGTCAAGCTTTGAGCCCCCACCTTTATTCCTGTCATGAAGAACAGCCTCCAGACTCCCCCATTTCATGTACTCGTACACAAGAAGCCTCTCCTCTCCAATCTTACAGTAACCCATCAACGGAACAAGGTTTCGGTGCTTGATCTTCCCAATAGTTTCCATCTCTGCCATAAACTCCCTATCTCCCTGACCGACATGAATAAGCTTCTTAATTGCAACAACACAGCCATCTCCCAATTGAGCCTTGTAGACCTCGCCAAAACCTCCAGAACCAATTAAGCTGTCAGCACTGAAACCATTTGTAGCTTCGAGTAGATGAGCGAAGGTCAATTTCCGCAGAGGTTTTTCAAATGTAGCAACATTGATACTAAGGGGTTCAGGAACACTGGAAAGTTTCCAGCTGCTACTACCTGAAGTTGGAAGACTTTCAATGTATTTCTCTCTTTGTTCTTCCTTGAGCTGGTATTTCTTCACCCGATAAAGAGCAAAAGTAAGTCCGAGGATACAAGAGAGGAAGAATGTGATGCCAATGATCATCCCAGCTTCCATTGACTGCTTCTTCCCCTGAGTGGAGTAACCTGCAGAGTGACTTACAGAGACACAAGGGGGCAAGGGTACCCCACAAAGGCCGGAATTGTTCTCATATCTGGACGCTGGGAAAGTGGTCAGCTGCCCTCCAGAAGGGATGAGGCCAGTGAGGTTGTTATTAGACACATCAAGGTCACTAAGAAAAGAGAGTGTCCCTAAGGACCCTGGAATGTATCCTTGAAGATAATTGTGTGAGACATCCAGAACTCCAATCCCCTTAAGATCTCCAAAGCTGTCAGGAATGTTTCCACTTAGACTGTTATGTCCCAAATTCAGGACTTGCAAGAAGCTCATTGAACCTAAGTCTTGGGGAATGGTTCCAGACAAGGAATTGTAAGCTAGATCAAGAAAGATCATACTGCCATTGCTGGGGAATGTATAAACTGTCTTGCCAGAGTAGATTCTAGTTGATGAGCAAGAGTGAACCATAGGATAACTTTCCAGCCTCTCTCCTCTGATTCCCTCAAATTCAATTAGTCCTCCAGCACCCCTGCAAGCTGTTCCACCCTCATTTCTCACAAATACAAACTGCTTCCCAGAGGCCTTTCCAGCAATGACATGGCCAGCTTGATTGGCAAGCTCAGATGGGATAGCACCAGATAAGTCATTGCTGTTTAAATCAAGCCAAATGAGGCTCTCACACTTGCCAAGCTCTGGTGGGATCTGTCCGGTTAGTGAATTGTTACCCAATTGGAGGATAGCAAGGTTCAGGAGATTCCCAATACCAGCAGGGATACTTCCAGTGAGCTTGTTGCTAGCAAGTGACACCCATATCATGTTAGTGCACTTGCCAATTGACTCTGGAATAGTTCCAGCAATAAAATTGTTGTTGAGGATCAGTGACTCTAAGTTTCCACCATCTACACAAATGCCTTCTGGTATTTCCCCAGTAAGGTTGTTTGCCCACATAACCATATCAGAAAGATTTGGTAACTTCCAAATTTCCAAGGGAATTGTGCCAGTCAGGTTGTTGAAACTAAGATCAATTGTCCTCAGGCTCTTGCAGTTGGCAATCTCTGAAGGCACTGTCCCAGACAGGTAATTATCAGCTAGAAGTAGCCTTTCCAGAGCTGATGAGGCTTTGGAGGAGCAGAACTCAGCTGGAACCTTCCCTGTAAAGGAATTAGAACTGAGATCCAGCACTCTTAGTTGAGTACAATTGGTCAGAGAGAGAGGCACAGGACCAGTTATGTTGTTGAATGGTACAACGAGATAACTCAGGTTTTGGAGAGTACTCACAACTGTAGTGAGGAAATCTCCAGAAAGTTGATTGTTGCCAAGATTGAGAGAACTCAAAGAGGAGCACTTTGCAAAAGTCGAAGGCAACCCACCAGAGAGTTTGTTTACAGAAAGATCAAGCTCCTGGATCCCCCCACATAACTGTCCCAATTCAGATGGTATCTCGCCAAAAAACTGATTATTGGCCAAAGCTAGTAACTTTAAATTCTTCAAACTTCCCAGCAAGACACCCGGAATTTTAGACTGCAACATATTGTGAGAAAGGTCAAGTATCTCTAGATGCTGACAGTGTCCTAGGCTCATTGGGAAGTCACTGCCAGAGAGGATGTTGTGAGCTAGAAAGAGTGAAGCTAAATTGGGACACATCCCAAAATCAAGGCTGGACAAGTTGCCAGAGAAGTTGTTGTATGAGAGATCCACATAGTAAAGAGATGCAGGGGAGTCAGCTAGAAAACTAGAGGGGATTGACCCAGATATGAGGTTGTGGGAAAGGTCAATAAAGGAGAGATTTTTGCAAGTCTTGAGGGTGGAGCTGAGTGATCCAGTGAGCTTGTTGTCTGAGAAGTTGAGTGAAACCAAGTTTTGGCAGGAGGAGAGAGAGTAGGAAAGGAGGGAAGAATCAGAAATGCGATTGCGAGAAAGATCGAGGTGCAGAAGAGAAGAAGGGACATGGAGAGTGCCACCAGGGATTGAGTTGCGAGAGAGATTGAGGTGAGAAAGATGATTACAAGAGAGAAGGAAAGAGGGTCCTGGAAGAGGGTCTGAGAAGTTGTTGGAAGACAAGTCTAGAGTTTGAAGGCTGGAACAGGAGCTTGTGGTGAGATTGGCAGCTGAGAATGAGTTGCCTTGCAAATATAGGTGTTGGAGAGTGGACAAGGCTGTGAGAAATGGAAGGTTTAAGCCACCAATAAGGCCTGCATAACTTAGATTCAAGGCTACTACTTGGCCATCAAGACAAGAGATAGCTTTCCATGAGCATGGACTCGAAGAATCATCAAGCCAATCTGCTAAGAATCCTTTGGGATCAGAATCAACTGATTGCTTGAAGGCCATCAACAACCCCACCACATCATTGCTTTGTTGTTTTTGAGCTAATTCTCCGGCGCCTGA
The DNA here is from genome assembly GCA_032878915.1 of Castanopsis chinensis. Classification (NCBI taxonomy): domain Eukaryota; kingdom Viridiplantae; phylum Streptophyta; class Magnoliopsida; order Fagales; family Fagaceae; genus Castanopsis; species Castanopsis chinensis. The sequence continues at coordinate 405,037 of JAVQMG010000026.1, read as the reverse complement.
ACCTGAAGTCATTATTACAAGGTGAAAGAGAAGCAACAACAACCACCCCATGATGCCTTGTCCTGATGATATTGACACCCTCCAATTCCATTCTCTCTTCATTTTGCTCAGCTTTTCATCACCAAACTGATCAGCTGACAAATTAAACAAAGAAAGAGTTTCGGTCTATATTTAGCATATATTTTCTTTGAGAGAAGAATCTTTTTGCAAAAGGGGGTGTTCAATCGCTACTACTCTCTCTTTCTACATTTGCAATTAAATGAGAAAGCTGGATCCTTTGACACCTCTATATTCTCTCTTCAAGGACCAATCTCTCTTTACTTCATTTCAGATCCGGGCTAACTAATTAAACTTACTCTTTGCTAGCTGCCTCTTGGTGCTTCTTTAATTTCTTATAGGACTCCACAGGAAAGCTGAAATATTTAGAAGAGGAATAATAGTTAGCAAGAGAGTGAAAAAAATCACTAGGAAAAGCTGGTAATGATGAATTGCAAAGCAAAACACAGAAGTGCTTGTATGTAATTACTGACAATAATAATAATTGCAATAAGAACAAAAAGATAAGGGAAATGATTTTGAAAGAAAAAGAAAGTAGGCAGACGACAGTAGTAGCTGTTTTGTTTTGCAAAAAGGTCCAAAATCAGTGTTGGTTTAAGGAAAGACGGAAGGGAAGGAAGATACCTTGGACTTGTTGTAGTGACAGACTTGAAAGCAGTACGATGTTCAGAAATGTCGGCCGTGACACAAACTTAGGCCTGTCATATCTGGATCCTATAGAAGGACTCCAGAAAATAGATAGATAGTATAACCCCTGAAAAGAAAAGCTTTTGTTTCTTTTCCTTCTTACAGTTGTAGTACTAAAAATTTACTGGCTGGTGATTCTACTACTTCCGGGGAAGGCAGAACCAACCCAGAACCCAAATATCAGACCCACAACTATATTTATTTATTATTTAATAGGATTTATTGCTTCACGCTGCACAAATAATAATATTACACAGGACAGGACCACCACAGGGCCAAAAAGTAGAAAAATGGTTATAGAAGGAGGAGGAGGAGGAGGAGGAGGAGAGGGAGGAAGTGGATGTTGCAGAGGAAGTAAAGTGACATACCAGAACAAGAATAGAATGGAGTACAAGAATAGAATGGAGTACAAGTCAAGTTGGGGACTTGGGGGCAAAAGAGAGAGTAAGAATGAGAGAGGAAAAAAGTAAAATTGTGGGAGTGGCGCTCCCAAAATTTCGTTCTCATTTTTCGGGTCCAGTCAAACTTTGGATTTGATTCCCTCTCTTTCTCTCTCCCTCTCTCTCTCTCTCCCCAAACTCTGCCTTTTTGAGAGGGATAGTGTTCCTTGTTACATGAGTTACTCAGCGTGTACGTTATAGTGTTCCTTGATGGCCATTCATACGGGTTTTAACTTTCTGTTTTTTTAGGTGAGTCTTGAGTAGTTATAGTTTGAGTCTTGAGTAGTTGGGCTTTTCTTTCAAATCTTCAAATTCCGGTCAGATTTGATATTGGTTAATTTTTTTAACTATTATTTACGAATTTCATTATATTTTTTAACTACTATTTATAGTTTTTACTGTACTGTTTCAATCTCTTTTTAATATTATTTTCAGTACCTTTAATAAAAAGTTTTCAATTTCAATTAAATAAGTTGTTCCAAAGGGACATTATATATACTAGTCTCATCACACACGTTTTGCACGCGCGATGAGACTATTTTTTTTTGTTAGTGGTCCTATTTTGTAGAAAAAAAAACTGTGTTTTTTTATTTTATATATATAATTTTTATTTTGAAAATCTAATTTATAAATGAATAAATAAAGAACAAAGTTTCTCTCCAAACTAGTTTGGAGAGAAACCCTACAAACTCATCATATATATTTATATTGAGTGTGAATTTTGAAAATCTAACCGTTAGATACATGTTCTTATTACATCTTATTTTTTCAAGAAAATCAAAGATCAATTTTATGTCATCAATAAATGCTATAATTTCAAGTTTTTGTAATCTAAAGTTGTATATAAAAAATAAGTTAATTAATTAGTAAATAATATTCGATTTAAATGAAATTTGATATGCATGTTAAGAACATAAAATATGAAATTCAATGGTTATTTTTAAAATTCACACTCAATATAAATCATATTGAGTTTGTAGAAAATTCCAAACTAGTTTGGAGAGAAACTTTGTTCATAAATTAATTTGAAAATTAATAAGAGAGTGATCTTATTTTTTTAGGTAATGTTTTAGTGAAAGAGTTGGATTTTTACCAAATTGTCCTTTAGTTTTGTCTTTACTTAAACATAAGATGTATGAACATTTTTGAACTAAAAAAAATGAAGAATTCAAATAGAAAAAATCCCTTAGATAATTGTGTGTATATATATATATATTAATTTGTCCATATTTTATTGAATGGGGCCCTTCCATTAATTGCTTGTCCAATCAAATTTGAAGCCTTTCAATAGATATAAGTAAAGATCTAGTTTATAAAGAAAACCAAAAAGAAAGAAATCTAATTTGAAGCAAACTTTCGAAAAACTTACTTCTTTTATCAGTTCAAAATTCAAACACTGACTAGGGCCTCGGATGATTATGAGTCATGAGTCATGACACAACAAAGCAATATGTGACCAAAAGTGTAGGACCAAAAGCAATGAAAATGTGACCCACTGAGAGTCAGTGACCAACAACTTCAAGTGTCCAGCATTATTTACCCACGTCTACACCTCAATTTTACCCCCATACAATATCCATCTCCACGGAATATAAGGATATAATATAACCGTATGTTAAAAGCAAAACTTAGAATAATCCTGGTTTAAGTGATAATATAGTGGTAATGGTATATTCTATTATATTTCTAAACTTATTTTAATAGGTAGTTAAACAATTAAGCAAGCATGTCATGTTTTATCATATGAAAAAAGAGATTTGGCTTACTTTCAGTACTTTTTTAATTGGAATCTCATTTTGTTTTAATAAAAAATTGTCACATTATTCACTAACTAAATAAAACGTGAAGATTAGAGCCCATTACTTCTTGCTACTGCATATTTAAAACAAAAAGAGATCTTTGGTTAAAAAAGTCCGACAGCTAAGTCAAACAAAAAAAGAAAAAAAACGAATCTTAATTGTCATGTATATGAAACATGAACAAGAAAGCGTACACTTCAATCTTAGATAATTTAAAATGTTACAAACATAACTAATTTTATGATTGTTTTCACAATTTGTGGAGGTAGTGATTGTTATTAGTTTAACATTATTTTTGTTTTTAGTTGAGATTACTACCATGGACACTGATTTACTGTACAGAGAATCAAAATCAGTTAGTGGTAAGAAAAAAGAAAGGAATTTGTTGTGAAATGAAGGTAGAAGATGATATGGAAAGAATAATTAAAGGAGAGAAAGGGGGGGAAAGGGAAAGTCGACCTCCAAGTCCAAGAGGAAGAAAAAAAGCAACCACTTTTTTTACAATGGATTGTATTGGGAGGAGCAAAATTTGTCTTTAGGTGGTAGGGAAAAGCGGTGGGTAGGCTTAACATATTTAAAAAAAAAATAATAATAATACTCCTCTAGTGTTGTGGTGGGCATAGCATAGGCTGAGGAGGGCGCGGGACTCGGGGCTCTGTAGACTTTTCGTAGGAGTGTAAGTGTTGTGTTGTGTTGGTGTGTGTGTGTGTGAGAGAAATGTTAATTGGTAATTGAATGACAAAAATGATACGTACACCTTAAAGTCATAATAATATATAAAAATAAATAAATAAATAAATAAAATAATGATAATGTGGGGTTGGGGTTTGCATTTTTGTCAGTATGCTTTACACACGAGCGCATCCTATTCTCATATCTCAATGACACACACCCTTCCTTTTCATGCGCATTTTGTCCCCCTTTACTTATTAAACTTAAATAATACTACTATATATATATATATATATATATATATATACTAGTCTCATCGCACGCGCGAATGAGACTTTTTTTTTTAGTTTTTTTATTTTGTTAAAAAAAATTGTATTTAATTATTTTGTATATATTTATATATGATTTTTATTTTTAAAATTTTAATTTATAAGTGAATAAATCAATTTAAAAATTTATAGGAGAGTAGTTCTATTTTTTAGGCAATATTTTAGTGGGAGTTGGAGTTGCATTTTTACCAAATTGTCCTTTAATTTTGTCTCTACTTAAATATAGGATTGTAGGGACATTTTTGAAAAAAAAATGAGTTTTTACCAGATTGTCCTTTAGTTTTGTCTCTACTTAAATATAGGACTGTAAGGACATTTTTGAACTAAAAAAATAAGAATCCAAATAGGAAAAACCCCTTAAATAGTAGTATAGATACACAAAATCATTTTATCGTTTTGCATTAATTAATTAATTAATTATAATTGGTATTAAAGTAAATTAAATTTTAAAAGAAGCTAATAACTCACCAAGTGGCAAGTTTCGCTAGAAAACAGCGGAATCCTCGCAAAGAAACCGGGCTGATTTCTCAACCGTTCCTTTATTTTTATTTTATTTTGTTGAAAATTGTTTTGTTGTTGATGAATAAAGTGTTATCCACTCTTTGCCTAGCTGTCCATACCTTACACTTACACTTTTACACATACAAATATTTTGATTTTTTAAAAATTACTACTATAGTCTAGACACATTATCAGTAAAATTCTTATTCTACACATCGCATGGGACCCATTTCTTTAATTTTGGCGCACGAGCGTCCGCAATCTTTTCTTTTCTTTCTCACCGATTCTATCTTATTTCTTTCTTTTTTTCCTAATCATAAAAATTTATTAAAAATTAAATATATTATATAGCCTGGAATTATTATTTTTCATTCTAATATAATTGACTCTGCATTACCTCATGATATATTATATTTATCTTTTCTTAATAAAGTTACAAAATATATATATATATATATATATATATATATTAACTATAACGTGAGAAGTGTGTAATATAAAATTTCACCATATGAATAATACTTTGTATATTCTTTTGTACTATTCATTATTATTTTATACAAAATATTAAAAACAGCCATCTAATTTATCTCTAAACGGAAAAATAAATCCATTTAATTTGTTATTTTATAAAGGCATCTCTGTTCTAGTTTTTTTTTGGGTTCAGAATTACGAAACAAGTGTAAGGCTTTTTTTTGAAATATTTATGTTTAATATGTACGAATAAAGTTCTTTTATTAGTTTTGCTAAATATTTTTTAAAAAAGATAACATCTTCTACTATTTTATGGAACAAAGTTTCTCTCCAAACTAGTTTGGAGAGAAACCCTACAAACTCATCATATATATTTATATTGAGTGTGAATTTTGAAAATCTAACCATTAGATTGCGTGTTCTTATTACATCCTTAATGCTTACAAAATTTTAAGAAAATCAAAGATCAATTGCAATGTCATCAAATAAATGTTATAATTTCAAGTTTTTGTAATCTAAAGTTGTATATAAAAAATAAGTTAATTGATCAAATAGTACATAATATCCGATTTGAACGAAATTTGATTTGCATGTTAAGAACATAAGGAACATCAAATTTATCGGTTAGATTTTCAAAATTCACATTCAAAAAAGAAATATATGAGAAGTTTGAAGAGTTTCTCACCAAACTAGTTTGGTGAGAAATTCTGTTCTATTTTATGCCACAATTTTTATTTTTGTTATAATATAAATAAAGAGGGGAATTTAAATCTAAACTTTCTTTTATAAAAAAAGAGGGGACAAAATGCTTAAACCTCTAATCTTGCATAAACTAGTTAGGTGGGAGGGCGGAATTCGGTGCATCAAGCGGTGTTATTAATATATCTTTCCGAAATATTTGACTGTAGCACACTCGTGCTTTCAAAACGTGTTCTATTATTATTCTACTACTAGTTTTTTCGTTGAGTTTGGTTAGCTTTGAATAGACGTCTTGCCATGTTTCTTCCGCAATGGACACACTGCACTGCACAAGCACGGCACTTTTGCCACTTTCACTTTCACCCCTTTGGTTCTCGCATATTGCAAACAGTATTTCACTCACATGTCTTTTAATTTCTGGCTATTCTCTAAGTTATATGAATTTTGCTATTGTGTGTCCTAATTAATTATTTAAAAAAAAAATTTTAAAAATTAAAAAAGTATTAACAATTTTTTCAATCCCTAATCAAATGTTTTTAAATATAAATTACTTAATATGTGTCCTTAGGACACAATTTAACTGGACCCAAGTTATATTAATCCATGCTAAATAAATATTTAGAAGGAGGAGGTAGGGGACGTTGGATCCACTTACTTGAAACATTATTGTAATGAGCTCATCAGTCATGACTATTGACCTATCACTTGAACACAATTCTGTTATATGTAAATGGGTTGAGGATTACTTTATTACTGTTATATATAAATGGGTTGAGGATTAATTTACTACTTTTAAAATTATAGCATTTAACTTGTTCTACTTCTAAACCGTAGGATTCAAAAATTATGATTCTACAAAATTATAAATACCACTATTTTTCATGAGGGAATAAAAAAAAAATTAATAGCATTAGAAAATTTCTTCCATCCAATTTCATTATTAGATTAACCTAAAAAAATCAAAATAAGATTTTGCATGTAGCATATCAAAAAAATTAAAATAGAGATTATGCTAACTCATGTGTAAGTTGGCATGCTAATTTAGGAACATCGTAAAATTGTTGTAATATTTTGTTGTATCTCTAGCATTACTCTTGTCTTTGTTGAATTTAAATTCTTGGATTTTCAAGTCGAGGTGTTCAATTTTTTTTTTAGAATAGACAAAACAAATCAATTTAAAAATAATTATGTATATACATTTTTTTTACAATTTTGTTTTTTTGGCAAGTCAAGGTATTCAAATATATCAACACCCTAACTTATATGTAGAGTTGCCATTGGGAGCCTACTAAAAGAGAATGAACATACCAAAGAGAGCAAACTAGAGTAGGGTGTGCTGCCAACTCACAAAAACGACTCAATCCAACTTAACCTGCCGAGTTGGGTTGGATTATGAAATTTGTTTTTATAGTGTGTTGGGTATGGTTTGGTTCGAATCATAAGTTCACAGATCTGCCTAACTCGACCCGATCTTTATAATATATTATACAATTTTTTTATTTACTTTTTTGTCCATCTTCCAAAATAAAACACAAACCATAAGTTCTCTACAATTCACTATCTTTCTTATCTCATATTACACACACACACTCACTCACTCACTCTCTCTCTCTCTCTCTCCCTCAATAGCCACTCCCACTTCTACTTTGAGCCCCAAATAAAATCCAAACCCTAATTTCTCCTCATATAATTTGCGTTCGTTTGATGTTATGCTATGGATTATTTGGATATAAAATTTCTCTTATTTGTGGTGGTATTATTCTAATACTCAATTTAATAATAATAATAATAATAATAGAAATTAAAAAAAAAGTTGTCCAACCCGATTCACATGGGTTGGGTTGGACCCTGTGATATGTTGCTTTGGATTGAATTTTTTTAACCGGCCATTGTGAATTGAATTGAAAAAACTACTCAACTCGATCCATGCACACCCCTAAACTAGAATACCAAAAAAACATAGAACTAATTTGGTCAAAGATGAAGAAATGGTCATCAACCCTAGTTTGAAGAGAGTATCCAAATTCCCTAATAGTCGAGTGTGGCCACCCAATGGGACTCTCTTTTCAAACTCTGATCTACAAATTGGATTTTTTAGTACTTCAATTTGGTCTTTATTTTTTATTTTTATTTTTGTGAGGAAATAGTAATACTTATTAGAACACATAAACACGAAAGTAATATATAGAGTTTTTTTAAACAGGCTCATAATACATTACATAAATAGAGTATCACTACAAAAGAGTCTAACTTTGTAGTAGTAGTTTAGTCTTTCTTTAGTATGCTTCTTCACTTTTGATTGAATCGGGTGTCTGTGAGTCCATCTATTTCGTTTTGTTTTTAATAATAAATATAACATTTGTCGAGGGCGTTTTTGTTTGTCACCAATATGATATTTGGGAAGCCAAGATGGAGACTTGACTTTGGGCTTGGAATATGGTCCAAAGGCTATCAGTGAAGTGTGAAAAACCCATTTTTGCTCAAGGTCCAGATTACATCCAACAAAGGTTATAACAAGGCCCCAAAAATACCTTATGCAAAAATAAGCTAACACAAAAGATGATCCACCACATCAAGTTCTTAAATAATAGTCTAGTGGTAAAAAGAGAAATGTCCAGTGGTAGATGCTTGACAAATTAATTAGTGTATTCACACAGTAAAAATAATGCATTTCCTTCGTAATCGGTAAATATAAAAGTGGACCTTTTATAACAAATACACAAGAGGAAAAATGGTCCAGCACTAAATATGACAAACCTCTAGTGATAGACATCTAACATATTGAAAAGTGCGTTTACATGATGAAAAATCATATAGTTTTTTCATTATTATTAAGTTAATATGAGGGAAAACTTTTATAGTATCCAAGACATTATGGTCTTTATTATAATAGGAATAAACAAGGATTAAAAACTTCATATCCTATATATGTAATTCGAGAACAAAACTTTGATGTTAATATATAGGTAAGAACTCTCTCACCGACCATGTTTTTGCTCTACTTTTTATAAATGGAAGGAAATAATGTTTATTGGGGACAAGATAAATCATAGGGGCCACATGCCCACATCTTGTAAACCAAGTTCCACGGCTCGACCTTTTTTCTTCCCTAACCTACCAACCCATGTATGACTTAGAGATATTTTCTTTTCCCCACCTTGATTGCGCTTCTTTGCTCTGAAATTTCAAGCGGTCCAAACTATTATTGAGTGATAACAATAGCTATGAAAACTAGTCTCTAATAAATATCCACCCGTGTGTCTGTGTCATGTCATATACCCAGATCTTGCACAAAAAAAAGGGAGAGAAACAGAGAACACTAATATCTAAACTGCAAGTTGATCCCCTAGACTTTACAACATTTATCTATTCCTTTTTTTAACTTTATAAATTTAATACCTTACTTTTGCAAACGTTTTATTCATTAACGTTAAAAAGAAATTCAATTATTAAAACGAAATTCTTATTCACTCACAATGGAACGACCATTGTTACTTTCAAAATTCTGACTTTTAATATTGTCAAAAATATTTAAATGATTCACATATAGGCCGGTAAAAAGTTCCTGCCATAATATCATGAAGCTCTGAAAAATAAGAGTGCTGGATCCAATAGCTAGAAGATGCCAACTTAGGTTCGAAGTTTGGGAAGTGAAGGTCTCAGGTTCGAATTTTGCAAAAGAAAGTGTCTGAAAAATAACTTCGTACTCTCGACACATTCTTACGAGTATCCTCAATAGGGCTAGGTACACAGCTATGACTCATTTGAATCTCCTGCTTCTGCAAGCTCGGGTCCAATAGCTAGAAGATGCCAACTTAGGTTGCCCCTTACCCATTTTTTGTTATCAAAAGTAAAAAATAAAGGGCTTCACATGGCGTTAAAACTTAAAATTGAAAAATCTTTTTTTTTTCTCTCTCTTTCTCTTTTCAAACCCAACCAAAGCACAAATCTCAAATTCAAATTCATAGAATAAAAAGATCGCATCAATGTATAATTTGCTTTCTAAAATTTGTTGAAAACAATTTTGTTCTCCCTAAAAATTAAACAATTTCTAAAATTATTTTTCATCTTTCTATCTCTGCCAATATATCATTCTATTATTTTTGGCGTGTTTGATTAATATTATTCCTGTATAAGGTCTATATTCTTTGAAATTATGTTATAGTATGCTTTTTTTTTGGTACAACTAAACTTTTTAAGTTTCAAATAAATTATTCAAAATTTTCATCTTCTTAAAGCAGATTATTATGATAATCAAGTTCATAACAAACTTATATTGAATGTGTATATTTTATTTTCTAAATTTTATTGTAGATAATTTGTTCTTCCTAAAAGTTGAACATTTTCAAAAAGTAATTTCCATCACTCTATTTTTTATAAATATATAATTTTTTAATGTTTTTTTATTGATATTATTATTCTTTTTTGAAATGGTCCATTTTCTTCTAATTATTGTTATTATGCATTATATTTTTTTGAATTTCTTTTGGTACAACTAAAATTTTTAAGTTTTATAGTTACTATTCAATTCTCATTCTCTTAAGGAGATTATTATAATACATCAATAGCCAAAACTTATCTTATAATTACAATTGATATTACTCAAATATTTGATAGTACTCTCAACCAAAACTTGTCTTATTCCATTCTTAAGTACAACGAATTGGACTGAATGTACCCAATTTGACCAAATTGGACAGATGTAGACCAAATGGATTGAATAGACCGAAGTGGATTGAATTTGACCGGAATGGACCAAAGTGGACCGAAGTAGATTGAATGGACCAAAGTGGATTGAAATGGACCGAAGTAGACTATATGAACTGAACATGACCAATTTGATATGTTTCCTAGTTTTTTTTTTTTTTTTCTTTACAATTAAAGTATTTAAGTTTCAAATATATTATTCAAATTTCTCATTATCTTAAAGAAGATTATCATGATAATTAAAACTCACCACAAAATTACACTTGAAATTACTTAAATAATTGATAGGTACATTCAAATACATATACAAGATTGTGTTTTGATATATATTCAAATTCTCACTTCCAAAATAACTAAGTATTAACTCAAAAAAAAAAAAACTAAACCAAAGTTATAAGAGGGAGAGAGAGAAGTTGTGATAGGGAACTCCAAAAATGCAACACCAAAAAGTATTAACCCAAAATAGAGTTATAAGAAACACAATGATTTGTCAACCTAAAGTGGGGTTGCAAGAAAGAATGAAAAACAAAACAATATTAATCAAGATTCAAGAGCTTAAAAGATGAAGCATAAAAATATCATTTTCCATATAAAATTTATTGATAGAATTTTGTATATAAGCTATAGGGTAAATTACACTAAACTACCCTAAGGTTTGAAGAAATACCAAACACATCCACAACTTGTTAAAAATGGCCAATTTAATCCTTAACAGAAATGGTGTTAATATTTGCCGTTAATAACAAAGTTTTCCTAAAAAAATATGAAACTCAGATTTCTCTCTCTCTCTCTATTTCGGTGTGGAGATCTTTCGATGATGGACTGGATTTGGGTTTGGCTGACATGGGTATTAGGAGTTTGATGTTTGCTTGGTGGTTGATGGCAATTTTGTGGTGGACTTTGGACTTTGGATGGTGTGATTAGAAATCTGAGTTTCATAATTTTTTAGGAAAACTTTGTTATTAACGGCAAATATTAACACCGTTTGTCTTGAAGGATTAAATTGGCCATTTTTAATAACTTGTGGATGTGCTTGGTATTTCTTCAAACCTCAGGGTAGTTTAGTGTAATTTACCCTAAGCTATATTAGAAATTTGACAAATTTTATCAATATCCAAACTTCCTCTCCCTAATATCAAAAGAATAGAAAACATATATAATTACTTTATAAGCCAAAAAAGAAAACCACTTTTTGGACCTAAAGTACAACAAACCCATATTTCTAGGGGAAAAAATGTTACATTTAATACGTTCAACATTTTCTAAAACTATTTCATCCTATTATCTCTATCACTGTATCATGCTATTATTTTGGGAGTGTTTGATTGGTCTTATTCCTTTATGAGGTGGTATGTATTCTTCAAGATTATTTATATACTTTTAACATTTCAAATAAATTATTCAAATTCCTCATCCTCTTAAATGAAATTATCATGATAATAAAAAAATTATAACAAAGTTGCACTTAATATTACATAAATATAGACACATTCAAATGTATAGTCAATATTGTGTTTTGATATAAATTCAATTATCACTTCCAAAATAACTAAGTATTAACTCAAACAAAAATCAAACCAAAGTTATAATAAAAAGAGAGAGACCACTTGTGATGGGAAACTCAAATATACAACACCAATACATATTAACCCAAAATAGAGTTTTAAAAAGCACAATGATTCATCAACCTAAAGTAGAGTTGCAAGGAAGAATATAAAATCAAGAGAGAGAGAGAATAATAGTTTTTTCAAGAGAGAGCATGAAAGAGAATGACAAATTTATAAAAAATAAGATGAGAAGAAAAGGAGCAAAAATAAAAGATATATTAATTAACACCAAATTATCCAAGTCATGCTATGTAATAGAATACCATTATATTTCTTATATACTATCTTTATAATCCAATAAGATAAGATCTATGAAATCAAAGTAAAGATAAAAGATAATAGCTTAAAAATACAAAACTAAATCATATCAACCTAAAGTAGAGATGCAAGAAAAATAATAAAATCAACCAAAATATGAGAGAGCGAGAGAGAGAGAGAGAGAGAGAGAGAGAGAGAGAGAGAGAGATAGAGAGAGAGAAACAACCTTTTGTGTGTGGGAAAACTACGCATAGAATGAGAGACTGAATTGCAAATTTATAGTAAGATGATAGGAATAAGAAAACCTAAAAATAAAAGAAAGATAAAGGGAGGAAGAGTGATATTAAGGGATCGTTTGGTTGGAGAAGTAGAAAAGTGTGAGGATAGAAAATTGGGAGAGGATAGAAAAGTGAAAGGATGGAAGAGATTTAGTTTTCTCTCATTTGTGTTTGGTTGAGAGGATGAAAAAGTGGAAAGATGGAAAACTTATTTGTTTGGTTGAGAAGAAAAATGAGACGATGAAAAATGAATTTGGTATAAATTTACAATTATGTCCCTATTAAATAAAACAAAAAAAAAACACATTTTTCATTAAAAAAATTGTGTATGGACACTTCAAATATATATATATATATATATATATATATATATTTAAATAGCATGAGCCAAAGAAAGATGAGCACAAAAAAAAAAAAACACTACTGAGAAGTAAAAGCCAGGGAAAAAAAAAAAGAATAAAGGAACAAAAAATAAAAAGCAAAACAAGAAAAACGGAAATGCGACTGAATGAAATAAAACTCATAGAAAAAAAAAAGCAATTGGACAAAACCCATGTGCAAGTGCACATGGACATTTTCGTCATTTTCTCACATTGAGCTTTTGCCCCTAGTTTCTCTCTATTTTGAAGAGAAAACATTTTGGTGGGTTTGGGAAGAAAACACTAGGGTCCCAACATCTTTTTTTTCTTTTTTCCCTCCCAACCAAACACCCACTAGAAAATTTTCTTTACTTAATTTTCCATCATATCTAAAATCTCTCCAAACAAACATACCCTAAGGTACATAGTAGAAGAGATTGAAGTTATGAAAAAGTAAAAGAGAAGAGAAATGTGAAAGAATGTATAAAAATAAGTTGGGAAATTAATGATGGGAATCTAAAGTTTAGAGATTAACAAATTAGTGGGTTTTTGGTTGTTAATCTCTTAACTTTTACTTCAATTATTAAATTAGTCATTAAAGTTTAATTTTTTTAATTCAGTCCCCCCACGTCATAAGAATGGGTTAAGTTGGTCAGTTCCTTCAAATCTATTAACAAACGGGGTTGTTAATAGATCTGGACAAAATATCAAATTAACACATTTTAACAAAAAATATATAAAAAATGGACAAAAATTAAAATTTAAGGATTAATTAACAATTGAAGGAAAAGTCCAGCTGAATAAATTGATGATTAAAAAAAAAAATACAACATATGATAACAAGTTAATAAATCATTCGTCTCATGGAAGGATAGCTTAAGGAATTCACTTTCATGTGAAAGACTATTACACAAGATAATAAATGGACAAGTTTGGGGTTTACCTATAAAAATAGGAGAACTTAAGTGAATTTGGAAACAATTTATTTCTATAATATTTACTATTTATATATAAAAAAAGTTTTTGGTAACTTTTATTTTAAATATGTGATAAAAAGTTAAAAATAAAATTATTTGTAAAAATACTGAGATATATGGTAAAAAGTGAAAAAAAAAAACAAAAGAAAAGCTTTTTCCAAACACACATTTTTGGAGGAGGATGAAAAAGGGGAGGGGAAATAGAGGGAAAATGTTTTTTTTTTTTTGGGATTTTTTGGTTGAGATAAACAAAAAGAAGAAATTTTGGTGAGGCTTAAATGTTTTCTTTATCGTTCCACCAAAAACTGGTCTCCCAATTTGGGGGATATGGATAATGGACTAAGGAGGGTTTTAAGGGAAGAAGGTAGATGAGAAATGACTTATCTACCCCTTTACATACTGTTGCACACATTGGTTTTGTTTGCATGTCCTTTTTTTTAAAATTATTTTTTTAATATCAAACGGGCAGGATTTTTGTCTTTGTTCTTTTTTTTTTTTCCCCAATAGGTACTATGTATGTTGACGTTGTTATTTATTTATTTATTTTGTTAGCTTTTCTTTTGCAATATGTTTTATTAGTTGTGTTAGTTTGTAATAATTTAAAATTTTTGTTTTCTATGTAATATGGCTATGAAATTAAATTTATACAAATTAAATTTTTTATTTTCTTATTTTTTTATTGACTAAACAAAGAGTTTTAAATTCTTCTACTTTTCTATCTTCATTCAAACACATATAAAAGAAAAACTATAATATTTTAACTCTCTATTTTTCTATCCCCAACTATTTTCGATCTTCTAACTTATTCATCCCCTATCTATACTCCTAAATCTAAGGATATGACTTGAGTGATAGTCCAACATTTTCATCCCCTCTTGTCTAAGCCTTATCAATATCAACATCCACCTATAAAATAAAATAAAACACAAAATTGATTGTAGCTAAAGTTTGTCCAAAAATAAAATAAAATAAAATAAATTCTGGGAACATGAAAGTCAAGATGAGAAAATAAATAAAAGAAGCCATGGAAGTGGTATCTCAGACATTGCAAATTTGATGCCACTTTTTTGCAATCGAATGTACGAGGATGGATGTTCCCCAAGTAAATGAAACCGACCTTAGCTAGCAGCTAGCTGACTAGCTCTATAGTCTATATATATGAATTGAGTTTTTGACGAAGGGTTCTGTTAACGGTTTAACAGCTACTTTTTCAACTTTCTTTTGACAGTTTTTTTTTTTTTTTTTCCTCCCAGTTTTATAAGCTATGGAACTAACTTCATAAAAAAAAAATAATAAAATAAAATAACATATAGGACCAGTTTTATATCATTGTCGCTTTTTTATTAAATAGAACCTACATTAATACAACCTTAATAAGTACATGTGCGGTGCTCGTTAACATGCGTGAGAAATGGTTTTAACCGTATGTCAGACTCAGTCAGAGGGCACAGATATGAGATACCAATAGGATAATGTTATATATTAAAATCATATCCAGTCCTTATCATCTTTTTCCTCTTTCTACATTCTGCAAAAACCTACCTGCAGACCCTTCAATTTCCATATTAATTACCAAAGCCTCTCTCCATCCAAATAACAAGCTTTGTTTCTCCTTCTCATCCGGGTAAGCTTCATTATATTTTTCTTTCTTGTGTGTTTTTGTATTCTATACGTTCTTTTTTACATACCTATTTGCATTCTCGTCAGTAAGTCTATTTTCATGGGTCCTCTTAATTAAACACACACCAATATAATACTGAGGAGTAGTGTGTGGGGGTTACAATCCTGTCCGCTCTTATTAAATTATCTGTTATCTCTAATGGATTAGAGATGTTAGTGGTTGGCTTTTTCTTAATTTGCCCCCTCATCACTTTACTTTAAAGTTAAACGACCTTCTAAACAATACATATTGTTTTCACCGACTCCTCTAATTTTATATGCAATAATAACTTATATTTCCAACTATTTCAATGTCATATATATATATATATATATATATGCTGTATTTGTTCATGTTTTAGCCCCAACCAGTCATCCGGGGTTCAAAGAAGTTATTTTTAATCTTCTGCTGTTCCTCTCGTTTTAGGCAGATATGGTTTGGCTTAACTAAGATAGCACTTTGACTTAGAATTGAATGAAGTACCCACTTAGAACTCTAGCTAGAACATACTAATGGGTGTGGCGAATGCTTCTCACACACTCTCTCTGTTCAATGCATGTATATATTTGGGGCATTGTCTCCTTGTAATTGAACTTTATGCAATATCTAGTAATTAGAAAACATTGTTTGGTGCTGAAATGCAGAAAGCAACTCTTGTTATAACACCTACATATATTGCCAAAAGAAAGCACGGATATTATTTATAAAGACCATCCGTGCTAGATACTGTAGCCCCATTTATCTTTAGAATAGAGATTAAAGCTTTCAAGTTTATTAACCCTGATGATGATTGGTAGTCAATCAATTTCGTTTTCACTCAAAGCTCAAATTATGTTTCAAACTTAAGACTGCCACATTTTTTAGAATTTGAAGCAATAAGTCCATATAGAGTTTTGTCCTTTATGCACTCAATATGCGATCTAAGATAGGAAAATAAGTATAAACTGCAGGTCACCGTCTATTGAAGTGTCTTTGATAAAAGTTTCTGCCATCATTTTTAATTTTTAAAATGTTTCCTTATGATCACATACACTTTGGATTGGAAATAGTAGTGTTTTGGTGTAACTCTTAATTCATATTTTAATGAAGTTTGGAAATTCTTATGTCCAGTCAATCTTTATGAAAACTTTATTAGGTCCACAGATTTCAGTGGTAAATTTAACCTATAGTTAGGTACAATAAGGATCTAAAGAGTTACTTAGTTTATTGCAATTCTTATGCAAGTCAGTCGAGTCCCCTAGATAAGGCTTGATTCCTTTCTGATAGTACTCATAAAAATTCGAGCATATTTGCATTTCTATATTGTTTCTTTTTACTGAATACATGCTTTGGTAGCCAGAGGCATGGAGAATACGTGCTGTTGCATTTTAGTGATATTTAGATAGCTGTGAATGCAGAAAGAATATGGCCGCCTTATCAACTGCAGAAGCTTGTGATACAAATGCAGCGCTACTGGCAAGTGGTGATTTGCGTGTTCTTCAACCTACTTTCCAGATATATGGCCAGTGTCGTGCATTCTCAGGCTCAATTGTCACTCTTAAGGTTTTTGAGGACAATGTATTGGTTAGGGAGCTTCTCGAAACCAGAGGTGAAGGTAGAGTTTTGGTTATAGATGGCGAAGGGAGCATGAGATGTGCTTTGGTGGGAGGAAATTTGGGACAATTGGCTCAAAATATGGGGTGGGCTGGTATTGTACTAAATGGCTGCATTAGAGATGTTGATGAAATCAATGCATGTGATATTGGGGTGAGAGCTCTGGCATCTAATCCCTTGAAATCGAACAAAAAAGGCATTGGTGAAAAGCATGTCCCTGTATACATTGCAGGAACCTGGATTCGTGATGGGGAATGGTTGTATGCAGATAGTGATGGAATCCTTGTCTCAAAATCTGAGCTGTCCATCTGAACCATCATTCAAGGAGTTGCATGTCAAATTACGACATGAATAAGAGGACTGAGTCATGAAGTCAGTTGTGTTTTTCTGAAGTTATTGGTTGTCTCTGGGACTGAGTTCTTAAGTGTATTTATTTTTGGATGAATAGACAATTCTTCAAAAGTTCTGAAGTGTATTAGACTTAAAAATTTACAACAGATATTTTCTTGTTCCACATATAAATAAATATTGAAATTTTGCTCTCTCAATCATATTTAAAACAAACTGTTTACCCTGTTATGATACTAGTTGTGCGGAAGCAAGGCCCAAGAGTTTAATACTAATACAACAACAACTACTACTAATTTGGGGTCAGCTATGGACCCTCGACAAATTAGATTGGGTTGGCTACATGAATTCTCTTTATCTAGTCTATTCCATTTGAGTCATGCTCTCTGTTGCTTCTCTAATTGACATGTCTTTATTTTTTATTTTGTTAATTACTTCTACTAATGTTATTTCTGGCTTTCCTTCACATTTTTTCATTCCCTCGACTTGGATTAATTCACTTGGTTCATTGCTCGCTCTCCTTGGAACACGATTAAATCATCTCAAGCGATTCACTCTCATCTTTTCATCAATAGGGGCTATCCTTGTTCCCTACCTTTGAAATGATTTCCTTATTTCAAATCTTATCTTTCTGTGTGTTCTCATTTATTCATCTTAAAATTTTTCACTTTCGCTATACTCATTTTATGGATAAGTTGCTTCTTAACTGCCCAACATTCGGTACCATAGAGCATAACTAGTCATATAGTCATCTTATCAAATCTTACTGCCCTTTCGTCTCTATTTTTATTTTTGCTAAACTTACTTTTCATGCACTTCGTTTTAGTCCTACTTAAATGAAAAGGATTTAGATTCTAGAGCATCTCACATACGGGTGTTTGCAGTGCATTTCAGTGAGGTTTTGGGCTATTTTTAGCACTGCACTTTGTGGTGTGGTTTGGCCAAAACCATAACGGCAGCACACCTCAGTTTTATGGTGATAGGTGCGATTTGAACGGTTTTAGACTATTATATTTTTCAAAATTTTGGGCTTTATTTGCCAAGCCAAAAACTGACTTTGCCCTTGTTTTAGGCCAAGTTTTAAACTATTGAGTTAATTTTTCTTTATTTTGGGCTGACTTTTCTAATCAACACCTGTAAACAT
The DNA here is from genome assembly GCA_032878915.1 of Castanopsis chinensis. NCBI lineage: Eukaryota > Viridiplantae > Streptophyta > Magnoliopsida > Fagales > Fagaceae > Castanopsis > Castanopsis chinensis. Next base: position 386,448 of record JAVQMG010000026.1, on the reverse strand, counting down.
TGATAATTATTTATTTACACCAATAGACATTTGATAAAACCCATATACAAGACTCATTTATCTTCTTTTCTGTCCGATCCTTTTCTATTTGTGGTGTAGTTTTAATTTTGTGGTTAATTCTGCTTGAATATAATGCATTTGATTGCGTTTTATTGATTTTTGCAGGTAGGCTTTGTCTTTGAGAATTTTTTTTTTCCTATTATTAAACAGAAACATACTCAGAAGTGGTTGGTTGGTAAGTAGTAGTATTTTATTTATATTTCTGCTTATTACCTTTCTATAAATTTTGTTGATTGAATTGTAGAACCTGGTAGTACTAAGATCATCCTCCTAATTAAGATAAGATGCATTTGAAATAGATTACAAGTGTCAACGCATTACAATAGTGTGTGTCTGCACACATCAACTTACTCATACACGGATAGTTTAATACAGTGAATCAGTGATATTTGTATTTGATATTATAAATTTATAATATATATTTAATATAAAATAAATAAAAATTATATATATATATATATATATATAGGGTGCGGTTTGTTTGATTTTCTAATTATAAAACCGCATGCCACATTGTACCATGCAGTGTAGTTCACTACTACTTGCTGTGCGGTACGGTCGCGCCATCTGTGTGGTTTGTATGGTTTGGTGAACACTTTACCCTACTCTCACCAAATTTCTAACTTGGCATTAACTCCACTTCTAGTTTCATTCATTAAAACTTTATCATCGGCAAAAAGCATATACTAGGATACTTCTTGAATTGATGTAGTGAGCTCATCCATCATTTGTACAAAGAGATATGGGCTTAACATTTTTGTTAGAAATACTGAATGACTGTATTGTATTTCTCACCAAAAGAATATACATGAGTGCCTTTATATAGGAGGCATATGAGTGTAGTACAAGTAAATATGAGTGCAGTACAAGTAAGAGTATAGTACAAGAATGTGTGCTATACAAATAAACTAGTTGAGCCTAAAGCCCATAACACTATATACATTAATAGCCCCCCTCAAACTCAAGGTGGATGTGAGACCAACTTGAGATTGTCAACCAAAGTACGAAGGCGTCCCTTAGGATGTGACTTGGTGAAGATATCTGCAAGTTGATCTGTAGAGGAGACTGAGATTAGCTTGAGAGTACCATGGACAAGATGATAACGGATAAAATGACAATCGATCTCGGTGTGTTTAGTCCGTTCATGGAAGACATCATTGTGAGCAATATGAATGACACTCTTGTTGTCATAATAAAGAGGAGTAGCAGAGGATGTAGACACACCTATGTCTTTGAGAAGCCATCGTAGCCAAAGAATCTCAGATGTGGTATCAGCAAGGGCACGATATTCTGCTTTAGTACTGGAATGGGCCACATGAGTTTGTTTCTTGCTACGCTAAGAAATTAAAGAAGAACCAAGAAGAAAGCAATAACCAGTGGTAGACCTACGATCAGTGGAATCTCCTGCCCAATTAGCATCAGAAAATGCACAAAGAATAAGAGGAGACTGAGCAGAGTAGAAAAGACCGTGGAAGAGAGTGCCCTTTAGGTACCGAAGAATGCGCAGAACAATAGCATAGTGAGTCGATTGTGGAGCAGACAGATACTGGCTCACCTGGTGAACAGCATAGGAAATGTCTGGACGAGTAACTGTGAGATAAACTAGGCTACCAACTAAGTGTCTGTAAAGAGAGGGATCAGACAATGGTTTCCCTCCTGAGGGAGTCAGATGCGCATTAAGCTCAACTGAAATGTCAACAGTCTTGCTATCAGTGAGTCCAGCTCTAGACAAGAGTTCAGAGACATACTTGGCTTGAATAATATCAAGTCCATATGTAGAATGAGTGATTTTAAGACCCAAGAAGTAGCTGAGATGTCCAAGATCTTTCATCTCAAACCGCTGACTGAGAAAATCCTTGAGTTCTTGAATGCCACTGAGGTCATCACCAGTTATGATCATATTATCCACATACAAGAGAAGTAAAATAGTGCCTTTGTCAGTGTGATGAACAAATAAGGCAGAATCATAATAACTGGCCATGTAACCCAAGCGAGAAATGGTAGAGCTGAATTTGGCAAACCAAGCTCGTGAAGCTTGTTTAAGGCCATAAAGTGCACGTCAAAGGTGACAAACCTTGTTTGATTCAACAGAGAGACCAGGAGGAGGTTGCATATAAACTTTTTCACTTAAATCCCCATTAAGGAATGCATTTTTGACATCCATTTGGAAAAGGTCCCATTTACTAGCAACAGCAACAGCTAAGAGGGCACAAACAGATGAGATACGAGCAATCGGAGTGAAGGTCTCTTCATAATCAATCCCATACTCTTGTGTAAAACCTTTTGCAACAAGACGAGCTTTGTAGCGCTCAATGGACCCATCAGAGTGAGTCTTAATCTTGTAGATCCCCTTACAACCAACCACAGATTTTTCAGGGGGGAGAGTGACCAAGTCCCAAATATGGTTTTTAGATAATGCATCAAGTTCCTCTTTTATTGCAATCTGCCATAAAGGGTCAGTGGAAGCCTCACGATAGGTGTGAGGCTCGTGTAGTGTAGCAAGGGCAGTGTAACAGTGATAGTCAAGCAAAAATGCAGGAATGGACCTTACCTGAGTTAAGTGACGAGGTGGAATTTCTTGTACAAGATGTTCAGGCGGAGCAGGAGCAGGGTTGGGTAGCTCGTCTTCGACCTATTCATCTTCCACCTGTTCATTAAAGGGAGAACTAGGAAAGAGATCAAGGATATCTGGTGGTTGGACAGAGAAGTGTATAGTAGAATTAGGAGTAGCTACAGGAGGATTAGGAGCAGCTACAAGAGGGTCAGGAGCAGCTACAGAAGGAATATGTGCCTTATCTGGAAATAGATCTAAGACAGAAGAGGAAGATAGAGAAGCACAGAAGTGAGAAAGCTCGACAAAGAGGCGATGTTCCCAAAAGACAACATTGCGAGAGATACGAAGACAATGAGAAACAGGATCATAACACCGATACCCTTTTTGAGTTTCGCCATAGCCAAGAAAACAACAAAGCCTTGATCTAGGTTCAAGTTTATTATGCTCATGTGGCTGAAGAAGAACAAAACAAGCAGAATCGAAGGAGTGAAGGTGATGATAGTCTGGAGGTAACCCAAAAAGGCGTTCATATGGAGTTTGAGTTTGGATGACAGGACTCGGAATGCGATTAATAGTATGAACAGCATGAAGAGCGACTTCGCCCCAAAAAGGAGTAGGAACTTTGGCAGAGAGAAGGAGAGCACGAACAGTGTCAAGAATATGACGAAGTTTTCGTTCAGCTCTACCATTTTGCTGAGAGGTACCTGGACAAATTAGTTGATGAACAGTGCCATAGGAATGCAAAACAGCTTGGAAAGCATATTGAGTGTACTCAAGAGCATTATCAGATCGAAAAATTTTGATACGTTTAGAAAATTGAGTTTCAACTATTTTTGCAAAATTAGAATATACTTGCAATAATTCAGAACGATGTTTCATATTAAAAATCCAGCTATAGCGAGAGTAATCATCAACAAAGACAACAAAATATTGAGATCCACCAATACTAGAGATAGTGGAAGGTCCCCAAACATCAGAATGAATAAGATCAAAGATATCAGTGGATATTGATTCACTAGTATTGAAAGACAAAACTGGTTGTTTTCCTAACTGACATGAGACACAATCAAAATTTTTTGTAGACACTGAACCTAACAAACCTATAGAAGCCAATTGTTGTACCCGAGAAGAAAATGCATGACCAAGTCGAGCATGCCAAAGTGCAAGGGAAGGAATAGAAGATACTGAAATAGCTACAGCAATAGAAACAGGAGCAACAAATGGAAGACGAAGGTTGTCTATGGGAAACATACGCCCAACTTTGGAACTGGTCCTAAGCTCCTGTCTCGTCCTTGGATCCTGCACAATACACCCATAATAATCAAATATAATGCGATAATCCAACTCAGCTAATTGTCCCACAAAAAACAAATTGTAAGAAAGGTCAGGAATATTAAAGACCCTAGGAACTGAGAGTTTGGAGGTCGAAATGGAACCTATATTATGACCAGACATTGTGGAACCATTTGCTATGTGTATATTAAGAGGGTGTGGTGCAGGTTTAAGTTCAGAAAATAAGGACGAGTGAGATGTCATATGATTGTAACAAGCAGAATCCATAAGCCAAAAGGAAGGAGACATACCAGATAAAGCTGAGAAAGAAGAGGAATAAGATGCATTACCAATCATACGAATGACATTGGCGATGATGTTTTTAAGATCATCTGTGGACATGGTGAAAGTGCGACCTGAAGATATAGATTGTGCATAGATGGAAGCCATTGGTTGGACACTCTCAGTGTTAGCAGCAGCGGTAGCAGAATTTGAAACAGCTGATTTATTGCGCTGATAACAAGTCCCAATATTATGGCCAAAACGTTTACAAAAATTGTAAAAACGATTCCTGGATTGTCGACGATGATTGTTGTAAAAGGAAGAAGACATGTCCTTATTCTTCATTTAGAAGTAAAATATGCAAAATTGGACTGCAAAAATGAAATCTATGCAAAAAATTGAGTAAGGAGAACATGGGCTGCAAAAGTCAACGTTAGTCAACGGCCAAAGTCAACAGTCAACGGTCAAAGTCAATGGTGATGACATCAGTAGATGACGTGGCGATGACATTAGAAAAGACTGGATGCTGACGTAAGCTAGGGCTGACGTGTACTAATGACGTCACAGATGACGTCAGCTTGGAAGGTTGATGGCGCGTGGGGCGAGTGAGCTGCAGCGCAGGTTCTTTACTTTAGACAGCGCATGAGGGCGCATGCGGTCTCCAATGGTGTCGCGGTTTCCACGAACGTGTAGATCGGAGCAAGACGATCCTAGTGGTACCTACAGAAAGTTGATTAGAGCAAGATTTGCGGTGGTGCGAAAAAGGCAGTGGTCTGTGTGGAACTCCTTAACGGCTGCGACAAGTCCAGAACCCAAGGACGATGTCTGGAAGACGTCGGAGGTTCAACAGCGAAAGGCTGTGGCAGTTGCTGTGACGGCGGAAGTGAGAATGGCGTAATACTAATAAAGACAAGGCTGCTAAGAAAAAGGTCAGAGCAGTGGCTCTGATACTATGTTAGAAATACTGAATGACTGTACTGCATTTCTCACTAAAAGAATATATGAGTGCCTTTATATAGGAGGCATATGAGCATAGTACAAGTAAATATGAGTGCAGTATAAGTAAGAGTGTAGTGCAAGAATGTGTGCTATACAAGTAAACTAGTTGGGCCTAAAGCCCATAACACTATATACATTAACAAGTTTAATGATTTCATTTTTATTTTATTTTATATATTTACCTTTTGTAATCGTACTTATTTGTTGTTGAGGATCAATAGCCGAACCTAAAAATTTAGGACTAATGGTTTGTAGATGTTGTTGTAATTATACCTATCTGCTTTTGAACATCATGTCTCAGTTTCAAATAGGGGCGGATGCAGTTTGTTAAAGTTTTAAGCTAACCAAATGCTTGTCTCTTTGTAACGACTAGCCAGGCTAATGGATTGTAGACCTTGTGGCATTGGAGGTTATATAGCTGGATGTTAGTGTTGAACCCTCAAGTCGAATGATGAGCAATGACAACGTAATTTTTAACTGTTTCTATAATATCGAAGATAAGAATATATATATATATATATATATATATATATAAAGGCAGCCAGAAAATGATGCACAATAAAAGAGATTTTATGGTTGTCAAGGAAAAAGATGTTGATTAATTAGAATGTGTTACTTTAATATGCATGTTATGCAAAAAAGGTTGTGAAATTTGTTATATCTATGACATTCTTGGTTTAAGAAAACAAAAATGAGATGCAGTGCATTTGGTTTTAAGTGTTTGAAATTAAAAGTTAAAATTTAGAAAAGTAAAAAAAATTCAAAGTTTAATAAGGTACTTATTAATCTGAGTTGTGAAAATCAAAGTTAGTGCAGACGGTAGGCTACTGATGAAGTCCATGGCAGTGAAACTAAAGACAACTTGTAATGTAGTAATTGAAAAGATGGGAGAAGTCATACATATATATAGTCCATAGCTAAAGAACGAATAAAATGGGTCTCACAGTCACAGTGAAAAAAAGGGCCTAAAGTATAATATTAAGAGCTGTTGAACAAAAAATTATATGTTTTACTAGAGGTCATATAGACACATACCTTTGGTGGAATAAATCACCAAATTCCTGGATCTTGTCCTTTGCTTGCTTTACAAACTTCTCACGATCTCCTTTGTGGAACACCTCCAAGTCGCAGGAGAGGCTACTAGAGTCTCTTCTAAATTCCACGTTCCAAATTCTAGGGAACAATTGATGGTGTCCCAGAGAGATGACTTATTTTGAGAGAGCACTCAAAACTATATGTATGTTCACTCATCGTGTCTATCATTTTTTTTTTTTTTTTTAA